>OZ035883.1:151754427-152441829 GCA_964034835.1 Muscina levida | reverse complement strand
GTTGACACCGGACCAAACCTGAGGGCGGATTGGCACAGAAAAAGGTTGAATGGGAAAATTGGGGAAAATTCGGGGTAACTAATATGACTTGTCTATCTTTCTAGGTTAATTCTCAGGTAAGTAGAACATACTTTTTATACTAATTGGTTTCTTCTTTTCAGGTTCCAGCATATAATAATTTTTTCCTTTGAGTAATAGGTATCTTTTGGTGTTTATTAATTGTTTGTGCATTATGCAGTATGTATTAGTGGTTTTTAAGCTTTCCACAATTTGTTAGGAATCCTACTGATGAGACCCTTGGCGGAGGTCGAAAGCGCTATAGGAATGCCATATAGGCCTACACGGCGGTTAGGGTACATTAGTATGTTGTTGTAGTTTATTTTCAATATATGTGGAATATGGCATATTATTGAAGCACCAAACTTCCAAGAGTGCATAGGGGTTGCAAATTTTCATTAATAATAATAACTTTAAATCTATTTTCAGGTTCTGTTTTATATATATCTTTTTCAGGTACACACTACGGATTATTTGTAAGTATATTACACAATTATACATTGGAAATAAGTAACCTCCTGCTGAGTTATTAGCCGGAGTTGGGGAAATTTTAAAGGCGATACGGGTCATTATTGGCTACCGTATCGATATGGCACTATGTCCATGAAAAATTCCTACAAGTTGTGGGTTGACTACTCCACATCTTGGGCATGACAGATTAGTACAGGGCCCTAGGTTATTAACTCTATTTTATAAAAATCATACTATAGGCCAACACCCTGACATTGACACACGGACATGGCCAAAAACGTTGGATCAGTTTGCCCTAAGGGGTCTTAGGATTCCGAGTATTTTGCGTATACACCTCCTTATTTTTACAAGAATGTAATAATATACACTATAATAGAACTCGATCATGCAATATGTGAATTGAATAATTACCGGGAGCATAAATATCATAATATATAATTCTCTTGAGAGTGTTTGTTACGGTCCTCGTGTGCAGTCTGGGAACTCGGTACAACCTGTTGCAAAGCACTCACCCGTGGATCATGATATATATTTCTCTTGGGAATGTTAGTTACAGTCCTCGTGTGCAGTCTGGGAACAAGGTACAACCTGTTGCAAAGCACTCACCCAGAGGATGAGTTCATAATAATTTTGTGTTTTGGCCCTAGCGGCAGTAGTGCCGTCATCATTTAGAATATCATAACTTGCGAATGCATTTAACTAATATTGTGTGAAATATTAAACATATCAAAACCGTGATTCAATAATAAGTACATGAGACAACCCTCGTTTCGCAATATTCGATGGGGTAAAATTCATATTCAGTAAATTCATATCCTTAATTCTCGTCGAGAATATAAATTACACTTTGAATTAAATTATAATAACATAAAGAATCATAATAACATGTGAAACTGGCCAGTGTCGATTAATAAGTTCTCATTCAAAAGTGGTCAATACCTTACATTCCCCATCTATAATATTTTGTATGTATGTCTATTATTTTATATGCCTGTGTTCTTATGGGATGAACCTATTTTATTTCGCAATTGTTTATGTGTTCCCACATTTTTGAGTGATAGGTACTTTTAACACAATAGGCAGTAGATCTCTCGATAGGGAATCAGCACTAACCGAACGGTAGGAGGCACATGACCGGTCTTTGCTCTGTGAAGATGTATGGTGCAAGGGTAAAAATTAATATTCTCCTATACCTTTTCTATAACTACTACTTCCACCATTGCGTCTGTAACATAGGGCTTAGCTTGGGTGGGTGTTATAGTGAACCGTATGTGGATGCGAGTGGCGCACACACATGCGTATGTACATTCATTCGAATGCAAATTTCTTGATGAGTTGCATATGCCTGTAGGTGCTCTACCTGTATACATATATTCTGTGGATTTTCCTGGCAAGTTCTTGTTTTTCCTGTTACATGGGAACAAGAACGAGCGATTTTGCCTTTAGTGTCTAATTGCGTGTCTCATTTGTATGGTGTCCGCATCATATAGCTTTACTTCCTGAAACAATGGATACCATTGCGTGTTGACAGCGGACCAAACCTGAGGGGCGGATTGGCACAGAAAAAGGTTGAATGGGAAAATTGGGGAAAATTCGGGGTAACTAATATGACTTGTCTATCTTTCTAGGTTAATTCTCAGGTAAGTAGAACATACTTTTTATAATAATTGGTTTCTTTCTTTTTTCAGGTCCAGCATATAATAATTTTTTTTCCTTTGAGTAATAGGTTACCTTTGGTGTTTGTTGATTGTTTCTGCATTGTGCAGTATATATTAGTGGTTTTTAAGCTTTTCACAATTTGTTAGGAATCCTACTGATGAGACCCTTGGCGGAGGTCGAAAGCGCTATAGGAATGCCATATAGGCCTAAACGGCGGTTAGGGTACATTAGAATGTTGTTGTAGTTTATTTTCAATATATGTGGAATACGGCATATTATTGAAGCACCAAATTTTCCCAGAGTGCATAGGGGTTGCAAATTTTCTTTAATAATAATAATTTTAATTCTATTTTCAGGTTCTGCTTATATATCTTTTTCAGGTACACACTACGGATTATTTGTAAGTATAATATACACTAATATATTGGAAATAGGTAACCTCCTGCTGAGTTATTAGCCGGAGTTGGGGAAATTTTAAAGGCGATACGGGTCATTATTGGCTATCGTATCGATATAGCACTATGTCCATGAGAATTCCTACAAGTTGTGGGTTGACTACTCCACATCTTGGGCATGACAGATTAGTACAGGGCCCTAGGTTATTAACTCTATTTTATAAAAATCATGCTTCCACCATTGTTGGGTCTGTAACATAGGGCTTAGCTTGGGTGGGTGTTATATTGAACCGTATGTGGATGCGAGTGGCGCACACACATGCGTATGTACATTCATTCGAATGCAAATTCTTGATGAGTTGCATATGCCTGTAGGTGCTCTACCTGTATGCATATATTCTGTGCATTTTCCTGGCAAGTTCTTGTTTTTCCTGTTACATGGGAACAAGAACGAGCGATTTTTGCCTTTAGTGTCTAATTGCGTGTCTCATTTGTATGGTGTCCGCATCATATAGCTTTACTTCCTGAAACAATGGATACCATTGCGTGTTGACACCGGACCAAACCTGAGGGGCGGATTGGCACAGAAAAAGGTTGAATGGGAAAATTGGGGAAAATTCGGGGTAACTAATATGACTTTTCTATCTTTCTAGGTTAATTCTCAGGTAAGTAGAACATACTTTTTATAATAATTGGTTTCTTTTCTTTTTCAGGCTGCAGCATATAATAATTTTTTCCTTTAAGTAATAGGTTATCTTTGGTGTTTGTTAATTGTTTCTGCATTATGCAGTATGTATTAGTGGTTTTTTTAGCTTTCCACAATTTGTTAGGAATCCTACTGATGAGACCCTTGGCGGAGGTCGAAAGCGCTATAGGAATGCCATATAGGCCTACACGGCGGTTAGGGTACATTAGTATGTTGTTGTAGTTTATTTTCAATATATGTGGAATACGGCATATTATTGAAGCACCAAACTTCCAAGAGTGCATAGGGGTTGCAAATTTTTATTAATAATAATAACTTTAAATCTATTTTCAGGTTCTGTTTATATATATCTTTTTCAGGTACACATTACGGATTATTTGTAAGTATATTACACACTTATATATTGAAAATAAGTAACCTCCTGCTGAGTTATTAGCGGGGTTGGGGAAATTTTAAAAGCGATACTAGTCATTATTGGCTACCGTATCGATATAGCACTATGTCCATGAAAATTCCTACAAGTTGTGGGTTGACTACTCCACATCTTGGGCATGACAGATTAGTACAGGGCCCTAGGTTATTAACTCTATTTTATAAAAATCATGCGTATACCAAAAAAAGAATGACCCTAATAGCATACGATAAGCCAATACCCTGACATTGACACACGGACATGGCCGAAAACGTTAGATCAGTTTGCCCTAAGGGGTCTTAGGATTCCGAGTATTTGCGTATACACCTCCTTATTTTTACAAGAATGTAATAATATACACTATAATAGAACTCGATCATACAATATGTGAATTGAATAATTACCGGGAACATAATATATTATTCTCTTGAGAGTGTTTGTTACGGTACTCGTGTGCAGTCTGGAAACTCGGTACAACCTGTTGCAAAGCACTCACCCGTGGATCATGATATATATTTCTCTTGGGAACATGAATTACAGTCTTCGTGTGCAGTCTGGGATCAAGGTACAACCTGATGCAAAGCACTCACCCGTAGGATCAGTACATAATAATTTGTGATTTTGGCACTAGTGCCGTCATCATTAAAAATATCATAACTTGCGAATGCATTTGACTGGTATTGTGTGAAATAGTAAGAATGTCAAACCGTAATTCAATAATAAGTACATGAGACGACCCTCGTTTCGCGATACTCGAAGGGGTAAAATTCATATTCCGTAAATTCATATCCTTAATTCTCGTCGAGAATATAAATTACACTTTGAATTAAATTATAATGACATAAAGAACCATAATAACATGTGAAACTGGCCAGTGTCGATTAATAAGTTCTCATTCAAAAGTAGTCAATACCCTACATTCCCCGAATATATTATCTGTATGTATGTCTATTATTTTATATGCCTGTGTTCATATGGGATGAACCTATTTTTTCTCGCAATTGTTCATGTATTCCCATATTTTGAGTGATAGGTACTGTTAACATAATAGGCAGTAGATCTCTTGATAGGGAATCAGTACTAACCGAACGGTAGGAGGCAAATGACCGGTCTTTGCTTTGTGAAGATGTATGGTGCAAGTGTTAAATTGAATATTCTCCTGTCTCTTTCCTGTCACTACTACTTCCACCATTGTTGGGTCTGTAACATAGGGCTTAGCTTGGGTGGGTGTTATATTGAACCGTATGTGGATGCGAGTGGCGCACACACATGCGTATGTACATTCATTCGAATGCAAATTCTTGATGAGTTGCATATGCCTGTAGGTGCTCTACCTGTATGCATATATTCTGTGCATTTTCCTGGCAAGTTCTTGTTTTTCCTGTTACATGGGAACAAGAACGAGCGATTTTTGCCTTTAGTGTCTAATTGCGTGTCTCATTTGTATGGTGTCCGCATCATATAGCTTTACTTCCTGAAACAATGGATACCATTGCGTGTTGACACCGGACCAAACCTGAGGGGCGGATTGGCACAGAAAAAGGTTGAATGGGAAAATTGGGGAAAATTCGGGGTAACTAATATGACTTTTCTATCTTTCTAGGTTAATTCTCAGGTAAGTAGAACATACTTTTTATAATAATTGGTTTCTTTTCTTTTTCAGGCTGCAGCATATAATAATTTTTTCCTTTAAGTAATAGGTTATCTTTGGTGTTTGTTAATTGTTTCTGCATTATGCAGTATGTATTAGTGGTTTTTTTAGCTTTCCACAATTTGTTAGGAATCCTACTGATGAGACCCTTGGCGGAGGTCGAAAGCGCTATAGGAATGCCATATAGGCCTACACGGCGGTTAGGGTACATTAGTATGTTGTTGTAGTTTATTTTCAATATATGTGGAATACGGCATATTATTGAAGCACCAAACTTCCAAGAGTGCATAGGGGTTGCAAATTTTTATTAATAATAATAACTTTAAATCTATTTTCAGGTTCTGTTTATATATATCTTTTTCAGGTACACATTACGGATTATTTGTAAGTATATTACACACTTATATATTGAAAATAAGTAACCTCCTGCTGAGTTATTAGCGGGGTTGGGGAAATTTTAAAAGCGATACTAGTCATTATTGGCTACCGTATCGATATAGCACTATGTCCATGAAAATTCCTACAAGTTGTGGGTTGACTACTCCACATCTTGGGCATGACAGATTAGTACAGGGCCCTAGGTTATTAACTCTATTTTATAAAAATCATGCGTATACCAAAAAAAGAATGACCCTAATAGCATACGATAAGCCAATACCCTGACATTGACACACGGACATGGCCGAAAACGTTAGATCAGTTTGCCCTAAGGGGTCTTAGGATTCCGAGTATTTGCGTATACACCTCCTTATTTTTACAAGAATGTAATAATATACACTATAATAGAACTCGATCATACAATATGTGAATTGAATAATTACCGGGAACATAATATATTATTCTCTTGAGAGTGTTTGTTACGGTACTCGTGTGCAGTCTGGAAACTCGGTACAACCTGTTGCAAAGCACTCACCCGTGGATCATGATATATATTTCTCTTGGGAACATGAATTACAGTCTTCGTGTGCAGTCTGGGATCAAGGTACAACCTGATGCAAAGCACTCACCCGTAGGATCAGTACATAATAATTTGTGATTTTGGCACTAGTGCCGTCATCATTAAAAATATCATAACTTGCGAATGCATTTGACTGGTATTGTGTGAAATAGTAAGAATGTCAAACCGTAATTCAATAATAAGTACATGAGACGACCCTCGTTTCGCGATACTCGAAGGGGTAAAATTCATATTCCGTAAATTCATATCCTTAATTCTCGTCGAGAATATAAATTACACTTTGAATTAAATTATAATGACATAAAGAACCATAATAACATGTGAAACTGGCCAGTGTCGATTAATAAGTTCTCATTCAAAAGTAGTCAATACCCTACATTCCCCGAATATATTATCTGTATGTATGTCTATTATTTTATATGCCTGTGTTCATATGGGATGAACCTATTTTTTCTCGCAATTGTTCATGTATTCCCATATTTTGAGTGATAGGTACTGTTAACATAATAGGCAGTAGATCTCTTGATAGGGAATCAGTACTAACCGAACGGTAGGAGGCAAATGACCGGTCTTTGCTTTGTGAAGATGTATGGTGCAAGTGTTAAATTGAATATTCTCCTGTCTCTTTCCTGTCACTACTACTTCCACCATTGTTGGGTCTGTAACATAGGGCTTAGCTTGGGTGGGTGTTATATTGAACCGTATGTGGATGCGAGTGGCGCACACACATGCGTATGTACATTCATTCGAATGCAAATTCTTGATGAGTTGCATATGCCTGTAGGTGCTCTACCTGTATGCATATATTCTGTGCATTTTCCTGGCAAGTTCTTGTTTTTCCTGTTACATGGGAACAAGAACGAGCGATTTTTGCCTTTAGTGTCTAATTGCGTGTCTCATTTGTATGGTGTCCGCATCATATAGCTTTACTTCCTGAAACAATGGATACCATTGCGTGTTGACACCGGACCAAACCTGAGGGGCGGATTGGCACAGAAAAAGGTTGAATGGGAAAATTGGGGAAAATTCGGGGTAACTAATATGACTTTTCTATCTTTCTAGGTTAATTCTCAGGTAAGTAGAACATACTTTTTATAATAATTGGTTTCTTTTCTTTTTCAGGCTGCAGCATATAATAATTTTTTCCTTTAAGTAATAGGTTATCTTTGGTGTTTGTTAATTGTTTCTGCATTATGCAGTATGTATTAGTGGTTTTTTTAGCTTTCCACAATTTGTTAGGAATCCTACTGATGAGACCCTTGGCGGAGGTCGAAAGCGCTATAGGAATGCCATATAGGCCTACACGGCGGTTAGGGTACATTAGTATGTTGTTGTAGTTTATTTTCAATATATGTGGAATACGGCATATTATTGAAGCACCAAACTTCCAAGAGTGCATAGGGGTTGCAAATTTTTATTAATAATAATAACTTTAAATCTATTTTCAGGTTCTGTTTATATATATCTTTTTCAGGTACACATTACGGATTATTTGTAAGTATATTACACACTTATATATTGAAAATAAGTAACCTCCTGCTGAGTTATTAGCGGGGTTGGGGAAATTTTAAAAGCGATACTAGTCATTATTGGCTACCGTATCGATATAGCACTATGTCCATGAAAATTCCTACAAGTTGTGGGTTGACTACTCCACATCTTGGGCATGACAGATTAGTACAGGGCCCTAGGTTATTAACTCTATTTTATAAAAATCATCCGCATCATATAGCTTTACTTCCTGAAACAATGGATACCATTGCGTGTTGACACCGGACCAAACCTGAGGGCGGATTGGCACAGAAAAAGGTTGAATGGGAAAATTGGGGAAAATTCGGGGTAACTAATATGACTTGTCTATCTTTCTAGGTTAATTCTCAGGTAAGTAGAACATACTTTTTATACTAATTGGTTTCTTCTTTTCAGGTTCCAGCATATAATAATTTTTTCCTTTGAGTAATAGGTATCTTTTGGTGTTTATTAATTGTTTGTGCATTATGCAGTATGTATTAGTGGTTTTTAAGCTTTCCACAATTTGTTAGGAATCCTACTGATGAGACCCTTGGCGGAGGTCGAAAGCGCTATAGGAATGCCATATAGGCCTACACGGCGGTTAGGGTACATTAGTATGTTGTTGTAGTTTATTTTCAATATATGTGGAATATGGCATATTATTGAAGCACCAAACTTCCAAGAGTGCATAGGGGTTGCAAATTTTCATTAATAATAATAACTTTAAATCTATTTTCAGGTTCTGTTTTATATATATCTTTTTCAGGTACACACTACGGATTATTTGTAAGTATATTACACAATTATACATTGGAAATAAGTAACCTCCTGCTGAGTTATTAGCCGGAGTTGGGGAAATTTTAAAGGCGATACGGGTCATTATTGGCTACCGTATCGATATGGCACTATGTCCATGAAAAATTCCTACAAGTTGTGGGTTGACTACTCCACATCTTGGGCATGACAGATTAGTACAGGGCCCTAGGTTATTAACTCTATTTTATAAAAATCATGCGTATACCGAAAAAAGAATGACCCTAATAGCATACGATAGGCCAACACCTTGACATTGACACACGGACATGGCCAAAAACATTAGATCAGTTTGCCCTAAGGGGTCTTAGGATTCCGAGTATTTGCTTATACACCTCCTTATTTTTATACGAATGTAATAATATACACTATAATATAACTCGATCATGCAATATGTGAATTGAATAATTACCGGGAGCATAAATATCATAATATATAATTCTCTTGAGAGTGTTTGTTACGGTCCTCGTGTGCAGTCTGGGAACTCGGTACAACCTGTTGCAAAGCACTCACCCGTGGATCATGATATATATTTCTCTTGGGAATATGAGTAACAGTACTCGTGTGCAGTCTGGGAACAAGGTACAACCTGTTGCAAAGCACTCACCCAGAGGATGAATATATAATAATTTTGTGTTTTGGCCCTAACGGCAGTAGTGCCGTCATTATTCAGAATATCATAACTTGCAAATGCATTTAACTAATATTGTATGAAATAGTAAGCATGTCAAACCGTGATTCAATAATAAGTACATGAGACAACCCTCGTTTCGCGATACTCGATGGGGTAAAATTCATATTCCGTAAATTCATATCCTTAATTCTCGTCGAGAATATAAATTACACTTTGAATTCAATTATAATAACATAAAGAATCATAATAACATGTGAAACTGGCCAGTGTCGATTACTAAGTTCTCACTCAAAAGAAGTCAATACCTTACATTCCCCGTATATATTATTTGTATGTATGTCTATTATTTTATATGCCTGTGTTCATATGGGATGAACCTATTTTGTTTCGCAATTGTTTTATGTGTTCCCACATTTTGAGTGATAGGTACTGTTAACATAATAGGCAGTAGATCTCTCGATAGGGAATCAGTACTAACCGAACGGTAGGAGGCACATGACCGGTCTTTACTCTGCAAAGATGTATGGTGCAAGGGTGAAATCAAATATTCTCCTATCTCTTTTCTGTCACTTATATTTCCACCATTGCGTCTGTAATATAGGGCTTAGCTTGGGTGGGTGTTATATTGAACCGTATGTGGATGCGTGTGGCGCACACACATGCGTATGTACATTCATTCGAATGCAAATTCTTGATGAGTTGCATATGCCTGTGGGTGCTCTGCCTGTATGCATATATTCAGTGAATTTTCCTGGCAAGTTCTTGTTTTTCCTGTTACATGGGAACAAGAACGAGCGATTTTGCCTTTAGTGTCTAATTGCGTGTCTCATTTGTATGGTGTCCGCATCATATAGCTTTACTTCCTGAAACAATGGATACCATTGCGTGTTGACACCGGACCAAACCTGAGGGCGGATTGGCACAGAAAAAGGTTGAATGGGAAAATTGGGGAAAATTCGGGGTAACTAATATGACTTGTCTATCTTTCTAGGTTAATTCTCAGGTAAGTAGAACATACTTTTTATACTAATTGGTTTCTTCTTTTCAGGTTCCAGCATATAATAATTTTTTCCTTTGAGTAATAGGTATCTTTTGGTGTTTATTAATTGTTTGTGCATTATGCAGTATGTATTAGTGGTTTTTAAGCTTTCCACAATTTGTTAGGAATCCTACTGATGAGACCCTTGGCGGAGGTCGAAAGCGCTATAGGAATGCCATATAGGCCTACACGGCGGTTAGGGTACATTAGTATGTTGTTGTAGTTTATTTTCAATATATGTGGAATATGGCATATTATTGAAGCACCAAACTTCCAAGAGTGCATAGGGGTTGCAAATTTTCATTAATAATAATAACTTTAAATCTATTTTCAGGTTCTGTTTTATATATATCTTTTTCAGGTACACACTACGGATTATTTGTAAGTATATTACACAATTATACATTGGAAATAAGTAACCTCCTGCTGAGTTATTAGCCGGAGTTGGGGAAATTTTAAAGGCGATACGGGTCATTATTGGCTACCGTATCGATATGGCACTATGTCCATGAAAAATTCCTACAAGTTGTGGGTTGACTACTCCACATCTTGGGCATGACAGATTAGTACAGGGCCCTAGGTTATTAACTCTATTTTATAAAAATCATGCGTATACCGAAAAAAGAATGACCCTAATAGCATACGATAGGCCAACACCTTGACATTGACACACGGACATGGCCAAAAACATTAGATCAGTTTGCCCTAAGGGGTCTTAGGATTCCGAGTATTTGCTTATACACCTCCTTATTTTTATACGAATGTAATAATATACACTATAATATAACTCGATCATGCAATATGTGAATTGAATAATTACCGGGAGCATAAATATCATAATATATAATTCTCTTGAGAGTGTTTGTTACGGTCCTCGTGTGCAGTCTGGGAACTCGGTACAACCTGTTGCAAAGCACTCACCCGTGGATCATGATATATATTTCTCTTGGGAATATGAGTAACAGTACTCGTGTGCAGTCTGGGAACAAGGTACAACCTGTTGCAAAGCACTCACCCAGAGGATGAATATATAATAATTTTGTGTTTTGGCCCTAACGGCAGTAGTGCCGTCATTATTCAGAATATCATAACTTGCAAATGCATTTAACTAATATTGTATGAAATAGTAAGCATGTCAAACCGTGATTCAATAATAAGTACATGAGACAACCCTCGTTTCGCGATACTCGATGGGGTAAAATTCATATTCCGTAAATTCATATCCTTAATTCTCGTCGAGAATATAAATTACACTTTGAATTCAATTATAATAACATAAAGAATCATAATAACATGTGAAACTGGCCAGTGTCGATTACTAAGTTCTCACTCAAAAGAAGTCAATACCTTACATTCCCCGTATATATTATTTGTATGTATGTCTATTATTTTATATGCCTGTGTTCATATGGGATGAACCTATTTTGTTTCGCAATTGTTTTATGTGTTCCCACATTTTGAGTGATAGGTACTGTTAACATAATAGGCAGTAGATCTCTCGATAGGGAATCAGTACTAACCGAACGGTAGGAGGCACATGACCGGTCTTTACTCTGCAAAGATGTATGGTGCAAGGGTGAAATCAAATATTCTCCTATCTCTTTTCTGTCACTTATATTTCCACCATTGCGTCTGTAATATAGGGCTTAGCTTGGGTGGGTGTTATATTGAACCGTATGTGGATGCGTGTGGCGCACACACATGCGTATGTACATTCATTCGAATGCAAATTCTTGATGAGTTGCATATGCCTGTGGGTGCTCTGCCTGTATGCATATATTCAGTGAATTTTCCTGGCAAGTTCTTGTTTTTCCTGTTACATGGGAACAAGAACGAGCGATTTTGCCTTTAGTGTCTAATTGCGTGTCTCATTTGTATGGTGTCCGCATCATATAGCTTTACTTCCTGAAACAATGGATACCATTGCGTGTTGACACCGGACCAAACCTGAGGGCGGATTGGCACAGAAAAAGGTTGAATGGGAAAATTGGGGAAAATTCGGGGTAACTAATATGACTTGTCTATCTTTCTAGGTTAATTCTCAGGTAAGTAGAACATACTTTTTATACTAATTGGTTTCTTCTTTTCAGGTTCCAGCATATAATAATTTTTTCCTTTGAGTAATAGGTATCTTTTGGTGTTTATTAATTGTTTGTGCATTATGCAGTATGTATTAGTGGTTTTTAAGCTTTCCACAATTTGTTAGGAATCCTACTGATGAGACCCTTGGCGGAGGTCGAAAGCGCTATAGGAATGCCATATAGGCCTACACGGCGGTTAGGGTACATTAGTATGTTGTTGTAGTTTATTTTCAATATATGTGGAATATGGCATATTATTGAAGCACCAAACTTCCAAGAGTGCATAGGGGTTGCAAATTTTCATTAATAATAATAACTTTAAATCTATTTTCAGGTTCTGTTTTATATATATCTTTTTCAGGTACACACTACGGATTATTTGTAAGTATATTACACAATTATACATTGGAAATAAGTAACCTCCTGCTGAGTTATTAGCCGGAGTTGGGGAAATTTTAAAGGCGATACGGGTCATTATTGGCTACCGTATCGATATGGCACTATGTCCATGAAAAATTCCTACAAGTTGTGGGTTGACTACTCCACATCTTGGGCATGACAGATTAGTACAGGGCCCTAGGTTATTAACTCTATTTTATAAAAATCATGCGTATACCGAAAAAAGAATGACCCTAATAGCATACGATAGGCCAACACCTTGACATTGACACACGGACATGGCCAAAAACATTAGATCAGTTTGCCCTAAGGGGTCTTAGGATTCCGAGTATTTGCTTATACACCTCCTTATTTTTATACGAATGTAATAATATACACTATAATATAACTCGATCATGCAATATGTGAATTGAATAATTACCGGGAGCATAAATATCATAATATATAATTCTCTTGAGAGTGTTTGTTACGGTCCTCGTGTGCAGTCTGGGAACTCGGTACAACCTGTTGCAAAGCACTCACCCGTGGATCATGATATATATTTCTCTTGGGAATATGAGTAACAGTACTCGTGTGCAGTCTGGGAACAAGGTACAACCTGTTGCAAAGCACTCACCCAGAGGATGAATATATAATAATTTTGTGTTTTGGCCCTAACGGCAGTAGTGCCGTCATTATTCAGAATATCATAACTTGCAAATGCATTTAACTAATATTGTATGAAATAGTAAGCATGTCAAACCGTGATTCAATAATAAGTACATGAGACAACCCTCGTTTCGCGATACTCGATGGGGTAAAATTCATATTCCGTAAATTCATATCCTTAATTCTCGTCGAGAATATAAATTACACTTTGAATTCAATTATAATAACATAAAGAATCATAATAACATGTGAAACTGGCCAGTGTCGATTACTAAGTTCTCACTCAAAAGAAGTCAATACCTTACATTCCCCGTATATATTATTTGTATGTATGTCTATTATTTTATATGCCTGTGTTCATATGGGATGAACCTATTTTGTTTCGCAATTGTTTTATGTGTTCCCACATTTTGAGTGATAGGTACTGTTAACATAATAGGCAGTAGATCTCTCGATAGGGAATCAGTACTAACCGAACGGTAGGAGGCACATGACCGGTCTTTACTCTGCAAAGATGTATGGTGCAAGGGTGAAATCAAATATTCTCCTATCTCTTTTCTGTCACTTATATTTCCACCATTGCGTCTGTAATATAGGGCTTAGCTTGGGTGGGTGTTATATTGAACCGTATGTGGATGCGTGTGGCGCACACACATGCGTATGTACATTCATTCGAATGCAAATTCTTGATGAGTTGCATATGCCTGTGGGTGCTCTGCCTGTATGCATATATTCAGTGAATTTTCCTGGCAAGTTCTTGTTTTTCCTGTTACATGGGAACAAGAACGAGCGATTTTGCCTTTAGTGTCTAATTGCGTGTCTCATTTGTATGGTGTCCGCATCATATAGCTTTACTTCCTGAAACAATGGATACCATTGCGTGTTGACACCGGACCAAACCTGAGGGCGGATTGGCACAGAAAAAGGTTGAATGGGAAAATTGGGGAAAATTCGGGGTAACTAATATGACTTGTCTATCTTTCTAGGTTAATTCTCAGGTAAGTAGAACATACTTTTTATACTAATTGGTTTCTTCTTTTCAGGTTCCAGCATATAATAATTTTTTCCTTTGAGTAATAGGTATCTTTTGGTGTTTATTAATTGTTTGTGCATTATGCAGTATGTATTAGTGGTTTTTAAGCTTTCCACAATTTGTTAGGAATCCTACTGATGAGACCCTTGGCGGAGGTCGAAAGCGCTATAGGAATGCCATATAGGCCTACACGGCGGTTAGGGTACATTAGTATGTTGTTGTAGTTTATTTTCAATATATGTGGAATATGGCATATTATTGAAGCACCAAACTTCCAAGAGTGCATAGGGGTTGCAAATTTTCATTAATAATAATAACTTTAAATCTATTTTCAGGTTCTGTTTTATATATATCTTTTTCAGGTACACACTACGGATTATTTGTAAGTATATTACACAATTATACATTGGAAATAAGTAACCTCCTGCTGAGTTATTAGCCGGAGTTGGGGAAATTTTAAAGGCGATACGGGTCATTATTGGCTACCGTATCGATATGGCACTATGTCCATGAAAAATTCCTACAAGTTGTGGGTTGACTACTCCACATCTTGGGCATGACAGATTAGTACAGGGCCCTAGGTTATTAACTCTATTTTATAAAAATCATGCGTATACCGAAAAAAGAATGACCCTAATAGCATACGATAGGCCAACACCTTGACATTGACACACGGACATGGCCAAAAACATTAGATCAGTTTGCCCTAAGGGGTCTTAGGATTCCGAGTATTTGCTTATACACCTCCTTATTTTTATACGAATGTAATAATATACACTATAATATAACTCGATCATGCAATATGTGAATTGAATAATTACCGGGAGCATAAATATCATAATATATAATTCTCTTGAGAGTGTTTGTTACGGTCCTCGTGTGCAGTCTGGGAACTCGGTACAACCTGTTGCAAAGCACTCACCCGTGGATCATGATATATATTTCTCTTGGGAATATGAGTAACAGTACTCGTGTGCAGTCTGGGAACAAGGTACAACCTGTTGCAAAGCACTCACCCAGAGGATGAATATATAATAATTTTGTGTTTTGGCCCTAACGGCAGTAGTGCCGTCATTATTCAGAATATCATAACTTGCAAATGCATTTAACTAATATTGTATGAAATAGTAAGCATGTCAAACCGTGATTCAATAATAAGTACATGAGACAACCCTCGTTTCGCGATACTCGATGGGGTAAAATTCATATTCCGTAAATTCATATCCTTAATTCTCGTCGAGAATATAAATTACACTTTGAATTCAATTATAATAACATAAAGAATCATAATAACATGTGAAACTGGCCAGTGTCGATTACTAAGTTCTCACTCAAAAGAAGTCAATACCTTACATTCCCCGTATATATTATTTGTATGTATGTCTATTATTTTATATGCCTGTGTTCATATGGGATGAACCTATTTTGTTTCGCAATTGTTTTATGTGTTCCCACATTTTGAGTGATAGGTACTGTTAACATAATAGGCAGTAGATCTCTCGATAGGGAATCAGTACTAACCGAACGGTAGGAGGCACATGACCGGTCTTTACTCTGCAAAGATGTATGGTGCAAGGGTGAAATCAAATATTCTCCTATCTCTTTTCTGTCACTTATATTTCCACCATTGCGTCTGTAATATAGGGCTTAGCTTGGGTGGGTGTTATATTGAACCGTATGTGGATGCGTGTGGCGCACACACATGCGTATGTACATTCATTCGAATGCAAATTCTTGATGAGTTGCATATGCCTGTGGGTGCTCTGCCTGTATGCATATATTCAGTGAATTTTCCTGGCAAGTTCTTGTTTTTCCTGTTACATGGGAACAAGAACGAGCGATTTTGCCTTTAGTGTCTAATTGCGTGTCTCATTTGTATGGTGTCCGCATCATATAGCTTTACTTCCTGAAACAATGGATACCATTGCGTGTTGACACCGGACCAAACCTGAGGGCGGATTGGCACAGAAAAAGGTTGAATGGGAAAATTGGGGAAAATTCGGGGTAACTAATATGACTTGTCTATCTTTCTAGGTTAATTCTCAGGTAAGTAGAACATACTTTTTATACTAATTGGTTTCTTCTTTTCAGGTTCCAGCATATAATAATTTTTTCCTTTGAGTAATAGGTATCTTTTGGTGTTTATTAATTGTTTGTGCATTATGCAGTATGTATTAGTGGTTTTTAAGCTTTCCACAATTTGTTAGGAATCCTACTGATGAGACCCTTGGCGGAGGTCGAAAGCGCTATAGGAATGCCATATAGGCCTACACGGCGGTTAGGGTACATTAGTATGTTGTTGTAGTTTATTTTCAATATATGTGGAATATGGCATATTATTGAAGCACCAAACTTCCAAGAGTGCATAGGGGTTGCAAATTTTCATTAATAATAATAACTTTAAATCTATTTTCAGGTTCTGTTTTATATATATCTTTTTCAGGTACACACTACGGATTATTTGTAAGTATATTACACAATTATACATTGGAAATAAGTAACCTCCTGCTGAGTTATTAGCCGGAGTTGGGGAAATTTTAAAGGCGATACGGGTCATTATTGGCTACCGTATCGATATGGCACTATGTCCATGAAAAATTCCTACAAGTTGTGGGTTGACTACTCCACATCTTGGGCATGACAGATTAGTACAGGGCCCTAGGTTATTAACTCTATTTTATAAAAATCATGCGTATACCGAAAAAAGAATGACCCTAATAGCATACGATAGGCCAACACCTTGACATTGACACACGGACATGGCCAAAAACATTAGATCAGTTTGCCCTAAGGGGTCTTAGGATTCCGAGTATTTGCTTATACACCTCCTTATTTTTATACGAATGTAATAATATACACTATAATATAACTCGATCATGCAATATGTGAATTGAATAATTACCGGGAGCATAAATATCATAATATATAATTCTCTTGAGAGTGTTTGTTACGGTCCTCGTGTGCAGTCTGGGAACTCGGTACAACCTGTTGCAAAGCACTCACCCGTGGATCATGATATATATTTCTCTTGGGAATATGAGTAACAGTACTCGTGTGCAGTCTGGGAACAAGGTACAACCTGTTGCAAAGCACTCACCCAGAGGATGAATATATAATAATTTTGTGTTTTGGCCCTAACGGCAGTAGTGCCGTCATTATTCAGAATATCATAACTTGCAAATGCATTTAACTAATATTGTATGAAATAGTAAGCATGTCAAACCGTGATTCAATAATAAGTACATGAGACAACCCTCGTTTCGCGATACTCGATGGGGTAAAATTCATATTCCGTAAATTCATATCCTTAATTCTCGTCGAGAATATAAATTACACTTTGAATTCAATTATAATAACATAAAGAATCATAATAACATGTGAAACTGGCCAGTGTCGATTACTAAGTTCTCACTCAAAAGAAGTCAATACCTTACATTCCCCGTATATATTATTTGTATGTATGTCTATTATTTTATATGCCTGTGTTCATATGGGATGAACCTATTTTGTTTCGCAATTGTTTTATGTGTTCCCACATTTTGAGTGATAGGTACTGTTAACATAATAGGCAGTAGATCTCTCGATAGGGAATCAGTACTAACCGAACGGTAGGAGGCACATGACCGGTCTTTACTCTGCAAAGATGTATGGTGCAAGGGTGAAATCAAATATTCTCCTATCTCTTTTCTGTCACTTATATTTCCACCATTGCGTCTGTAATATAGGGCTTAGCTTGGGTGGGTGTTATATTGAACCGTATGTGGATGCGTGTGGCGCACACACATGCGTATGTACATTCATTCGAATGCAAATTCTTGATGAGTTGCATATGCCTGTGGGTGCTCTGCCTGTATGCATATATTCAGTGAATTTTCCTGGCAAGTTCTTGTTTTTCCTGTTACATGGGAACAAGAACGAGCGATTTTGCCTTTAGTGTCTAATTGCGTGTCTCATTTGTATGGTGTCCGCATCATATAGCTTTACTTCCTGAAACAATGGATACCATTGCGTGTTGACACCGGACCAAACCTGAGGGCGGATTGGCACAGAAAAAGGTTGAATGGGAAAATTGGGGAAAATTCGGGGTAACTAATATGACTTGTCTATCTTTCTAGGTTAATTCTCAGGTAAGTAGAACATACTTTTTATACTAATTGGTTTCTTCTTTTCAGGTTCCAGCATATAATAATTTTTTCCTTTGAGTAATAGGTATCTTTTGGTGTTTATTAATTGTTTGTGCATTATGCAGTATGTATTAGTGGTTTTTAAGCTTTCCACAATTTGTTAGGAATCCTACTGATGAGACCCTTGGCGGAGGTCGAAAGCGCTATAGGAATGCCATATAGGCCTACACGGCGGTTAGGGTACATTAGTATGTTGTTGTAGTTTATTTTCAATATATGTGGAATATGGCATATTATTGAAGCACCAAACTTCCAAGAGTGCATAGGGGTTGCAAATTTTCATTAATAATAATAACTTTAAATCTATTTTCAGGTTCTGTTTTATATATATCTTTTTCAGGTACACACTACGGATTATTTGTAAGTATATTACACAATTATACATTGGAAATAAGTAACCTCCTGCTGAGTTATTAGCCGGAGTTGGGGAAATTTTAAAGGCGATACGGGTCATTATTGGCTACCGTATCGATATGGCACTATGTCCATGAAAAATTCCTACAAGTTGTGGGTTGACTACTCCACATCTTGGGCATGACAGATTAGTACAGGGCCCTAGGTTATTAACTCTATTTTATAAAAATCATGCGTATACCGAAAAAAGAATGACCCTAATAGCATACGATAGGCCAACACCTTGACATTGACACACGGACATGGCCAAAAACATTAGATCAGTTTGCCCTAAGGGGTCTTAGGATTCCGAGTATTTGCTTATACACCTCCTTATTTTTATACGAATGTAATAATATACACTATAATATAACTCGATCATGCAATATGTGAATTGAATAATTACCGGGAGCATAAATATCATAATATATAATTCTCTTGAGAGTGTTTGTTACGGTCCTCGTGTGCAGTCTGGGAACTCGGTACAACCTGTTGCAAAGCACTCACCCGTGGATCATGATATATATTTCTCTTGGGAATATGAGTAACAGTACTCGTGTGCAGTCTGGGAACAAGGTACAACCTGTTGCAAAGCACTCACCCAGAGGATGAATATATAATAATTTTGTGTTTTGGCCCTAACGGCAGTAGTGCCGTCATTATTCAGAATATCATAACTTGCAAATGCATTTAACTAATATTGTATGAAATAGTAAGCATGTCAAACCGTGATTCAATAATAAGTACATGAGACAACCCTCGTTTCGCGATACTCGATGGGGTAAAATTCATATTCCGTAAATTCATATCCTTAATTTCTCGTCGAGAATATAAATTACACTTTGAATTCAATTATAATAACATAAAGAATCATAATAACATGTGAAACTGGCCAGTGTCGATTACTAAGTTCTCACTCAAAAGAAGTCAATACCTTACATTCCCCGTATATATTATTTGTATGTATGTCTATTATTTTATATGCCTGTGTTCATATGGGATGAACCTATTTTGTTTCGCAATTGTTTTATGTGTTCCCACATTTTGAGTGATAGGTACTGTTAACATAATAGGCAGTAGATCTCTCGATAGGGAATCAGTACTAACCGAACGGTAGGAGGCACATGACCGGTCTTTACTCTGCAAAGATGTATGGTGCAAGGGTGAAATCAAATATTCTCCTATCTCTTTTCTGTCACTTATATTTCCACCATTGCGTCTGTAATATAGGGCTTAGCTTGGGTGGGTGTTATATTGAACCGTATGTGGATGCGTGTGGCGCACACACATGCGTATGTACATTCATTCGAATGCAAATTCTTGATGAGTTGCATATGCCTGTGGGTGCTCTGCCTGTATGCATATATTCAGTGAATTTTCCTGGCAAGTTCTTGTTTTTCCTGTTACATGGGAACAAGAACGAGCGATTTTGCCTTTAGTGTCTAATTGCGTGTCTCATTTGTATGGTGTCCGCATCATATAGCTTTACTTCCTGAAACAATGGATACCATTGCGTGTTGACACCGGACCAAACCTGAGGGCGGATTGGCACAGAAAAAGGTTGAATGGGAAAATTGGGGAAAATTCGGGGTAACTAATATGACTTGTCTATCTTTCTAGGTTAATTCTCAGGTAAGTAGAACATACTTTTTATACTAATTGGTTTCTTCTTTTCAGGTTCCAGCATATAATAATTTTTTCCTTTGAGTAATAGGTATCTTTTGGTGTTTATTAATTGTTTGTGCATTATGCAGTATGTATTAGTGGTTTTTAAGCTTTCCACAATTTGTTAGGAATCCTACTGATGAGACCCTTGGCGGAGGTCGAAAGCGCTATAGGAATGCCATATAGGCCTACACGGCGGTTAGGGTACATTAGTATGTTGTTGTAGTTTATTTTCAATATATGTGGAATATGGCATATTATTGAAGCACCAAACTTCCAAGAGTGCATAGGGGTTGCAAATTTTCATTAATAATAATAACTTTAAATCTATTTTCAGGTTCTGTTTTATATATATCTTTTTCAGGTACACACTACGGATTATTTGTAAGTATATTACACAATTATACATTGGAAATAAGTAACCTCCTGCTGAGTTATTAGCCGGAGTTGGGGAAATTTTAAAGGCGATACGGGTCATTATTGGCTACCGTATCGATATGGCACTATGTCCATGAAAAATTCCTACAAGTTGTGGGTTGACTACTCCACATCTTGGGCATGACAGATTAGTACAGGGCCCTAGGTTATTAACTCTATTTTATAAAAATCAATTCTATTTTCAGGTTTTGTTTATATATCTTTTCAGGTACACACTACTATTTATTTGTAAGTATATTATAAATTTATATGTCGAAAATAAGTTACCTCCTGCTGAGTTATTAGCCGGAGAGGGGGAAATTTTAAGGGCGATACGGGTCATTATTGGCTAACGTATCGATATAGCACTATGTCCGCGAAAATTCCTACAAGTTGTGGGTTGACTACTCCACATCTTGGGCATGACAGATTAGTACAGGGCCCTAGGTTATTAACTCTATTTTATAAAAATCATGCGTATACCAGAAAAAGAATGACCCTAATAGCATACTATAGGCCAACACCCTGACATTGACACACGGACATGGCCAAAAAAACGTTGGATCAGTTTGCCCTAAGGGGTCTTAGGATTCCGAGTATTTGCGTATACACCTCCTTATTTTTACAAGAATGTAATAATATACACTATAATAGAACTCGATCATGCAATATGTGAATTAAATAATTACCGGGAGCATAAATATCATAATATATAATTCTCTTGAGAGTGTTTGTTACGGTCCTCGTGTGCAGTCTGGGAACTCGGTACAACCTGTTGCAAAGCACTCACCCGTGGATCATGATATATATTTCTCTTGGGAATATGAGTTACAGTCCTCGTGTGCAGTCTGGGAACAAGGTACAACCTGTTGCAAAGCACTCACCCGGGGGATGAGTACATAATAATTTGTGTTTTGGCCCTAGCGGCAGTAGTGCCGTCATCATTTAGAATATTATAACTTGCGAATGCATTTAACCAATATTGTGTGAAATAGTAAGCATGTCAAAAACCGTAATCAATAATAAGCACATGAGACAACCCTCGTTTCGCAATATTCGATGGGGTAAAATTCATATTCAGTAAATTCATATCCTTAATTCTCGTCGAGAATATAAATTACACTTTGAATTAAATTATAATAACATAAAGAATCATAATAACATGTGAAACTGGCCAGTGTCGATTACTAAGTTCTCATTCAAAAGTATTCAATACCTTACATTCCCCGTATATATTATTTTGTATGTATGTCTATTATTTTATATGCCTGTGTTCATATGGGATGGACCTATTTAGTTTCACAATTGTTTTGTGTGTTCCCATATTTTGAGTAATAGGTACTGTTTAACATAATAGGCAGTAGATCTCTTGATAGGGAATCAGTACTAACCGAACGATAGGAGGCACAAGACCGGTCTTTGCTCTGTGAAGATGTATGGTGCAAGTATTAAGTTGAATATTTCTCCTGTCTCTTTTCTATAACTAATATTTCCACCATTGCGTCTGTAACATAGGGCTTAGCTTGGGTGGGTGTTATATTGAACCGTATGTGTATGCGAGTGGCGCACACACATGCGTATGCACATTCATTCGAATGCTAATTCTTGATGAGTTGCATATGCCTGTAGGTGCTCTACCTGTATGCATATATTCTGTGCATTTTCCTGGCAAGTTCTTGTTTTTCCTGTTACATGGGAACAAGAACGAGCGATTTTGCCTTTAGTGTCTAATTGCGTGTCTCATTTGTATGGTGTCCGCATCATATAGCTTTACTTCCTGAAACAATGGATACCATTGCGTGTTGACACCGGACCAAACCTGGGGGGCGGATTGGCACAGAAAAAGGTTGAATGGGAAAATTGGGGAAAATTCGGGATAACTAATATGACTTGTCTATCTTTCTAGGTTAATTCTCAGGTAAGTAGAACATACTTTTTTATAATAATTGGTTTCTTTCTTTTTCAGGTTCCAGCATATAATAAAAAAATTTTTTCCTTTGAGTAATAGGTTACCTTTGGTGTTTATTGATTGTTTCTGCATTATGCAGTATATATTAGTGGTTTTTAAGCTTTTCACAATTTGTTAGGAATCCTACTGATGAGACCCTTGGCGGAGGTCGAAAGCGCTATGGGAATGCCATATAGGCCTACACGGCGGTTAGGGTACATTAGTATGTTGTTGTAGTTTACTTTCAATATATGTGGAATACAGCATATTATTGAAGCACCAAACTTCCAAGAGTGCCTAGGGGTTGCAAATTTTCTTTAATAATAATAACTTTAATTCTATTTTCAGGTTTTGTTTATATATCTTTTCAGGTACACACTACTATTTATTTGTAAGTATATTATAAATTTATATGTCGAAAATAAGTTACCTCCTGCTGAGTTATTAGCCGGAGAGGGGGAAATTTTAAGGGCGATACGGGTCATTATTGGCTAACGTATCGATATAGCACTATGTCCGCGAAAATTCCTACAAGTTGTGGGTTGACTACTCCACATCTTGGGCATGACAGATTAGTACAGGGCCCTAGGTTATTAACTCTATTTTATAAAAATCATGCGTATACCAGAAAAAGAATGACCCTAATAGCATACTATAGGCCAACACCCTGACATTGACACACGGACATGGCCAAAAAAACGTTGGATCAGTTTGCCCTAAGGGGTCTTAGGATTCCGAGTATTTGCGTATACACCTCCTTATTTTTACAAGAATGTAATAATATACACTATAATAGAACTCGATCATGCAATATGTGAATTAAATAATTACCGGGAGCATAAATATCATAATATATAATTCTCTTGAGAGTGTTTGTTACGGTCCTCGTGTGCAGTCTGGGAACTCGGTACAACCTGTTGCAAAGCACTCACCCGTGGATCATGATATATATTTCTCTTGGGAATATGAGTTACAGTCCTCGTGTGCAGTCTGGGAACAAGGTACAACCTGTTGCAAAGCACTCACCCGGGGGATGAGTACATAATAATTTGTGTTTTGGCCCTAGCGGCAGTAGTGCCGTCATCATTTAGAATATTATAACTTGCGAATGCATTTAACCAATATTGTGTGAAATAGTAAGCATGTCAAAAACCGTAATCAATAATAAGCACATGAGACAACCCTCGTTTCGCAATATTCGATGGGGTAAAATTCATATTCAGTAAATTCATATCCTTAATTCTCGTCGAGAATATAAATTACACTTTGAATTAAATTATAATAACATAAAGAATCATAATAACATGTGAAACTGGCCAGTGTCGATTACTAAGTTCTCATTCAAAAGTATTCAATACCTTACATTCCCCGTATATATTATTTTGTATGTATGTCTATTATTTTATATGCCTGTGTTCATATGGGATGGACCTATTTAGTTTCACAATTGTTTTGTGTGTTCCCATATTTTGAGTAATAGGTACTGTTTAACATAATAGGCAGTAGATCTCTTGATAGGGAATCAGTACTAACCGAACGATAGGAGGCACAAGACCGGTCTTTGCTCTGTGAAGATGTATGGTGCAAGTATTAAGTTGAATATTTCTCCTGTCTCTTTTCTATAACTAATATTTCCACCATTGCGTCTGTAACATAGGGCTTAGCTTGGGTGGGTGTTATATTGAACCGTATGTGTATGCGAGTGGCGCACACACATGCGTATGCACATTCATTCGAATGCTAATTCTTGATGAGTTGCATATGCCTGTAGGTGCTCTACCTGTATGCATATATTCTGTGCATTTTCCTGGCAAGTTCTTGTTTTTCCTGTTACATGGGAACAAGAACGAGCGATTTTGCCTTTAGTGTCTAATTGCGTGTCTCATTTGTATGGTGTCCGCATCATATAGCTTTACTTCCTGAAACAATGGATACCATTGCGTGTTGACACCGGACCAAACCTGGGGGGCGGATTGGCACAGAAAAAGGTTGAATGGGAAAATTGGGGAAAATTCGGGATAACTAATATGACTTGTCTATCTTTCTAGGTTAATTCTCAGGTAAGTAGAACATACTTTTTTATAATAATTGGTTTCTTTCTTTTTCAGGTTCCAGCATATAATAAAAAAATTTTTTCCTTTGAGTAATAGGTTACCTTTGGTGTTTATTGATTGTTTCTGCATTATGCAGTATATATTAGTGGTTTTTAAGCTTTTCACAATTTGTTAGGAATCCTACTGATGAGACCCTTGGCGGAGGTCGAAAGCGCTATGGGAATGCCATATAGGCCTACACGGCGGTTTAGGGTACATTAGTATGTTGTTGTAGTTTACTTTCAATATATGTGGAATACAGCATATTATTGAAGCACCAAACTTCCAAGAGTGCCTAGGGGTTGCAAATTTTCTTTAATAATAATAACTTTAATTCTATTTTCAGGTTTTGTTTATATATCTTTTCAGGTACACACTACTATTTATTTGTAAGTATATTATAAATTTATATGTCGAAAATAAGTTACCTCCTGCTGAGTTATTAGCCGGAGAGGGGGAAATTTTAAGGGCGATACGGGTCATTATTGGCTAACGTATCGATATAGCACTATGTCCGCGAAAATTCCTACAAGTTGTGGGTTGACTACTCCACATCTTGGGCATGACAGATTAGTACAGGGCCCTAGGTTATTAACTCTATTTTATAAAAATCATGCGTATACCAGAAAAAGAATGACCCTAATAGCATACTATAGGCCAACACCCTGACATTGACACACGGACATGGCCAAAAAAACGTTGGATCAGTTTGCCCTAAGGGGTCTTAGGATTCCGAGTATTTGCGTATACACCTCCTTATTTTTACAAGAATGTAATAATATACACTATAATAGAACTCGATCATGCAATATGTGAATTAAATAATTACCGGGAGCATAAATATCATAATATATAATTCTCTTGAGAGTGTTTGTTACGGTCCTCGTGTGCAGTCTGGGAACTCGGTACAACCTGTTGCAAAGCACTCACCCGTGGATCATGATATATATTTCTCTTGGGAATATGAGTTACAGTCCTCGTGTGCAGTCTGGGAACAAGGTACAACCTGTTGCAAAGCACTCACCCGGGGGATGAGTACATAATAATTTGTGTTTTGGCCCTAGCGGCAGTAGTGCCGTCATCATTTAGAATATTATAACTTGCGAATGCATTTAACCAATATTGTGTGAAATAGTAAGCATGTCAAAAACCGTAATCAATAATAAGCACATGAGACAACCCTCGTTTCGCAATATTCGATGGGGTAAAATTCATATTCAGTAAATTCATATCCTTAATTCTCGTCGAGAATATAAATTACACTTTGAATTAAATTATAATAACATAAAGAATCATAATAACATGTGAAACTGGCCAGTGTCGATTACTAAGTTCTCATTCAAAAGTATTCAATACCTTACATTCCCCGTATATATTATTTTGTATGTATGTCTATTATTTTATATGCCTGTGTTCATATGGGATGGACCTATTTAGTTTCACAATTGTTTTGTGTGTTCCCATATTTTGAGTAATAGGTACTGTTTAACATAATAGGCAGTAGATCTCTTGATAGGGAATCAGTACTAACCGAACGATAGGAGGCACAAGACCGGTCTTTGCTCTGTGAAGATGTATGGTGCAAGTATTAAGTTGAATATTTCTCCTGTCTCTTTTCTATAACTAATATTTCCACCATTGCGTCTGTAACATAGGGCTTAGCTTGGGTGGGTGTTATATTGAACCGTATGTGTATGCGAGTGGCGCACACACATGCGTATGCACATTCATTCGAATGCTAATTCTTGATGAGTTGCATATGCCTGTAGGTGCTCTACCTGTATGCATATATTCTGTGCATTTTCCTGGCAAGTTCTTGTTTTTCCTGTTACATGGGAACAAGAACGAGCGATTTTGCCTTTAGTGTCTAATTGCGTGTCTCATTTGTATGGTGTCCGCATCATATAGCTTTACTTCCTGAAACAATGGATACCATTGCGTGTTGACACCGGACCAAACCTGGGGGGCGGATTGGCACAGAAAAAGGTTGAATGGGAAAATTGGGGAAAATTCGGGATAACTAATATGACTTGTCTATCTTTCTAGGTTAATTCTCAGGTAAGTAGAACATACTTTTTTATAATAATTGGTTTCTTTCTTTTTCAGGTTCCAGCATATAATAAAAAAATTTTTTCCTTTGAGTAATAGGTTACCTTTGGTGTTTATTGATTGTTTCTGCATTATGCAGTATATATTAGTGGTTTTTAAGCTTTTCACAATTTGTTAGGAATCCTACTGATGAGACCCTTGGCGGAGGTCGAAAGCGCTATGGGAATGCCATATAGGCCTACACGGCGGTTAGGGTACATTAGTATGTTGTTGTAGTTTACTTTCAATATATGTGGAATACAGCATATTATTGAAGCACCAAACTTCCAAGAGTGCCTAGGGGTTGCAAATTTTCTTTAATAATAATAACTTTAATTCTATTTTCAGGTTTTGTTTATATATCTTTTCAGGTACACACTACTATTTATTTGTAAGTATATTATAAATTTATATGTCGAAAATAAGTTACCTCCTGCTGAGTTATTAGCCGGAGAGGGGGAAATTTTAAGGGCGATACGGGTCATTATTGGCTAACGTATCGATATAGCACTATGTCCGCGAAAATTCCTACAAGTTGTGGGTTGACTACTCCACATCTTGGGCATGACAGATTAGTACAGGGCCCTAGGTTATTAACTCTATTTTATAAAAATCATTTCGAAGTGCGATATTGTATTATATGTATTATGTGTGAATATTACAGTATTCTTTCTGATTATTGTATATTGGTTATATGACGCCAGCATATTTTTTGCGGTATGTGGCCCCCCTGTATTTATCTATAACTTTTTACTATGGCTCTTTATTTTATCCGAATGTAATAATATACACTATAATGGAAATCGATCATGCAATATGTGAATTGAATATTAACCGCGGAGCATAAAAGTCATAATATATAATTCTCTTGAGAGTGTTTGTTACGGTCCTCGTGTGCAGTCTGGGATCAAGGTACAACCTGATGCAAAGCGCTCACCCGTGGATCATGATATATATTTCTCTTGGGAATGTGAGTTACAGTCTTCGTGTGCAGTCTGGGATCAAGGTACAACCTGATGCAAAGCACTCACCCGATGATAAGTTCATAATATCTTTGTTTTGGCCCTTTGCGGCACTTGTGCCGTCATCATTCAGAATATAAATCTTGCGAAATGCATTGAACTGATATTGTATCAAATAATAATTAATGTCAAATCGTAATTCAATACCATGTACATGAAATGACCCTCGTATCGGGATATGCGATGGGGTAAAGATCATATTCTGTGAGTTCGTGTAAATTATATATTCGAGTAAAATCATAATAGCATAAATAATCATAAGGATGTGTCATTCAATAGGTCTTCATTGAAAAAGTAGTCATTAACTTACATTCCCCGTACGTATTATTTCTTATGTGTGTATATATTATTTTATATGTCTGTGTTCTTATGGGAAGGACCATATTTTTTGCGGTATGTGCCCCCCCCTGTATTTATCTATAACTTTTTACTATGGCTCTTTATTTTATCCGAATGTAATAATATACACTATAATGGAAATCGATCATGCAATATGTGAATTGAATATTAACCGCGGAGCATAAATGTCATAATATATAATTCTCTTGAGAGTGTTTGTTACGGTCCTCGTGTGCAGTCTGGGATCAAGGTACAACCTGATGCAAAGCGCTCACCCGTGGATCATGATATATATTTCTCTTGGGAATGTGAGTTACAGTCTTCGTGTGCGGTCTGGGATCAGGGTACAACCTGATGCAAAGCACTCACCCGATGATAAGTTCATAATATCTTTGTTTTGGCCCTTTGCGGCACTTGTGCCGTCATCATTCAGAATATAAATCTTGCGAAATGCATTGAACTGATATTGTATCAAATAATAATTAATGTCAAATCGTAATTCAATACCATGTACATGAAATGACCCTCGTATCGGGATATGCGATGGGGTAAAGATCATATTCTGTGAGTTCGTGTAAATTATATATTCGAGTAAAATCATAATAGCATAAATAATCATAAGGATGTGTCATTCAATAGGTCTTCATTGAAAAAGTAGTCATTAACTTACATTCCCCGTACGTATTATTTCTTATGTGTGTATATATTATTTTATATGTCTGTGTTCTTATGGGAAGGACCTATTTTGTTGTTTTATTGCATATCTTTTTCGAAGTGTGATATTATATTATATGTATTATGTGTAAATATTACAGTATTTGTTCTGTTCATTGTATATTGGTTATATGACGCCAGCATATTTTGCAGTATGTAGCCCCCCTGTATTTATCTATAACTTTTTACTATGGTTCTTGAAATGCACCCGGAACTTCTGACCAGAACCCGTGAGATTAGATCAAACCCTGGGGCAATTGTTTATTGGTTCGAAAATAGTGGGGGTATGCTTTTAATTGTCGTCTTAACTTTCCCGGCATAGGTGTCCAAAACTCCAGCCATCTTGGTCCAGAGACTTTGCACATCCTGGAACAAAACCATGTTTGGGGACGGTAATGGGCAACGCCAACAGTTAGTCATTTGGTTGTGGTGGATGCCCCAATTTCCCAACCTTTCAAAGCGGAGAACGTGAAATATGATTGGCCACGGTATTGGGCAACGTTCACCATAATTGAATGTATTAGGACTCTTTGGTTTTATACCACCTAATAATCGTGTCTAACGACATGATATAGGGACCTCTTTATTATATTTAATATCTATAGGTTATGGGATTATTGTCTTCGGGTATGACCACTGGTGAACTATGAATTGGGTGCATGCACCCCACCGACCGTCAATCACCCACCCTCCTATTATGGCTACCACATGCGACCCTTCTGGTATCATGTTTTTTGTATTTCTTATAACTTGCAACCCTTTTGGAGGCATGTTTATTATTTCCAATTTTTATGCGTCTGTACATCTTAATTAAATTAATTTATTTATTTATTTATTTTAATTATTCAAATTATTTATTTATTTATTTTATTATTCAAATTATTAATTTTTTATTTTACATATTTTTATCATCTCACTTTTTTATCTTTTTTCATATATTTTACAATTTACATATATTTTATCATTGATTATATATTGTTTCAGATATTTTACCATTTATTATATTTTACAATTTACATTTGTTATGTATTTTTATATTCTATCATATTCTGCTATATGATATTACGGAGTACTGTCTGCGTTGTATGGTGCGCATACATGTGTGTGACGTTCGACCATTGTGATGCTGTGCGGCGGCATATGTACGACCAATGCGAGCGAGCGCACATGCGTATGTATGTGTGTTGTTGGTTTTGTTTTTTCCTATATTCGCTGTCTTCACTCTCTTGCAATGTTGTTTGGATGTGCAATATCAGTATTGTGATGATGTTCGCTGAGTATGGTCGCGTTGATATGGTGTATGTTTGTGCGGTTGTTGTTTGCGTTGTTCGCTTAAGTTGGTTTACGGTATACGGTTGGTGTATTATGTTTTCTTTTGTACGCTTTGTTGTTTGCTTAATTCGGTTGCAGTGTACGTTTGGTGTATTATGTTGGTGTGTTTTTGAAGGTAAGAATTTTGGATCTCTACTTAATTTGTTTGTTATTCTCCACTAACGGGAAGATTGCTTTTTCGTTTTTCACTCTCCCCCCTTCGGTCATGTACCTCCTCCGGTACATGTCCATCACCTGCTGATGAGTCCTTTGGCATGGGACGAAAGTACTACAGGTATGCCCACATTTTGTCCTTCACGGACTATTTGAGTAATTTGGTGTTGTTGTTCTGCTACATATGGAATTTTGGCCTCTTGCCTTTTATTGTATCATTTTTTCTTATTGGTGTAATGGTGTGTATATATTTTGTCTTCTGCATGTGGAATTTGATTGTTTTGCTTTTTATTTACTATTTGATTTTTGTGTGATGGTTTTTATCTACTGGATACTGCGTTTTTATTTCGAAGTGCGATATTGTATTATATGTATTATGTGTGAATATTACAGTATTCTTTCTGATTATTGTATATTGGTTATATGACGCCAGCATATTTTTTGCGGTATGTGGCCCCCCTGTATTTATCTATAACTTTTTACTATGGCTCTTTATTTTATCCGAATGTAATAATATACACTATAATGGAAATCGATCATGCAATATGTGAATTGAATATTAACCGCGGAGCATAAAAGTCATAATATATAATTCTCTTGAGAGTGTTTGTTACGGTCCTCGTGTGCAGTCTGGGATCAAGGTACAACCTGATGCAAAGCGCTCACCCGTGGATCATGATATATATTTCTCTTGGGAATGTGAGTTACAGTCTTCGTGTGCAGTCTGGGATCAAGGTACAACCTGATGCAAAGCACTCACCCGATGATAAGTTCATAATATCTTTGTTTTGGCCCTTTGCGGCACTTGTGCCGTCATCATTCAGAATATAAATCTTGCGAAATGCATTGAACTGATATTGTATCAAATAATAATTAATGTCAAATCGTAATTCAATACCATGTACATGAAATGACCCTCGTATCGGGATATGCGATGGGGTAAAGATCATATTCTGTGAGTTCGTGTAAATTATATATTCGAGTAAAATCATAATAGCATAAATAATCATAAGGATGTGTCATTCAATAGGTCTTCATTGAAAAAGTAGTCATTAACTTACATTCCCCGTACGTATTATTTCTTATGTGTGTATATATTATTTTATATGTCTGTGTTCTTATGGGAAGGACCATATTTTTTGCGGTATGTGCCCCCCCCTGTATTTATCTATAACTTTTTACTATGGCTCTTTATTTTATCCGAATGTAATAATATACACTATAATGGAAATCGATCATGCAATATGTGAATTGAATATTAACCGCGGAGCATAAATGTCATAATATATAATTCTCTTGAGAGTGTTTGTTACGGTCCTCGTGTGCAGTCTGGGATCAAGGTACAACCTGATGCAAAGCGCTCACCCGTGGATCATGATATATATTTCTCTTGGGAATGTGAGTTACAGTCTTCGTGTGCGGTCTGGGATCAGGGTACAACCTGATGCAAAGCACTCACCCGATGATAAGTTCATAATATCTTTGTTTTGGCCCTTTGCGGCACTTGTGCCGTCATCATTCAGAATATAAATCTTGCGAAATGCATTGAACTGATATTGTATCAAATAATAATTAATGTCAAATCGTAATTCAATACCATGTACATGAAATGACCCTCGTATCGGGATATGCGATGGGGTAAAGATCATATTCTGTGAGTTCGTGTAAATTATATATTCGAGTAAAATCATAATAGCATAAATAATCATAAGGATGTGTCATTCAATAGGTCTTCATTGAAAAAGTAGTCATTAACTTACATTCCCCGTACGTATTATTTCTTATGTGTGTATATATTATTTTATATGTCTGTGTTCTTATGGGAAGGACCTATTTTGTTGTTTTATTGCATATCTTTTTCGAAGTGTGATATTATATTATATGTATTATGTGTAAATATTACAGTATTTGTTCTGTTCATTGTATATTGGTTATATGACGCCAGCATATTTTGCAGTATGTAGCCCCCCTGTATTTATCTATAACTTTTTACTATGGTTCTTGAAATGCACCCGGAACTTCTGACCAGAACCCGTGAGATTAGATCAAACCCTGGGGCAATTGTTTATTGGTTCGAAAATAGTGGGGGTATGCTTTTAATTGTCGTCTTAACTTTCCCGGCATAGGTGTCCAAAACTCCAGCCATCTTGGTCCAGAGACTTTGCACATCCTGGAACAAAACCATGTTTGGGGACGGTAATGGGCAACGCCAACAGTTAGTCATTTGGTTGTGGTGGATGCCCCAATTTCCCAACCTTTCAAAGCGGAGAACGTGAAATATGATTGGCCACGGTATTGGGCAACGTTCACCATAATTGAATGTATTAGGACTCTTTGGTTTTATACCACCTAATAATCGTGTCTAACGACATGATATAGGGACCTCTTTATTATATTTAATATCTATAGGTTATGGGATTATTGTCTTCGGGTATGACCACTGGTGAACTATGAATTGGGTGCATGCACCCCACCGACCGTCAATCACCCACCCTCCTATTATGGCTACCACATGCGACCCTTCTGGTATCATGTTTTTTGTATTTCTTATAACTTGCAACCCTTTTGGAGGCATGTTTATTATTTCCAATTTTTATGCGTCTGTACATCTTAATTAAATTAATTTATTTATTTATTTATTTTAATTATTCAAATTATTTATTTATTTATTTTATTATTCAAATTATTAATTTTTTATTTTACATATTTTTATCATCTCACTTTTTTATCTTTTTTCATATATTTTACAATTTACATATATTTTATCATTGATTATATATTGTTTCAGATATTTTACCATTTATTATATTTTACAATTTACATTTGTTATGTATTTTTATATTCTATCATATTCTGCTATATGATATTACGGAGTACTGTCTGCGTTGTATGGTGCGCATACATGTGTGTGACGTTCGACCATTGTGATGCTGTGCGGCGGCATATGTACGACCAATGCGAGCGAGCGCACATGCGTATGTATGTGTGTTGTTGGTTTTGTTTTTTCCTATATTCGCTGTCTTCACTCTCTTGCAATGTTGTTTGGATGTGCAATATCAGTATTGTGATGATGTTCGCTGAGTATGGTCGCGTTGATATGGTGTATGTTTGTGCGGTTGTTGTTTGCGTTGTTCGCTTAAGTTGGTTTACGGTATACGGTTGGTGTATTATGTTTTCTTTTGTACGCTTTGTTGTTTGCTTAATTCGGTTGCAGTGTACGTTTGGTGTATTATGTTGGTGTGTTTTTGAAGGTAAGAATTTTGGATCTCTACTTAATTTGTTTGTTATTCTCCACTAACGGGAAGATTGCTTTTTCGTTTTTCACTCTCCCCCCTTCGGTCATGTACCTCCTCCGGTACATGTCCATCACCTGCTGATGAGTCCTTTGGCATGGGACGAAAGTACTACAGGTATGCCCACATTTTGTCCTTCACGGACTATTTGAGTAATTTGGTGTTGTTGTTCTGCTACATATGGAATTTTGGCCTCTTGCCTTTTATTGTATCATTTTTTCTTATTGGTGTAATGGTGTGTATATATTTTGTCTTCTGCATGTGGAATTTGATTGTTTTGCTTTTTATTTACTATTTGATTTTTGTGTGATGGTTTTTATCTACTGGATACTGCGTTTTTATTTCGAAGTGCGATATTGTATTATATGTATTATGTGTGAATATTACAGTATTCTTTCTGATTATTGTATATTGGTTATATGACGCCAGCATATTTTTTGCGGTATGTGGCCCCCCTGTATTTATCTATAACTTTTTACTATGGCTCTTTATTTTATCCGAATGTAATAATATACACTATAATGGAAATCGATCATGCAATATGTGAATTGAATATTAACCGCGGAGCATAAAAGTCATAATATATAATTCTCTTGAGAGTGTTTGTTACGGTCCTCGTGTGCAGTCTGGGATCAAGGTACAACCTGATGCAAAGCGCTCACCCGTGGATCATGATATATATTTCTCTTGGGAATGTGAGTTACAGTCTTCGTGTGCAGTCTGGGATCAAGGTACAACCTGATGCAAAGCACTCACCCGATGATAAGTTCATAATATCTTTGTTTTGGCCCTTTGCGGCACTTGTGCCGTCATCATTCAGAATATAAATCTTGCGAAATGCATTGAACTGATATTGTATCAAATAATAATTAATGTCAAATCGTAATTCAATACCATGTACATGAAATGACCCTCGTATCGGGATATGCGATGGGGTAAAGATCATATTCTGTGAGTTCGTGTAAATTATATATTCGAGTAAAATCATAATAGCATAAATAATCATAAGGATGTGTCATTCAATAGGTCTTCATTGAAAAAGTAGTCATTACTTACATTCCCCGTACGTATTATTTCTTATGTGTGTATATATTATTTTATATGTCTGTGTTCTTATGGGAAGGACCATATTTTTTGCGGTATGTGCCCCCCCCCTGTATTTATCTATAACTTTTTACTATGGCTCTTTATTTTATCCGAATGTAATAATATACACTATAATGGAAATCGATCATGCAATATGTGAATTGAATATTAACCGCGGAGCATAAATGTCATAATATATAATTCTCTTGAGAGTGTTTGTTACGGTCCTCGTGTGCAGTCTGGGATCAAGGTACAACCTGATGCAAAGCGCTCACACCGTGGATCATGATATATATTTCTCTTGGGAATGTGAGTTACAGTCTTCGTGTGCAGTCTGGGATCAAGGTACAACCTGATGCAAAGCACTCACCCGATGATAAGTTCATAATATCTTTGTTTTGGCCCTTTGCGGCACTTGTGCCGTCATCATTCAGAATATAAATCTTGCGAAATGCATTGAACTGATATTGTATCAAATAATAATTAATGTCAAATCGTAATTCAATACCATGTACATGAAATGACCCTCGTATCGGGATATGCGATGGGGTAAAGATCATATTCTGTGAGTTCGTGTAAATTATATATTCGAGTAAAATCATAATAGCATAAATAATCATAAGGATGTGTCATTCAATAGGTCTTCATTGAAAAAGTAGTCATTAACTTACATTCCCCGTACGTATTATTTCTTATGTGTGTATATATTATTTTATATGTCTGTGTTCTTATGGGAAGGACCTATTTTGTTGTTTTATTGCATATCTTTTTCGAAGTGTGATATTATATTATATGTATTATGTGTAAATATTACAGTATTTGTTCTGTTCATTGTATATTGGTTATATGACGCCAGCATATTTTGCAGTATGTAGCCCCCCTGTATTTATCTATAACTTTTTACTATGGTTCTTGAAATGCACCCGGAACTTCTGACCAGAACCCGTGAGATTAGATCAAACCCTGGGGCAATTGTTTATTGGTTCGAAAATAGTGGGGGTATGCTTTTAATTGTCGTCTTAACTTTCCCGGCATAGGTGTCCAAAACTCCAGCCATCTTGGTCCAGAGACTTTGCACATCCTGGAACAAAACCATGTTTGGGGACGGTAATGGGCAACGCCAACAGTTAGTCATTTGGTTGTGGTGGATGCCCCAATTTCCCAACCTTTCAAAGCGGAGAACGTGAAATATGATTGGCCACGGTATTGGGCAACGTTCACCATAATTGAATGTATTAGGACTCTTTGGTTTTATACCACCTAATAATCGTGTCTAACGACATGATATAGGGACCTCTTTATTATATTTAATATCTATAGGTTATGGGATTATTGTCTTCGGGTATGACCACTGGTGAACTATGAATTGGGTGCATGCACCCCACCGACCGTCAATCACCCACCCTCCTATTATGGCTACCACATGCGACCCTTCTGGTATCATGTTTTTTGTATTTCTTATAACTTGCAACCCTTTTGGAGGCATGTTTATTATTTCCAATTTTTATGCGTCTGTACATCTTAATTAAATTAATTTATTTATTTATTTATTTTAATTATTCAAATTATTTATTTATTTATTTTATTATTCAAATTATTAATTTTTTATTTTACATATTTTTATCATCTCACTTTTTTATCTTTTTTCATATATTTTACAATTTACATATATTTTATCATTGATTATATATTGTTTCAGATATTTTACCATTTATTATATTTTACAATTTACATTTGTTATGTATTTTTATATTCTATCATATTCTGCTATATGATATTACGGAGTACTGTCTGCGTTGTATGGTGCGCATACATGTGTGTGACGTTCGACCATTGTGATGCTGTGCGGCGGCATATGTACGACCAATGCGAGCGAGCGCACATGCGTATGTATGTGTGTTGTTGGTTTTGTTTTTTCCTATATTCGCTGTCTTCACTCTCTTGCAATGTTGTTTGGATGTGCAATATCAGTATTGTGATGATGTTCGCTGAGTATGGTCGCGTTGATATGGTGTATGTTTGTGCGGTTGTTGTTTGCGTTGTTCGCTTAAGTTGGTTTACGGTATACGGTTGGTGTATTATGTTTTCTTTTGTACGCTTTGTTGTTTGCTTAATTCGGTTGCAGTGTACGTTTGGTGTATTATGTTGGTGTGTTTTTGAAGGTAAGAATTTTGGATCTCTACTTAATTTGTTTGTTATTCTCCACTAACGGGAAGATTGCTTTTTCGTTTTTCACTCTCCCCCCTTCGGTCATGTACCTCCTCCGGTACATGTCCATCACCTGCTGATGAGTCCTTTGGCATGGGACGAAAGTACTACAGGTATGCCCACATTTTGTCCTTCACGGACTATTTGAGTAATTTGGTGTTGTTGTTCTGCTACATATGGAATTTTGGCCTCTTGCCTTTTATTGTATCATTTTTTCTTATTGGTGTAATGGTGTGTATATATTTTGTCTTCTGCATGTGGAATTTGATTGTTTTGCTTTTTATTTACTATTTGATTTTTGTGTGATGGTTTTTATCTACTGGATACTGCGTTTTTATTTCGAAGTGCGATATTGTATTATATGTATTATGTGTGAATATTACAGTATTCTTTCTGATTATTGTATATTGGTTATATGACGCCAGCATATTTTTTGCGGTATGTGGCCCCCCTGTATTTATCTATAACTTTTTACTATGGCTCTTTATTTTATCCGAATGTAATAATATACACTATAATGGAAATCGATCATGCAATATGTGAATTGAATATTAACCGCGGAGCATAAAAGTCATAATATATAATTCTCTTGAGAGTGTTTGTTACGGTCCTCGTGTGCAGTCTGGGATCAAGGTACAACCTGATGCAAAGCGCTCACCCGTGGATCATGATATATATTTCTCTTGGGAATGTGAGTTACAGTCTTCGTGTGCAGTCTGGGATCAAGGTACAACCTGATGCAAAGCACTCACCCGATGATAAGTTCATAATATCTTTGTTTTGGCCCTTTGCGGCACTTGTGCCGTCATCATTCAGAATATAAATCTTGCGAAATGCATTGAACTGATATTGTATCAAATAATAATTAATGTCAAATCGTAATTCAATACCATGTACATGAAATGACCCTCGTATCGGGATATGCGATGGGGTAAAGATCATATTCTGTGAGTTCGTGTAAATTATATATTCGAGTAAAATCATAATAGCATAAATAATCATAAGGATGTGTCATTCAATAGGTCTTCATTGAAAAAGTAGTCATTAACTTACATTCCCCGTACGTATTATTTCTTATGTGTGTATATATTATTTTATATGTCTGTGTTCTTATGGGAAGGACCATATTTTTTGCGGTATGTGCCCCCCCCTGTATTTATCTATAACTTTTTACTATGGCTCTTTATTTTATCCGAATGTAATAATATACACTATAATGGAAATCGATCATGCAATATGTGAATTGAATATTAACCGCGGAGCATAAATGTCATAATATATAATTCTCTTGAGAGTGTTTGTTACGGTCCTCGTGTGCAGTCTGGGATCAAGGTACAACCTGATGCAAAGCGCTCACCCGTGGATCATGATATATATTTCTCTTGGGAATGTGAGTTACAGTCTTCGTGTGCAGTCTGGGATCAAGGTACAACCTGATGCAAAGCACTCACCCGATGATAAGTTCATAATATCTTTGTTTTGGCCCTTTGCGGCACTTGTGCCGTCATCATTCAGAATATAAATCTTGCGAAATGCATTGAACTGATATTGTATCAAATAATAATTAATGTCAAATCGTAATTCAATACCATGTACATGAAATGACCCTCGTATCGGGATATGCGATGGGGTAAAGATCATATTCTGTGAGTTCGTGTAAATTATATATTCGAGTAAAATCATAATAGCATAAATAATCATAAGGATGTGTCATTCAATAGGTCTTCATTGAAAAAGTAGTCATTAACTTACATTCCCCGTACGTATTATTTCTTATGTGTGTATATATTATTTTATATGTCTGTGTTCTTATGGGAAGGACCTATTTTGTTGTTTTATTGCATATCTTTTTCGAAGTGTGATATTATATTATATGTATTATGTGTAAATATTACAGTATTTGTTCTGTTCATTGTATATTGGTTATATGACGCCAGCATATTTTGCAGTATGTAGCCCCCCTGTATTTATCTATAACTTTTTACTATGGTTCTTGAAATGCACCCGGAACTTCTGACCAGAACCCGTGAGATTAGATCAAACCCTGGGGCAATTGTTTATTGGTTCGAAAATAGTGGGGGTATGCTTTTAATTGTCGTCTTAACTTTCCCGGCATAGGTGTCCAAAACTCCAGCCATCTTGGTCCAGAGACTTTGCACATCCTGGAACAAAACCATGTTTGGGGACGGTAATGGGCAACGCCAACAGTTAGTCATTTGGTTGTGGTGGATGCCCCAATTTCCCAACCTTTCAAAGCGGAGAACGTGAAATATGATTGGCCACGGTATTGGGCAACGTTCACCATAATTGAATGTATTAGGACTCTTTGGTTTTATACCACCTAATAATCGTGTCTAACGACATGATATAGGGACCTCTTTATTATATTTAATATCTATAGGTTATGGGATTATTGTCTTCGGGTATGACCACTGGTGAACTATGAATTGGGTGCATGCACCCCACCGACCGTCAATCACCCACCCTCCTATTATGGCTACCACATGCGACCCTTCTGGTATCATGTTTTTTGTATTTCTTATAACTTGCAACCCTTTTGGAGGCATGTTTATTATTTCCAATTTTTATGCGTCTGTACATCTTAATTAAATTAATTTATTTATTTATTTATTTTAATTATTCAAATTATTTATTTATTTATTTTATTATTCAAATTATTAATTTTTTATTTTACATATTTTTATCATCTCACTTTTTTATCTTTTTTCATATATTTTACAATTTACATATATTTTATCATTGATTATATATTGTTTCAGATATTTTACCATTTATTATATTTTACAATTTACATTTGTTATGTATTTTTATATTCTATCATATTCTGCTATATGATATTACGGAGTACTGTCTGCGTTGTATGGTGCGCATACATGTGTGTGACGTTCGACCATTGTGATGCTGTGCGGCGGCATATGTACGACCAATGCGAGCGAGCGCACATGCGTATGTATGTGTGTTGTTGGTTTTGTTTTTTCCTATATTCGCTGTCTTCACTCTCTTGCAATGTTGTTTGGATGTGCAATATCAGTATTGTGATGATGTTCGCTGAGTATGGTCGCGTTGATATGGTGTATGTTTGTGCGGTTGTTGTTTGCGTTGTTCGCTTAAGTTGGTTTACGGTATACGGTTGGTGTATTATGTTTTCTTTTGTACGCTTTGTTGTTTGCTTAATTCGGTTGCAGTGTACGTTTGGTGTATTATGTTGGTGTGTTTTTGAAGGTAAGAATTTTGGATCTCTACTTAATTTGTTTGTTATTCTCCACTAACGGGAAGATTGCTTTTTCGTTTTTCACTCTCCCCCCTTCGGTCATGTACCTCCTCCGGTACATGTCCATCACCTGCTGATGAGTCCTTTGGCATGGGACGAAAGTACTACAGGTATGCCCACATTTTGTCCTTCACGGACTATTTGAGTAATTTGGTGTTGTTGTTCTGCTACATATGGAATTTTGGCCTCTTGCCTTTTATTGTATCATTTTTTCTTATTGGTGTAATGGTGTGTATATATTTTGTCTTCTGCATGTGGAATTTGATTGTTTTGCTTTTTATTTACTATTTGATTTTTGTGTGATGGTTTTTATCTACTGGATACTGCGTTTTTATTTCGAAGTGCGATATTGTATTATATGTATTATGTGTGAATATTACAGTATTCTTTCTGATTATTGTATATTGGTTATATGACGCCAGCATATTTTTTGCGGTATGTGGCCCCCCTGTATTTATCTATAACTTTTTACTATGGCTCTTTATTTTATCCGAATGTAATAATATACACTATAATGGAAATCGATCATGCAATATGTGAATTGAATATTAACCGCGGAGCATAAAAGTCATAATATATAATTCTCTTGAGAGTGTTTGTTACGGTCCTCGTGTGCAGTCTGGGATCAAGGTACAACCTGATGCAAAGCGCTCACCCGTGGATCATGATATATATTTCTCTTGGGAATGTGAGTTACAGTCTTCGTGTGCAGTCTGGGATCAAGGTACAACCTGATGCAAAGCACTCACCCGATGATAAGTTCATAATATCTTTGTTTTGGCCCTTTGCGGCACTTGTGCCGTCATCATTCAGAATATAAATCTTGCGAAATGCATTGAACTGATATTGTATCAAATAATAATTAATGTCAAATCGTAATTCAATACCATGTACATGAAATGACCCTCGTATCGGGATATGCGATGGGGTAAAGATCATATTCTGTGAGTTCGTGTAAATTATATATTCGAGTAAAATCATAATAGCATAAATAATCATAAGGATGTGTCATTCAATAGGTCTTCATTGAAAAAGTAGTCATTAACTTACATTCCCCGTACGTATTATTTCTTATGTGTGTATATATTATTTTATATGTCTGTGTTCTTATGGGAAGGACCATATTTTTTGCGGTATGTGCCCCCCCCTGTATTTATCTATAACTTTTTACTATGGCTCTTTATTTTATCCGAATGTAATAATATACACTATAATGGAAATCGATCATGCAATATGTGAATTGAATATTAACCGCGGAGCATAAATGTCATAATATATAATTCTCTTGAGAGTGTTTGTTACGGTCCTCGTGTGCAGTCTGGGATCAAGGTACAACCTGATGCAAAGCGCTCACCCGTGGATCATGATATATATTTCTCTTGGGAATGTGAGTTACAGTCTTCGTGTGCAGTCTGGGATCAAGGTACAACCTGATGCAAAGCACTCACCCGATGATAAGTTCATAATATCTTTGTTTTGGCCCTTTGCGGCACTTGTGCCGTCATCATTCAGAATATAAATCTTGCGAAATGCATTGAACTGATATTGTATCAAATAATAATTAATGTCAAATCGTAATTCAATACCATGTACATGAAATGACCCTCGTATCGGGATATGCGATGGGGTAAAGATCATATTCTGTGAGTTCGTGTAAATTATATATTCGAGTAAAATCATAATAGCATAAATAATCATAAGGATGTGTCATTCAATAGGTCTTCATTGAAAAAGTAGTCATTAACTTACATTCCCCGTACGTATTATTTCTTATGTGTGTATATATTATTTTATATGTCTGTGTTCTTATGGGAAGGACCTATTTTGTTGTTTTATTGCATATCTTTTTCGAAGTGTGATATTATATTATATGTATTATGTGTAAATATTACAGTATTTGTTCTGTTCATTGTATATTGGTTATATGACGCCAGCATATTTTGCAGTATGTAGCCCCCCTGTATTTATCTATAACTTTTTACTAGGGTAATGGGCAACGCCAACAGTTAGTCATTTGGTTGTGGTGGATGCCCCAATTTCCCAACCTTTCAAAGCGGAGAACGTGAAATATGATTGGCCACGGTATTGGGTAACGTTCACCATAATTGAATGTATTAGGACTCTTTGGTTTTATACCACCTAATAATCGTGTCTAACGACATGATATAGGGACCTCTTTATTATATTTGATATCTATAGGTTATGGGATTATTGTATAGGGGTTGCAAATTTTCATTGATGATAATAACTTTAAATCTATTTTCAGGTTCTGTTTATATATCTTTTTCAGGTACACACTACGGATTATTTGTAAGTATATTACACACTTGTATATTGGAAATGAGTAACCTCCTGCTGAGTTATTAGCCGGAGTTGGGGAAATTTTAAAGGCGATACGAGTCATTATTGGCTACCGTATCGATATGGCACTATGCCCATGAAAATTCCTACAAGTTGTGGGTTGACTACTCCACATCTTGGGCATGACAGATTAGTACAGGGCCCTAGGTTATTAACTCTATTTTATAAAAATCATGCGTATGCACATTCATTCGAATGCAAATTCTTGATGAGTTGCATATGCCTGTAGGTGCTCTACCTGTATGCATATATTCTGTGTATTTTCCTGGCAAGTTCTTGTTTTTCCTGTTACATGGGAACAAGAACGAGCGATTTTGCCTTTAGTGTCTAAATGCGTGTCTCATTTGTATGGTGTCCGCATCATATAGCTTTACTTCCTGAAACAATGGATACCATTGCGTGTTGACACCGGACCAAACCTGAGGGGCGGATTGGCACAGAAAAAGGTTGAATGGGAAAATTGGGGAAAATTCGGGGTAACTAATATGACTTTTCTATCTTTCTAGGTTAATTCTCAGGTAAGTAGAACATACTTTTTTTAATAATTGGTTTCTTTCTTTTTCAGGTTGCAGCATATAATAATTTTTTCCTTTAAGTAATAGGTTACCTTTGGTGTTTGTTAATTGTTTTCTGCATTATGCAGTATGTATTAGTGGTTTTTTTAGCTTTCCACAATTTGTTAGGAATCCTACTGATGAGACCCTTGGCGGAGGTCGAAAGCGCTATAGGAATGCCATATAGGCCTACACGGCGGTTAGGGTACATTAGTATGTTGTTGTAGTTTATTTTCAATATATGTGGAATACGGCATATTATTGAAGCACCAAACTTCCAAGAGTGCATAGGGGTTGCAAATTTTCATTGATGATAATAACTTTAAATCTATTTTCAGGTTCTGTTTATATATCTTTTTCAGGTACACACTACGGATTATTTGTAAGTATATTACACACTTGTATATTGGAAATGAGTAACCTCCTGCTGAGTTATTAGCCGGAGTTGGGGAAATTTTAAAGGCGATACGAGTCATTATTGGCTACCGTATCGATATGGCACTATGTCCATGAAAATTCCTACAAGTTGTGGGTTGACTACTCCACATCTTGGGCATGACAGATTAGTACAGGGCCCTAGGTTATTAACTCTATTTTATAAAAATCATGCGTATTCCGAAAAAAGAATGACCCTAATAGCATACGATAAGCCAACACCCTGACATAGACACACGGACATGGCCGAAAACGTTAGATCAGTTTGCCCTAAGGGGTCTTAGGATTCCGAGTATTTGCGTATACACCTCCTTATTTTTACAAGAATGTAATAATATACACTATAATAGAACTCGATCATACAATATGTGGATTGGATAATTACCGGGAACATAAATATCATAATATATTATTCTCTTGAGAGTGTTTGTTACGGTCCTCGTGTGCAGTCTGGGAACTCGGTACAACCTGTTGCAAAGCACTCACCCGTGGATCATGATATATATTTCTCTTGGGAACATGAATTACAGTCTTCGTGTGCAGTCTGGGATCAAGGTACAACCTGATGCAAAGCACTCACCCGTAGGATCAGTACATAATAATCTGTGATTTTGGCACTAGCGCCGTCATCATTAAAAATATCATAACTTGCGAATGCATTTGACTAGTATTGTGTGAAATAGTAAGAATGTCAAACCGTTATTCAATAATAAGTACATGAGACGACCCTCGTTTCGCGATACTCGAAGGGGTAAAATTCATATTCCGTAAATTCATATCCTTAATTCTCGTCGAGAATATAAATTACACATTGAATTAAATTATAATAACATAAAGAATCATGATAACATGTGAAACTGGCCAGTGTCGATTACTAAGTTCTCATTCAAAAGTATTCAATACCTTACATTCCCCGTATATATTATTTTGTATGTATGTCTATTATTTTATATGCCTGTGTTCATATGGGATGAACCTATTTAGTTTCGCAATTGTTTTATGTGTTCCCATATTTTGAGTAATAGGTACTGTTTAACATAATAGGCAGTAGATCTCTTGATAGGGAATCAGTACTAACCGAACGATAGGAGGCACAAGACCGGTCTTTGCTCTGTGAAGATGTATGGTGCAAGCATTAAGTTGAATATTTCTCCTATCAATTTTCTGTCACTAATATTTCCACCATTGAGTCTGTAACATAGGGCTTAGCTTGGGTGGGTGTTATATTGAACCGTATGTGGATGCGAGTGGCGCACACACATGCGTATGCACATTCATTCGAATGCAAATTCTTGATGAGTTGCATATGCCTGTAGGTGCTCTACCTGTATGCATATATTCTGTGTATTTTCCTGGCAAGTTCTTGTTTTTCCTGTTACATGGGAACAAGAACGAGCGATTTTGCCTTTAGTGTCTAAATGCGTGTCTCATTTGTATGGTGTCCGCATCATATAGCTTTACTTCCTGAAACAATGGATACCATTGCGTGTTGACACCGGACCAAACCTGAGGGGCGGATTGGCACAGAAAAAGGTTGAATGGGAAAATTGGGGAAAATTCGGGGTAACTAATATGACTTTTCTATCTTTCTAGGTTAATTCTCAGGTAAGTAGAACATACTTTTTTTAATAATTGGTTTCTTTCTTTTTCAGGTTGCAGCATATAATAATTTTTTCCTTTAAGTAATAGGTTACCTTTGGTGTTTGTTAATTGTTTTCTGCATTATGCAGTATGTATTAGTGGTTTTTTTAGCTTTCCACAATTTGTTAGGAATCCTACTGATGAGACCCTTGGCGGAGGTCGAAAGCGCTATAGGAATGCCATATAGGCCTACACGGCGGTTAGGGTACATTAGTATGTTGTTGTAGTTTATTTTCAATATATGTGGAATACGGCATATTATTGAAGCACCAAACTTCCAAGAGTGCATAGGGGTTGCAAATTTTCATTGATGATAATAACTTTAAATCTATTTTCAGGTTCTGTTTATATATCTTTTTCAGGTACACACTACGGATTATTTGTAAGTATATTACACACTTGTATATTGGAAATGAGTAACCTCCTGCTGAGTTATTAGCCGGAGTTGGGGAAATTTTAAAGGCGATACGAGTCATTATTGGCTACCGTATCGATATGGCACTATGTCCATGAAAATTCCTACAAGTTGTGGGTTGACTACTCCACATCTTGGGCATGACAGATTAGTACAGGGCCCTAGGTTATTAACTCTATTTTATAAAAATCATGTACCTCCTCCGGTACATGTCCATCACCTGCTGATGAGTCCTTTGGCATGGGACGAAAGTACTACAGGTATGCCCACATTTTGTCCTTCACGGACTATTTGAGTTGTTTGGTGTTGTTGTTCTGCTACATATGGATTTTGGTCTCTTGCCTTTTATTGTATCATTTTCTTATTGGTGTAATGGAGTATATATATTTGTTGTTTTCTGCATGTGGAATTTGGTTTTTTGCTTTTTATTTACTATTTGATTATTGTGTGATGGTTTTTATCCGCTGGATACGATGTTTCTTGTCTACTGAATATTATGTTTTATCCGCTGGTTACTACGTTTTTGTTGCTGGGTGTAATTTTTTGTCCGATGGAATGTGGTCTCTTGCCTTTTATTGTATTATTTTCTTATTGGTGTAATGGTGTATATATATTTTCTGTTTTCTGCATGTGGAATTTGGGTTTTGCTTTTTATTTACTATTTGTGTTGTTGTTCTGCTACATATGGAATTTGGTCTCTTGCCTTTTATTGTATCATTTTCTTATTGGTGTAATGGTGTATATATATTTTCTGTTTTCTGAATATGGAATTTGGTTTTTTGCTTTTTATTTACTATGTGATTATTGTGTGATGGTTTTTATCCGCTGGATACGATGTTTTTGTCTACTGGATATTATGTTTTATCCGCTGATTACTACGTTTTTGTTGCTGGGTGTAATTTTTTGTCCGCTGGATACTGCGTTTTTTATTTCGAAGTGTGATATTATATTATATGTATTATGTGTAAATATTACAGTAGTTTTTCTGATTATTGTATATTGTTTATATGACGCTGGCATACTTTTGCAGTATGTAGCCCCCCTGTATTTATCTGTAACTCTTTTTACTATTCTCATGGCATAGGCATTGAGAACTCAGCTGGCCTCGGCTGCCTCAATGAGGGGCCTTGGTTAGTGTCGGTAATCGATGACGCCAATGTTTATTATTTTTGCGGTAAGAGCTTTGTTCGCAATGGATTGTCCGATGTTCCAGCCCGTTCTAGTATGACTGGGGCGGGTGCCGACGTTGTGATTTTGTCCTTTGTGGTAATAGAGTTCGAACTTGTAATCTTCTAATGGTCTTTCATACCATTCCATAAGCATGCATTGGTGCATGCTTGGATAGTTTGCTCACGGGTCTTACTTCTGTCCCTGCTCCAGGTCTTCTGCCACGTAGAGTGTCTCCCTTCTGGTGGCATTCATTAATTTTTCCTTGAATTTTTTCACTTTTTTAAGTACGGGGGGATGGGTGGTTTTATATATATTTTTATATACACATTTTTATATTTATTTATATATATTTTTATATAATTTTCTTTGTAACTTTACATGGAACTGTTATGGAATGTTTTGCGTGGGAGAATGTTTATGGAAAATTCTATAAATTTTATTTTTTATATAGCTTATTGTATATTCGTGTATAGTTTATATTAGGTTGTGTGGATTTTCTGATTGGTGACTGCCATCTGATATTTAATTGCCCAGGTATGGCATGGTGTGTTCATGGATAGCTCTCAGGTGCAATGCGCTTGAATGTTGGGAGCTGTGATTTATAATGGTGTAGAGCTGGAATGATTGATTGGTTCCATTGGTTCGAATATTATCTTTCGAATATTGACTGTCCACTTACTCAGGGATGAGTTAATGGCTTATGTGCCTTCCTGATATGTTGCATCGGATGATGGGTGATCACTCTTGCGTGTTGCACCTTCTCGGCTGGGAAATGGTTGCCTATTTACCTATCTGTGTATATCTTCTGATTGGACGAAGAGTGCGTACCTGTTATTTACTTATGGGGGCATGTGTAAATACGTATGGGGGTTGAAAGTCTAAATGTGACTGCTCGGCTGCTAATGCCTACTGTGGATTGGTTATGAATGCTACCTGGTCGTGTTGTGTATATGTACCTGCTTGTGATTGGTGTCCTTGGCCTTTTTCATGGATTGTTGCACTCTCTATGTGAATGAATGGTTTCGTTGCACATGTTTGCACATCTGTGAATTTCATTGATTAGTTTTGATGTACATGGAGGTTCCCACCTTGTGACTAACATTCGCACATGAAATTCGTCTAATTTGTGAATTTCATTGATTAGTTTTGATGTACATGGAGGTTCCCACCTTGTGACTAGCGTTCGCACATGGAATTTGTCTATTTTGTGCTTCATGGTGGACTTTTGAAGTATTGCCTATTGTGTGTTTCATGATGATTTTTTCCTAATCTTGTGACTGGCATTTGCACATGGATTTTGTCTAATTTGCGCTTCATGGTGGCCTTTTAGAATATTGCCTATTGTGTGTTTCATGATGGTTTTTTTCTATCCTTGACCATTACTGAGAATATTTTTCTAATGTTGTCTTGCATTTGCACGTGGAATTTGTCTATCCTTTACATCATGGAGGACTTTTTGATTTTTAGTATTATTAATTATTTATTATAACTAATTATTTGTCATATATTAATCATTGTTACAATTTATTAATTATAATGTCTTATATTAATTATAATCTCTCCTTGTATTTTTATTATTTATTTATTGGTTGGCATTTGATTCCTATTATTATTATTATTCAATATTTATATATTTATTATTCAATATTTATATATTTCCTACCCATTTGATATTTATTATTTGTCATGTATTTATTTATTATCTGCTGTTATTTACAATTTGTCATTTTTAGTTGTAATTTATTTGTCATCATTTTGTTGTTCATTATTAAATTTTATTTTTCACTTACTATTGTCATTTATTACATTTATTATTTAATATTATATTATTATTTATTATATATGTCATTATTTAATAATTTTTTATTATCATTTTTTATATACAATACTTAAGATTTGTTTACTATTTGTAGGTCATTATTTATTTTTATTATTACCAACCATTCAGTGTTTTTATAATTTGCTATAATTTATAATGGCTTATTTTTAGTTGCTATTTATTTGGTTATGATTTTTTTATTATCTGATGTTATTTACTATTTGCCATTTTTAGTTGTTATCTATTTGTTATCATTTGTTGTTCATTATTAAATTTTATTATATTTGTCATTATCTAACAATTTTTTATTACTATTTAATATTAAATACTTAAGTTTTGTTACTATTTGTTGGTTATTATTTATTTTTATTATTGCTTACCATTCAGTGTTTTATAATTGGTTGGTTATTATTTATTTTTATTACTACTTACCATTCAGTGTTTTATAATTCACTACAATTTATAATGGCTTCATTTTATGTTATCTTTTTATTAGTTCATCATTCTCATTATATTAGTTACTATTATTGTCATTATTATCTCTTTCATTAGTTACTATTATATTTTTTTCATCATTATTTTTATTAGTTCATCATTTTCATTATATTAGTTACTATTATTGTCATTATTATCTCTTTCATTAGTTACTATTATATTTTTTTCATCATTATTTTAATATACATGTCTGTACATGTTTTATATTATGTATTATTTGGTATATTTACATTATTTTTTGTTACTCCATTATTATTATTTTCTCTACCTTTTATTTTTCTTAATTTTTCGTTACTCCATTATATTTTTTTCTACCTTTTATTTTTCATTAGTAATTTTCATTGTTTTCTTCATTTATAATAGTATTTCTCTTTATTTTTTATTACTATTGACATTATTTATTATTTTCTTCATTTAGAATTGTATTTTCTCATTATCTTTATTATTTTTTACTATTTATTGTTTTCTTCTTTTATAATTGTATTTACTCATTATTTATTTATTATGGTTTTTCATTATTATTATTTTCAGTACCTTTTATTATTATTTCATCGGTTATTGTTTCTTCATTTGTAATTTTATTCCTCAATAAATATTACTTTCATTAGTTAGGTTTCGTTGTTTTCTCTCTTATAATCGTTTTCTCATTATTTATTGTTTACTGTTTATAATTGTGTTTTCTCATTATTTATTATTATGATTTCCATTATTATTATTTCATTACCTTTTATTATTATTTCAATAGTTATTGTTTTCTTCATTTACAATTTTATTTCCCATTAGTAACTGTATTTTATCATTATTCATTATTATTATTATTTTCATTACCTTTTATTATTATTTTCATTGGTTATTGTATCTTCATTTATAATTTTATTTCCCATCGGTAACTGTATTTTCTCATTATTCATTATTAGTATTATTTTCATTACCTTTTATTAGTATTTCATTGGTTATTGTTTCTTCATTTATAATTTCATTTCCCATTAGTTATTGTCTTCTTCATTTATAATTTTATTTCCCATTATTTATTGTTTATTGTTTTCTCATAATTGTATTTTCTCATTATATATTATTAAGGTTTTCATTATTACTATATTCATTACCTTTTATTATTATTTCATTAGTTAATGTTTATTGTTTTCTTCATTTATAATTTTATCTCCCATTATTTATTATTATGGTTGTCATTACTGGTTGCGTTATTTCTCGTTATTTCTCGTTACTTTATTCTTCTTTGTGGGCCGTAGTATACGTTTTTCCCGAACGGGGAAATTTGGTGTCATTTATCTCTTCCACAGGTTGTTTTTCCACCGGTCGATTATCTCTTTTATTGGTCATTTTATTACCAGTTGGGTTTTTACTCACCGGTAATATTATATTCTTTCACTTACCGGTTATATTTTACTCACCGGTAATATTATATTCTTTCACTTACCGGTTATATGCTATTATTCCGGCACATTGCGAATTTTTTGACCAGGGGCTTTTTCCCCCTTTATTTCCTTCTATATATATCTTCCTTATCTCTTATCTATATCCCATACTATTTTTCCATTTCATCAATTAATCATTAACACCGCTTCTATATATCTCTTAACTTTTTCTGTTCCTATCTACCTACTGTCCATTTCAATATACCTTTTAACTACCTACTATTCCTTTCTATATTTTCTCCTTTTACTACCAACTTGCCTTTTCTATATTTTCTCATTTTTATTACCAACTACCCCTTTCTCATTTTATTACCCACTGTCCTTTTCTATGTTCTCGTCTTTTATTACCCTTTCTAACTATTACTGGGCATATGTTTTGACTTTGTCCACCTTTGATTATTGTTTATGAGTATGCACACTCATTGCTTTTATTGTTTGATTCATTATTGTCGCGCATGCTTCTGGGCTTTATCACTGTGCATACTTAATGGGTTTATTTATTTGGTGATTATTTATTCTTTACATTTGTCTTTTGCAATCTTTCCCTTCCCTATGCAATCTTATTTCTTATATTTATTAATGCACATCGTTATTTGGTAGAACATTTTATATTATATGTTTATTAAATTCAGGGTATTCTACGTTTATAAATTTTTACATTGTTAACATGTAAGGGTATTCTACGTTTATACATTTTTACATTGTTAACATGTAAGGTTGTTTTGGGTATTTATATTATTGAATTCAGGATATTTCATGGTTACATGGTCTACATTGTTTGCTTTAATTGTATTGGATACATTTCTTGGTATTTTATGGTTGTATGGACAACATTTGTTTTTACAGGAATGACATTGTTTTTATGTAAATATTTTGTAATGTATACCTTTTCTTATTTCAAGGTTTTTTTGAAAATTCACATTCACATTGCCGCTTATATTATATTGTTTATAACTCTTCACGTTTTATATATATGCCATATGGCCAGTAACCATGTCCCCAGTGGTCGAACACAAAGTAACATATTGGACAACGCGACACATCGTTTGGGTATATTTTGTATCCGTCTATTTCGAGCTCTCCTTCTATGTTCACACCGCGGAAACTTTGGTTGCATCGGGTGCATACACGGTACACTATAATCATGCCTTTGGGTAGGCATTCACTGGATAACCCACGACGTGGTAGTGGTTGTACTGGGAAAAGTGGTTTGTTATCGCCATCACTATCGCTGTAATCCGAAGTGTCGTATTGTCCACGGGCTTTGGGTAATTTAAGGCTACCATATAATGGCAGCCGATACATTGTTAACATGTAAGGTTGTTTTGGGTATTTATATTATTGAATTCAGGATATTTCATGGTTACATGGTCTACATTGTTTGCTTTAATTGTATTGGATACATTTCTTGGTATTTTATGGTTGTATGGACAACATTTGTTTTTACAGGAATGACATTGTTTTTATGTAAATATTTTGTAATGTATACCTTTTCTTATTTCAAGGTTTTTTTGAAAATTCACATTCACATTGCCGCTTATATTATATTGTTTATAACTCTTCACGTTTTATATATATGCCATATGGCCAGTAACCATGTCCCCAGTGGTCGAACACAAAGTAACATATTGGACAACGCGACACATCGTTTGGGTATATTTTGTATCCGTCTATTTCGAGCTCTCCTTCTATGTTCACACCGCGGAAACTTTGGTTGCATCGGGTGCATACACGGTACACTATAATCATGCCTTTGGGTAGGCATTCACTGGATAACCCACGACGTGGTAGTGGTTGTACTGGGAAAAGTGGTTTGTTATCGCCATCACTATCGCTGTAATCCGAAGTGTCGTATTGTCCACGGGCTTTGGGTAATTTAAGGCTACCATATAATGGCAGCCGATGCCCTGCGAGTGTTTGTGTACGGTGGCTGGTGTCATCTTTGGTGTCGACTCCTGTACGTCGGCCCTGGACAATTTGAAAATGGGGTCGTTATGAGTTATGTGGTTAATTTAAAATTCATTTTTTACTTACTGTTGTTGAGAGGTTGGCTTCCTCCAGTTTTTGCGGGGTGTTGTTGTTTTTTACCGCGGTATGGCTTGGTTTTTCTGAGCATGGTATAACACGTTTGGCTGGTTTGTTTTCCTCTGGTCCATTTGTGTTGTCTGCCAGTTCTACTACAAAAGTAGTATTACTGGCTTCCTCCAGATTTTTTATGGTGTCGTCTGAGGTTTGTGTGGTGTCGGCTAGATCTACAGAGAAGGTAACATTAGCTGTGAAAGGAAATATATCGTTAAAATTTAAAGTGGAGGGTTGTGGTGATTTATATTGGCTTACCCATGTTGCTCGCACGTACCCTTTGATCACTACAGCTTATATTGGTTTTCTTTGGGTGTTTTGGCACCTAATGATCTAGAGTGTGTTACGCGTCCTTGCACGGTTTGTTGAGATAAGTGTTGGTTGTTTGGATTTGGATGCTCGTTGCCTGCGCCGGTGTCTGTTTTGTGGTATGCGTTCGGCTACTCAATGCTGCTGGTTGTGGTAGGTCGGTGCTTGGTGTTCTATGGTTGTTTGTTGGTACTGGTTTGTTTGGTGGTGATTTTTTGTGGTTGGTGGTGGTTTTTGTGCTTGCCTGGTTATTGTTGTTTTAATCGACCTGCACTTTGGTTGTTGATGTGGTAGGTTTTTGCTGCTTGTGTGTTGGGTTGCCATTGATTGTTAAGGCTGAATTGTGGCGGTTGAGGGCGTGAGCGCATATGTTGAATATTTGATGGTGGATTGGTGGGATTGATTGTGTGGTATAATGGTTTATCGGTACTATTGTTGGGTCTGGCAATGCTGATGTTGGTTACATTAGTTACTGATCATCTGCAGGTGATGACTACTTGGGTTTGACTATGGTTGATGACTACTTGGTTTTGACTACTAAGAATGTGAGGGCGTTGGTATGTTTTATGAATTGATAATAGGTTAATTATATTGGTTGTTCGATCTGGTAATGGAGAATGCTGGTTACTTATAGATGGATACAGAATACTGGTTACTTTTGTATGAGTGAATGTTTATGTTGCTGCCGAATTTTTTTCATGTTGTTATTATTTGTTGGGCGTTGGGTGGTGATGGTTTATGTTGCAATTTTGAAGATTGTATATTACAACAGTCTACTTTTAATTGTTACCGTGCAATTGGTGTTGAGTTGTACGTTATCGTGGCTATGTTAGATTGTAGCGGCTCGGTACTGGCTATGGTCTGGATGTAATATGGGGAGACTTTATCTGAAATGGGGAGACTTTATCTGAAATGATGGTTGATTGGTTCTTATCTGTGGTGATTTGATGATATTGGATGATTGGGTGTACTCACCCCTATGTTGACCTTCAATTTCGGTCAATGGATTACTGATATTTTTGGATATATAGTAGTTCATTCCGTGGAGTACTATCCTGGGTATAAATCCCAGATCATCTTCGGACTTGCATATGTGGCCCAGGGCATAATATGTGGCCCTCAACAATGCTATTTTTTGTCCGGCAGTCAGCGTGGATAAAGGCCCCATTCTGAGTATCATGGGTACTTGATCGAGTATGGAGAGGTGACCGGTCTTCTCTATATGTGTATGTATTGATGACATATGTGGCACTCCATTGAGGGTTTTGGTGGTATCTCGCACTTTGAATAGGAAACTTGTTTCACATTCACCACACTTGAGCAATGCTACTTGGTCTTGTTGCGGTTGTTGGGATGTTTTAGTTGGATCCACTCCTCGGTTGCACATGTGTAGATTTTTGTATAAATTGTCGTGGTTTTTATGGGTTAGAGTACCAAGTCCCATGTGCTTGTACCATTCGCGGGCCACTTCGGACATCTCGCATCTGATGTATGGTATGGGATGCGCATATGAGGTGTTCTTGGCACATACGCCGGCATCCATTTTGAATTTCTTGTGTTCGGGCGTAGCTATATATGGACCTTCCTCACGGTTACTGTACATCAATCTCAACAGGGCACAGCGTTGTTTCAGATCGCCGAAACTATTGAGTCTCTCTCTTTTACCTTCTCTCTTACCGGACATATAATTGCGACACTCTCCTATATGTTGGCTGATTGCTTTGTCCATTTTTGAGGATAATATTAAAGTGGGATACATATTGTCCCTGAATGTGGTTTCCACCTCTCTCAAACAGTCTGTCACAAATTCATTGCTGACTCTTTCTAATACGGTATTTAAGGCCCCTCTTAGTGTGTTTTCTTTCCATAATATGGGCACGTTGCTCAGAAAATGACAGGTTCTGCTACTGGCCATGGGTTTTTTGTAAACTGACACTAACATCACATCTTCACATCGCGATAATTCCAGATCGAGGAAGGATATCGTCCCGTACACTTTTTTACCGGCCACTGATGAAACACCTGTCTCCTCTGCCTCGTAAGTGAAATTCAGATTGGTCACTTCCTTCAAATCTTTCATCAGTTGTCCTTGGCGCTCATATGGGGCGTAGAATAGGAAGTCGTCTACATATTTCCTACAATATGCCACTCGATTGTTCACCATAATTTGGTGGTGGTGTTTTTGCAATTGAAGGTCGAGCCATATGCAGGCTAATAGTCCTGATGTCGGTGCTCCTTGGGGTAACCCTCTAATTTGTCGGTATACTTTGCCGCCGTACGTGAACATTGTCCACTCTCCCAGACATCGGGCTAGGCATGTTTTGAGTAGATTTGCGGGCAGTACGGTGTGGGATGTATATGCGGCACTGCTGACTAAATCGGATATCACTTGCATTATGTCACCTCTTTCCATGTTGGTGTACATGTCTTCGACATCAAATTTGGACCACACGTAATTGGCATGTACCTTTAGCTTTCGTACTTCATGGGCAACTTCATCAATGTTGGCCACATTCTCGGGACTTAATAGTTCACCTGTCACCTCGCCTAGCACATGCACCAGTACTTTCTCTAGATAGTGGCTATACCACCCTTTGGTACTGCAGATGGGTCTACATGGTGCCTCTGGTTTGTGATCTTTTACTACCCCATACAAGTACGGCAAATGTAAATCCTTTTCACCAACTTCTTGCAGGGCTCTTAGCAATCTAACAGGGAATGGTTTCTTATTATTGGGGGCGTCTTTCCAACATGATATGAATTGAGAACAGTCGTGTTTGTACTTCCCGAACCATGCTTTCTTTTGATTTGCTGCAACTTCCAGCCTTTCCACTTCCTTATACACACCTTTCTCTACATATTTATTCATCAGGGCATCCATTTTCTCCTCATAATCTATCTTGTACATTAAGACTGTACTTTTGGATTTATCTCCTTGGACTATGATTAACTCGGAATGATGTTTTAGGAATGTTTTGGTCTCCCGGTACATTGATTGCAATTTCTTAGTCATTGCATCACTTTCCTCATTAGGTGATAACATCCACTCACAGGATTTCATTATATGTCCGCGTAGATAATGTTCGGTGTTCAAGTGCATATGTTCGGCCTCGGTGTATATGACGTAGAGTTGATTTATGAAATCGGTGAATGTTGGTGCTCCTGGCACGGAGAATTTTGGGCCAAAACTCAACAATGTTTGCACCACGATTGGCACACTTACCTTACTCATGTTTTTGAATCCCCCGGGTACCATGCGTAAATGACTCATGTATTGCTCTCCAATGGTCTCCTTGCTGCCGAGACAATGTAGTAGTAATTGGTCATGTTCTGGGGCATTGGTTGGGCTGCAAAGTGTTTCTGCCCTGTGGATAAAGGTTTAATAAGTTTGTTATAATTTCTTATTTGGAAGTCCGATGCATATACATACATGTTAAATGGGAGGTGAATGGTGTATTGCGGGTGTTTTTCGCACTATTGGGTATTGAAATTGGATTTTGTGCACAGTAACGTAATAGATTATGAATCTATGTTGATGGTTTTGGTTGTTCTAAATGAAAATTGGCTTTGGTGCACTGTAACGTATTGAATAATAAACCTATGTTGACGGTTTTGGTTGTTCTATTTGAATCATTGATGATATTGGTGTCATGGTGGGTTTTAATTGTTATTGGACTGTGATTGGTTGATTCTTCTCCAATCATATGATTGTGTAGTGGTGGCTCTCTCTATTTTATTTAAATCATATGGTTGTGCAGTGGTGGCTCTCTCTCTTTTAGTTTATTTTTACTTCACGCCAAATTTTAACACATCAATCGCGTGATGAAATATAGTGTTCCTTCTCCATCTCATTCGTAGGAATTTACCATTTTTTACCCAGGCCCTTATCTCTCCCTTGCTCTGGGTCAATTAGTGTTGTGTGGTGCCCATTTCCCTACCTCCTTCTCTTATGCTGGTTAAAGTTATTGTTTACTATTTATTAATTACTATTTGGTGATATATTTGGTTAAGTAATTACATTTATTAATTAATATTATTTATTGCCGATTAATATTATTGTTTATTAATTTCATTATTCATTAGTAATAAGTATTATATATTTTTTATCAAATATCATTATTTATTAATATTATTTTTATCAAATATCATTATTTATTAATAATTACTTATTCCTCTATATTACTCTGTCTCCCTTCCCTCTTCACCTTGGTATGCATACTTAATAGATAAGGGTTCATTTGAAAGATAGCTTGCAACTCTGTATTTTTCAGTAGTCAATTTGGTTTATTTATTTCATTCATACATTTAATGAGTGTTACATTTAATCGGAGTGTAGTTATAAATTTTACATTTGTGTTGGCATGTGTGTAGATTGTTTCAGGTTTATTGGAAAGTTTTCCAGGATGAACTTTTGATATGTTGAGAGCCTTATTCCCATATTTTTACTCTTTCTTGATTCTGGTTGGAATATGGATGACTATATTGTGTTCTCTGGGTATTGTGATTGTTATATGTATGGTTGTCATTATACCTTTGGTATTGATTGGTGTCACTTGGCTTCATACTTATACTGCGTCTAAACCGGGAACTTATAACTTTGTTATTGGAATTTTGAGTTATTGTCTTATGTCTGTTGTTCATGCCATTGTTTGCTTGAGTGAAGGGGTTATATGTTCTATATCTGTGCACATTTTTATAGTGGTGACTATTGGTTCGGTTATACTGGGAGTCTCTGTTTATAGTTTGGTGATATGGCTGTATATTGTTCTGTGAACGGACGTCATGAGTTTTTTGTAAATGGAGGGTGTTTTGACGGGTACTATTGCCATTGTTACTGGCTACCGGGGACTTTTGTTTACTGTCTTCGGTATATTCTCCATTGATGTATGGTGTTTTCATGGTCTGAGTATGTTGATCTTTGTCACCACTGATGCTGTGTCTCCTCATTGGTTTGGTGCCTGATTTTTGTTCCTGATCCTCCCAGTGTACATGCAGTGGCTTTCTAGCACTCTTACACTCCCCTTCAATGCCGTTCGAGTAGTTTGTAATGTGGTATTGTTGTTCGGGGTGATAATCCTCATTCAATTTGGTGAATGTTGTGTTATGAGCTTGTGGAGTTTCCTGGTTGGCGTGGTGTGACTCATTGATGATTTGTGGCTTTCTGGTCATACCTCCACTACGGAGTATATTTTGTTGCCCCTCCTGGAGTTGTGGGGTTTGTGTCCACATTTCGGATGTAGCCACGGCGTTTTGGATCTCCTTGTTGTGAGTAAGATGAACATGGTCTAAAATTCTGGTTTCATATTGATGTATATTTGTTGCTAATGTGGTCATCAGGTGATTGCGTATTGAAGCTCTCCCCTTTTTGATTGGTGTTACACTTTGGTTTGAGGTTGCTGAGTACACACATACTGGGCATTTGGAGAATGGATTTTGAATGTGGATTGGTAGATTTGTTTGCGCTACAATGGTCATGTTGGTGCCACACTTGGTACATGGAATGTCCCACATTATGCATTGTTGTGCTGGTATTTTACTGGATGCTCTTCCAGTGGCATATGATTCCTATGGGATGTTATTGGATATGAGTGTCAGTTTAATTTATTTTGTTTTTGTTATGTGGACGGGTTATTACCTGGGTCTCCGGATTAGTGTTGACTTGGTTGTCCTGGGCAGCAAGAGTAGGGCCATTGCTGTGCATATGGTCAGCTGTGGTTGCATCGGTTGCCTCTTTGATGAAGTGTTCATTAGTGGTCATATGGTTGTTGTCGGTTCTGGCGTGAGTATGAGTGGTCATTGTATAAGTGGCTGTGGCTGTCTCCCCACTTGGAGTGTCAGTGACGATTTGGGACTCACTGTTGATGGCACATTTATTATTGGTTAAGGACTCATTACTGGCAATGGATTTAATGATGGTTCTGGCATTGGGAAGGGAAATGTTATATGGTCATCATAAGGAAGAGACGTATTGGATGATTACTTACGGGTCCTGGACATGCGAGTTTGATACGTGACTGACTTGATTACTAGTGGATATGGTACTGAGGCGATATTGTGCACACGTTTGATTGTTGGTTACATCGCTCTTACCAGGTGTATTTTGGTTGGTGCTTGTATGTGTTTCTCTGGGAATATTGGTCGAACTAGATTTTTCATGGATTTCGGACATTGTATTGAGGCTGGACGTATTTGTGGTTTCACATCCTTCTGATATCATGGTCAAGTAGGTGGTTAATATGGACTCATCTTCTGCATCTATGGGCCAATGGTTCGTGGTTTGGTTGAGTGTTGTGGTTTTTTCAAATGCAGTAGTGGTTTGCTCACTATCATTGGCCATGGCAGTGTTTTGCTCATTTATAATGAATTGTATGTGGGTAGTTTGGTCATTGCTTATGGATGTTTTAGTGGTCTGTCCACTAATGTTGACTTGATTATGGATGGTTGTTGACATGGTTTCGCTTTGGGGCATGGTTGGGGGCTTGCCACATTTTGCGGTTTCTTTCTCCATTGTTGATAACATGTATTGCGTTTTCTCGCTATATGTTTTTGGAATTGTGGTTTGATCAATATTGTGTTGGTTTTTGGAGTTTAGGATGGTACTTGTTGGGTTTGATACACTTTTGTGTTTGTATGGTTATGCAGTTGAGATTTTGCCTGATGGGGGGTTTTTTTGCATTAATATTGTGTTAAGGTTATTAACTTGGAACTGCAGCTTGTTGGTGGTTTGATGCCCACAACTCTGAGTGTTTGATACAACTGGTGTCTTTGGTTTTGATGCTTGTTGATGCTGGTATTCTCTGTGTATATGTGGAAAATGACACCTGGAGTTGCCAGACTGGTTGTGGATCATTCAATTACTGGTTTGTTGAGCATGGGATGTATGATTGAAGGTTCGATGTTTGGTGATTTAGGGCATGGGACGTTCGATTGATTGGCCTGATGTTTGATGATGCTTGATGTTGTTGGTATCTTTCTATGAATTGGTTGATTGGGCATGAAATATATGATTGAATGGCTCAATGTATGGTGACGCAGGGCATAAGATGCTTGATTGATAGTCTCGACTTGGGGCATGAGATATATGATTGATAGGCTCGATGTTTGATGATGTCGGTATATTCTATGTATTGGTTGATTGGGCTTGAAATGTATAATTGAACGGTTCGATGTATGGTGATGCTGGACACAAAATGTTTGATTGATCGGCTCGGTGCTTGACGAAATAAAGTGGTGTAGGTTGATTTCATATGTAATTCGTGATAGTGTTGTGTATGTATTCAGTGGATGCTGCATTTCTCGAATTGGTATTACTGGGGCCTGGTGTTGTTGCAGGTCGACTGTGGGCCTGCATGTGGGAATGTGAAATCGCTATAAGGTAGTATTTTGTCTTTTTTAGCTATTTTGGGAAGGGTATCAATGTGGGTTCTTGTTCCTTTTTTGGGCAGATAAGTTTCCTGTTAACTTGTCTATAATGCCTGGTTGTATATATTTTATTTCTTCAGGATAACTTGGAAATGAAATGGGAATGATTTGGAATAATTTTGGGAATTTTATATTGAATTGGTTATATTTTATGAACATTTCGTTAGACATGCTTATTGCAGTATTGTCTGCTAGGAATCCTACTGAAGAGACCCTTGGCCGGGTCGAAAGCGCTATAGGAAAGCCAATCAGGCCTGCACGGCGGTTAGGTGTATATGTTTTTTTTGCAATACATGTCTTTTGACATGATATTGAACGCATCAAATATTCCATGGATGCATAGGTTTTGGGCATGACTATTTGTCATTTTCTTTGTCACTTCTTGGGAACGTGGATTTTGTATATAAACTGTTTACTGTTATTGTTAATATATTATTAATATCTTTGAAATTTTTGGGATCGGTTGGATTGACGGGATGGTTATTGTTGTTGTACACGTGGCACCCAATTGTGTGGGGCAGCCCTTCAATTGGGATGGTGGGATTAGGGAATATCAATCACTGGATCATGATATATATTTCTCTTGGGAATGTGAGTTACAGTCTTCGTGTGCAGTCTGGGATCAAGGTACAACCTGATGCAAAGCACTCACCCGAGGATAAGTTCATAGTATCTTTGTTTTGGCCCTATGCGGCACTAGTGCCGTCATCATTCAAAATATGAATCTTGCGAAATGCATTGAACTAATATTGTGTCAAATGGTAATTAATGTCAAATCGTGATTCAATACTATGTACATGAAATGACCCTCGTATCGGGATATTCGATGGGGTAAAGATCATATTCTGTGAATTCATAATCTTAATTCTCCTTGGGTCTGAGAGTGTGCTGTCAAGCACCCAATCGAGAATATAAATTATATATTCGAGTAAAATCATAATAAGATGAATAATCATAATAATATGGAAAACTGGCCAGTGTCATTTAATAAGTCTTCATTGAAAAGTGGTCATTACCTTACATTCTCCGTACGTATTATTTCTTATGTGTGTATATATTATTTTATATGTCTGTGTTCTTATGGGAAGGACCTATTTTTGTTGTTTTTATCGCATTTTTTTTGTGTTCCCATTTTTGAGGTGATAGGTACTGTTAACATAATAGGCAGAAAATATCTTGAGAGGGAATCAGTACTAACCGAACGCTAGGAGGCACATGACCGGTCTTTGCTCGGCAAAGATGTATGGTGCAAAGGTAAACTTGAATATTTCTCCTATCTCTTTTCACTTTTTATTATCCCTACTATTTTTACCACTACTTCCATATTTTCACTACCATTTCCACCATTTTTTGCTTCTGTACCGTAGGGCTTAGATTGGGTAGGTGTTATATTTTCTTGGCCTTATGTGGGTGCATGTGACACAAACACATGCGCATGTACATTCATTCGAATGCATATTCTTGATGAGTTGCATGTGCCTGTGGGTGCTTTGCCTGTACGCACATATTCTGTGAATTTTCCGGGCAAGTTCTTGTTTTTCCTGTTACATGGGAACAAGAGCGGGCGAGTTTTGCCGATGGTGTCTGACCGCGTGTCTCATTTGTATGGTGCCCGCATCATGTGGCTTTGCTTCCTGGTTAAGCGGATGCCATTAGGTGTTGACACCGGACCAAAATCGAGTGGCGGGTTGGCACATGGGGTTGAATGGGAAAATTGGGAAAATTCGGGGTAACTAATATTATTATTTTTTAATCTTTCTAGGTTAATTCCCAGGTAAGTAGAACATACATTTCATAATAATTGGGTTTTCTTTTTCAGGTTCCAACATATAATCATTTTTTCCTTTGAGTAATAGGTTATCTTTTGGTGTATATTAATTGTTTGTGATTTGTGCAATATGTATTAGTGGTTTTTTAGCTTTCCACATTTTGTTAGGAATCCTACTGATGAGACCCTAGGCGGAGGTCGAAAGCGCTCTAGGAATGCCAAATAGGCCTACACGGCGGTTAGGGTACATAGGTATGTTGTTCTAGTTTTTTTCAATATATGTGGAGTACAGCATATTATTGAAGCACCAAACTTCCCAGGGTGCATAGAGGTTGCTATGTCCTTAATACTAATCACTTTAATTATATTTTCAGGTTTTGTTTATATCTTTTTCAGGCACAATTACTTATGGAGAATATTTTCTCGCCACACAATACGGATTTAAGGTATGTATATTATACACTTATATGTCCCATGAGTTCAATTGCTGTGAATAGGGAACCTCCGGCTGGGTTATTAGCTGGGGTTTGGGAAATCTTAAAGGCGATACTCGTCATTATTGACTACTGTATCGATATGACACTGTGACCCACGTGGTTCCAATGGGATGTGGCTTGACTTCCCCGCATCTTGGTAGGTTAGTACAGGGCTCTAGGATATTTAATCTATTCACTTGGGATTGGGCGCTTGGTCGGCGTCAGTATATTTTTACAGTATGTAGCCCCCTGTATTTATCTATAACTTTTTACTATATTCATATCCTTAATTCTCGTCGAGAATATAAATTACACTTTGAATTAAATTATAATAACATAAAGAATCATAATAACATGTGAAACTGGCCAGTGTCGATTAATAAGTTCTCATTCAAAAGTAGTCAATACCCTACATTCCCCGAATATATTATCTGTATGTATGTCTATTATTTTATATGCCTGTGTTCATATGGGATGAACCTATTTTATTCGCAATTGTTCATGTGTTCCCATATTTTGAGTGATAGGTACTGTTAACATAATAGGCAGTAGATCTCTTGATAGGGAATCAGTACTAACCGAACGGTAGGAGGCACATGACCGGTCTTTACTCTGCAAAGATGTATGGTGCAATGGTGCAAGGGTGAAATCAAATATTCTCCTATCTCTTTTCTGTCGCTAATACTTCCACCATTGCGTCTGTAATATAGGGCTTAGCTTGGGTGGGTGTTATATTGAACCGTATGTGGATGCGTGTGGCGCACACACATGCGTATGTACATTCATTCGAATGCAAATTCTTGATGAGTTGCATATGCCTGTGGGTGCTCTGCCTGTATGCATATATTCAGTGAATTTTCCTGGCAAGTTCTTGTTTTTCCTGTTACATGGGAACAAGAACGAGCGATTTTGCCTTTAGTGTCTAATTGCGTGTCTCATTTGTATGGTGTCCGCATCATATAGCTTTACTTCCTGAAACAATGGATACCATTGCGTGTTGACACCGGACCAAACCTGAGGGGCGGATTGGCACAGAGAAAGGTTGAATGGGAAAATTGGGGAAAATTCGGGGTAACTAACATGACTTGTCTATCTTTCTAGGTTAATTCTCAGGTAAGTAGAACATATTTTTTATACTAATTGGTTTCTTCTTTTCAGGCTGCAGCATATAATAATTTTTTCCTTTAAGTAATGGGTTATCTTTGGTGTTTGTTAATTGTTTCTGCATTATGCAGTATGTATTAGTGGTTTTTTTAGCTTTCCACAATTTGTTAGGAATCCTACTGATGAGACCCTTGGCGGAGGTCGAAAGCGCTATAGGAATGCCATATAGGCCTACACGGCGGTTAGGGTACATTAGTATGTTGTCGTAGTTTATTTTCAATATATGTGGAATACAGCATATTATTGATGCACCAAACTTCCAAGAGTGCATAGGGGTTGCAAAATTTCTGTAATAATAATAACTTTAATTCTATTTTCAGGTTCTGTTTATATATCTTTTTCAGGTACACACTACGGATTAGTTGTAAGTATATTACACACTTATATATTGGAAATGAGTAACCTCCTGCTGAGTTATTAGCCGGAGTTTGGGAAATTTTAAAGGCGATACGAGTCATTATTGGCTACCGTATCGATATAGCACTATGTCCATGAAAATTCCTACAAGTTGTGGGTTGACTACTCCACATCTTGGGCATGACAGATTAGTACAGGGCCCTAGGTTATTAACTCTATTTTATAAAAATCTATAACTTTTTACTATGGTTCTTGAAATGCACCCGGAACTTCTGACCAGAACCCGTGAGATTAGATCAAACCCTGGGGCAATTGTTTATTGGTTCGAAAATAGTGGGGGTATGCTTTTAATTGTCGTCTTAACTTTCCCGGCATAGGTGTCCAAAACTCCAGCCATCTTGGTCCAGAGACTTTGCACATCCTGGAACAAAACCATGTTTGGTGACGGTAATGGGCAACGCCAACAGTTAGTCATTTGGTTGTGGTGGATGCCCCAATTTCCCAACCTTTCAAAGCGGAGAACGTGAAATATGATTGGCCACGGTATTGGGCAACGTTCACCATAATTGAATGTATTAGGACTCTTTGGTTTTATACCACCTAATAATCGTGTCTAACGACATGATATAGGGACCTCTTTATTATATTTAATATCTATAGGTTATGGGATTATTGTCTTCGGGTATGACCACTGGTGAACTATGAATTGGGTGCATGCACCCCACCGACCGTCAATCACCCACCCTCCTATTATGGCTACCACATGCGACCCTTCTGGTATCATGTTTTTGTATTTCTTATAACTTGCAACCCTTTTTGGAAGCATGTTTATTATTTCCAATTTTTATGCGTCTGTACATCTTAATTAAATTAATTTATTTATTTATTTATTTTAATTATTCAAATTATTTATTTATTTATTTTATTATTCAAATTATTAATTTTTTATTTTACATATTTTTATCATCTCACTTTTTTATCTTTTTCATATATTTTACAATTTACATATATTTTATCATTGATTATATATTGTTTCGGATATTTTTACCATTTATTATATTTTACAATTTACATTTGTTATGTATTTTTATATTCTATCATATTCTGCTATATGATATTACGGAGTACTGTCTGCGTTGTATGGTGCGCATACATGTGTGTGACGTTCGACCATTGTGATGCTGTGCGGCGGCATATGTACGACCAATGCGAGCGAGCGCACATGCGTATGTATGTGTGTTGTTGGTTTTGTTTTTTCCTATATTCGCTGTCTTCACTCTCTTGCAATGTTGTTTGGATGTGCAATATCAGTATTGTGATGATGTTCGCTGAGTATGGTCGCGTTGATATGGTGTATGTTTGTGCGGTTGTTGTTTGCGTTGTTCGCTTAAGTTGGTTTACGGTATACGGTTGGTGTATTATGTTTTCTTTTGTACGCTTTGTTGTTTGCTTAATTCGGTTGCAGTGTACGTTTGGTGTATTATGTTGGTGTGTTTTTGAAGGTAAGAACTTGGATCTCTACTTAATTTGTTTGTTATTCTCCACTAACGGGAAGATTGCTTTTTCGTTTTTCACTCTACCCCCCCTTCGGTCATGTACCTCCTCCGGTACATGTCCATCACCTGCTGATGAGTCCTTTGGCATGGGACGAAAGTACTACAGGTATGCCCACATTTTGTCCTTCACGGACTATTTGAGTAATTTGGTGTTGTTGTTCTGCTACATATGGATTTTTGGCCTCTTGCCTTTTATTGTATCATTTTTTTCTTATTGGTGTAATGGTGTGTATATATTTTCTGTCTTCTGCATGTGGAATTTGATTTTTTTGCTTTTTATTTACTATTTGATTTTTTGTGTGATTGTTTTTATCTACTGGATACTGCGTTTTTATTTCGAAGTGCGATATTGTATTATATGTATTATGTGTGAATATTACAGTATTTTTTCTGATTATTGTATATTGGTTATATGACGCCAGCATATTTTTTGCGGTATGTGGCCCCCTGTATTTATCTATAACTTTTTACTATGGCTCTTTATTTTATCCGAATGTAATAATATACACTATAATGGAAATCGATCATGCAATATGTGAATTGAATATTAACCGCGGAGCATAAATGTCATAATATATAATTCTCTTGAGAGTGTTTTGTTACGGTCCTCGTGTGCAGTCTGGGATCAAGGTACAACCTGATGCAAAGCGCTCACCCGTGGATCATGATATATATTTCTCTTGGGAATGTGAGTTACAGTCTTCGTGTGCAGTCTGGGATCAAGGTACAACCTGATGCAAAGCACTCACCCGATGATAAGTTCATAATATCTTTGTTTTGGCCCTTTGCGGCACTTGTGCCGTCATCATTCAGAATATAAATCTTGCGAAATGCATTGAACTGATATTGTATCAAATAATAATTAATGTCAAATCGTAATTCAATACCATGTACATGAAATGACCCTCGTATCGGGATATGCGATGGGGTAAAGATCATATTCTGTGAGTTCGTGTAAATTATATATTCGAGTAAAATCATAATAGCATAAATAATCATAAGGATGTGTCATTCAATAGGTCTTCATTGAAAAAGTGGTCATTAACTTACATTCCCCGTACGTATTATTTCTTATATGTGTATATATTATTTTATATGTCTGTGTTCTTATGGGAAGGACCTATTTTGTTGTTTTATTGCATATCTTTTTCGAAGTGTGATATTATATTATATGTATTATGTGTAAATATTTCAGTATTTGTTCTGATCATTGTATATTGGTTATATGACGCCAGCATATTTTGCAGTATGTAGCCCCCCTGTATTTATCTATAACTTTTCACTATGGCCCCCCCTGTATTTATCTATAACTTTTTACTATGGCTCTTTATTTTATCCGAATGTAATAATATACACTATAATGGAAATCGATCATGCAATATGTGAATTGAATATTAACCGCGGAGCATAAATGTCATAATATATAATTCTCTTGAGAGTGTTTGTTACGGTCCTCGTGTGCAGTCTGGGATCAAGGTACAACCTGATGCAAAGCGCTCACCCGTGGATCATGATATATATTTCTCTTGGGAATGTGAGTTACAGTCTTCGTGTGCAGTCTGGGATCAAGGTACAACCTGATGCAAAGCACTCACCCGATGATAAGTTCATAATATCTTTGTTTTGGCCCTTTGCGGCACTTGTGCCGTCATCATTCAGAATATAAATCTTGCGAAATGCATTGAACTGATATTGTATCAAATAATAATTAATGTCAAATCGTAATTCAATACCATGTACATGAAATGACCCTCGTATCGGGATATGCGATGGGGTAAAGATCATATTCTGTGAGTTCGTGTAAAATATATATTCGAGTAAAATCATAATAGCATAAATAATCATAAGGATGTGTCATTCAATAGGTCTTCATTGAAAAAGTGGTCATTAACTTACATTCCCCGTACGTATTATTTCTTATGTGTGTATATATATTATTTTACATGTCTGTGTTCTTATGGGAAGGACCTATTTTGTTGTTTTATTGCATATCTTTTTCGAAGTGTGATATTATATTATATGTATTATGTGTAAATATTACAGTATTTGTTCTGATCATTGTATATTGGTTATATGACGCCAGCATATTTTGCAGTATGTAGCCCCCCTGTATTTATCTATAACTTTTTACTTTTGTTACGGTCCTCGTGTGCAGTCTGGGATCAAGGTACAACCTGATGCAAAGCGCTCACCCGTGGATCATGATATATATTTCTCTTGGGAATGTGAGTTACAGTCTTCGTGTGCAGTCTGGGATCAAGGTACAACCTGATGCAAAGCACTCACCCGATGATAAGTTCATAATATCTTTGTTTTGGCCCTTTGCGGCACTTGTGCCGTCATCATTCAGAATATAAATCTTGCGAAATGCATTGAACTGATATTGTATCAAATAATAATTAATGTCAAATCGTAATTCAATACCATGTACATGAAATGACCCTCGTATCGGGATATGCGATGGGGTGAAGATCATATTCTGTGAGTTCGTGTAAATTATATATTCGAGTAAAATCATAATAGCATAAATAATCATAAGGATGTGTCATTCAATAGGTCTTCATTGAAAAAGTGGTCATTAACTTACATTCCCCGTACGTATTATTTCTTATGTGTGTATATATTATTTTATATGTCTGTGTTCTTATGGGAAGGACCTATTTTGTTGTTTTATTGCATATCTTTTTCGAAGTGTAATATTATATTATATGTATTATGTGTAAATATTACAGTATTTGTTCTGATCATTGTATATTGGTTATATGACGCCGGCATATTTTGCAGTATGTAGCCCCCCTGTATTTATCTATAACTTTTTACTATGACGCCAGCATATTTTGCAGTATGTAGCCCCCCCTGTATTTATCTATAACTTGTTACTATGGTTCTTGAAATGCACCCTGAACTTCTGACCAGAACCCGTGAGATTAGATCAAACCCTGGGGCAATTGTTTATTGGTTCGAAAATAGTGGGGGTATGTTTTTAATTGTCGTCTTAATTTTCCCGGCATAGGTGTCCAAAACTCCAGCCATCTTGGTCCAGAGACTTTGCACATCCTGGAACAAAACCATGTTTGGTGACGGTAATGGGCAACGCCAACAGTTAGTCATTTGGTTGTGGTGGATGCCCCAATTTCCCAACCTTTCAAAGCGGAGAACGTGAAATATGATTGGCCACGGTATTGGGTAACGTTCACCATAATTGAATGTATTAGGACTCTTTGGTTTTATACCACCTAATAATCGTGTCTAACGACATGATATAGGGACCTCTTTATTATATTTAATATCTATAGGTTATGGGATTATTGTCTTCGGGTATGACCACTGGTGAACAATGAATTGGGTGCATGCACCCCACCGACCGTCAATCACCCACTCTCCTATTATGGCTACCACATGCGACCCTTCTGGTATCATGTTTTTTGTATTTCTTATAACTTGCAACCCTTTTGGAAGCATGTTTATTATTTCCAATTTTTATGCGTCTGTACATCTTAATTAAATTAATTTATTTATTTATTTATTTTAATTATTCAAATTATTTATTTATTTATTCAATTAATTAAATTATTAATTTTTTATTTTACATATTTTTTGTGCGGTTGTTGTTCGCGTTGTTCGCTTAAGTTGGTTTACGGTATGCGGTTGGTGTATTATGTTTCTTTGGTACGCTTTGTTGTTTGCTTAATTCGGTTGCAGTGTACGTTTGGTGTATTCTGTTGGTGTGTTTTTAAAGGTGAGAATTTTGGGTCTCTACTTAATTTGTTTGTTATTCTCCACTAACGGGAAGATTGCTTTTTCGGTTTTTCACTCTACCCCCCTTCGGTCATGTACCTCCTCCGGTACATGTCCATCACCTGCTGATGAGTCCTTTGGCATGGGACGAAAGTACTACAGGTATGCCCACATTTTGTCCTTCACGGACTATTTGAGTAATTTGGTGTTGTTGTTCTGCTACATATGGAATTTTGGTCTCTTGCCTTTTATAGTATCATCTTTTCTTATTGGTGTAATGGTGTGTATATATTTTCTGTCTTCTGCATGTGGAATTTGATTTTTTTGCTTTTTATTTACTATTTGATTTTTGTGTGATGGTTTTTATCTACTGGATACTGCGTTTTTATTTCGAAGTGCGATATTGTATTATATGTATTATGTGTGATTATTGTATATTGGTTATATGACGCCAGCATATTTTTTGCGGTATGTGGCCCCCCCTGTATTTATCTATAACTTTTTACTATGGCTCTTTATTTTATCCGAATGTGATAATATACACTATAATGGAAATCGATCATGCAATATGTGAATTGAATATTAACCGCGGAGCATAAGTGTCATAATATATAATTCTCTTGAGAGTGTTTGTTACGGTCCTCGTGTGCAGTCTGGGATCAAGGTACAACCTGATGCAAAGCGCTCACCCGTGGATCATGATATATATTTCTCTTGGGAATGTGAGTTACAGTCTTCGTGTGCAGTCTGGGATCAAGGTACAACCTGATGCAAAGCACTCACCCGATGATAAGTTCATAATATCTTTGTTTTGGCCCTTTGCGGCACTTGTGCCGTCATCATTCAGAATATAAATCTTGCGAAATGCATTGAACTGATATTGTATCAAATAATAATTAATGTCAATTCGTAATTCAATACCATGTACATGAAATGACCCTCGTATCGGGATATGCGATGGGGTAAAGATCATATTCTGTGAGTTCGTGTAAATTATATATTCGAGTAAAATCATAATAGCATAAATAATCATAAGGATGTGTCATTCAATAGGTCTTCATTGAAAAAGTGGTCATTAACTTACATTCCCCGTACGTATTATTTCTTATGTGTGTATATATTATTTTATATGTCTGTGTTCTTATGGGAAGGACCTATTTTGTTGTTTTATTGCATATCTTTTTCGAAGTGTGATATTATATTATATGTATTATGTGTAAATATTACATTGGCTCTTTATTTTATCCGAATGTGATAATATACACTATAATGGAAATCGATCATGCAATATGTGAATTGAATATTAACCGCGGAGCATAAATGTCATAATATATAATTCTCTTGAGAGTGTTTGTTACGGTCCTCGTGTGCAGTCTGGGATCAAGGTACAACCTGATGCAAAGCGCTCACCCGTGGATCATGATATATATTTCTCTTGGGAATGTGAGTTACAGTCTTCGTGTGCAGTCTGGGATCAAGGTACAACCTGATGCAAAGCACTCACCCGATGATAAGTTCATAATATCTTTGTTTTGGCCCTTTGCGTCACTTGTGCCGTCATCATTCAGAATATAAATCTTGCGAAATGCATTGAACTGATATTGTATCAAATAATAATTAATGTCAAATCGTAATTCAATACCATGTACATGAAATGACCCTCGTATCGGGATATGCGATGGGGTGAAGATCATATTCTGTGAGTTCGTGTAAATTATATATTCGAGTAAAATCATAATAGCATAAATAATCATAAGGATGTGTCATTCAATAGGTCTTCATTGAAAAAGTGGTCATTAACTTACATTCCCCGTACGTATTATTTCTTATGTGTGTATATATTATTTTATATGTCTGTGTTCTTATGGGAAGGACCTATTTTGTTGTTTTATTGCATATCTTTTTCGAAGTGTAATATTATATTATATGTATTATGTGTAAATATTACAGTATTTGTTCTGATCATTGTATATTGGTTATATGACGCCGGCATATTTTGCAGTATGTAGCCCCCCTGTATTTATCTATAACTTTTTACTATGACGCCAGCATATTTTGCAGTATGTAGCCCCCCCTGTATTTATCTATAACTTGTTACTATGGTTCTTGAAATGCACCCTGAACTTCTGACCAGAACCCGTGAGATTAGATCAAACCCTGGGGCAATTGTTTATTGGTTCGAAAATAGTGGGGGTATGTTTTTAATTGTCGTCTTAATTTTCCCGGCATAGGTGTCCAAAACTCCAGCCATCTTGGTCCAGAGACTTTGCACATCCTGGAACAAAACCATGTTTGGTGACGGTAATGGGCAACGCCAACAGTTAGTCATTTGGTTGTGGTGGATGCCCCAATTTCCCAACCTTTCAAAGCGGAGAACGTGAAATATGATTGGCCACGGTATTGGGTAACGTTCACCATAATTGAATGTATTAGGACTCTTTGGTTTTATACCACCTAATAATCGTGTCTAACGACATGATATAGGGACCTCTTTATTATATTTAATATCTATAGGTTATGGGATTATTGTCTTCGGGTATGACCACTGGTGAACAATGAATTGGGTGCATGCACCCCACCGACCGTCAATCACCCACTCTCCTATTATGGCTACCACATGCGACCCTTCTGGTATCATGTTTTTTGTATTTCTTATAACTTGCAACCCTTTTGGAAGCATGTTTATTATTTCCAATTTTTATGCGTCTGTACATCTTAATTAAATTAATTTATTTATTTATTTATTTTAATTATTCAAATTATTTATTTATTTATTCAATTAATTAAATTATTAATTTTTTATTTTACATATTTTTTGTGCGGTTGTTGTTCGCGTTGTTCGCTTAAGTTGGTTTACGGTATGCGGTTGGTGTATTATGTTTCTTTGGTACGCTTTGTTGTTTGCTTAATTCGGTTGCAGTGTACGTTTGGTGTATTCTGTTGGTGTGTTTTTAAAGGTGAGAATTTTGGGTCTCTACTTAATTTGTTTGTTATTCTCCACTAACGGGAAGATTGCTTTTTCGGTTTTTCACTCTACCCCCCTTCGGTCATGTACCTCCTCCGGTACATGTCCATCACCTGCTGATGAGTCCTTTGGCATGGGACGAAAGTACTACAGGTATGCCCACATTTTGTCCTTCACGGACTATTTGAGTAATTTGGTGTTGTTGTTCTGCTACATATGGAATTTTGGTCTCTTGCCTTTTATAGTATCATCTTTTCTTATTGGTGTAATGGTGTGTATATATTTTCTGTCTTCTGCATGTGGAATTTGATTTTTTTGCTTTTTATTTACTATTTGATTTTTGTGTGATGGTTTTTATCTACTGGATACTGCGTTTTTATTTCGAAGTGCGATATTGTATTATATGTATTATGTGTGATTATTGTATATTGGTTATATGACGCCAGCATATTTTTTGCGGTATGTGGCCCCCCCTGTATTTATCTATAACTTTTTACTATGGCTCTTTATTTTATCCGAATGTGATAATATACACTATAATGGAAATCGATCATGCAATATGTGAATTGAATATTAACCGCGGAGCATAAGTGTCATAATATATAATTCTCTTGAGAGTGTTTGTTACGGTCCTCGTGTGCAGTCTGGGATCAAGGTACAACCTGATGCAAAGCGCTCACCCGTGGATCATGATATATATTTCTCTTGGGAATGTGAGTTACAGTCTTCGTGTGCAGTCTGGGATCAAGGTACAACCTGATGCAAAGCACTCACCCGATGATAAGTTCATAATATCTTTGTTTTGGCCCTTTGCGGCACTTGTGCCGTCATCATTCAGAATATAAATCTTGCGAAATGCATTGAACTGATATTGTATCAAATAAAAATTAATGTCAATTCGTAATTCAATACCATGTACATGAAATGACCCTCGTATCGGGATATGCGATGGGGTAAAGATCATATTCTGTGAGTTCGTGTAAATTATATATTCGAGTAAAATCATAATAGCATAAATAATCATAAGGATGTGTCATTCAATAGGTCTTCATTGAAAAAGTGGTCATTAACTTACATTCCCCGTACGTATTATTTCTTATGTGTGTATATATTATTTTATATGTCTGTGTTCTTATGGGAAGGACCTATTTTGTTGTTTTATTGCATATCTTTTTCGAAGTGTGATATTATATTATATGTATTATGTGTAAATATTACATTGGCTCTTTATTTTATCCGAATGTGATAATATACACTATAATGGAAATCGATCATGCAATATGTGAATTGAATATTAACCGCGGAGCATAAATGTCATAATATATAATTCTCTTGAGAGTGTTTGTTACGGTCCTCGTGTGCAGTCTGGGATCAAGGTACAACCTGATGCAAAGCGCTCACCCGTGGATCATGATATATATTTCTCTTGGGAATGTGAGTTACAGTCTTCGTGTGCAGTCTGGGATCAAGGTACAACCTGATGCAAAGCACTCACCCGATGATAAGTTCATAATATCTTTGTTTTGGCCCTTTGCGGCACTTGTGCCGTCATCATTCAGAATATAAATCTTGCGAAATGCATTGAACTGATATTGTATCAAATAATAATTAATGTCAAATCGTAATTCAATACCATGTACATGAAATGACCCTCGTATCGGGATATGCGATGGGGTGAAGATCATATTCTGTGAGTTCGTGTAAATTATATATTCGAGTAAAATCATAATAGCATAAATAATCATAAGGATGTGTCATTCAATAGGTCTTCATTGAAAAAGTGGTCATTAACTTACATTCCCCGTACGTATTATTTCTTATGTGTGTATATATTATTTTATATGTCTGTGTTCTTATGGGAAGGACCTATTTTGTTGTTTTATTGCATATCTTTTTCGAAGTGTAATATTATATTATATGTATTATGTGTAAATATTACAGTATTTGTTCTGATCATTGTATATTGGTTATATGACGCCGGCATATTTTGCAGTATGTAGCCCCCCTGTATTTATCTATAACTTTTTACTATGACGCCAGCATATTTTGCAGTATGTAGCCCCCCCTGTATTTATCTATAACTTGTTACTTCAGGCTGCAGCATATAATAATTTTTTCCTTTAAGTAATAGGTTATCTTTGGTGTTTGTTAATTGTTTCTGCATTATGCAGTATGTATTAGTGGTTTTTTTAGCTTTCCACAATTTGTTAGGAATCCTACTGATGAGACCCTTGGCGGAGGTCGAAAGCGCTATAGGAATGCCATATAGGCCTACACGGCGGTTAGGGTACATTAGTATGTTGTTGTAGTTTATTTTCAATATATGTGGAATACGGCATATTATTGAAGCACCAAACTTCCAAGAGTGCATAGGGGTTGCAAATTTTCATTAATAATAATAACTTTAAATCTATTTTCAGGTTCTGTTTTATATATATCTTTTTTCAGGTACACACTACGGATTATTTGTAAGTATATTACACAATTATATATTGGAAATAAGTAACCTCCTGCTGAGTTATTAGCCGGAGTTGGGGAAATTTTAAAGGCGATACGGGTCATTATTGGCTACCGTATCGATATAGCACTATGTCCATGAAAATTCCTACAAGTTGTGGGTTGACTACTCCACATCTTGGGCATGACAGATTAGTACAGGGCCCTAGGTTATTAACTCTATTTTATAAAAATCATGTGTATACCGAAAAAAGAATGACCCTAATAGCATACGATAGGCCAACACCCTGACATTGACACACGGACATGGCCAAAAACATTAGATCAGTTTGCCCTAAGGGGTCTTAGGATTCCGAGTATTTGCTTATACACCTCCTTATTTTTATACGAATGTAATAATATACACTATAATATGACTCGATCATGCAATATGTGAATTGAATAATTACCGGGAGCATAAATATCATAATATACAATTCTCTTGAGAGTGTTTGTTACGGTCCTCGTGTGCAGTCTGGGAACTCGGTACAACCTGTTGCAAAGCACTCACCCGTGGATCATGATATATATTTCTCTTGGGAATATGAGTAACAGTCCTCGTGTGCAGTCTGGGAACAAGGTACAACCTGTTGCAAAGCACTCACCCAGAGGATGAATACATAATAATTTTGTGTTTTGGCCCTAGCGGCAGTAGTGCCGTCATTATTCAGAATATCATAACTTGCAAATGCATTTAACTAATATTGTATGAAATAGTAAGCATGTCAAACCGTGATTCAATAATAAGTACATGAGACAACCCTCGTTTCGCAATACTCGATGGGGTAAAATTCATATTCCGTAAAATTCATATCCTTAATTCTCGTCGAGAATATAAATTACACTTTGAATTAAAATATTAATAACATAAATAATCATAATAACATGAGAAACTGGCCAGTGTCGATTACTAAGTTCTCATTCAAAAGGATTCAATACCTTACATTCCCCGTATATATTATTTTGTATGTATGTCTATTATTTTATATGCCTGTGTTCATATGGGATGAACCTATTTAGTTTCGCAATTGTTTTGTGTGTTCCCATATTTTGAGTAATAGGTACTTGTTTAACACAATAGGCAGTAGATCTCTTGATAGGGAATCAGTACTAACCGAACGATAGGAGGCACAAGACCGGTCTTTGCTCTGTGAAGATGTATGGTGCGAGTATTAAGTTGAATATTTCTCCTGTCAATTTTTTCTGTCACTTATATTTCCACCATTGAGTCTGTAACATAGGGCTTAGCTTGGGTGGGTGTTATAGTGAACCGTATGTGGATGCGAGTGGCGCACACACATGCGTATGTACATTCATTCGAATGCAAATTCTTGATGAGTTGCATATGCCTGTAGGTGCTCTACCTGTATGCATATATTCTGTGCATTTTCCTGGCAAGTTCTTGTTTTTTCCTGTTACATGGGAACAAGAACGAGCGATTTTGCCTTTAGTGTCTAATTGCGTGTCTCATTTGTATGGTGTCCGCATCATATAGCTTTACTTCCTGAAACAATGGATACCATTGCGTGTTGACACCGGACCAAACCTGAGGGGCGGATTGGCACGGAAAAGGGTTGAATGGGAAAATTGGGGAAAATTCGGGGTAACTAATATGACTCTTCTATCTTTCTAGGTTAATTTTCAGGTAAGTAGAACATACTTTTTTATAATAATTGGTTTCTTTCTTTTTCAGGCTGCAGCATATAATAATTTTTTCCTTTAAGTAATAGGTTATCTTTGGTGTTTGTTAATTGTTTCTGCATTATGCAGTATGTATTAGTGGTTTTTTTAGCTTTCCACAATTTGTTAGGAATCCTACTGATGAGACCCTTGGCGGAGGTCGAAAGCGCTATAGGAATGCCATATAGGCCTACACGGCGGTTAGGGTACATTAGTATGTTGTTGTAGTTTATTTTCAATATATGTGGAATACGGCATATTATTGAAGCACCAAACTTCCAAGAGTGCATAGGGGTTGCAAATTTTCATTAATAATAATAACTTTAAATCTATTTTCAGGTTCTGTTTTATATATATCTTTTTTCAGGTACACACTACGGATTATTTGTAAGTATATTACACAATTATATATTGGAAATAAGTAACCTCCTGCTGAGTTATTAGCCGGAGTTGGGGAAATTTTAAAGGCGATACGGGTCATTATTGGCTACCGTATCGATATAGCACTATGTCCATGAAAATTCCTACAAGTTGTGGGTTGACTACTCCACATCTTGGGCATGACAGATTAGTACAGGGCCCTAGGTTATTAACTCTATTTTATAAAAATCGTGTGCAGTCTGGGAACTCGGTACAACCTGTTGCAAAGCACTCACCCGTGGATCATGATATATATTTCTCTTGGGAATATGAGTAACAGTCCTCGTGTGCAGTCTGGGAACAAGATACAACCTGTTGCAAAGCACTCACCCAGAGGATGAATACATAATAATTTTGTGTTTTGGCCCTAGCGGCAGTAGTGCCGTCATTATTCAGAATATCATAACTTGCAAATGCATTTAACTAATATTGTATGAAATAGTAAGCATGTCAAACCGTGATTCAATAATAAGTACATGAGACAACCCTCGTTTCGCAATACTCGATGGGGTAAAATTCATATTCCGTAAAATTCATATCCTTAATTCTCGTCGAGAATATAAATTACACTTTGAATTAAAATATTAATAACATAAATAATCATAATAACATGAGAAACTGGCCAGTGTCGATTAATAAGTTCTCATTCAAAAGTATTCAATACCTTACATTCCCCGTATATATTATTTTGTATGTATGTCTATTATTTTTATATGCCTGTGTTCATATGGGATGAACCTATTTAGTTTCGCAATTGTTTTGTGTGTTCCCATATTTTGAGTAATAGGTACTGTTTAACACAATAGGCAGTAGATCTCTTGATAGGGAATCAGTACTAAGTATTAAGTAGAATATTTCTCCTGTCAATTTTTTCTGTCACTTATATTTCCACCATTGGGTCTGTAACATAGGGCTTAGCTTGGGTGGGTGTTATATTGAACCGTATGTGGATGCGAGTGGCGCACACACATGCGTATGTACATTCATTCGAATGCAAATTCTTGATGAGTTGCATATGCCTGTAGGTGCTCTACCTGTATGCATATATTCTGTGCATTTTCCTGGCAAGTTCTTGTTTTTTCCTGTTACATGGGAACAAGAACGAGCGATTTTGCCTTTAGTGTCTAATTGCGTGTCTCATTTGTATGGTGTCCGCATCATATAGCTTTACTTCCTGAAACAATGGATACCATTGCGTGTTGACACCGGACCAAACCTGAGGGGCGGATTGGCACAGAAAAAGGTTGAATGGGAAAATTGGGGAAAATTCGGGGTAACTAATATGACTTTTCTATCTTTCTAGGTTAATTCTCAGGTAAGTAGAACATACATTTCGTAATAATTGGTTTCTTCTTTTTCAGGTTCCTGCATATAATCATTTTTCCCTTAAGCTTTAGGTTATTTACGGTGTTATTATTTGTTTGTGCATTACGCAGTATATTTTAGTGGTTTTTAAGCTTTTCACAATTTGTTAGGAATCCTACTGATGAGACCCTTGGCGGAGGTCGAAAGCGCTATAGGAATGCCATATAGGCCTACACGGCGGTTAGGGTACATTAGTATGTTGTTGTAGTTTATTTTCAATATATGTGGAATACAGCATATTATTGAAGCACCAGACTTCCAGGGGTGCCTAGGGGTTGCAAATTTTCTTTAATAATAATAACTTTAATTCTATTTTCAGGTTTTGTTTATATATCTTTTCAGGTACACACTACTATTTATTTGTAAGTATATTATAAATTTATATGTCGAAAATAAGTTACCTCCTGCTGAGTTATTAGCCGGAGTTGGGGAAATTTTAAAGGCGATACGGGTCATTATTGGCTAACGTATCGATATAGCACTATGTCCGCGAAAATTCCTACAAGTTGTGGGTTGACTACTCCACATCTTGGGCATGACAGATTAGTACAGGGCCCTAGGTTATTAACTCTATTTTATAAAAATCATGTGTATACCGAAAAAAGAATGACCCTAATAGCATACGATAGGCCAACACCCTGACATTGACACACGGACATTGCCGAAAACATTAGATCAGTTTGCCCTAAGGGGTCTTAGGATTCCGAGTATTTGCTTATACACCTCCTTATTTTTATACGAATGTAATAATAATATACACTATAATATGACTCGATCATGCAATATGTGAATTGAATAATTACCGGGAGCATAAATATCATAATATACAATTCTCTTGAGAGTGTTTGTTACGGTCCTCGTGTGCAGTCTGGGAACTCGGTACAACCTGTTGCAAAGCACTCACCCGTGGATCATGATATATATTTCTCTTGGGAATATGAGTAACAGTCCTCGTGTGCAGTCTGGGAACAAGGTACAACCTGTTGCAAAGCACTCACCCAGAGGATGAATACATAATAATTTTGTGTTTTGGCCCTAGCGGCAGTAGTGCCGTCATTATTCAGAATATCATAACTTGCAAATGCATTTAACTAATATTGTATGAAATAGTAAGCATGTCAAACCGTGATTCAATAATAAGTACATGAGACAACCCTCGTTTCGCAATACTCGATGGGGTAAAATTCATATTCCGTAAAATTCATATCCTTAATTCTCGTCGAGAATATAAATTACACTTTGAATTAAAATATTAATAACATAAATAATCATAATAACATGAGAAACAGGCCAGTGTCGATTAATAAGTTCTCATTCAAAAGTATTCAATACCTTACATTCCCCGTATATATTATTTTGTATGTATGTCTATTATTTTTATATGCCTGTGTTCATATGGGATGAACCTATTTAGTTTCGCAATTGTTTTGTGTGTTCCCATATTTTGAGTAATAGGTACTGTTTAACACAATAGGCAGTAGATCTCTTGATAGGGAATCAGTACTAACCGAACGATAGGAGGCACAAGACCGGTCTTTGCTCTGTGAAGATGTATGGTGCAAGTATTAAGTAGAATATTTCTCCTGTCAATTTTTTCTGTCACTTATATTTCCACCATTGGGTCTGTAACATAGGGCTTAGCTTGGGTGGGTGTTATATTGAACCGTATGTGGATGCGAGTGGCGCACACACATGCGTATGTACATTCATTCGAATGCAAATTCTTGATGAGTTGCATATGCCTGTAGGTGCTCTACCTGTATGCATATATTCTGTGCATTTTCCTGGCAAGTTCTTGTTTTTTCCTGTTACATGGGAACAAGAACGAGCGATTTTGCCTTTAGTGTCTAATTGCGTGTCTCATTTGTATGGTGTCCGCATCATATAGCTTTACTTCCTGAAACAATGGATACCATTGCGTGTTGACACCGGACCAAACCTGAGGGGCGGATTGGCACAGAAAAAGGTTGAATGGGAAAATTGGGGAAAATTCGGGGTAACTAATATGACTTTTCTATCTTTCTAGGTTAATTCTCAGGTAAGTAGAACATACATTTCGTAATAATTGGTTTCTTCTTTTTCAGGTTCCTGCATATAATCATTTTTCCCTTAAGCTTTAGGTTATTTACGGTGTTATTATTTGTTTGTGCATTACGCAGTATATTTTAGTGGTTTTTAAGCTTTTCACAATTTGTTAGGAATCCTACTGATGAGACCCTTGGCGGAGGTCGAAAGCGCTATAGGAATGCCATATAGGCCTACACGGCGGTTAGGGTACATTAGTATGTTGTTGTAGTTTATTTTCAATATATGTGGAATACAGCATATTATTGAAGCACCAGACTTCCAGGGGTGCCTAGGGGTTGCAAATTTTCTTTAATAATAATAACTTTAATTCTATTTTCAGGTTTTGTTTATATATCTTTTCAGGTACACACTACTATTTATTTGTAAGTATATTATAAATTTATATGTCGAAAATAAGTTACCTCCTGCTGAGTTATTAGCCGGAGTTGGGGAAATTTTAAAGGCGATACGGGTCATTATTGGCTAACGTATCGATATAGCACTATGTCCGCGAAAATTCCTACAAGTTGTGGGTTGACTACTCCACATCTTGGGCATGACAGATTAGTACAGGGCCCTAGGTTATTAACTCTATTTTATAAAAATCATGTGTATACCGAAAAAAGAATGACCCTAATAGCATACGATAGGCCAACACCCTGACATTGACACACGGACATTGCCGAAAACATTAGATCAGTTTGCCCTAAGGGGTCTTAGGATTCCGAGTATTTGCTTATACACCTCCTTATTTTTATACGAATGTAATAATAATATACACTATAATATGACTCGATCATGCAATATGTGAATTGAATAATTACCGGGAGCATAAATATCATAATATACAATTCTCTTGAGAGTGTTTGTTACGGTCCTCGTGTGCAGTCTGGGAACTCGGTACAACCTGTTGCAAAGCACTCACCCGTGGATCATGATATATGATAGAAAATTATTAAAATATTTTCTATTTTTCTTTGACAGAAAATTATTTTCAGTTTTTATAATTTTTCTTTGTAGTTCTGTACACCACAGAACGAACTTCTTGAATGAGAACTTTTTCAACGCTCACTTCCCTTTCCGCTTTTCCGGTGTACAGATCTACTGTCTCTTTCTTTTACAATAGAAATCAGAATGACATCAAACACAACGAGTACTAAAGTACAAACTACAGCTCTGTCGTATAGCACTATGCTCTAACACGGCCATCCTGCAATATCATCGCTCTCGATGAATCAAAAACTTTTTGTGTGCATAACAAGAACATAATTTATTTCAAAACTCATTTCAAACTCATTTCTTGGCATACAAAACAACGCCTCCTTTTTTCAAAGCAGTTAAAGGATCACAAATAAGCTCTAGATATCTAATCACATTAACCAATAACAATATCGAGATCTATAGAAATTAAATTCGCAACTCAGAGGCAATAATTAGCTTGTTTGCACATTAACAGTATTCACCAGAATTTTCAAATTAAAGTCATAAGCATGACACCAACACTCTATTAACCACGGGTTATAGCTCAGAGGCAATCTTAAGCTTGTGCATAACTTCAGTCAAACACTAACTTCATTCGGAACTTTAAGTCTCAGAGGCAATATTAAGCTTGACAACAAGTACATTAAACGAACGTCATGGCTCAGAGGCAATCTTAAGCTTGTCCACAACTTCAGTCAAACATTAACTTCACTCGGAACTTTAGTCTCAGAATCAATATTAAGCTTAACAACAAGTACATTTACCGAACGTAATGGCTCAGAGGCAATCTTAAGCTTGTCCACAACTTCAGTCAAACACTAACTTCATTCGGAACTTTAAGTCTCAGAGGCAATATTAAGCTTGACAACAAGTACATTAAACGAACGTCATGGCTCAGAGGCAATCTTAAGCTTGTCCACAATTTCAGTCAAACATTAACTTCACTCGGAACTTTAGTCTCAGAATCAATATTAAGCTTAACAACAAGTACATTTACCGAACGTAATGGCTCAGAGGCAATCTTAAGCTTGTCCACAACTTCAGTCAAACACTAACTTCATTCGGAACTTTAAGTCTCAGAGGCAATATTAAGCTTGACAACAAGTACATTAACCGAACGTAATGGCTCAGAGGCAATCTTATGCTTGTCCACAACTTCAGTCAAACACTAACTTCACTAAGTCTCAGACGCATTATTAAGCTTGACAACAAGTACATTCACCGAACGTCATGGCTCAGAGGCAATCTTAAGCTTGTCCACAACTTCAGTCAAACATTAACTTCACTCGGAACTTTAGTCTCAGAAGCAATATTAAGCTTGACAACAAGTACATTTACCGAACGTAATGGCTCAGAGGCAATCTTAAGCTTGTCCACTTTCAGTCGTACACTTACTTTATACTTTGTCTCAGAGGTAGTCTTCAGCTTGACAACTAGTGTATTTATGGATAGTAATGGCTCAGAGGCAATCTTAAGCTTGTCCCTGAATTCGATTTTTTGTCTATTTTAATGATGAAATTAACCAAGTTTTACCTTGATTTATCCTGTAACCTGCTCCTCGTTTGCAGTCTCAGTAACAGGAAATAACCTCCCTTGCAGCAACTACAATAGTACGGAAGCTATCTTTTTTTAGTTTGTAACGATCATAAAGAAGAATGCCGACTATTTCATACGGACCCGATAATATGCTTGCAATTTCGATTTTCGTATCTGATTACTGCAGTACACCACCTTTTGAAAAATTTTTAAATTCAGTTGGCTTACTTTTGTTTAAATCAAATCGTATTTTAATTCATTTTGCGTTTTCCTCTGTCCGCCTATTAACGAATATACGTATTGCATCCACATTATCGTACTGTGGCTCAACTTCCAATTCATTAAGAAGACCACCAACATCTGAAGAACGTCCTGTAATTCCTGTCAATATTTTTAGTGGAGGAAACCCGGTCATTATATTGACTGTCGTGTTAAGAGCTAACTGAACACTACTGACATAACGAGTCCAATCATTATTCGCATCCAGGTTCGTTTTCAATAAATTCGCCACAGTATCCATATATCGTTCTACTTGTCCATTCGCTCTACTAGTACATAGTGCAAAGATTTTTAAAATCTGCACTGGTAAAATTCGTACCTCTATCACTTATAATCTTGCTTGGGCCAACAAACAACATAACGTAATTGTAAAATTCCTTTACAGTTTCTGCAGCTGTCAGCATTTTACACGGGAATATTATAACGTATTTGGTAAATGCTACTTTCCTTCAAACGGACCCATGAAATCAGCATTTACCACATCAAATGGGATTGGCTTCTTGTCAATTGGATGAAGCTCACACTGTTTTTTTTTTCGAAGTTCTCTTAGCTAAAAAACAAATTTAACAAGATTCAACAAATTTTCTAACGTTTTTAGTCATATGTGGCATCCAAAAGTTTTCTTTCGTTTTCATCAGTGTCTTTGCCCATCCAACATGGCAGTTCTCTTCGTGGAAACGTCTCATTATAGTCAGTCACGTAACTTTTCTTGGTATTTTTCAAATTTTTATATAAAAGCCCCCTTTCCAGCGAATACTGCGCTAAGGTGCTTGTATCCTTATTTTCAATTTCATCAACAATTTCAATTGTAGCCGCATCATTTTGCCGTCCAATATGGAACCACGTCTCGGATAAACTGTTCATTTGACAACAAGTTTCAACTAGTATATTACGACATAAATAATCAGCATGAGACAATATTCTCCTCTTCCTATAGACAATTTCGGACTCAAAATCTTGTAGAAAAATCCATCAACAAGCTATGCGAGGCAGCAAATTTTTCCTTCCTTTTGTTCTCTTAGAGCATTGCTGTCAGTGACTAACAAAAACTCAACACCCAGGAAATAGTGCCGAAAATGTTTTACTGCATTAACGACAGCGAGCCTTACCAATCCACAACCATGATATTCTTTTTCTTATGTTCTAGTGGCCTGGCCATAATACAGCAGTATTTCATTTACTCGTTGGAAAAAAAAAAGCCCATACCCATGATTACTCGCATTAGTATGCAAACCATACAAGTAATGGTCTAGTAGTTTGTTGCCCAAGTAAGTAACGTTTTGCTGCTCGACACTCTTCACTCCACAAAAATTGAGTATTGTTCCTCGTTAAAGCTGTTATACAGGTGGTCTTAGCCGCAAATTCCGGTACAACCTTTCGAAAATAGTTTAGCAATTCCATAAATTGACGTACATGTTTAACATTACTCGGCGACGGTGAGTTTACCAATGCTTCAATTTTAAATTTACTGGGTCTAATACCATCTGCAGCAACTTCTCGACCTAAATATTCAATAGTATTTCGAAGAAATTTGCATTTGTCCCTATTCCCTAATCCACTACTTGACAATGCTTTGAATACGACATCAAGTTTCTCCAGGCCCTCATCAATAGTTTTTGATGGTATCAAAACATCATCCATATAAACTAAAGCCACGTTACCTTTCAATTTTCCCAATGTCCCATTGATCGCACGCTGAAAAACTGCAGGAGCGTTAGCTAGTCCAAACGGCATACACACGTACTGATAATGCCCACCGGGTGTTACAAACGCTGTTTTTTCTATGGAATCCTCAGCAAAAGGACCCGAGGCCATATCCAAAAAAGTAAAAAAAAATTATTTCCTGCCAATTCATCAAGCTGTTCCTCGATTCTCGGTAACGGATAACGATCTCTTACTGTGACCTTATTGAGTGCCCTATATCGATACATAAACGATTCTTTCCATTTTACTTCTTTACAAGAATCATTGAACTTGCATACGGTGAATGACTTTCCCTTATTATGCCATTGCATAACAAATCTGCAATGATCTTCCTTACCACCAGATGTTCACTGGACGACATTCGATATGGCGTTTGAAGTAGGGAATACCAGAACAATGTTTTACTAATACTTTTCCAAAACAGCATTAAATTTTCGTTACCAAACTTTGACCAATTAGCATTTGGCTCATGCCCTTCCTCTCACGCCGTAGATGTTCATTGTCAATTAAATGCAAAGTTACCTCAAGAACAAGGTCTTCAAATCCTAGAAATAGATCAAATTGTTCAGTAAGTAAATCAGGCTCTTTTCCAATACCCTGAATGGACAGAAAATTCGCTGTTCGTTTTCCGGGTATGTTATCAGCAATATCTGTTCTCATCAACGACAGTCAGAACCATTATCAAGAAGGCAAAAATACAATTTCCCATTAATAAATGTAAATGAATTTCCTAAATTAGCCTGAGATATACACCCAATAATGATCTTAATAATTTTATCTTTCGGTATTTCAAATGACAAAGTCGAAATACGATGTGAACACATCACTTTCGGATTTAGGAACTAAACGAAGTTGAGCAACAATATCTGTGCCATTCGTAAACGCATGAATCAACGAAGCACATAGATCCACCCAACTGTAATGTAGATGGCTAAATTTTGACGTACCAGGATTTCGGTCTTCTAAGCAAAGAGCTTGGAATTCTGGGTATGTTATCGAAATTTGTCAACCCATCATGCTCTACCCTCGCATCAATATCAAGGCACCACTTTTGTACATCATTCCGAGAATGATCTGGATCAAAATTTAGAAAACATGTTACCTCTTTGACTGTTTGCTTCCTTTGAACAGCTTCTATAATTTTGTTCATAGCATCCGCCGTAATGACGAAGTTTCCATGGGGAAAGCCAACATCCGCATTTGAACGCAACCCCTTAGAAAAATTCATAGAATTTTCTTGTTCCGCCATACTGAATTTTCGCTTGCCTCAAGCAAATTCCAAATATAAACCAGCGAAATAGTACTTCCTCTCGTCCAACTCAAAAATGTTAGGCAGAAACGATCCCACTTCTGATGATAGAAAATTATTAAAATATTTTCTATTTTTCTTTGACAGAAAATTATTTTCAGTTTTTATAATTTTTCTTTGTAGTTCTGTACACCACAGAACGAACTTCTTGAATGAGAACTTTTTCAACGCTCACTTCCCTTTCCGCTTTTCCGGTGTACAGATCTACTGTCTCTTTCTTTTACAATAGAAATCAGAATGACATCAAACACAACGAGTACTAAAGTACAAACTACAGCTCTGTCGTATAGCACTATGCTCTAACATATATATTTCTCTTGGGAATATGAGTAACAGTCCTCGTGTGCAGTCTGGGAACAAGGTACAACCTGTTGCAAAGCACTCACCCAGAGGATGAATACATAATAATTTTGTGTTTTGGCCCTAGCGGCAGTAGTGCCGTCATTATTCAGAATATCATAACTTGCAAATGCATTTAACTAATATTGTATGAAATAGTAAGCATGTCAAACCGTGATTCAATAATAAGTACATGAGACAACCCTCGTTTCGCAATACTCGATGGGGTAAAATTCATATTCCGTAAAATTCATATCCTTAATTCTCGTCGAGAATATAAATTACACTTTGAATTAAAATATTAATAACATAAATAATCATAATAACATGAGAAACTGGCCAGTGTCGATTACTAAGTTCTCATTCAAAAGTATTCAATACCTTACATTCCCCGTATATATTATTTTGTATGTATGTCTATTATTTTTATATGCCTGTGTTCATATGGGATGAACCTATTTAGTTTCGCAATTGTTTTGTGTGTTCCCATATTTTGAGTAATAGGTACTGTTTAACACAATAGGCAGTAGATCTCTTGATAGGGAATCAGTACTAACCGAACGATAGGAGGCACAAGACCGGTCTTTGCTCTGTGAAGATGTATGGTGCAAGTATTAAGTAGAATATTTCTCCTGTCAATTTTTTCTGTCACTTATATTTCCACCATTGGGTCTGTAACATAGGGCTTAGCTTGGGTGGGTGTTATATTGAACCGTATGTGGATGCGAGTGGCGCACACACATGCGTATGTACATTCATTCGAATGCAAATTCTTGATGAGTTGCATATGCCTGTAGGTGCTCTACCTGTATGCATATATTCTGTGCATTTTCCTGGCAAGTTCTTGTTTTTTCCTGTTACATGGGAACAAGAACGAGCGATTTTGCCTTTAGTGTCTAATTGCGTGTCTCATTTGTATGGTGTCCGCATCATATAGCTTTACTTCCTGAAACAATGGATACCATTGCGTGTTGACACCGGACCAAACCTGAGGGGCGGATTGGCACAGAAAAAGGTTGAATGGGAAAATTGGGGAAAATTCGGGGTAACTAATATGACTTTTCTATCTTTCTAGGTTAATTCTCAGGTAAGTAGAACATACATTTCGTAATAATTGGTTTCTTCTTTTTCAGGTTCCTGCATATAATCATTTTTCCCTTAAGCTTTAGGTTATTTACGGTGTTATTATTTGTTTGTGCATTACGCAGTATATTTTAGTGGTTTTTAAGCTTTTCACAATTTGTTAGGAATCCTACTGATGAGACCCTTGGCGGAGGTCGAAAGCGCTATAGGAATGCCATATAGGCCTACACGGCGGTTAGGGTACATTAGTATGTTGTTGTAGTTTATTTTCAATATATGTGGAATACAGCATATTATTGAAGCACCAGACTTCCAGGGGTGCCTAGGGGTTGCAAATTTTCTTTAATAATAATAACTTTAATTCTATTTTCAGGTTTTGTTTATATATCTTTTCAGGTACACACTACTATTTATTTGTAAGTATATTATAAATTTATATGTCGAAAATAAGTTACCTCCTGCTGAGTTATTAGCCGGAGTTGGGGAAATTTTAAAGGCGATACGGGTCATTATTGGCTAACGTATCGATATAGCACTATGTCCGCGAAAATTCCTACAAGTTGTGGGTTGACTACTCCACATCTTGGGCATGACAGATTAGTACAGGGCCCTAGGTTATTAACTCTATTTTATAAAAATCAGCTGAGTTATTAGCCGGAGTGGGGGAAATTTTAAAGGCGATACGAGTCATTATTGGCTACCGTATCGATATAGCACTATGTCCATGAAAATTCCTACAAGTTGTGGGTTGACTACTCCACATCTTGAGCATGACAGATTAGTACAGGGCCCTAGGTTATTAACTCTATTTTATAAAAATCATGTGTATACCAAAAAAAGAATGACCCTAATAGCATACTATAGGCCAACACCCTGACATTGACACACGGACATGGCCAAAAACGTTAGATCAGTTTGCCCTAAGGGGTCTTAGGATTCCGAGTATTTGCGTATACCCCTCCTTATTTTTACAAGAATGTAATAATATACACTATAATAGAACTCGATCATGCAATATGTGAATTGAATAATTACCGGGAGCATAAATATCATAATATATAATTCTCTTGAGAGTGTTTGTTACGGTCCTCGTGTGCAGTCTGGGAACTCGGTACAACCTGTTGCAAAGCACTCACCCGTGGATCATGATATATATTTCTCTTGGGAATGTGAGTTACAGTCCTCGTGTGCAGTCTGGGAACAAGGTACAACCTGTTGCAAAGCACTCACCCAGAGGATGAGTTCATAATAATTTGTGTTTTGGCCCTAGCGGCAGTAGTGCCGTCATCATTTAGAATATCAAAACTTGCGAATGCATTTAACTAATATTGTGTGAAATAGTAAGAATGTCAAACCGTAATTCAATATTAAGTACATGAGACAACCCTCGTTTCGCAATATTCGATGGGGTAAAATTCATATTCAGTAAATTCATATCCTTAATTCTCGTCGAGAATATAAATTACACTTTGAATTAAATTATAATAACATAAAGAATCATAATAACATGTGAAACTGGCCAGTGTCGATTAATAAGTTCTCATTCAAAAGTAATTAATACCTTACATTCCCCGTATATATTATTTTGTATGTATGTCTATTATTTTATATGACTGTGTTCATATGGGATGAACCTATTTTGTTTCGCAATTGTTTTGTGGGTTGACTACTCCACATCTTGAGCATGACAGATTAGTACAGGGCCCTAGGTTATTAACTCTATTTTATAAAAATCATGTGTATACCAAAAAAAGAATGACCCTAATAGCATACTATAGGCCAACACCCTGACATTGACACACGGACATGGCCAAAAACGTTAGATCAGTTTGCCCTAAGGGGTCTTAGGATTCCGAGTATTTGCGTATACCCCTCCTTATTTTTACAAGAATGTAATAATATACACTATAATAGAACTCGATCATGCAATATGTGAATTGAATAATTACCGGGAGCATAAATATCATAATATATAATTCTCTTGAGAGTGTTTGTTACGGTCCTCGTGTGCAGTCTGGGAACTCGGTACAACCTGTTGCAAAGCACTCACCCGTGGATCATGATATATATTTCTCTTGGGAATGTGAGTTACAGTCCTCGTGTGCAGTCTGGGAACAAGGTACAACCTGTTGCAAAGCACTCACCCAGAGGATGAGTTCATAATAATTTGTGTTTTGGCCCTAGCGGCAGTAGTGCCGTCATCATTTAGAATATCAAAACTTGCGAATGCATTTAACTAATATTGTGTGAAATAGTAAGAATGTCAAACCGTAATTCAATATTAAGTACATGAGACAACCCTCGTTTCGCAATATTCGATGGGGTAAAATTCATATTCAGTAAATTCATATCCTTAATTCTCGTCGAGAATATAAATTACACTTTGAATTAAATTATAATAACATAAAGAATCATAATAACATGTGAAACTGGCCAGTGTCGATTAATAAGTTCTCATTCAAAAGTAATTAATACCTTACATTCCCCGTATATATTATTTTGTATGTATGTCTATTATTTTATATGACTGTGTTCATATGGGATGAACCTATTTTGTTTCGCAATTGTTTTGTGTGTTCCCATATTTTGAGTAATAGGTACTGTTTAACACAATAGGCAGTAGATCTCTTGATAGGAATCAGTACTAACCGAACGATAGGAGGCACAGGACCGGTCTTCGCTTTGTGAAGATGTATGGTGCAAGTATTAAATTGAATATTTTCTCCTATCTCTTTTCTATCACTACTATTTCCACCATTGTTGTGTCTGTAACATAGGGCTTAGCTTGGGTGGGTGTTATATTGAACCGTATGTGGATGCGAGTGGCGCACACACATGCGTATGTACATTCATTCGAATGCAAATTCTTGATGAGTTGCATATGCCTGTAGGTGCTCTACCTGTATGCATATATTCTGTGGATTTTCCTGGCAAGTTCTTGTTTTTCCTGTTACATGGGAACAAGAACGAGCGATTTTGCCTTTAGTGTCTAATTGCGTGTCTCATTTGTATGGTGTCCGCATCATATAGCTTTACTTCCTGAAACAATGGATACCATTGCGTGTTGACACCGGACCAAACCTGAGGGGCGGATTGGCACAAAAAAAGGTTGAATGGGGAAATTTGGGGAAAATTCGGGGTAACTAATATGACTTTTTCTATCTTTCTAGGTTAAGTCCCAGGTAAGTAGTACATACTTTATATAATAATTGGTTTCTTTCTTTTTCAGGTTGCAGCATATAATCATTTCTTCCTTTGAGTAATAGGTTATCTTTGGTGTTTTATTAATTGCTTGTGCATTATGCAGTATAATAGAGGTTTTTGAGCTTTTCGCAATTTGTTAGGAATCCTACTGATGAGACCCTTGGCGGAGGTCGAAAGCGCTATAGGAATGCCATATAGGCCTACACGGGGTTAGGGTACATTAGTATGTTGTTGTAGTTTATTTTCAATATATGTGGAATACAACATATTATTGAAGCACCAAACTTCCAAGAGTGCATAGGGGTTGCCAATTTTCTTTAATAATAATAACTTTAATTCTATTTTCAGGTTCTGTTTATATATATCTTTTTCAGGTACACACTACGGATTATTTGTAAGTATATTGTACACTTATATATGGGAATTAGTAACCTCCTGCTGAGTTATTAGCCGGAGTGGGGGAAATTTTAAAGGCGATACGAGTCATTATTGGCTACCGTATCGATATAGCACTATGTCCATGAAAATTCCTACAAGTTGTGGGTTGACTACTCCACATCTTGAGCATGACAGATTAGTACAGGGCCCTAGGTTATTAACTCTATTTTATAAAAATCATGTGTATACCAAAAAAAGAATGACCCTAATAGCATACTATAGGCCAACACCCTGACATTGACACACGGACATGGCCAAAAACGTTAGATCAGTTTGCCCTAAGGGGTCTTAGGATTCCGAGTATTTGCGTATACCCCTCCTTATTTTTACAAGAATGTAATAATATACACTATAATAGAACTCGATCATGCAATATGTGAATTGAATAATTACCGGGAGCATAAATATCATAATATATAATTCTCTTGAGAGTGTTTGTTACGGTCCTCGTGTGCAGTCTGGGAACTCGGTACAACCTGTTGCAAAGCACTCACCCGTGGATCATGATATATATTTCTCTTGGGAATGTGAGTTACAGTCCTCGTGTGCAGTCTGGGAACAAGGTACAACCTGTTGCAAAGCACTCACCCAGAGGATGAGTTCATAATAATTTGTGTTTTGGCCCTAGCGGCAGTAGTGCCGTCATCATTTAGAATATCAAAACTTGCGAATGCATTTAACTAATATTGTGTGAAATAGTAAGAATGTCAAACCGTAATTCAATATTAAGTACATGAGACAACCCTCGTTTCGCAATATTCGATGGGGTAAAATTCATATTCAGTAAATTCATATCCTTAATTCTCGTCGAGAATATAAATTACACTTTGAATTAAATTATAATAACATAAAGAATCATAATAACATGTGAAACTGGCCAGTGTCGATTAATAAGTTCTCATTCAAAAGTAATTAATACCTTACATTCCCCGTATATATTATTTTGTATGTATGTCTATTATTTTATATGACTGTGTTCATATGGGATGAACCTATTTTGTTTCGCAATTGTTTTGTGTGTTCCCATATTTTGAGTAATAGGTACTGTTTAACACAATAGGCAGTAGATCTCTTGATAGGAATCAGTACTAACCGAACGATAGGAGGCACAGGACCGGTCTTCGCTTTGTGAAGATGTATGGTGCAAGTATTAAATTGAATATTTTCTCCTATCTCTTTTCTATCACTACTATTTCCACCATTGTTGTGTCTGTAACATAGGGCTTAGCTTGGGTGGGTGTTATATTGAACCGTATGTGGATGCGAGTGGCGCACACACATGCGTATGTACATTCATTCGAATGCAAATTCTTGATGAGTTGCATATGCCTGTAGGTGCTCTACCTGTATGCATATATTCTGTGGATTTTCCTGGCAAGTTCTTGTTTTTCCTGTTACATGGGAACAAGAACGAGCGATTTTGCCTTTAGTGTCTAATTGCGTGTCTCATTTGTATGGTGTCCGCATCATATAGCTTTACTTCCTGAAACAATGGATACCATTGCGTGTTGACACCGGACTAAACCTGAGGGGCGGATTGGCACAAAAAAAGGTTGAATGGGGAAATTTGGGGAAAATTCGGGGTAACTAATATGACTTTTTCTATCTTTCTAGGTTAAGTCCCAGGTAAGTAGTACATACTTTATATAATAATTGGTTTCTTTCTTTTTCAGGTTGCAGCATATAATCATTTCTTCCTTTGAGTAATAGGTTATCTTTGGTGTTTTATTAATTGCTTGTGCATTATGCAGTATAATAGAGGTTTTTGAGCTTTTCGCAATTTGTTAGGAATCCTACTGATGAGACCCTTGGCGGAGGTCGAAAGCGCTATAGGAATGCCATATAGGCCTACACGGCGGTTAGGGTACATTAGTATGTTGTTGTAGTTTATTTTCAATATATGTGGAATACAACATATTATTGAAGCACCAAACTTCCAAGAGTGCATAGGGGTTGCCAATTTTCTTTAATAATAATAACTTTAATTCTATTTTCAGGTTCTGTTTATATATATCTTTTTCAGGTACACACTACGGATTATTTGTAAGTATATTGTACACTTATATATGGGAATTAGTAACCTCCTGCTGAGTTATTAGCCGGAGTGGGGGAAATTTTAAAGGCGATACGAGTCATTATTGGCTACCGTATCGATATAGCACTATGTCCATGAAAATTCCTACAAGTTGTGGGTTGACTACTCCACATCTTGAGCATGACAGATTAGTACAGGGCCCTAGGTTATTAACTCTATTTTATAAAAATCATGTGTATACCAAAAAAAGAATGACCCTAATAGCATACTATAGGCCAACACCCTGACATTGACACACGGACATGGCCAAAAACGTTAGATCAGTTTGCCCTAAGGGGTCTTAGGATTCCGAGTATTTGCGTATACCCCTCCTTATTTTTACAAGAATGTAATAATATACACTATAATAGAACTCGATCATGCAATATGTGAATTGAATAATTACCGGGAGCATAAATATCATAATATATAATTCTCTTGAGAGTGTTTGTTACGGTCCTCGTGTGCAGTCTGGGAACTCGGTACAACCTGTTGCAAAGCACTCACCCGTGGATCATGATATATATTTCTCTTGGGAATGTGAGTTACAGTCCTCGTGTGCAGTCTGGGAACAAGGTACAACCTGTTGCAAAGCACTCACCCAGAGGATGAGTTCATAATAATTTGTGTTTTGGCCCTAGCGGCAGTAGTGCCGTCATCATTTAGAATATCAAAACTTGCGAATGCATTTAACTAATATTGTGTGAAATAGTAAGAATGTCAAACCGTAATTCAATATTAAGTACATGAGACAACCCTCGTTTCGCAATATTCGATGGGGTAAAATTCATATTCAGTAAATTCATATCCTTAATTCTCGTCGAGAATATAAATTACACTTTGAATTAAATTATAATAACATAAAGAATCATAATAACATGTGAAACTGGCCAGTGTCGATTAATAAGTTCTCATTCAAAAGTAATTAATACCTTACATTCCCCGTATATATTATTTTGTATGTATGTCTATTATTTTATATGACTGTGTTCATATGGGATGAACCTATTTTGTTTCGCAATTGTTTTGTGTGTTCCCATATTTTGAGTAATAGGTACTGTTTAACACAATAGGCAGTAGATCTCTTGATAGGAATCAGTACTAACCGAACGATAGGAGGCACAGGACCGGTCTTCGCTTTGTGAAGATGTATGGTGCAAGTATTAAATTGAATATTTTCTCCTATCTCTTTTCTATCACTACTATTTCCACCATTGTTGTGTCTGTAACATAGGGCTTAGCTTGGGTGGGTGTTATATTGAACCGTATGTGGATGCGAGTGGCGCACACACATGCGTATGTACATTCATTCGAATGCAAATTCTTGATGAGTTGCATATGCCTGTAGGTGCTCTACCTGTATGCATATATTCTGTGGATTTTCCTGGCAAGTTCTTGTTTTTCCTGTTACATGGGAACAAGAACGAGCGATTTTGCCTTTAGTGTCTAATTGCGTGTCTCATTTGTATGGTGTCCGCATCATATAGCTTTACTTCCTGAAACAATGGATACCATTGCGTGTTGACACCGGACCAAACCTGAGGGGCGGATTGGCACAAAAAAAGGTTGAATGGGGAAATTTGGGGAAAATTCGGGGTAACTAATATGACTTTTTCTATCTTTCTAGGTTAAGTCCCAGGTAAGTAGTACATACTTTATATAATAATTGGTTTCTTTCTTTTTCAGGTTGCAGCATATAATCATTTCTTCCTTTGAGTAATAGGTTATCTTTGGTGTTTTATTAATTGCTTGTGCATTATGCAGTATAATAGAGGTTTTTGAGCTTTTCGCAATTTGTTAGGAATCCTACTGATGAGACCCTTGGCGGAGGTCGAAAGCGCTATAGGAATGCCATATAGGCCTACACGGCGGTTAGGGTACATTAGTATGTTGTTGTAGTTTATTTTCAATATATGTGGAATACAACATATTATTGAAGCACCAAACTTCCAAGAGTGCATAGGGGTTGCCAATTTTCTTTAATAATAATAACTTTAATTCTATTTTCAGGTTCTGTTTATATATATCTTTTTCAGGTACACACTACGGATTATTTGTAAGTATATTGTACACTTATATATGGGAATTAGTAACCTCCTGCTGAGTTATTAGCCGGAGTGGGGGAAATTTTAAAGGCGATACGAGTCATTATTGGCTACCGTATCGATATAGCACTATGTCCATGAAAATTCCTACAAGTTGTGGGTTGACTACTCCACATCTTGAGCATGACAGATTAGTACAGGGCCCTAGGTTATTAACTCTATTCTATAAAAATCATGTGTTTGTTACGGTCCTCGTGTGCAGTCTGGGAACTCGGTACAACCTGTTGCAAAGCACTCACCCGTGGATCATGATATATATTTCTCTTGGGAACATGAATTACAGTCTTCGTGTGCAGTCTGGGATCAAGGTACAACCTGATGCAAAGCACTCACCCGGAGGATCAGTACATAATAATTTGTGATTTTGGCACTAGCGCCGTCATCATTAAAAATATCATAACTTGCGAATGCATTTGACTAGTATTGTGTGAAATAGTAAGAATGTCAAACCGTAATTCAATAATAAGTACATGAGACGACCCTCGTTTCGCGATACTCGAAGGGGTAAAATTCATATTCCGTAAATTCATATCCTTAATTCTCGTCGAGAATATAAATTACACTTTGAATTAAATTATAATAACATAAAGAATCATAATAACATGTGAAACTGGCCAGTGTCGATTAATAAGTTCTCATTCAAAAGTAGTCAATACCCTACATTCCCCGAATATATTATCTGTATGTATGTCTATTATTTTATATGCCTGTGTTCATATGGGATGAACCTATTTTATTCGCAATTGTTCATGTGTTCCCATATTTTGAGTGATAGGTACTGTTAACATAATAGGCAGTAGATCTCTTGATAGGGAATCAGTACTAACCGAACGGTAGGAGGCACATGACCGGTCTTTGCTTTGCGAAGATGTATGGTGCAAGTGTTAAATTGAATATTCTCCTGTCTCTTTCCTGTCACTACTAATTCCACCATTGTTGCGTCTGTAACATAGGGCTTAGCTTGGGTGGGTGTTATATTGCACCGTATGTGGATGCGAGTGGCGCACACACATGCGTATGTACATTCATTCGAATGCAAATTTCTTGATGAGTTGCATATGCTTGTAGGTGCTCTACCTGTATGCATATATTCTGTGAATTTTCCTGGCAAGTTCTTGTTTTTCCTGTTACATGGGAACAAGAACGAGCGATTTTGCCTTTAGTGTCTAATTGCGTGTCTCATTTGTATGGTGTCCGCATCATATAGCTTTACTTCCTGAAACAATGGATACCATTGCGTGTTGACACCGGACCAAACCTGAGGGGCGGATTGGCACAGGGAAAGGTTGAATGGGAAAATTGGGGAAAATTCGGGGTGAATAATATGACTTTTCTATCTTTCTAGGTTAATTCTCAGGTAAGTAGAACATACTTTTTATAATAATTGATTTCTTCTTTTTCAGGTTCCAGCATATAATAATTTTTTTTCTTTGAGTAATAGGTTACTTTTTGGTGATTATTTAATTGGTTGTGCATTTATGCAGTATATAGTAGTGGTTTTTTGAGCTTTTCACAATTTGTTAGGAATCCTACTGATGAGACCCTTGGCGGGGGTCGAAAGCGCTATAGGAATGCCATATAGGCCTACACGGCGGTTAGGGTACATTAGTATGTTGTTGTAGTTTATTTTCAATATATGTTGAATACAGCATATTATTGAAGCACCAAACTTCCAAGAGTGCATAGGGGTTGCAAATTTTCTTTAATAATAATAACTTTAATTCTATTTTCAGGTTCTGTTTATATATATCTTTTTCAGGTACACACACTACGGATTATTTGTAAGTATATTACACACTGTTATATTGGAAATAAGTAACCTCCTGGGTTATTGGCCGGAGTTGGGGAAATTTGAAAGGCGATACTAGTCATTATTGGCTACCGTATCGATATAGCACTATGTCCGCGGAAAATTCCTACAAGTTGTGGGTGGACTACTCCACATCTTGGGCATGACAGATTAGTACAGGGCCCTAGGTTATTAACTCTATTTTATAAAAATCACAGCATATTATTGAAGCACCAAACTTCCAAGAGTGCATAGGGGTTGCAAATTTTCTTTAATAATAATAACTTTAATTCTATTTTCAGGTTTTGTTTATATATCTTTTCAGGTACACACTACTATTTATTTGTAAGTATATTATAAATTTATATGTGAAAAATAAGTAACCTCCTGCTGAGTTATTAGCCGGAGTGGGGGAAATTTTAAAGGCGATACGGGCCATTATTGGCTACCGTATCGATATGGCACTATGTCCATGAAAATTCCTACAAGTTGTGGGTTGACTACTCCACATCTTGGGCATGACAGATTAGTACAGGGCCCTAGGTTATTAACTCTATTTTATAAAAATCAGAGAGTGTTTGTTACGGTCCTCGTGTGCAGTCTGGGATCAAGGTACAACCTGATGCAAAGCGCTCACCCGTGGATCATGATATATATTTCTCTTGGGAATGTGAGTTACCGTCTTCGTGTGCAGTCTGGGAACAAGGTACAACCTGTTGCAAAGCACTCACCCAGAGGATGAGTTCATAATAATTTGTGTTTTGGCCCTTGCGGCAGTAGTGCCGTCATCATTTAGAATATCATAACTTGCGAATGCATTTAACTAATATTGTGTGAAATATTAAACATATCAAAACCGTGATTCAATAATAAGTACATGAGACAACCCTCGTTTCGCAATATTCGATGGGGTAAAATTCATATTCAGTAAATTCATATCCTTAATTCTCGTCGAGAATATAAATTACACTTTGAATTAAATTATAATAACATAAAGAATCATAATAACATGTGAAACTGGCCAGTGTCGATTAATAAGTTCTCATTCAAAAGTAGTCAATACCTTACATTCCCCATCTATAATATTTTGTATGTATGTCTATTATTTTATATGCCTGTGTTCTTATGGGATGAACCTATTTTATTTCGCAATTGTTTATGTGTTCCCACATTTTTGAGTGATAGGTACTTTTAACACAATAGGCAGTAGATCTCTCGATAGGGAATCAGTACTAACCGAACGGTAGGAGGCACATGACCGGTCTTTGCTCTGTGAAGATGTATGGTGCAAGGGTGAAAATTAATATTCTCCTATACCTTTTCTATAACTACTACTTCCACCATTGCGTCTGTAACATAGGGCTTAGCTTGGGTGGGTGTTATAGTGAACCGTATGTGGATGCGAGTGGCGCACACACATGCGTATGTACATTCATTCGAATGCAAATTCTTGATGAGTTGCATATGCCTGTAGGTGCTCTACCTGTATGCATATATTCTGTGGATTTTCCTGGCAAGTTCTTGTTTTTCCTGTTACATGGGAACAAGAACGAGCGATTTTGCCTTTAGTGTCTAATTGCGTGTCTCATTTGTATGGTGTCCGCATCATATAGCTTTACTTCCTGAAACAATGGATACCATTGCGTGTTGACACCGGACCAAACCTGAGGGGCGGATTGGCACAGAAAAAGGTTGAATGGGAAAATTGGGGAAAATTCGGGGTAACTAATATGACTTGTCTATCTTTCTAGGTTAATTCTCAGGTAAGTAGAACATACTTTTTATAATAACTGGTTTCTTTCTTTTTTCAGGTCCAGCATATAATAATTTTTTTCCTTTGAGTAATAGGTTATCTTTGGTGTTTGTTGATTGTTTCTGCATTATGCAGTATATATTAGTGGTTTTTAAGCTTTTCACAATTTGTTAGGAATCCTACTGATGAGACCCTTGGCGGAGGTCGAAAGCGCTATAGGAATGCCATATAGGCCTACGCGGCGGTTAGGGTACATTAGAATGTTGTTGTAGTTTATTTTCAATATATGTGGAATACGGCATATTATTGAAGCACCAAATTTTCCCAGAGTGCATAGGGGTTGCAAATTTTCTTTAATAATAATAATTTTAATTCTATTTTCAGGTTCTGCTTATATATCTTTTTCAGGTACACACTACGGATTATTTGTAAGTATAATATACACTAATATATTGGAAATAGGTAACCTCCTGCTGAGTTATTAGCCGGAGTTGGGGAAATTTTAAAGGCGATACGGGTCATTATTGGCTATCGTATCGATATAGCACTATGTCCATGAGAATTCCTACAAGTTGTGGGTTGACTACTCCACATCTTGGGCATGGCAGATTAGTACAGGGCCCTAGGTTATTAACTCTATTTTATAAAAATCATGCGTATACCAAAAAAAGAATGACCCTAATAGCATACTATAGGCCAACACCCTGACATTGACACACGGACATGGCCAAAAACGTTAGATCAGTTTGCCCTAAGGGGTCTTAGGATTCCGAGTATTTGCGTATACACCTCCTTATTTTTACAAGAATGTAATAATATACACTATAATAGAACTCGATCATGCAATATGTGGATTGAATAATTACCGGGAGCATAAATATCATAATATATAATTCTCTTGAGAGTGTTTGTTACGGTCCTCGTGTGCAGTCTGGGATCAAGGTACAACCTGATGCAAAGCGCTCACCCGTGGATCATGATATATATTTCTCTTGGGAATGTGAGTTACCGTCTTCGTGTGCAGTCTGGGAACAAGGTACAACCTGTTGCAAAGCACTCACCCAGAGGATGAGTTCATAATAATTTGTGTTTTGGCCCTTGCGGCAGTAGTGCCGTCATCATTTAGAATATCATAACTTGCGAATGCATTTAACTAATATTGTGTGAAATATTAAACATATCAAAACCGTGATTCAATAATAAGTACATGAGACAACCCTCGTTTCGCAATATTCGATGGGGTAAAATTCATATTCAGTAAATTCATATCCTTAATTCTCGTCGAGAATATAAATTACACTTTGAATTAAATTATAATAACATAAAGAATCATAATAACATGTGAAACTGGCCAGTGTCGATTAATAAGTTCTCATTCAAAAGTAGTCAATACCTTACATTCCCCATCTATAATATTTTGTATGTATGTCTATTATTTTATATGCCTGTGTTCTTATGGGATGAACCTATTTTATTTCGCAATTGTTTATGTGTTCCCACATTTTTGAGTGATAGGTACTTTTAACACAATAGGCAGTAGATCTCTCGATAGGGAATCAGTACTAACCGAACGGTAGGAGGCACATGACCGGTCTTTGCTCTGTGAAGATGTATGGTGCAAGGGTGAAAATTAATATTCTCCTATACCTTTTCTATAACTACTACTTCCACCATTGCGTCTGTAACATAGGGCTTAGCTTGGGTGGGTGTTATAGTGAACCGTATGTGGATGCGAGTGGCGCACACACATGCGTATGTACATTCATTCGAATGCAAATTCTTGATGAGTTGCATATGCCTGTAGGTGCTCTACCTGTATGCATATATTCTGTGGATTTTCCTGGCAAGTTCTTGTTTTTCCTGTTACATGGGAACAAGAACGAGCGATTTTGCCTTTAGTGTCTAATTGCGTGTCTCATTTGTATGGTGTCCGCATCATATAGCTTTACTTCCTGAAACAATGGATACCATTGCGTGTTGACACCGGACCAAACCTGAGGGGCGGATTGGCACAGAAAAAGGTTGAATGGGAAAATTGGGGAAAATTCGGGGTAACTAATATGACTTGTCTATCTTTCTAGGTTAATTCTCAGGTAAGTAGAACATACTTTTTATAATAACTGGTTTCTTTCTTTTTTCAGGTCCAGCATATAATAATTTTTTTCCTTTGAGTAATAGGTTATTTTTGGTGTTTGTTGATTGTTTCTGCATTATGCAGTATATATTAGTGGTTTTTAAGCTTTTCACAATTTGTTAGGAATCCTACTGATGAGACCCTTGGCGGAGGTCGAAAGCGCTATAGGAATGCCATATAGGCCTACGCGGCGGTTAGGGTACATTAGAATGTTGTTGTAGTTTATTTTCAATATATGTGGAATACGGCATATTATTGAAGCACCAAATTTTCCCAGAGTGCATAGGGGTTGCAAATTTTCTTTAATAATAATAATTTTAATTCTATTTTCAGGTTCTGCTTATATATCTTTTTCAGGTACACACTACGGATTATTTTTAAGTATAATATACACTAATATATTGGAAATAGGTAACCTCCTGCTGAGTTATTAGCCGGAGTTGGGGAAATTTTAAAGGCGATACGGGTCATTATTGGCTATCGTATCGATATAGCACTATGTCCATGAGAATTCCTACAAGTTGTGGGTTGACTACTCCACATCTTGGGCATGGCAGATTAGTACAGGGCCCTAGGTTATTAACTCTATTTTATAAAAATCATGTCCATGAAAATTCCAACAAGTTGTGGGTTGACTACTCCACATCTTGGGCATGACAGATTGGTACAGGGCCCTAGGTTATTAACTCTATTTTATAAAAATCGTTTGTTAATTGTTTTTCTGCATTATGCAGTATGTATTAGTGGTTTTTTTAACTTTCCACAATTTGTTAGGAATCCTACTGATGAGACCCTTGGCGGAGGTCGAAAGCGCTATAGGAATGCCATATAGGCCTACACGGCGGTTAGGGCACATTAGTATGTTGTTGTAGTTTATTTTCAATATATGTGGAATACAGCATATTATTGAAGCACCAAACTTCCAAGAGTGCCTAGGGGTTGCAAATTTTCTTTAATAATAATAACTTTAATTCTATTTTCAGGTTTTGTTTATATATCTTTTCAGGTACACACTACTATTTATTTGTAAGTATATTATAAATTTATATGTCGAAAATAAGTTACCTCCTGCTGAGTTATTAGCCGGAGAAGGGGAAAATTTTAAAGGCGATACGGGTCATTATTGGCTAACGTATCGATATAGCACTATGTCCGCAAAAATTCCTACAAGTTGTGGGTTGACTACTCCACATCTTGGGCATGACAGATTAGTACAGGGCCCTAGGTTATTAACTCTATTTTATAAAAATCATAATATACACTATAATAGAACTCGATCATACAATATGTGAATTGAATAATTACCGGGAACATAAATATCATAATATATTATTCTCTTGAGAGTGTTTGTTACGGTCCTCGTGTGCAGTCTGGGAACTCGGTACAACCTGTTGCAAAGCACTCACCCGTGGATCATGATATATATTTCTCTTGGGAACATGAATTACAGTCTTCGTGTGCAGTCTGGGATCAAGGTACAACCTGATGCAAAGCACTCACCCGGAGGATCAGTACATAATAATTTGTGATATTGGCACTAGCGCCGTCATCATTAAAAATATCATAACTTGCGAATGCATTTGACTAGTATTGTGTGAAATAGTAAGAATGTCAAACCGTAATTCAATAATAAGTACATGAGACGACCCTCGTTTCGCGATACTCGAAGGGGTAAAATTCATATTCCGTAAATTCATATCCTTAATTCTCGTCGAGAATATAAATTACACTTTGAATTAAATTATAATAACATAAAGAATCATAATAACATGTGAAACTGGCCAGTGTCGATTACTAAGTTCTCATTCAAAAGTATTCAATACCTTACATTCCCCGTATATATTATTTTGTATGTATGTCTATTATTTTATATGCCTGTGTTCATATGGGATGAACCTATTTTGTTTCGCAATTGTTTTGTGTGTTCCCATATTTTGAGTAATAGGTACTGTTTAACATAATAGGCAGTAGATCTCTTGATAGGGAATCGGTACTAACCGAACGATAGGAGGCACAAGACCGGTCTTTGCTCTGTGAAGATGTATGGTGCAAGTATTAAATTGAATATTTCTCCTATCAATTTTCTGTCACTAATATTTCCACCATTGAGTCTGTAACATAGGGCTTAGCTTGGGTGGGTGTTATATTAAACCGTATATGGATGCGAGTGGCGCACACACATGCGTATGCACATTCATTCGAATGCAAATTCTTGATGAGTTGCATATGCCTATAGGTGCTCTACCTGTATGCATATATTCTGTGCATTTTCCTGGCAAGTTCTTGTTTTTCCTGTTACATGGGAACAAGAACGAGCGATTTTGCCTTTAGTGTCTAATTGCGTGTCTCATTTGTATGGTGTCCGCATCATATAGCTTTACTTCCTGAAACAATGGATACCATTGCGTGTTGACACCGGACCAAACCTGAGGGGCGGATTGGCACAGGAAAAGGTTGAATGGGAAAATTGGGGAAAATTCGGGGTAACTAATATGACTTTTCTATCTTTCTAGGTTAATTCTCAGGTAAGTAGAACATACTTTTTTATAATAATTGGTTTCTTTCTTTTTTCAGGTTGCAGCATATAAAATTTTTTTTCCTTTAAGTAATAGGTTATCTTTGGTGTTTGTTAATTGTTTTCTGCATTATGCAGTATGTATTAGTGGTTTTTTTAGCTTTCCACAATTTGTTAGGAATCCTACTGATGAGACCCTTGGCGGGGGTCGAAAGCGCTATGGGAATGCCATATGGGCCTACACGGCGGTTAGGGTACATTAGAATGTTGTTGTAGTTTACTTTCAATATATGTGGAATACAGCATATTATTGAAGCACCAAATTTCCCAGAGTGCATAGGGGTTGCAAATTTTTCTCTAATAATAATAATTTTAATTCTATTTTCAGGTTCTGCTTATATATCTTTTTTCAGGTACACACCACGGATTATTTGTAAGTATAAAATACAGTTATATATTGGAAATAGGTGTTCTCCTGCTGAGTTATTAGCCGGAGTTGGGAAAATTTTAAAGGCGATACAGGTCATTATTGACTACCGTATCGATATAGCACTATGTCTACGGAAATTCCTACAAGTTGTGGGTTGACTACTCCACATCTTGGGCATGACAGATTAGTACAGGGCCCTAGGTTATTAACTCTATTTTATAAAAATCAAGCTTTCCACAATTTGTTAGGAATCCTACTGATGAGACCCTTGGCGGAGGTCGAAAGCGCTATAGGAATGCCATATAGGCCTACACGGCGGTTAGGGTACATTAGTATGTTGTTGTAGTTTATTTTCAATATATGTGGAATACAGCATACTATTGAAGCACCAAACTTCCAAGAGTGCATAGGGGTTGCAAATTTTCTTTAATAATAATAACTTTAATTCTATTTTCAGGTTCTGTTTATATATATCTTTTTCAGGTACACACTACGGATTATTTGTAAGTATATTATACACTTATATATGGGAATTAGTAACCTCCTGCTGAGTTATTAGCCGGAGTTTGGGAAATTTTAAAGGCGATACGAGTCATTATTGGCTGCCGTATCGATATAGCACTATGTCCATGAAAATTCCTACAAGTTGTGGGTTGACTACTCCACATCTTGGGCATGACAGATTAGTACAGGGCCCTAGGTTATTAACTCTATTTTATAAAAATCTTAAAGGCGATACTCGTCATTATTGACTACTGTATCGATATGACACTGTGACCCACGTGGTTCCAATGGGATGTGGCTTGACTTCCCCGCATCTTGGTAGGTTAGTACAGGGCTCTAGGATATTTAATCTATTCACTTGGGATTGGGCGCTTGGTCGGCGTCAGTATATTTTTACAGTATGTAGCCCCCCTGTATTTATCTATAACTTTTTACTATGGTTCTTGAAATGCACCCTGAACTTTTGACCAGAACCTGTGAGATTAGATCAAACCCTGGGGCAATTGTTTATTGGTTCGAAAATAGTGGGGGTATGTTTTCTAATTGTCGTCTCAACTTTCCCGGCTTGGGTGTCCAAAACTCTAGCCATCTTGGGACACCACCATGTTTGGTGACGGTAATGGGCAAAGCCAACGATTAGTCATTTGGTTATGCTGAATGCCCCAATTTCCTAACCTTTCAATGCGGAGAACGTAAAATGTGATTGGCCACGGTATTGGGCAACGTTCACCATGATTGAATGTATTAGTACTTTTTGGTTTTATACCACCTAATAATCGTGTCTAATGACAGGATATAGGGACCTCTTTATTATATTTAATATCTATAGGTTATGGGATTATTGTCTTCGGGTATGGCCACTGGTGAACTATGTATTGGGTGCATGCACCCCACCGACCGTCAATCACCCACTCTCCTCTTATGGCTACCACATGTGACCCTTCTGGAAACATGTTTAATATTTCTTAGAACTTGCAACCCTTTTGGAGGCATGTTTATTACTCCATATTTTTTGACCAGCACCTTGTGGTGCACTTGTTAGTTTTTTGTAAAGTATAGGCCTGGGGGTGGTATGTTATTTTATTACCCTGAGGGGACTTAGGATTCCGAGTATTTACTTATTCCACCTCTCTATCTTATCTAAGTATTTACTTATCCACCTCTTTATTTTATCCGAATGTAATAATATACACTATAATGGAAATCGATCATGCAATATGTGAATTGAATATTAACCGGGAAACATAAATGTCATAATATAATTCTCTTGAGAGTGTTTGTTACGGTCCTCGTGTGCAGTCTGGGAACTCGGTACAACCTGTTGCAAAGCGCTCACCCGTGGATCATGATATATATTTCTCTTGGGAATGTGAGTTACAGTCTTCGTGTGCAGTCTGGGATCAAGGTACAACCTGATGCAAAGCACTCACCCGAGGATAAGTTCATAATATCTTTGTTTTGGCCCTATGCGGCACTAGTGCCGTCATCATTCAAAATGTGAATCTTGCGAAATGCATTGAACTAATATTGTGTCAAATGGTAATTAATGTCAAATCGTGATTCAATACTATGTACATGAAATGACCCTCGTATCGGGATATTCGATGGGGTAAAGATCATATTCTGTGAATTCATAATCTTAATTCTCCTTGGGTCTGAGAGTGTGCTGTCAAGCACCCAATCGAGAATATAAATTATATATTCGAGTAAAATCATAATAAGATGAATAATCATAATAATATGGAAAACTGGCCAGTGTCATTTAATAAGTCTTCATTGAAAAGTGGTCATTACCTTACATTCTCCGTACGTATTATTTCTTATGTGTGTATATATTATTGTATATGTCTGTGTTCTTATGGGAAGGACCTATTTTGTTGTTTTTATCGCATATTTTTTGTGTTCCCATTTTTGAGGTGATAGGTACTGTTAACATAATAGGCAGAAAATATCTTGAGAGGGAATCAGTACTAACCGAACGCTAGGAGGCACATGACCGGTCTTTGCTCGGCAAAGATGTATGGTGCAAAGGTAAACTTGAATATTTCTCCTATCTCTTTTCACTTTTTATTATCCCTCCTATTTTTACCACTACTTCCAGATTTTCACTACCATTTCCACCATTTTTGCTTCTATACCGTAGGGCTTAGATTGGGTAGGTGTTATATTTTCTTGGCCTTATGTGGGTGCATGTGACGCAAACACATGCGCATGTACATTCATTCGAATGCATATTCTTGATGAGTTGCATGTGCCTGTGGGTGCTTTACCTGTACGCACATATTCTGTGAATTTTCCGGGCAAGTTCTTGTTTTTCCTGTTACATGGGAACAAGAGCGGGCGATTTTTGCCGATGGTGTCTGACCGCGTGTCTCATTTGTATGGTGCCCGCATCATGTGGCTTTGCTTCCTGGTTAAGCGGATGCCATTAGGTGTTGACACCGGACCAAAATCGAGTGGCGAGTTGGCACATGAGGTTGAATGGGAAAATTGGGAAAATTCGGGGTAACTAATATTATTATTTTTTAATCTTTCTAGGTTAATTCCCAGGTAAGTAGAACATACATTTCATAATAATTGGGTTTTCTTTTTCAGGTCCCAACATATAATCATTTTTTCCTTTGAGTAATAGGTTATCTTTGGTGTATATTAATTGTTTGTGATTTGTGCAATATGTATTAGTGGTTTTTTAGCTTTCCACATTTTGTTAGGAATCCTACTGATGAGACCCTTGGCGGAGGTCGAAAGCGCTCTAGGAATGCCAAATAGGCCTACACGGCGGTTAGGGTACATAGGTATGTTGTTCTAGTTTTTTTCAATATATGTGGAGTACAGCATATTATTGAAGCACCAAACTTCCCAGGGTGCATAGAGGTTGCTATGTCCTTAATACTAATCACTTTAATTATATTTTCAGGTTTTGTTTATATCTTTTTCAGGCACAATTACTTATAGAGAATATTTTCTCGCCACACAATACGGATTTAAGGTATGTATATTAGGCCGGGTCGATTTGTATGGGTGGAAAAAAACCAACAAAGCGGCTAGCAAAAACGAAAACTACAGAAAATTCTAAGAAAGTTTTGCCAAGAAACCATGGGTCTAAAATTAATTCCCAGTTCGCGCAGAGCGACTTTAGATTCTGAGGTCATACTTATTAAATTGTACTCAAAAACCTATAGTTTTAAAAATAACAGCATGCAATAATAGCAGGCTTTTGTAACTTATTTGTTTTTTCACGTGGCTGAGCAAAAAACAACAAAAACCATTAAGAAAGTTTCAGTCGGGCAACCCGACTTACAAATACCATCACCCTCAGTAAAAGAAAAAAAATTCTGTTATGTTGATATTATTACTCGATTTCTAAAGTGGGCGTGTCTAGACTTCCAGATTTTTTCTACAAAACTTTATCCTGTTAAAGCTTTACTAAATGCTGAATTTGGGCACTATCGCGTTAGGTCCATTAATAATAATAACACTGTGACACAAAATTTAACTTTTGGAATCGGAATGGGATGAAACCAAATGCAAATGAAAGTTGACATTATACATAACAAAACCCTCAAGGGATTTCTTAAGTTTAGTGCGAGATTTTATTTTACACGCATTTGAAGTTGGTGATTTTTAAACGCTGGCTAACAAGAAAAATTCAATAAAAAAGTCATTAAATAATTCTATTTATCACGGAACGTTTTGGTATTTTACTGTTTTTGGGGTCGAGGAATCCATTTTTTGACATTTAATTATATTTTTAAGCGCCGCTAGAGGGCGCTTACGTAAATTTTTTTGGTTTAGATCGAATTTTTTGTCTTTCCACACGATTACAGCCGTAGATTAAGAGCTATCGAGCTGAAATTTGGTATGCGAGCTTCTATCCACCAAGCGGAGATTGGGTTCTAAGATCGGTATGATCGGACAAAACCTACTCCCACCTCCCATACAAACTGTACCTTTTTTGTGGTCCGTCCCTGCGATCACAGTCGTAGATTAAGAGCTATCGAGCTGAAATTTGGTATGCAAGCTTCTATCCCCTAAGCGGAGATTAAGTTCTAAAATGGGCATGACCGAACAAACTTGCCCCATTTAAGGGTGTTCGTCTGTTTGCCTTCTCAATTACAGCCTTACATTAAGAGCTATCGAGCTGAAACTTGGTACGCAAACTTCTAACCTCTTAGGGAAAGGTTAGTTCTAAGAAGAGCAAGATCAGACAAAAACTCAAATCCCAAAATATGGGAAGTTTGCATTGGAGGTAGGAAAAGTTTTTGTCCGATCATGCTCATCTTAGAACTCAACTTTTTCTAAGAGGTTAGAAGCTTGCATACCAAATTTCAGCTCGATAGCTCTTAATCTACGACTGTGATCGCAGGGACAGACCACAAAAAAGGTACAATTTGTATAGGAGGTGGGAGTAGGTTTTGTCCCAATCTCCGCTTGGTGGATAGAAGCTCGCATACCAAATTTCGGCTCGATAGCTCTTAATCTACGGCTGTAATCGTGTGGAAAGACAAAAAATTCGATCTTAACCAAAAAAAATTACGTAAGCGCCCTCTAGCGGCGCTTAAAAATATAATTAAATGTCAAAAAATGGATTCCTCGACCCCAAAAACAGTAAAATACCAAAACTTTCCGTGATAAATAGAATTATTTTATGACTTTTTTATTGAATTTTTCTTGTTAGGCAGCGTTCAAAAATCACCAACTTCAAATGCGTGTAAAATAAAATCTCGCACTAAACTTAAGAAATCCCTTGAGGGTTTTGTTATGTATAATGTCAACTTTCATTTGCATTTGGTTTCATCCCATTCCGATTCCAAAAGTTAAATTTTGTGTCACAGTGTTATTATTATTAATGGACCTAACGCGATAGTGCCCAAATTCAGCATTTAGTAAAGCTTTAACAGGATAAAGTTTTGTAGAAAAAATCTGGAAGTCTAGACACGCCCACTTTAGAAATCGAGTAATAATATCAATATAACAGAATATTTTTCTTTTACTGAGGGTGATGGTATTTGTAAGTCGGGTTGCCCGACTGAAACTTTCTTAATGGTTTTTGTTGTTTTTTGCTCAGCCACGTGAAAAAACAAATAAGTTACAAAAGCCTGATATTATTGCATGCTGTTATTTTTAAAACTATAGGTTTTTGAGTACAATTTAATAAGTATGACCTCAGAATCTAAAGTCGCTCTGCGCGAACTGGGAATTAATTTTAGACCCATGGTTTCTTGGCAAAACTTTCTTAGAATTTTCTGTAGTTTTCGTTTTTGCTGGCCGCTTTATGCGAAAAAAATTCGACCCGCCCTAATGTATATTATACACTTATATGTCCCATGAATTCAATTGCTGTGAATAGGGAACCTCCGGCTGGGTTATTAGCTGGGGTTGGGGAAATCTTAAAGGCGATACTCGTCATTATTGACTACTGTATCGATATGACACTGTGACCCACGTGGTTCCAATGGGATGTGGCTTGACTTCCCCGCATCTTGGTAGGTTAGTACAGGGCTCTAGGATATTTAATCTATTCACTTGGGATTGGGCGCTTGGTCGGCGTCAGTATATTTTTACAGTATGTAGCCCCCCTGTATTTATCTATAACTTTTTACTACGGATTTAAGGTATGTATATATATATGTCCCATGAATTCAATTGCTGTGAATAGGGAACCTCCGGCTGGGTTATTAGCTGGGGTTGGGGAAATCTTAAAGGCGATACTCGTCATTATTGACTACTGTATCGATATGACACTGTGACCCACGTGGTTCCAATGGGATGTGGCTTGACTTCCCCGCATCTTGGTAGGTTAGTACAGGGCTCTAGGATATTTAATCTATTCACTTGGGATTGGGCGCTTGGTCGGCGTCAGTATATTTTTACAGTATGTAGCCCCCCTGTATTTATCTATAACTTTTTACTAGCGGCAGTAGTGCCGTCATTATTCAGAATATCGTAACTTGTAAATGCATTTAACTAATATTTTATGAAATAGTAAGCATGTCAAACCGTGATTCAATAATAAGTACATGAGACAACCCTCGTTTCGCAATATTCGATGGGGTAAAATTCATATTCCGTAAATTCATATCCTTAATTCTCGTCGAGAATATAAATTACACTTTGAATTAAATTATAATAACATAAAGAATCATAATAACATGTGAAACTGGCCAGTGTCGATTACTAAGTTCTCACTCAAAAGAAGTCAATAGCTTACATTCCCCGTATATATTATTTGTATGTATGTCTATTATTTTATATGCCTGTGTTCATATGGGATGAACCTATTTTGTTTCGCAATTGTTTTATGTGTTCCCACATTTTGATTGATAGGTACTGTTAACATAATAGGCAGTAGATCTCTCGATAGGGAATCAGTACTAACCGAACGGTAGGAGGCACATGACCGGTCTTTACTCTGCAAAGATGTATGGTGCAAGGGTGAAATCGAATATTCTCCTATCTCTTTTCTGTCACTTATATTTCCACCATTGAGTCTGTAACATAGGGCTTAGCTTGGGTGGGTGTTATAGTGAACCGTATGTGGATGCGAGTGGCGCACACACATGCGTATGTACATTCATTCGAATGCAAATTCTTGATGAGTTGCATATGCCTGTAGGTGCTCTACCTGTATGCATATATTCTGTGCATTTTCCTGGCAAGTTCTTGTTTTTTCCTGTTACATGGGAACAAGAACGAGCGATTTTGCCTTTAGTGTCTAATTGCGTGTCTCATTTGTATGGTGTCCGCATCATATAGCTTTACTTCCTGAAACAATGGATACCATTGCGTGTTGACACCGGACCAAACCTGAGGGGCGGATTGGCACAGAAAAAGGTTGAATGGGAAAATTGGGGAAAATTCGGGGTAACTAATATGACTTTTCTATCTTTCTAGGTTAATTCTCAGGTAAGTAGAACATACTTTTTATAATAATTGGTTTCTTTCTTTTTCAGGTTGCAGCATATAATAATTTTTTTCCTTTAAGTAATAGGTTATCTTTGGTGTTTGTTAATTGTTTCTGCATTATGCAGTATGTATAAGTGGTTTTTTTAGCTTTCCACAATTTGTTAGGAATCCTACTGATGAGACCCTTGGCGGAGGTCGAAAGCGCTATAGGAATGCCATATAGGCCTACACGGCGGTTAGGGTACATTAGTATGTTGTTGTAGTTTATTTTCAATATATGTGGAATACGGCATATTATTGAAGCACCAAACTTCCAAGAGTGCATAGGGGTTGCAAATTTTCATTAATAATAATAACTTTAAATCTATTTTCAGGTTCTGTTTTTATATATATCTTTTTCAGGTACACACTACGGATTATTTGTAAGTATATTACACAATTATATATTGGAAATAAGTAACCTCCTGCTGAGTTATTAGCCGGAGTTGGGGAAATTTTAAAGGCGATACGAGTCATTATTGGCTACCGTATCGATATGGCACTATGTCCATGAAAATTCCTACAAGTTGTGGGTTGACTACTCCACATCTTGGGCATGACAGATTAGTACAGGGCCCTAGGTTATTAACTCTATTTTATAAAAATCTTGGCGGAGGTCGAAAGCGCTATAGGAATGCCATTAAGGCCTACACGGCGGTTAGGGTACATTAGTATGTTGTTGTAGTTTATTTTCAATATATGTGGAATACAGCATATTATTGAAGCACCAAACTTCCAAGAGTGCATAGGGGTTGCAAATTTTCTTTAATAATAATAACTTTAATTCTATTTTCAGGTTTTGTTTATATATCTTTTCAGGTACATACTACTATTTATTTGTAAGTATATTATACATTTATATGTCAAAAATAAGTAACCTCCTGCTGAGTTATTAGCCGGAGTGGGGGAAATTTTAAAGGCGATACGGGCCATTATTGGCTATCGTATCGATATAGCACTATGTCCGCGAAAATTCCTACAAGTTGTGGGTTGACTACTCCACATCTTGGGCATGACAGATTAGTACAGGGCCCTAGGCTATTAACTCTATTTTATAAAAATCACCCAGAGGATGAGTTCATAATAATTTGTGTTTTGGCCCTAGCGGCAGTAGTGCCGTCATCATTTAGAATATCATAACTTGCGAATGCATTTAACTAATATTGTGTGAAATAGTAAACATATCAAAACCGTGATTCAATAATAAGTACATGAGACAACCCTCGTTTCGCAATATTCGATGGGGTAAAATTCATATTCAGTAAATTCATATCCTTAATTCTCGTCGAGAATATAAATTACACTTTGAATTAAATAATAATAACATAAAGAATCATAATAACATGTGAAACTGGCCAGTGTCGATTACTAAGTTCTCATTCAAAAGTATTCAATACCTTACATTCCCCGTATATATTATTTGTATGTATGTCTATTATTTTATATGCCTGTGTTCATATGGGATGGACCTATTTAGTTTCACAATTGTTTTGTGTGTTCCCATATTTTGAGTAATAGGTACTGTTTAACATAATAGGCAGTAGATCTCTTGATAGGGAATCAGTACTAACCGAACGGTAGGAGGCACAAGACCGGTCTTTGCTCTGTGAAGATGTATGGTGCAAGTATTAAGTTGAATATTTCTCCTGTCTCTTTTCTATCACTAATATTTCCACCATTGCGTCTGTAACATAGGGCTTAGCTTGGGTGGGTGTTATATTGAACCGTATGTGGATGCGAGTGGCGCACACACATGCGTATGCACATTCATTCGAATGCAAATTCTTGATGAGTTGCATATGCCTGTAGGTGCTCTACCTGTATGCATATATTCTGTGGATTTTCCTGGCAAGTTCTTGTTTTTCCTGTTACATGGGAACAAGAACGAGCGAGTATGCCTTTAGTGTCTAATTGCGTGTCTCATTTGTATGGTGTCCGCATCATATAGCTTTACTTCCTGAAACAATGGATACCATTGCGTGTTGACACCGGACCAAACCTGAGGGGCGGATTGGCATAGAAAAAGGTCGAATGGGAAAATTGGGGAAAATTCGGGGTAACTAATATGACTTTTTTTATCTTTCTAGGTTAAGTTCCAGGTAAGTAGAACATACATTTCGTAATAATTGTTTTTTTCTTTTTCAGGTTCCTACATATAATCATTTTTCCCTTAAGTTTTAGGTTATTTACGGTGTTATTATTTGTTTGTGCATTATGCAGTATATTTTAGTGGTTTTTAAGCTTTTCACAATTTGTTAGGAATCCTACTGATGAGACCCTTGGCGGGGGTCGAAAGCGCTATAGGAATGCCATATAGGCCTACACGGCGGTTAGGGTACATTAGTATGTTGTTGTAGTTTATTTTCAATATATGTGGAATACGGCATATTATTGAAGCACCAAACTTCCAAGAGTGCATAGGGGTTGCAAAATTTTTATTAATAATAATAACTTTAAATCTATTTTCAGGTTCTGTTTATATATATCTTTTTCAGGTACACACTACGGATTATTTGTAAGTATATTACACACTTATATATTGGAAATAAGTAACCTCCTGCTGAGTTATTAGCCGGAGTTGGGGAAATTTTAAAGGCGATACGAGTCATTATTGGCTACCGTATCGATATAGCACTATGTCCATGAAAATTCCTACAAGTTGTGGGTTGACTACTCCACATCTTGGGCATGACAGATTAGTACAGGGCCCTAGGTTATTAACTCTATTTTATAAAAATCATGCGTATACCAAAAAAAGAATGACCCTAATAGCATACGATAAGCCAACACCCTGACATTGACACACGGACATGGCCGAAAACGTTAGATCAGTTTGCCCTAAGGGGTCTTAGGATTCCGAGTATTTGCGTATACACCTCCTTATTTTTACAAGAATGTAATAATATACACTATAATAGAACTCGATCATACAATATGTGAATTGAATAATTACCGGGAACATAAATATCATAATATATTATTCTCTTGAGAGTGTTTGTTACGGTCCTCGTGTGCAGTCTGGGAACTCGGTACAACCTGTTGCAAAGCACTCACCCGTGGATCATGATATATATTTCTCTTGGGAACATGAATTACAGTCTTCGTGTGCAGTCTGGGATCAAGGTACAACCTGATGCAAAGCACTCACCCGTAGGATCAGTACATAATAATCTGTGATTTTGGCACTAGCGCCGTCATCATTAAAAATATCATAACTTGCGAATGCATTTGACTAGTATTGTGTGAAAAAGTAAGAATGTCAAACCGTTATTCAATAATAAGTACATGAGACGACCCTCGTTTCGCGATACTCGAAGGGGTAAAATTCATATTCCGTAAATTCATATCCTTAATTCTCGTCGAGAATATAAATTACACTTTGAATTAAATTATAATGACATAAAGAACCATAATAACATGTGAAACTGGCCAGTGTCGATTAATAAGTTCTCATTGAAAAGTAATCAATACCCTACATTCCCCGAATATATTATCTGTATGTATGTCTATTATTTTATATGCCTGTGTTCATATGGGATGAACCTATTTTTCTCGCAATTGTTCATGTATTCCCACATTTTGAGTGATAGGTACTGTTAACATAATAGGCAGTAGATCTCTCGATAGGGAATCAGTACTAACCGAACGGTAGGAGGCACATGACCGGTCTTTACTCTGCAAAGATGTATAGTGCAAGGGTGAAATCAAATATTCTCCTATCTCTTTTCTGTCGCTAATACTTCCACCATTGCGTCTGTAATATAGGGCTTAGCTTGGGTGGGTGTTATATTGAACCGTATGTGGATGCGTGTGGCGCACACACATGCGTATGTACATTCATTCGAATGCAAATTCTTGATGAGTTGCATATGCCTGTGGGTGCTCTGCCTGTATGCATATATTCAGTGAATTTTCCTGGCAAGTTCTTGTTTTTCCTGTTACATGGGAACAAGAACGAGCGATTTTGCCTTTAGTGTCTAATTGCGTGTCTCATTTGTATGGTGTCCGCATCATATAGCTTTACTTCCTGAAACAATGGATACCATTGCGTGTTGACACCGGACCAAACCTGAGGGGCGGATTGGCACAGAGAAAGGTTGAATGGGAAAATTGGGGAAAATTCGGGGTAACTAACATGACTTGTCTATCTTTCTAGGTTAATTCTCAGGTAAGTAGAACATACTTTTTATACTAATTGGTTTCTTCTTTTCAGGTTCCAGCATATAATAATTTTTTCCTTCGAGTAATAGGTATCTTTGGTGTTTATTGATGGTTTGTGCATTATGCAGTATGTATTAGTGGTTTTTAAGCTTTCTACAATTTGTTAGGAATCCTACTGATGAGACCCTTGGCAGAGGTCGAAAGCGCTATAGGAATGCCATATAGGCCTACACGGCGGTTAGGGTACATTAGTATGTTGTTGTAGTTTATTTTCAATATATGTGGAATACAGCATATTATTGAAGCACCAAACTTCCAAGAGTGCATAGGGGTTGCCAATTTTCTTTAATTATAATAACTTTAATTCTATTTTCAGGTTCTGTTTATATATATCTTTTTCAGGTACACACTACGGATTATTTGTAAGTATATTATACACTTATATATGGGAATTAGTAACCTCCTGCTGAGTTATTAGCCGGAGTTGGTGAAATTTTAAAGGCGATACGAGTCATTATTGGCTACCGTATCGATATAGCACTATGTCCATGAAAATTCCTACAAGTTGTGGGTTGACTACTCCACATCTTGGGCATGACAGATTAGTACAGGGCCCTAGGTTATTAACTCTATTTTATAAAAATCATGCGTATCGATATAGCACTATGTCCATGAAAATTCCTACAAGTTGTGGGTTGACTACTCCACATCTTGGGCATGACAGATTAGTACAGGGCCCTAGGTTATTAACTCTATTTTATAAAAATCATGCGTATACCAAAAAAAGAATGACCCTAATAGCATACTATAGGCCAACACCCTGACATTGACACACGGACATGGCCAAAAACGTTAGATCAGTTTGCCCTAAGGGGTCTTAGGATTCCGAGTATTTGCGTATACACCTCCTTATTTTTACAAGAATGTAATAATATACACTATAATAGAACTCGATCATGCAATATGTGAATTGAATAATTACCGGGAGCATAAATATCATAATATATAATTCTCTTGAGAGTGTTTGTTACGGTCCTCGTGTGCAGTCTGGGAACTCGGTACAACCTGTTGCAAAGCACTCACCCGTGGATCATGATATATATTTCTCTTGGGAATGTGAGTTACAGTCCTCGTGTGCAGTCTGGGAACAAGGTACAACCTGTTGCAAAGCACTCACCCAGAGGATGAGTTCATAATAATTTGTGTTTTGGCCCTAGCGGCAGTAGTGCCGTCATCATTTAGAATATCATAACTTGCGAATGCATTCAACTAATATTGTGTGAAATAGTAAACATATCAAAACCGTGATTAAATAATAAGTACATGAGACAACCCTCGTTTCGCAATATTCGATGGGGTAAAATACATATTCAGTAAATTCATATCCTTAATTCTCGTCGAGAATATAAATTACACTTTGAATTAAATTATAATAACATAAAGAATCATAATAACATGTGAAACTGGCCAGTGTCAATTAATAAGTTCTCATTCAAAAGTAGTCAATACCTTACATTCCCCGTATATATTATTTTGTATGTATGTCTATTATTTTATATGCCTGTGTTCATATGGGATGAACCTATTTTGTTTCGCAAATGTTTTGTGTGTTCCCATATTTTGAGTAATAGGTACTGTTTAACATAATAGGCAGTAGATCTCTCGATAGGGAATCAGTACTAACCGAACGGTAGGAGGCACATGACCGGTCTTTGCTTTGTGAAGATGTATGGTGCAAGTGTTAAATTGAATATTCTCCTATCTCTTTTCTTTCACTACTACTTCCACCATTGTTGCGTCTGTAACATAGGGCTTAGCTTGGGTGGGTGTTATACTGAACCGTATGTGGATGCGTGTGGCGCACACACATGCGTATGTATACTCATTCGAATGCAAATTCTTGATGAGTTGCATATGCCTGTAGGTGCTCTGCCTGTATGCATATATTCTGTGAATTTTCCTGGCAAGTCCTTGTTTTTCCTGTTACATGGGAACAAGAACGAGCGATTTTGCCTTTAGTGTCTAATTGCGTGTCTCATTTGTATGGTGTCCGCATCATATAGCTTTACTTCCTGAAACAATGGATGCCATTGCGTGTTGACACCGGACCAAACCTGAGGGGCGGATTGGCATAGAAAAAGGTCGAATGGGAAAATTGGGGAAAATTCGGGGTAACTAATATGACTTTTTTTATCTTTCTAGGTTAAGTTCCAGGTAAGTAGAACATACATTTCGTAATAATTGGTTTTTTCTTTTTCAGGTTCCTACATATAATCATTTTTCCCTTAAGTTTTAGGTTATTTACGGTGTTATTATTTGTTTGTGCATTATGCAGTATATTTTAGTGGTTTTTCACAATTTGTTAGGAATCCTACTGATGAGACCCTTGGCGGAGGTCGAAAAGCGCTATAGGAATGCCATATAGGCCTACACGGCGGTTAGGGTACATTAGTATGTTGTTGTAGTTTATTTTCAATATATGTGGAATACGGCATATTATTGAAGCACCAAACTTCCAAGAGTGCATAGGGGTTGCAAAATTTTTATTAATAATAATAACTTTAAATCTATTTTCAGGTTCTGTTTATATATATCTTTTTCAGGTACACACTACGGATTATTTGTAAGTATATTACACACTTATATATTGGAAATAAGTAACCTCCTGCTGAGTTATTAGCGGGGTTGGGGAAATTTTAAAGGCGATACGGAGTCATTATTGGCTACCGTATCGATATAGCACTATGTCCATGAAAATTCCTACAAGTTGTGGGTTGACTACTCCACATCTTGGGCATGACAGATTAGTACAGGGCCCTAGGTTATTAACTCTATTTTATAAAAACCATTGTTGTGTCTGTAACATAGGGCTTAGCTTCGGTGGGTGTTATATTGAACCGTATGTGGATGCGAGTGGCGCACACACATGCGTATGTACATTCATTCGAATGCAAATTCTTGATGAGTTGCATATGCCTGTAGGTGCTCTACCTGTATGCATATATTCTGTGCATTTTCCTGGCAAGTTCTTGTTTTTCCTGTTACATGGGAACAAGAACGAGCGATTTTGCCTTTAGTGTCTAATTGCGTGTCTCATTTGTATGGTGTCCGCATCACATAGCTTTACTTCCTGAAACAATGGATACCATTGCGTGTTGACACCGGACCAAACCTGAGGGGCGGATTGGCACAGAAAAAGGTTGAATGGGAAAATTGGGGAAAATTCGGGGTAACTAATATGCATTCAACTAATATTGTGTGAAATAGTAAACATATCAAAACCGTGATTAAATAATAAGTACATGAGACAACCCTCGTTTCGCAATATTCGATGGGGTAAAATACATATTCAGTAAATTCATATCCTTAATTCTCGTCGAGAATATAAATTACACTTTGAATTAAATTATAATAACATAAAGAATCATAATAACATGTGAAACTGGCCAGTGTCAATTAATAAGTTCTCATTCAAAAGTAGTCAATACCTTACATTCCCCGTATATATTATTTTGTATGTATGTCTATTATTTTATATGCCTGTGTTCATATGGGATGAACCTATTTTGTTTCGCAAATGTTTTGTGTGTTCCCATATTTTGAGTAATAGGTACTGTTTAACATAATAGGCAGTAGATCTCTCGATAGGGAATCAGTACTAACCGAACGGTAGGAGGCACATGACCGGTCTTTGCTTTGTGAAGATGTATGGTGCAAGTGTTAAATTGAATATTCTCCTATCTCTTTTCTTTCACTACTACTTCCACCATTGTTGCGTCTGTAACATAGGGCTTAGCTTGGGTGGGTGTTATACTGAACCGTATGTGGATGCGTGTGGCGCACACACATGCGTATGTATACTCATTCGAATGAAAATTCTTGATGAGTTGCATATGCCTGTAGGTGCTCTGCCTGTATGCATATATTCTGTGAATTTTCCTGGCAAGTCCTTGTTTTTCCTGTTACATGGGAACAAGAACGAGCGATTTTGCCTTTAGTGTCTAATTGCGTGTCTCATTTGTATGGTGTCCGCATCATATAGCTTTACTTCCTGAAACAATGGATGCCATTGCGTGTTGACACCGGACCAAACCTGAGGGGCGGATTGGCATAGAAAAAGGTCGAATGGGAAAATTGGGGAAAATTCGGGGTAACTAATATGACTTTTTTTATCTTTCTAGGTTAAGTTCCAGGTAAGTAGAACATACATTTCGTAATAATTGGTTTTTTCTTTTTCAGGTTCCTACATATAATCATTTTTCCCTTAAGTTTTAGGTTATTTACGGTGTTATTATTTGTTTGTGCATTATGCAGTATATTTTAGTGGTTTTTCACAATTTGTTAGGAATCCTACTGATGAGACCCTTGGCGGAGGTCGAAAAGCGCTATAGGAATGCCATATAGGCCTACACGGCGGTTAGGGTACATTAGTATGTTGTTGTAGTTTATTTTCAATATATGTGGAATACGGCATATTATTGAAGCACCAAACTTCCAAGAGTGCATAGGGGTTGCAAAATTTTTATTAATAATAATAACTTTAAATCTATTTTCAGGTTCTGTTTATATATATCTTTTTCAGGTACACACTACGGATTATTTGTAAGTATATTACACACTTATATATTGGAAATAAGTAACCTCCTGCTGAGTTATTAGCGGGGTTGGGGAAATTTTAAAGGCGATACGGAGTCATTATTGGCTACCGTATCGATATAGCACTATGTCCATGAAAATTCCTACAAGTTGTGGGTTGACTACTCCACATCTTGGGCATGACAGATTAGTACAGGGCCCTAGGTTATTAACTCTATTTTATAAAAACCATTGTTGTGTCTGTAACATAGGGCTTAGCTTCGGTGGGTGTTATATTGAACCGTATGTGGATGCGAGTGGCGCACACACATGCGTATGTACATTCATTCGAATGCAAATTCTTGATGAGTTGCATATGCCTGTAGGTGCTCTACCTGTATGCATATATTCTGTGCATTTTCCTGGCAAGTTCTTGTTTTTCCTGTTACATGGGAACAAGAACGAGCGATTTTGCCTTTAGTGTCTAATTGCGTGTCTCATTTGTATGGTGTCCGCATCACATAGCTTTACTTCCTGAAACAATGGATACCATTGCGTGTTGACACCGGACCAAACCTGAGGGGCGGATTGGCACAGAAAAAGGTTGAATGGGAAAATTGGGGAAAATTCGGGGTAACTAATATGACTTTTCTATCTTTCTAGGTTAATTCTCAGGTAAGTAGAACATACTTTTTATAATAATTGGTTTCTTTCTTTTTCAGGTTGCACCATATAAAAATTTTTTCCTTTAAGTAATAGGTTGTCTTTGGTGTTTGTTAATTGTTTTCTGCATTATGCAGTATGTATTAGTGGTTTTTTTAGCTTTCCACAATTTGTTAGAAATCCTACTGATGAGACCCTTGGCGGAGGTCGAAAGCGCTATAGGAATGCCATATAGGCCTACACGGCGGTTAGGGTACATTAGTATGTTGTTGTAGTTTATTTTCAATATATGTGGAATACGGCATATTATTGAAGCACCAAACTTCCAAGAGTGCATAGGGGTTGCAAATTTTCATTAATAATAATAACTTTAAATCTATTTTCAGGTTCTGTTTATATATATCTTTTTCAGGTACACACTACGGATTATTTGTAAGTATATGACACAATTATATATTGGAAATAAGTAACCTCCTGCTGAGTTATTAGCCGGAGTTGGGGAAATTTTAAAGGCGATACGGGTCATTATTGGCTACCGTATCGATATAGCACTATGTCCATGAAAATTCCTACAAGTTGTGGGTTGACTACTCCACATCTTGGGCATGACAGATTAGTACAGGGCCCTAGGTTATTAACTCTATTTTATAAAAATCATGGGCATGACAGATTAGTACAGGGCCCTAGGTTATTAACTCTATTTTATAAAAATCATGCCCCACTAGGCACTGTCGGATTGAGCTGAAAAATTAGGACATGATTTATTACACCAAACCTCATATTGTAAGCAGCGCAAACAATTAAATTTCAAAAAAAAAATCCCACACAAAATGCGACCAGTCTAATGCACATATTCTGTGAATTTTCCTGGGAAGTTATTTTTTTCCTGTTAGTGTAATCGCGTGTCTCATTTGTATGGCGGCGTATATTATCACCGCACACTACGAAGTTAAGGTAAGTATATTGTAAACATATGTCCCATGCGAAGTTAATTTCTGGAAAAAGCGAACCTCCGGCTGAGTTATTGCGGGGTCTGGGGAAAATTTAGAGTTGATATAACACAATGACCCACGGGAATTTCCTATAAGATGTTGGTTGACTACCCCACATTTGAGCATGGTAGGTTAGTACAGGGAGCTAGGATATTTACTCTATATACCTAAAGCACACACAAGATTAGATAAGACTGTCGGTATGGGCACTGTCAAAATTTTCTCCGAAATACTCCGGTTGATTTATATTATTATTATTTTAATAATGATTATAAGCTGTCACTAAACAAATAAATTAATGTCGTACATATAAATACAAATAAATTGTTACCCACAATCTTCTAATTTAAGGTCTTAAAGTAATATCTAAAATTTTGAGGCACTTCTTGGACTAATCTCTGGGCCATTTTCTTGCCCTCTTCGGAATCGCCACTGTCCTTGTGGTAGTAGACGGAGAAGTACACAATAAGGCCAATCACCACCAGCAGCACTAGCGCCGAGGAAATAAAGCCCAACAACATATTACAAGCACATTCACAGCAACTGAAAGAACGTGGTAAAAAATCGTATTTATAAAAGACATTGAGTTTTAATTCCAGATAACAGGCACAGTACATATTGCAACATTTACTTCAAGCTTCGACTTATGTTGCCATTTTTTTTCAACAACTAACTAGCAGTTGTACAAACAGCTCATTAGTATCACTACACCACAAATGCGAAATTACGGTATTGCTCCCTAATTTTCGCTGTCTTACCAGCATAAGACTTTGCCGGGACATTTGATTACTTCCAAACAGGCTTTACACATCTTCCTTAACTTTGACTAATTCCAAATAATATCCAGCAAAACACTTCCAAGTTGTTGGGCGACTAGATTTTAACTGTTTGCAGTTGAGCGAAATGAAGTCATGTTTAAACCGTATTGCCAATAACGATAATTTGTTACTATCAGTTTCAGTTGAACGGTGAGCGCTAATATATCTGGGGGGATGGTAGGATCGGACAATCTGTTCAAATTGGTTGATGTTCTATAACAGACTTGGCTTTTCACCGTAAGCCCAATGAGCAGATAACTTGAAAAACGTGACGTCCTATTTTCTACAACGAGCGATCAAATAAATATGTATTCAGTGTAAAGTTGTTTTTCACAGCTTAACTCTGACTGTTATGCCAATAATGGGTCTGTCAAATACTGACTCAGTAGGTGATTCATGTCAAACACATCAATACTTGCAAACATGGTTTGTTTTTATACCTATAATCGTGGTAAAATGGGTCAAAATAGTGTGAGGCATACACAGTCATGTAGCGAAAACGAGTCGGAACCTCCAATAAGAACAATGCACTATAAACTGAAAACCGCTAATTGGGAAACTTACACACTGTATGTTGTATAGAGGTTTGTTTCTTTGTTTAAGCTTGCAGTGATTGATTGGTTTTTTAAACAAGATGCGAATTGTGTTGTTTACTTCTTTTGCATTTAATTTTTCTATGTCGTCTATTTATTTTTTGCAATGATCATCATTTCCACGTATAACGGTGTGGACATAATAATTTCTAAAGAATGTATGTATGTAATGACAGAAAGTCATATTCAGTTAATGATAATGTGAACTCAAAGCAACTCAGAATGTCTTTGGTCTTTAAACAACTGAGTTGCACTTAATGGTTTCCTCAAAAGTCTTTTATCTGGCTTTGTGCCTTTTGTCTACGTTTGTTCTGGTTCAGCCTTGGTTGTTGGCTCAATGTGGCTTAAACGAGACGTATCGTGTTTTGCACTTGTCTTCGCATTTTTCTCGCGTTTTTCTCAGTATTGCGGTAGAAAGTAAAAGGTTTGCCACATTAATAGAAACTCAGTGGCCTGATTCGTATTTACCAGGTCTGGTGCCAATTCTGTATCCTCATCGCATGGCTCATGCTTATGGCGATCACACTGACTGCAGTCTCATACAACAAGCTAGGTGGTCACAAGTGGATACCTTGTCCCGTCTCTGGGTCATGGATATGGGCTGGCCGGGCCACAACGCCTCCGACTCACAAAAATGTAAACCTAAACTGTTGGTTTTCGACCTGATACGGAACAACATAGAGGTATGATATGCGTTTGATGTCGGTAGAAAGCATTTAGCATATTACTATTTCAACCACTCATATTCAAGGTCTTACGCATAGACTGTAGCAAGTACATAAGTACCAACGAAACGCAGTTGTTGGACATCGAACTGGGACCGCGATTTACGCCATGTGGAAGCGAAAAGTTCATATTCTTCGTTCTAGCTGGTGACCCTCATTTGCTGTCGTACGATATTTTGGAGCAAAAGTGGCATTACAAGCAATTAACAAGTAAGAAATACTGCACTATTAGCGACTACCTCCCAATAAAACCCAGAGACATTGCTTTCGGAAAGCAGGGAGAAATTTTAATATCCGATGAAGATGGAAAACTTTATACATCGCCAAACACCTTTCATAATGTAACAAGTCTGGAATCCGGTATACTTGAGATGTCTCTTTTGGGAGCCTTGCTGGGTCCAACTCGGGGCCTTTTAATAGATAGTAATGGGGTTCTGTTCTATGTCGTTCCGAAATTTGGGGCTGTGATTCGTTGTGAGTACAAACACAATATGACCGCCGAGGATAGCGAAATCATTCACATGACTTCAAAGAACATTCAGCAGCTATTCTTTGGCAGTGAGGGATCAGTATGGCTTTTGTCCGACAGATGGCTGAGACCTCACGATCGATGTACTTCAGGCTTTTAACAGAAACACATGCCCATTAAATTGTAAGAGAAACGCAAAGGTATTTTGACATAGGTTTCGTTTATTTATTGCATTTAAAATACATTGTTAATTTTTCATAACAGTTGATTTGTTTTGGATAAAATAAAGTTTCTTTAAACATACACATGTTTAAATAATACAAAATAAAATTTCGCAACACAAAAAACACTTCATTGAAAATCATCGATTGACAGGAAGAACTCGAGAGCATCGAAATCATAAATTAGGATCTTAAAAAGAAAAACATCTTACTAGCTACATTAAATGTAAATTTGTATTTGTCTGTTTCATCTTATTCTCATCACTGGCGTTTCATCCACGCTTTCCAAAGATGAAAGCTAATGCTACCATCCCATGAAGTCTATGAGTCCGTTTTTATAATATATAAAAAGTGCATGAAACTATAATAATGATAATATAAAGGTGACTACCGCGAACACGGCGATTCTCAATGGTGTATGATTTGCTTGTTGAGATAACCCATTAAGGCCTGCAAACGTTTCTTTATGTTCTTCTGATCATCCAGGGTACAGCCTAGTAAAACACTTTCGAATTTCTTGTCAACTGGACCGGCATCCATGTCGATGGCAGCTTCGCTAAATGTAGGCAAATTTTCGGATTCGCCGGCACTGCAACAAGCATTCAAATACATTTGACATCTTTGCCGAGACAATACTGGGTCGCCCATTGTAATCATCATATCGATGAGAGCATTTATTTGACTTAGAGAATCCTCTTGAGATTGGTCGCGGACTGTGCGGACATGCAATTCAACGGTTGAGAGACGAGAATTGACACGCTGTATGTAACATGAGATTTCTTCGCGCTCCGCTGAAAAATAAGAACGGAAAGTTTGTTTGTTTTCAGTTAATACCATTAAAATTTCAAGCAGTATGTACTTAATGTATATGTATTATAAATAATTTTAAATTGCAACCTTGTTAAAACGATTGAAGTAAAAAATGCAAAGCAGTTTAATATCAATCAAAATTTTATTGATGATGGAAGTGCACTCTTATCATAAAATATTTGTAACTCCAATAACTTTAAAAAATTATCATTTAGCTGCAAAATTTTGATTTCATTTTATTGACGTTCTAATGTAACATTTTTGATCAACAATTTGTGGTATATTAACTTTAGACAATTCCCTAATTTCGCAAATAAAAAAAACCCTGAAATTGCCCATATATGTACATATATAGAGACAGCATTAAAAAAAATGTCACGTTCAACACATGTCACGTTCGAACCGCTCCCTTTTTCTGTCCTTACTTTGTAATCATTATTTCGCCTGAAAAAGACTAAACCACGAGTGATTGTACTATTAAAGGTCTGTACGATTATGTAAAAGATGAATTATAAATCAATCAATGTTCTTTCATTAATTAAACATAATTGTTAGATTTAGATTAAAAGGGGAAAAAATCATAATCTTAATATAATCACCCTTAGCACAACACTTTTTTAATGTTAATTTCTTAAAATATTCCTTTCGATTTGAGTTGTTTCGAATAACAATTTATATATTTAGGTATAAGAAATTTTGGCCTTAAAGGCTAATGTATTATTATGTGAAATATAAATAAAATAAATGAATATAATAAAACTATTGCCCTATTTCCCAACCACATACTTTTCATATCAAGATAATTTATTGTTCCATTATACTATTACACTAGGGAACAAGATGCAAGTAGTTTTTTTATTCGTGAAAACGTGTACTTTATGAATTAAGTAATAAATAGTGGCTACAAACGTCTTCAAATTAAAAAAATACTGAAAAAACCCAAAAAGTTTGCGAATTTGAGGCAAATTTGTCCGATAAAAAAAAAAAATATTATATAACTACATATATCATCCTTCCAAATGGAGATGTTTAGTAAATTTCAAAAATTGTAATACAAAGTTAAGCAAAGAAACTGTATGTAAAATATTTGAAATATTGAAAATCACAATTTGAAAATACTTTGACACATTATGTAGCGAACGAATAGATGTCGCTCAACAATTTTCGTGTGAACGAACATAGTACCAAAAAGTATAAATAAGTAACAAGTAACAATTCGTTTCCCCTTACGTCAAATTTTCCCCATCCTTGTTTTTCAAACGAGTAGGTATTTAAGACCACCAATATAAGTTGCCACATCGGAATATTTGAAAATTTATTATGCTGTTTTTTCTGTGACTAATTGATTGTTTGAAAAGAATACATTTGATTCGAATTAATTTAAAGATATTCTTTCTGTTCCAAAGGCATTCAAGCCACATAAATGTTGTTTTAAAGAAATAATTGCCGCATACTTGTAAATGGTTTTTAATTGTATGGCAACACAATCACTGTTATCACTTACTCGCTAATTTATGTCTACTCGCCCGAAAAATAACAAGAACAAAACAGGGGAATTTCCTCTCTTGTTCATATATATACTTTTTGATAGTACCAGCCTTTAGAGTTGAAAACTTTTCGAACAATGTTAGTGTGTGGCTTTAGACCTGGTAAATCCACCACCGACCAGATATTCACGCTACGACAAAATCCTGGAGAAGACCCAAGAAATGCAGATCGACACCCACCATCTGTTCATCGATTAAAAAGCTGCATTCGACAGTCCGATACGACAGAAATTGTTGGATGCTATGGCTGAGTTTGGTATCCCGCGAAGCTAATTCGACTCAGCGGGATGACATTAACTGACACGAAGTCTTCAGTTAAAATTGGCAAAAATCTGTCAGAGCCATTTGCTACCAAGCGAGATTTTAGACAAGGCGATAGTCCTTTCGCGATCTCTTTAACATCGTAATGGAGATGATCATGCGGAAAGCAGCAGTAAACAGTAATGGCACCATATTTAACAAAAGCCACATGTTGTTCGCTTATGCTGATGATATAGATGATATAGATATGGAGATGATGATATAGATATGGAGATGATCATGCGGAAAGCAGCAGTAAACAGTAATGGCACCATATTTAACAAAAGCCACATGTTGTTCGCTTATGCTGATGATATAGATATTATTGGACGTGGATTGCGAGATGTTACTGCGGCTTTTTCGGGCATTGAAAAGCAGTCGTCTGAAGTGGGTCTGGTGATAAACGAGGACAAAACCAAGTTATTTGTTTCAACGAACAAAGAGTCCACTCGTCTGGGACGCTGCGTGAACGTTGACAACTATAACTTTGAGGTGATAGATAATTTTGTCTACCTTGGTTCCGCCATAAACAAAAATAATCGGCCTTATTCCCGTAGTCGTCGTCGACGCAAAACGACGTCGACTTGTGACGACGCTGTAAAATCGGTATTCTTGTAGTCGTTTTCGATAACTATCGGTTACTATTCGACACAAATTTGGTATTCTGTAAGGAAATGTGACGACGACATTGAATCCAAACAACTCTGAATCTGTCGTCACAGTTGTTAGTAACGACTTGAAACAATTTAAAGGAATAATTTTAGTTTTTGTAAATTAAAAAAAGGTTTTGTTTAATGACATCAAGAATGACAATGTCGTGTAACAAATAGGGGGTTCGAAACAAAATCCCTCATAGGTACAAGGATTTTGTCTAATTTTAAGGGGTTATGTGAAAAAATTGGGGAAAGAACTGAATTCTTTTGGAGCGCCTTTAACCCTTGGGTTACATCCTTCGTCGTACCCCTTCAAATGACATCCTTGGTACATTTGTACCAATGTGTGTTTTTTATACTAAAATTTTAACCAAGCCCTTGTTACGGTGAGATTATTAATAAAAGTCGTGAATTGTGTGTGCATAAGTGTGTAGGTATGTTTAGGTGTCTATATATGAGGTGACACGTAAGACAATAAAAAGTCGAAACGTACTCAGTTTATGCAAAAAGATGGGAAATTATACTGAAAACATCAGGAATAGATGTACGTTTACCATCCCCACCGACGTTGGAGGCACATTCTCCCACAATATCTTGCATCGTTTCATTCTAAAATGCATAATTGAGGATATCATGAAGTTTCAGATTTGTCGACACACACATAGCTTAAAAAAAAAGCATTGAAAGTTAAAATTGGTACATTTGTACCAAGGATGTAATCTAAGGGTTAAGAATCCTTTGCGGTTGACGTTACGGTTCTGGCTTGAATTCGATTCGGGCACAAAAATATTTTTTCATGAAACACAATAAAAATCAAAATAAATCAGCTGATGTACAAATGTTACATCAGCTGTTGTTATTTCTGTCATGTTATCGATTACACAAGGGAACAAGGTATTTGTTGTTTAAGAACTGAATATTGTTTTAAAGGACTTTTCGACTTTTCGCGATATACCGTTATGTCCAAAACTAAGGTACTTCCACTACAAATATTTAAATAACTTGGAAACGGTTCACCATATTCAATTAAAAAACACTTAAACTCGTCAACAAAATTATCTTTAACCCCTGCCTACATTGTTTTTAATTTGGTCTAGTAGTTTCAGAGATATCGTTGTAGTTTAAAAAAAAAACAAAAATTTTACAAAAAAAAAAAATTTTGTTTTTTAAAAATTCATAAAAAAAAATAATGCAACAAAAGTCACAGTGTTGGTCTTAAAACATTTAGTTTAATATAGTTTGAATCAAATGAGCTTTATTTCATTGAAATCTGTGCACAACTTTTGATTTTGTCAACAATTTACAGAGATAACTAAATTTACAAAAATAGCGATTTCCATACAGAAATAACATTTATTAATATGTTTGTGAAAGTGTAACTCGAGCAAACCTTAACGGATCGTAATGAAAATTTATCAGTATTAATATTTTTCGAAACGAACTTATGGGATTGTAAATGGGCGGAATAGCCCCACCCCTTCTGGTACCTCCCATACAAAATTACCTATTTTTGGATAATTAATATATCGTCGATACCTGCCAAACAGACTACCGGAGGATATTTAAATTTGGTCAGTTTATTTATCTTGCAAAAGTAGACAAACCGTAAAAAAACCGAAACCGTTGCCATACCCCTTCTGGTACCTCCCATACAAATGACCGAACTCACCCCAATAGTCTTACATACATATCTTTTTTGTAAGTACACTGAATTCAGTCAAACTATGCGTAAGTTTTACGGTTATGAAAATATGAATCAGGAATGAATTTGCACCATATCGGATGACCCCTTCTGGTACCTCCCATACAAAATTAACTATTTTTGGAAAATTAATATTTCTCCCTTAACTTCCAAATTGAAACCTGCCGTTTGATTAAATTTGGTCAGTTAATTAATATTGTAATAGGAGGCAAAACTATAAATTAAACTATAAATAAATTCAATAAAACTAATAAAAAGAACAATTTGCCCCCAACCGATTAACTTTCAGCGTGAAGAAAATTAAAATGTGTATTTTTTTGGTAATTTTTTTTTTTTGAATAAAAGAGCCTTTACTCAGTCATTTTTTTTGTGATATTAAAAAATTGGATTTTTTTCAAAGGTAACAACGATATCTTTAAAAAAAAAAAACAAAATTTTAAAATTATGATTTTTTGAACTATAATTTTTTGGAAAATAGGCGAAAATACGATTTGTACCTGTAACTTAAAAATTCGAGCTGATGGAGAAAAATTGAGATTAGATTTAAAATCAGCGACCTCAAATTAGTAAAAAACAGATATAGAATTCCAAACAACACTCAAAAAGTTCGAATAGCTCGATGTGACGACGATGTTGAATCGAAGTGATGTTGACATAAAAACGACGACGATGTCGATGACGACTACGGGAATAGGGGTGAATAATGTCAGCCTCGAAATGAAAAGACGAGTATTGATCGCAAACCTCTGCTACTATGCGCTGATCAAGCGATTTAACGACAAAGCGCTCTCTCAAGGAACAAAGATCCAGCTCTACCAGACTCTGATCCTACCTGTCTTGCTCTACAGCGCAGAATCCTGGGTAATGACACAAGCAGATCAATCTATTCTGGGAGTCTTCGACAGAAAAATACTCCGCAAAATATTTGGACCCATCATCGTGAACGGCGAGTACCATCGTCGAATGAATTATGAGCTGTATGAGCTGAACAACGACATCGACGTGGTCAAGCGCGTTCAAATAGACCGAATGCGCTGGCTTGGACACGTTGTACGAATGGACGAAAACGCTCCGGCTCGAAAAGTCTTCGGCAATAAATTCGATTGGCGGCGCAGGAGGGGGCGACCAAAACTCCGATGGATGGACCAGGTGATCTAGAGGCTCTCTCTTGTAGCGCTGGATTTCACGCTCTAGATCGTGAAGGTCTTTCCTGACCTGCCTGGGGGGAGGAAGCCTACGCTGACGTTCGGGAACCACACTGGAGCTGCGTAGTTCACCACAGACCGACCTATCGCTTTGTAAGAGGTCAACAAGGTTTCTTTGTCCGTTCCCCAAGAGCTGCCGGCAAGCGACTTGAGGACCTTGTTCCTACTTCTCATCTTGTTGCAGATAGCTGTGGCATGCGCATTGAATCTGAGCAGACTATCAAATGTGACACCAAGGACCTTGGGGTGGTTGGTGGTCGGAATTGTTGTGCCGTCGACTATCACATTGAGCTGCTCCTTCACTTGCGCTGTCCATGCATTGAACAGTGTGGCCGATGATTTGGTGGCGGAAAATTTCATCCTTCTCGCAGCGAAGAAATTGGCAATATCAGCAAGGTAGACATTCAACCTTCCACATATGTCACCAGTCGAGGGGCCCGACGCCAGAATCGTACAGTCCTCGGCATACGATACGATATTAACGCCGTCAGGTGGTGGTGGAATTGCAGAAAGGTAGAGGTTAAACAGTGCCGGAGATATCACCCCACCTTGGGGAACTCCCTGTTCCACGTACGACTGGCGTCCACACATGTAATTTACGATCCAACGTTTCAAATAGTTCGGGAGGGACGTGTTGGCGATGTCCTCGAAGAGCGTGGCGTGATTTACGGTATCGAAAGCCTTCGATAAATCAAGCGCCACGAGGAGCGTCCTGTCACTGGACTTATTCTGGTTGAGACCGCGAATTATTTGTGTGGTGATGGCGTGTAAAACAGTAGTAGTGCTATGCTGCTTACGGAATCCATGCTGATGATCCGCAATTGGGAAATGTCCTGTCAGGCTCGGGAGAATTAGCGCCTCAAGTGTCTTAGCTACTGGCGAGAGGAGTCAGATGGGCCTGTATGATTCTCCTTTGCTCGCGTCTTTGCCAGGTTTCAGTGGCATGCGCATTGAATCTGAGCAGACTATCAAATGTGACACCAAGGACCTTGGGGTGGTTGGTGGTCGGAATTGTTGTGCCGTCGACTATCACATTGAGCTGCTCCTTCACTTGCGCTGTCCATGCATTGAACAGTGTGGCCGATGATTTGGTGGCGGAAAATTTCATCCTTCTCGCAGCGAAGAAATTGGCAATATCAGCAAGGTAGACATTCAACCTTCCACATATGTCACCAGTCGAGGGGCCCGACGCCAGAATCGTACAGTCCTCGGCATACGATACGATATTAACGCCGTCAGGTGGTGGTGGAATTGCAGAAAGGTAGAGGTTAAACAGTGCCGGAGATATCACCCCACCTTGGGGAACTCCCTGTTCCACGTACGACTGGCGTCCACACATGTAATTTACGATCCAACGTTTCAAATAGTTCGGGAGGGACGTGTTGGCGATGTCCTCGAAGAGCGTGGCGTGATTTACGGTATCGAAAGCCTTCGATAAATCAAGCGCCACGAGGAGCGTCCTGTCACTGGACTTATTCTGGTTGAGACCGCGAATTATTTGTGTGGTGATGGCGTGTAAAACAGTAGTAGTGCTATGCTGCTTACGGAATCCATGCTGATGATCCGCAATTGGGAAATGTCCTGTCAGGCTCGGGAGAATTAGCGCCTCAAGTGTCTTAGCTACTGGCGAGAGGAGTCAGATGGGCCTGTATGATTCTCCTTTGCTCGCGTCTTTGCCAGGTTTCAGTGGCGGGACCACTCTACCCATTTTCCAGGCCTCGGGTACTACTAGTGTGGTCAGGGACAGATTGAGGACATAAGACATATATTCGACTCCCGGTATGTCCAATTGTTTCAACATCAACATGGATATTCCGTCGGGGCCTAGCGCTTTTGATCCCTTTGCGCTGCGGATGACATCTGCAACTTCTCCAACTGTAAATTGTGGTGGTGCTTCTTCGACTCGGTTAGCATGAATACGACGCATTACTCTCCTTTTCGCCCTGTCACTCGCGGGGTGCTCAACAATTTGACGGTTAAGATAACACGCGCACCTCTTTGGGTCTATCACAGTGGTAGCACCAAATGTGATAGCCGTCCTGTCTTCTCTACTGCTAGGATTCGAGAGTGACTTAACCGTTGCCCACAATTTACTGATACCGGAACTTAAGTTGCAGTTCTTCAAGTGCTCTAGCCAAAGGTTCCGCTTATATTCGTCGACCTTCTAACTAATCTCTAGGTTCAGTTCTCTGAGTCTAGGATCAGCAGGGTTGGCAGTGCGAATTCCATCACGCTCATCTGCGAGTCCCGCTGCCTCTGCTGGGAAGTTAGGTCGTATTTCGGGTATTCGACCAAGATTCCAGCACAGAGAAATAATATAAACAGTATCCAAGATTCCAGGCTGTTAACTGTTGTGTCGAAAAATGCCTGGAAAACGAGGTGCTAGCGAACTTTTGTAAACAAACTTCCACGAGAGTTGATAGAAATAGTACTTTTGCGATCTTTTGTTCCACTGAAATTAGTAAAATTGTTTTCACCAACCCTTTTTCTCTCTGTTAACGCTCTGTAGTGCGCAAGCACCTAAGACGTTATTAACAGAGCTCTGGGTAAGTGCCATAGGTCCAGAAAAAAAAGCTCTTTCTTAACACAGCGGGATTTTTAGCGTTGTTCGCATATAAAATAATTTTAATGTTGTATGTTTTTAAAAAACAGCATCTAAAAAACACATGTATTTATTAACAGAATATTGGGTATGACTTATAGCTTTTTGGGGGTGTAAATCGCAAAAACCACAAACCAAAGTGAGAAAAATCACGGCGAAGGCGAATATTTAATTGTTTTTATAACCGAATTCGCCTTCTAATAATAGCTGCAGGTATTGACCAGTAGTTACAATTTACATATTTTCCATTTGTTGAAATGAAGCAAAAATGTTCGCAAAAAAACTGGGTCAATCCTAGCAAAACTTGTAGGTTATTTTTGGAAAAAAAAAAATGTTCAAAATGCAAAGAGTTAATGGCGAAATTACATGCAATTTGTTCTACTATCATACAGTATAATATTTGAGTGGAAAAATGTGAATTGTTTTTGTTGGTGTAGTGAGAGAATATATTTATTTCAAAATTTGAAAATAACTATACTGTATACATTTTTTTATACTCATACTCCTGAAACCATTTGGTCAGTTTTTTGTTTTTTTTTTTTATATAGGTCTGGTTCACTCCATAACACTCCTATTTGCATGCATTTTGGAAATATTTTATTACAAACTTGTTTAAATTTTGATTACAAACTGAGGGTACAAAACTGTTATCATTAGATTTATTGTTTTATATTCAAAAAGTTTAAAAATCGAATTATTGAATATATTTTTTTGCACTTCTAATATTATTTTGATGAACAAATTTGTGAGTAGATATTTGTAACCATATAAGGCCCTACAGGCTCGGTTATTGAAACTATACAATAAATAAATAAAAAAAGTTGCTCTTACGATGTCTGTAACGATAATTCAATCAATCATCCCATATGTGACACCTGCCTGTTAGATCCCCAATGATTTCCTTCTTCAAGTGTAAATTTTTTACACATTAATGAGTCTCTCTATCTTCTTAGTCTCAAATTTATTTTTCCTTGTATCATTATGTTGTTTCTTGTAAAACATGAAATAGCTTCAAAAAGTAAAAATTATATACATGTACGTTGTTCCTAAGGGCTTTAGAACCTATAATTATCAATGTTCAAATTTATTTTTTTTATCTATCAAAAAATTAACATATTTCCAAGAATTATGCTTCAGAAAATGCTATTCCAAAAAAAGTTATAAATTTTCCTGTAGTTTAATTTTTTTTTTTTTTGGGGTACCCGGGAACCCCTGTAACTCTCATAGAATTGTAAAAAAAATATACTCCTAAAAGGATAAAATGGACTCACACCAATGATAATATAGCAACAATTAAAATTTAATAGTTCTCAAAAAATTTGAGCTTTGTAAACCATCTGCAACATTAAATTATTTCAACTTGAAAATGAAATGGGTACCGGGGTACCCCTTCACTCACATAAGGGTTAATGCGAGAATCTTGATCACATATTCATCATAAATTTCGTAAATTAAATTAAATATTTTTTTCTCTGTGTACCTATGAGTTACATTATTCTCAAATAAAAACTCCTGTAAGTTAAAAAAAGGATCACCGTAAGATTCCATAGAGAAACCGTCATCAACACTAACCCAACAAGAGTTTTCATAAAAAAAATCAACTAATATTTTGTAAGACTTTAGGCAGATATGTCAAAGAAGATGGAAAAAAATATGTTAACGATTTTCTTTATGGTGATATTAAATATAAACAAGAAAATTTTTTTGCGATAAATTAAGAACGACCTCCTTTTACGTTATTTTAAACAGTTAATTGAAATTGCCAATAGTTATACAACATCTAAAGAACACATGTATTTATTAACAGAATATTGGGTATGACTTATAGCTTTTTGGGGGTGTAAATCGCAAAAACCACAAACCAAAGTGAGAAAAATCACGGCGAAGGCGAATATTTAATTGATTTATAACCGAATTCGCCTTCTAATAATAGCTGCAGGTATTGACCAGTAGTTACAATTTACATATTTTCCATTAGTTGAAATGAAGCAAAAATGTTCGCAAGTTTATAGCTTTTTGGGGGTGTAAATCGCAAAAACCACAAACCAAAGTGAGAAAAATCACGGCGAAGGCGAATATTTAATTGATTTATAACCGAATTCGCCTTCTAATAATAGCTGCAGGTATTGACCAGTAGTTACAATTTACATATTTTCCATTAGTTGAAATGAAGCAAAAATGTTCGCAAAAAAACTGGGTCAATCCTAGCAAAACTTATAGGTTATTTTTGGAAAAAAAAAAAAATGTTCAAAATGCAAAGAGTTGATGGCGAAATTACATGCAATTTGTTCTACTATCATACAGTATAATATTTGAGTGGAAAAATGTGAATTGTTTTTGTTGGTGTAGTGAGAGAATATATTTATTTCAAAATTTGAAAATAACTATACTGTATATATTTTTTTATACTCATACTCCTGAAACCATTTGGTCAGTTTTTTGTTTTTTTTTATATAGGTCTGGTTCACTCCATAACACTCCTATTTGCATGCATTTTGGAAATATTTTATTACAAACTTGTTTAAATTTTGATTACAAACTGAGGGTACAAAACTGTTATCATTAGATTTATTGTTTTATATTCAAAAAGTTTAAAAATCGAATTATTGAATATATTTTTTTTAGCACTTCTAATATTATTTTGATGAACAAATTTGTGAGTAGATATTTGTAACCATATAAGGCCCTACAGGCTCGGTTATTGAAACTATACAATAAATAAATAAAAAAAGTTGCTCTTACGATGTCTGTAACGATAATTCAATAAATCATCCCATATGTGAAACATGCCTGTTAGATCCCCAATGATTTCCTTCTTCAAGTGTAAATTTTTTACACATTAATGAGTCTCTCTATCTTCTTAGTCTCAAATTTATTTTTCCTTGTATCATTATGTTGTTTCTTGTAAAACATGAAATAGCTTAAAAAAGTAAAAATTATATACATGTACGTTGTTCCTAAGGGCTTTAGAACCTATAATTATCAATGTTCAAATTTATTTTTTTTATCTATCAAAAAATTAACATATTTCCAAGAATTATGCTTCAGAAAATGCTATTCCAAAAAAGTTATAAATTTTCCTGTAGTTTCATTTTTTTTTTTTTTTTTGGGTACCCGGGAACCCCTGTAACTCTCATAGAATTGTAAAAAAATATACTCCTAAAAGGATAAAATGGACCCACACCAATGATAATATAGCAACAATTAAAATTTAATAGTTCTCAAAAAATTTGAGCTTTGTAAACCATCTGCAACATTAAATTATTTCAACTTGAAAATGAAATGGGTACCGGGGTACCCCGTCACTCACATAAGGGTTAATGCGAGAATCTTGATCACATATTCATCATAAATTTCGTAAATTAAATTAAATATTTTTTTCTCTGTGTACCTATGAGTTGCATTATTCTCAAATAAAAGCTCCTGTAAGTTAAAAAAAGGATCACCGTAAGATTCCATAGAGAAACCGTCATCAGCACTAACCCAACAAGAGTTTTCATAAAAAAAATCAACTAATATTTTGTAAGACTTTAGGCAGATATGTCAAAGAAGATGGAAAAAAATATGTTAACGATTTTCTTTATGGTGATATTAAATATAAACAAGAAAATATTTTTGCGATAAATAAGGAACGACCTCCTTTTACGTTATTTTAAACAGTTAATTGAAATTGCCAATAGTTATACAACTTTTTGGTATTTTTCTTAATTGCATAGGTACTGGAAAACCGAGATTGTTAAATTATACAAATTTCGATTAAAACCGAAATCTTGTTTCCGAAAAATAGAATTTTTATATACTCTTCTCATAGTACATAATAAAGTAGCATTTTGAATCCGACATATTGGAATAATTGGCAACCAAATGGTCACTGTGATATATTAATGGCACATTAGAATACAAACAATCATAACTTTACACTGAACGTTACGAACGTTTTATTGTATACTTACATTCCGAAAGGTTTGCCATTAAATCATTGCTTTTGATCAAGTCAATGGACATAAGTAGGAAGTCACGTTTCTCCTGAAGACCCAAGGCATCTTTGCGAAATTTTTCAACCCGCGCATCCAACTGATCCAACACGGTGACAAACCTGTAACAAAAGGTCATCAAAAGCAATTAGTTATATGATCGAGCAATACCTAAAATATCTGCTAACTAAATAAATAATTACCTTTCATTTAAATTGAAAGGCCTGCCGTACAAAAGATTTATGTTGGAATCAAATGAGTGCATTTTGTTTCGATGTGATAATAGAGGATGCAATACAAATAAAGATACGAGAGTTCAAATGAAAAAAAGAAGAAAAAAATATAATGAATAAAAACAATATTTCCACAGTACGTGTAATCTAAATGCCAACTAAAAATATGTAGAAACTCAAACAAAAAGTCTAAACGTTATAACAGATTTAATTATCCGCGTACGATAGCTTTTAAATAATTTTGTATGGCGTCTAAAATGTGGATGTGGTTTACCATTTCTATATTGGGAACATCTATTCATATTTGGAGAGAATTAAAAAAAAATGGAATGAAAACAACTATTGGATATTTTGTGTGTTTTGTAAAAGTTGTGGGTGTTAAAGCTGTAGTCTAGTATGATCTGTTCTGTTAAAAAACGTTGTTGATTTCAAAGCAAAACAGGAACAACATCGATAAAAAGAAACCAGTTCGAACACACGTCTACTAAGAAATTGAACTAGCTAAATATTAATAATCTGTAAAATTAAAGCATCTAATGTAACCACCTGTCCAAGACTTTACTATCGTCAACCTGACCACCGTAGTTGTTGGAGTTGTTTCCTATGCCAGCAAAATGGCGCATCGAATTAGCACCGCCGATACGGGTGCGCGAGGACGAACCGCTGTTGCTTGCATCCATTGTTGAGTCGGCGTGCAGTCCATGCAAATAGTCAAAGTTCATCGAGGACTCAGACTGATAAGGCATGGTCGGGTTGTCCGAATACTCCTGAGGTGGTGGCACAGGAGACGGATCAATGTCCATGTCTTCTAGTTCCTCCTGCTGGTGCAATGCGTCGTACCGTTTGCCTCTCCTCCGTTTTTATGCCCTCACAACGACTTTAGCTCGTTGCCGTTTGACACCAATAGTCAAGACGTTATATCCTGATCTCCAATGTACTCAGAAAGGACTGGTATCTCTTGACAAAGTGAGTGGGTGACAATTCTCAGATTTGGGATGTTTTGTATGTGCGCTGCTTTATGACTCACAATATGAAGTTGAGCTTGACGAGTGATATCAAAATTGAATTTGATTTTTTAGCGTTTCTTGCACTGGTGAGTGCTTTTAGCCAAATGCTCTGAGTTCACAGAGCCGTGAGTTTAACTGAAATGATTGGAAAGAATAACGACAACGTTAGTAAATGTTGTTATTACCTCTCGTTGCTTATGCTCATGTCATCGTCGACGTCGCGGCTGCCAAGGCCCCCGATACTCATCCAGTTGCTTAAGCTAGAGCCCCAACCATTACGACTGCTATTGGGGGTCGTGCTGTTGTCGCCTCTGTTTGAGTTTACATTATTCACTCCAAATAATTGATCCCATATCACATTTAGGTTGGAAGTTAAACCTGCGTCAGCATATGAAGTGTTCTGTGACGTACCAGCGCCAGCGCCTTCGTCGAGACGCCGACGCTTTCCAAATTTGCCAAAGATGTTATCGAACATTTGCAATAAAATGTACGAAGTTACCCGAAACTCATAGATGATTAGTTTTCACACAATTGGGCAACACATTCTACCAATCGTGAAATATTTTCCAGGTATTTACTTTATTCTTAGCAAATATGCTAAGTAAACAATAATTTTGCTTTTTCTAGAATAAAAAGGCAGTACACACACTCGCGAATCACTTCTCCGTTATGCACATACACAATAATAAATTATAAGTATTGAGCGAAATTATGCGCCCAGCGCTGAGAAACTGTCACAATCGGCCAAACAAAGCAGAGGGAGCAACCATCGACCGACCCAGCGAGCGACCATATGAGCCAATTTCAAATTATGAATCAGAATGTGAATTGCTACCTTTTGTTACAGCTTCTTGTTTATCGAATTTTTTATGTTCCTCTTCCTAGGAGATGGACGATTGGATCTGGATTCCTTGGCAAATATTGAGAGACGGGCCTTTGGAGTTTTTTACAGACAATTTTTTTTAATGTATCTGAATTTTAGTTGTGCCAAAAGTAAACACAATTTGTTTGGAACTTTCAACGCCTATAATTGCTTGCTCTTGAAAGTTGTTTTTTTTTTCATTCTTCACCGACTGTTTAATTTGTCACAATGTTTCAATTTTCTGATTATGTCTTGTATCCAGCGCTAAAATCTAGTGATGGTAAAATCAATTTCGATTGTTGTCGGATATCGATTTTGTGGCTCGAATGCAGACATGTCTACCAGATATGTTTGACATTATTAAAAAAATATATAAAATAAAAATATATAAAATACTGGAGTCTGATATTGATTTGATAGCTCGAAAGAAAACATATGCAAAAGATAAAAAATTTAATTTCCCTTTACATCCCATGAATGAGGTATGGGATAGCTTCTCGCGTTGTTGCGAATTTAAACGCTTTCTATTTTAGATTCACAGCAAATGGCTTCTACTTGGTTATCGACGAATGCGAACGTCACTGTTTGAGAAGCTTCTACTAGACATGCCGATTGACTCGAAACTTATACTGCGAAGTTGAATTTCGGTTTCGGAAGTTAATTAAACTAATATAAATAAATTATGGTAAATTTTGTTTTCCCTCATCATATTATTACTGCATTTCCATTTATAATTTTATAAAATTATTGAATTACTTCCATTTTGTAACATAAATTGTAAGAAAAATGGAAGGAATCAACTTTTTCTAAATCATTTAGAAACTAAAATATTGGTATGACCGCAAAATTAGATTATATTAGCTCAAGAACCACAAATACAGTTCATTCATCAAATTATGGCAACGGCGGTGAATAATACCATCGCATGTTAAAATTTAACAGGCTTATTCATAATCATTTGTCAAAGGTTTATAAATTAAATTTTCATAGGAATATCGTCCTCTTATAAACTATTATGAATAAGACCGAAAATGCTTAAGGTTTTGACGCACTATAATATTCCAAAATAATGGCAATTACAATTACAAAAAAGGCCTTTAATTGCCGATAACTATTCCGCCCACTAATTACATTAAAAGTTTGGTATGCATCTTAATATATTTAGTGCCAATTACTAATTTTGCTATGAATTTTATTGCTCTATAGATAAAAAGAAACATTTGCCACGCCTATTTCGTCTTCTACTCAAAAATAATATTGTGGCCTGTATATTCATATCTACAGTGCCAAATCTTTTCTGTGCATCCGTTTTATATCTCTGGGTTAAAAAATACATTTGACTCACCCGGCACTCTTTGACGGACCTAAATCATGAACACAAAAAAAAATAACTATCCTATTTGGTGCGAATGACTCCACTTCAGCGCCACATACCGTGTCCATATATACAAAAAATGTATTCTCATTATCAAACAGATATACATACCAATCGTTCAAATTTTCATTATATATTCACCTCAGCGCCAACTACCGGATCTAATTGTACATGAAATTGTTTGTCATGATTAAACATATATACATTCTGAATTTCTGTTGACTTGGTCCATCCTTTGAAATTTTCAATATCAATCACCCTAGCACCACCTAGGGTGAATACATTTGACGCCGACACCTTTGAGAAGGACTTTTTTTTGCCTCACTTACTCGCATAGGGATTAAAAAAACTTCTTCGAACGTTCTTTTTGAAAATTTAGTGCAGTCGGTCAGAGTTGTGCACGTACACACTTTTCGGCTATTCAAACATGACTATTAATACATATTATAATCCAAAATTTTTTGATGTAATTTAACTTCGATTTAATAAAAACAATTACTAAAATTTCAACATTTTGTCTATTCTTTCAAACTTTAATTATAAATCCAACCCAACGCCACCTACCGGGTCCTTTTGTACATACAATTTTTTCTCATAATCAAACAATTACTTACTTAATTTCCCTTTACACCCCATGAATGAGGTATGGGATAGCTTCTCGCGTTGTTGTGAATTAACACGCTTTCTATTTTTAGATTCACAACTAACGGCACCTACTTGTTTATCGACGAATGCGAACGTGACTGTTTGAGAAGCTAGACATGCCGATTGACTCGACACTTATACTGCGAAGTTGCTGTCAACAACATTCGAGGGGAGCCGACAATGAAAAAAAATTTTTTTTTGGGTGACTGGAGCCAGGAGTTGAACCTGTGATCTCCCGCATCGTAGTCGCGTGTTCTAACCACTATGCCACGGCCGATCCCATCAAACAATTATACATTCTAAATTTCAGTTAAATTGGTCCGTTCGTTCAAATTTTGATTATAAACCCACCCCGAGCCACCTACCGGGTCCATTTGTACACAAAATATTTTCTCATAATCAAACTAATATCCACTGTAAATTTCAGTTAAATTGGTAAATGCGTCAAATTGTTGATATAAATCTACCCTAGCGCCACTTGGAGTGGATTTTTTTTCTTTACAAACTACTGAAAATTTCGAATCGAACAAAAAAAAATCAGCCAAATCGCTTCAGCCGTTCTCAAGTGATAGATTTACATACGTGGACCATTTCATTTATACTATATATTATATATACATCCGTATTCATAAAAATTTATAAGAGGTTTATAAACCATTTTTAAGCAAATTTCGAGAAAACAGTATTCATAAACGATTCACAACTTCAAAGAGTTAAAGTGGGGTTGGCCCCACTTTAAGCATGCTATAACTTGACGTTTGTACAATTTATTGTATATTTGAATTTGAGATCTTTATTTTGAGTTTTTGGGCATTTTTAATATGAGAAAGAGCCGTTGCATGTATTCATTGTGTAGGAAATTGTCTTCATAACCATTTCGCACATAGAAAAGTATCGAAATATACAATTTGCATTCATGAATTCCATTTTGAAAAATATAACTTCAAAAATCTTTAAAAATATTTTGTAAATAATGAAATAATATTCGTAATGTAAAAACAATCAAAACAAGGAAACAATGTAATCGGTATCCGATTATTATTTCAACATGAGGAAAGGAAAAGGCAATCTTTAAATGCCATTTTTATTTTAACGTCTTTCTAACCGTCATGAGAATCGTAGTAAATGTAAAATTACGCTACAATTATGTTCATATTTATTATAAGTGCAAATAAATGTTTGATAACCGATTATAAAGCTTTTGTTTCCGATTATAAAGCTTCTTTTTATACATCATTATTGACCAAAAACAGTCAGCGTTGCCACCGGAACACATAAAGCTAAAGTACTGATAAAAAAACGTTTATGAATACAATTTCTTATTAAAGAATATTGCTAATAACGCGGTTACATGAATACTGATTTATGTCGTTTATGCTTTGCTGTTTGTCAACTCTTATTCGACGTCTTAACACGGGGTCTCCACCTGAAATAATGTTTGGCATAATATCTGAGAAAACGTCGACAGAATGAGAGAAGACATTTCTTCAATTTCATCTAAATGTTAAACAAGGGGAAAACGTAGCTATGTTATTCTTATAACATTTCATTTTTGACTCGCTCTCGTACAGTAAACATGTGTTGTTCATGGATGTTTTTATTGTGTGCGTGGCTTGTCTTTTTGTTTTTTTTATAATTTTTTGTAAAAAAATGCAGAATAATAATTAAATTGATTTTTTGGCTGTATTTTTATTTCACAATTGTACACTTTTCACAAGAATTACATTTTCAATGATGGCGTCTGTTTATTGTTATGATTGTGTGTGCTGTTTTTGACAGCCCATATTATAACATAGTTGTTACGACAATTGTCGTGACAACTGTATCTTGACATTTATTAAAATACAAACGCTAACACTATTTGAGTGTCCACACGTAACATAATACACTCTGCGATTGAATTTGACGTTCGCTGATATAAAAATATTATATCTTGTCTCTGGTGTAGACCCCATGTAAGAAGACGAAAACAACAACAAAGCATAAACGACATAACTGCAGGTGGACCACTAACGCATGCATGTATGTATGCGTGGTTTGGTAAATGCTGTGCGGTCCAACCTGAGGCGCTCATAAACATTCCGCCCCCCCCCCCCCCCGTGACTAGGTGAATAAATACATTTATAATTATTTTAATAACGACTAACGGCCTTATTCATAAAAACTTATAAGAGGTTTATAAACCATTTTTAAGCAATTTTCGAGAAAACAATATTCATAAACGATTCACATCTTCAATAAGTTAAAGTAGGGTTGTCTCTACTTTAATCATGTCTCTACCTTATTCATAAAAACTTATAAGAGGTTTATAAACCATTTTTAAGCAATTTTCGAGAAAACAATATTCATAAACGATTCACATCTTCAATAAGTTAAAGTAGGGTTGTCTCTACTTTAATCATGCTATAACTTGACGTTTGTACAATTTATTGCATATTTATGAATTTGAGATCTTTATTCGGAGTTTTTCGGCTATTTTAATATTGAAAAGAGTTGTTGCTTGCATTCATTGTGTAGGAAATTTTCTTCTTAATTATTGCGCACATAGAAAAGTATCTAAATAGACACTTTTCATTCATGAATACCATTTTGAAAAATATTTCTCCAAAATTCTTCAAAAATAATTTGTAAATAATTAAATAATATTCGTGATGTATAAACAATCAAAACAAGGAAACAATGTAATCGGTATCCGATTATAATTTTAACATGAGCAAAAGAAAATCAAATATTTTAATATAATTTTTACTTTACGGCAAGGCCACGAAAAATGAAACCACATAGTTTTTTTTTTCTGTCACAAGGTCCAAATTTTTTTTTATATTTCAAATGTCTAATATGTATAGAATATGGCAGCAATGTAAATAGACACTTTTCATTCATGAATACCATTTTGAAAAATATTTCTCCAAAATTCTTCAAAAATAATTTGTAAATAATTAAATAATATTCGTGATGTATAAACAATCAAAACAAGGAAACAATGTAATCGGTATCCGATTATAATTTTAACATGAGCAATATAATAATATAATATAATTTTTACTTTACGGCAAGGCCACGAAAAATGAAACCACATAGTTTTTTTTTTCTGTCACAAGGTCCAAATTTTTTTTTATATTTCAAATGTCTAATATGTATAGAATATGGCAGCAATGTATGCCAGTGCAAAATTTGTGTCTGCTTTGACATTTTACATCCTTTTCATAAGTGGCACATGCAAGGTGTATTTGGAAAATATACCAATGTCGGCGAAAAAGGTTAATTTTGTTCTTATTTTTTTATACTTTAGACAGATGATTACCTTTTTTGGATAGAATACAAATCAAACTATTGATTAGCAAGCAAATTTGTGTACAAAGCTTGGGTTTTGGACCAATTTAAGATTAAAGTAATCAGCCGCAAATAAATGGTGACGTTACTGACAAATTTTTATAAAATGTTTTTTTATGCATCAACTAACTATAAAAGAGGTTGGATGAGCTGATTTTTTTTAGTATTTTTGAAGTACTTTCATAATCAATGCTTAAATGAAGCATTATTAGCACATAGCAGGGTATTTTTGCAAAAAAAAATTGTGTGACGTTACTGACGGATTATTTTAATTTTATTTTTTTTACTTTTTTGCTTAATAATTTGGTATTTAGTTGCTAGACTCCGATTCCTGGTGCAAAAAGAGCTTGCTTTTACATCCTTTTCATAAGTGGCACATGCAAGGTGTATTTGGAAAATATACCAATGTCGGCGAAAAAGGTTAATTTTGTTCTTATTTTTTTATACTTTAGACAGATGATTACCTTTTTTGGATAGAATACAAATCAAACTATTGATTAGCAAGCAAATTTGTGTACAAAGCTTGGGTTTTGGACCAATTTAAGATTAAAGTAATCAGCCGCAAATAAATGGTGACGTTACTGACAAATTTTTATAAAATGTTTTTTTATGCATCAACTAACTATAAAAGAGGTTGGATGAGCTGATTTTTTTTAGTATTTTTGAAGTACTTTCATAATCAATGCTTAAATGAAGCATTATTAGCACATAGCAGGGTATTTTTGCAAAAAAAAATTGTGTGACGTTACTGACGGATTATTTTAATTTTATTTTTTTTACTTTTTTGCTTAATAATTTGGTATTTAGTTGCTAGACTCCGATTCCTGGTGCAAAAAGAGACAAGCGTTATGTTAAAAAGCTAAAAGAAATCAACAAATACGACGAGTACAAAAGGAAAAAGCTCGTCACTGCATAGTAAACAGAGCACGGTAATTCGTTGAGGCGTTTCAAAATACACAATCGCAAACATTAGTTGCGGAAGTTGCTGAAGAAGAGTTTAAAAAATAAACACCATTTTGGATACGGCCACAATTTTCGCAAACGCAAAAACCATTCGCGACATTTCGTCTTCGCACCAAATCCGTACCATTGGGGACGAAATAGCAGCTCAGCAATTAAAATTGCTTTTTTTTTATTGATATTTTATGTTTATTTACGTTAAAAAAACTTCAACTAAAGCGATGCTTTAATTTTGCAAAAATTAACAAGTCTGAAATAATAAAGACTTTTGTTTTTTCCGATAATAATGTGTTTTTATTTTACAGTGTCCTGGCTTTAGTTCAAAAAACTGACACAAAATTTTTATCACCATTTAGGAAGAAATTTCACAAAAAAAAATACAAAAACAGAAGTTAATTCGACATTTTTCATACTAAATAGCCGCTAAGACTGAAAAGTAGGGAAAATTTACAAATTTTAATTTTAATAATGCAAAACTGATCAGAAACCGATTTCAACCCTCAAGCTATACACATTATTGAAGAGATAATTTTATTAACTAACACTCTATCATACAAAAATCAGCTCTAAAGGTCGAGCCCGATTTACTACAATTTTTTTTATGAGACTGGTTTAGTCTTAATATCTCCCCAGGTTTCATCTTAAAACTCCTCTACGATGGTTTTTTGGTCGTTTAGAGAAAAAAGACCCGAAAATCCTACCAAAATTTGTACGTGTAACGTTACTGACATTTTTGTGTGACGTTACTGACACTGCTTTTATGGCGATTACGTGATTAAAACATACAATTTAGCCCACCTTTTGGATAAAAATCATCTTTCAGCCTTCCTTTTTTAAATACTGGGCAATTATAAACATAAACTCTTTTCAATTCGCTAATTTTTACACAAACGTTCAGTAAACTCAAAACACACTTCCAAAATCCGGTGACGTTACTGACGGCTTAAAATGTTCATGGACTTCACAAAACAAAACGAGATACTGCAAAATTGTCTGCGTATGAAACAACAGTTATGACGAGTTATTTCATATGCCGCTCTCAAGTTGGGAGAAATAATAGTATTTAGTAAAGATATTCACCAAAATATGTATACGAACGTGACGTTACTGACGGTGGCCTTGCCCTTTAACGTCTTTCTTATCATCATGAGAATCGTAGTCAATGAAAAATTGTGCTACAATAATGTTCATAGTGATTATAAGTGCAAATACATATTTGGTATCCGATTATAAAGCTTTTTTATCCGATTATGAAGCTGTTTTTGTACATCATTAACGACCAATAACAGTCGGCGTTGCCACCTGAACACATTAAGCTAAAGTACTGATAAAAAACGTTTATGAATACAATTCCTTATTAAAGGTTTGTTAGAGCTAAAGAATACTTTAGCTAGAGAACGCTTCATACCTACTTTAGAAATTTTTTATGAATAAGGCCGTAATTATTTAAAATTAAATTATATAAATGATGATGCTGCTGATGTTTATGATGAAGATGCTGTTGATGATGCTGCCGATGTTGCTGATATTGATGATGAGGTTAGCGATGAGTTGGTCCTATGAAGACATAGCCCAAGGCCGTTTTGTGGGCTTCGACTAGCCCAAGCCCGGTGCGGGTAACGCCATCTCTTCGGAGCATCGGGTACACATCTGCTGCCAATTCGATGTCAATCGGTGTGTTGGCCTGTGGGTCGACATCAGCTAGGGATGTTTGTGTTAAATCATGGGTCGGGTCTTCTATTATTGGGTCGGCGTATGGTCTTCTTGGGAGGTCCTCGGTAATTAGGGCAGTTATCTGTAGTACGCAATCGTTTTGCTCGTTTCTCGCCCTGATTTTAAATCTGGTGAACCTACGGTCCTGTTCGAGAAACGAGCGTAGTCCCAGCCTTCTGAAAGTAGACAATGTAATGCGGGAGACTACCGAGGACGGACAAATTAGGGCTCGCATCATCGCCCATGTTTCATAGTTGTCCTCTGAAACACGTACCGTGGCCGTAGGGATAAAAAAATTCGTCCTTCTACACGGCGGTACGGTCCTGTTCGAGAAACGAGCGTAGTCCCAGCCTTCTGAAAGTAGACAATGTAATGCGGGAGACTACCGAGGACGGACAAATTAGGGCTCGCATCATCGCCCATGTTTCATAGTTGTCCTCTGAAACACGTACCGTGGCCGTAGGGATACAAAAATTCGTCCTTCTACACGGCGGTTCGTTACGTCGGGTACCGAGTAGATTGTTGTCTAGCTGGGTCACGCCGTGAAGCAAGGTATGATGTCGCAAGCCACATTCGCGACACCCAGCTACAGTGGGGCAATCAGGCGCCAGGTGACTTCTCGCTAGACAGTTCCGACAATACTCCCTTCTCTCTACGGCCACGTACCGTTGATATGGAGTCATATCCCTAAAGCGATGGCATGTCTTAATTGCATTATCTTCTTGGCATAATCCACATGAGTCAACTACCGGGTCGATCGCGTTGGGACAAGCGCTGATGTGGGCGTTCATTTTGTCGGTCATTTCGCCGGCCTGGAAACTGATTTCGCCTTTCGTTGGACCTTTCAAGACGTGGTAAGTAGGCAGCCATGACTAAGGGAGTATAAAAAAGATGTGCATTTGTGGAAATGTAAATTTTGAATTATAATGGCCTAGTCAATCTGATAGAAGATGTACGATTTTTTTAATAGGTCGGGTCAGTATGCCCCCATTTTCCACTCATTGGGGGCTAACTTTTCGTCTTTTATTACAACGAGGTCATTAATTTGGACGTTTTTTTGTTTACATTTCCATTTATTTCTGCGATGTAGTTCTTTAAGATATTCAGACTTCCATCTTTGGCAAAAATGTTGCGAAATTATACGAAGACGCTTCCATCGTTTCTCAAGTGTCACGTTTTCTTCTGAAATATCTGGTTCTGCGGGTGTTAGCATAGACGTACCGATAAGAAAATGACCCGGGGTCAAAGGTGTAAGATCGCTTGGATCATCGCTAGAAGGACTTAAAGGTCGAGAATTAAGACAAGATTCTATACGAGCTAAGATTGTGGAAAATTCTTCAAAAGTAAAATTCATTTTTGGTATTAATATGCGTAAATGGGTCTTGAAAGATTTGACACCTGCCTTCCAAAGGCCACCCATGTGAGGAACACCAGGAGGTATGAATTTCCATTCTAGATCTTGATGTATTGAAATTTTGATTGTGTTAGTCTGCAGTGTCTTCATAAATTGAATGCGATCCTTTTTGATCATTTCGGCTGCGCCGACAAAGTTTGTCCCATTGTTCGAGTATATTCTCGCTGGGCAGCCGCGTCTTCCCATAAATCGATTAAATGCTGCTAAAAATGATAATGTTGACAGGTCACTTGTGGCTTCTAAATGTATGGCCTTTGTTGCGAAACAAACAAATACGCATACATATCCTTTGGTAATTAAACAAGCTCTGCCGGTGAAATTTTTGATTGAAAAGGGTCCAGCAAAATCGACGCCTGTATTTGTAAATGGTCTGGTTAATGTCGTGCGTTCTGGTGGTAGGGCTGCCATGATTTGACTTTGGGTCTCCTTTTTTTGCAATAAACATGTTTTACGATTACGAATCACCTTTTTGACCAAGGGCTTGAGTCTAAATATCCAGAATTCAGATCTCACGACTTGGTCCATAGGTGATTAGCTCCAGGTGCTGTAATTTTATGAATCGATTCCACAAGTAATTGAGTATAGCGTGATTCATATGGTAGTATAATTGGGTGTCGCTCGTTATAAGTCAGTGTTGGTGACTGAGCTAGACGGCCATTGGCTCGTACAATGCCTTTTGTGTCTAGAAAAGGATTAAGAGATACAAGGCCGCTGCTACGCGATAGTTGATTCTTGAGCTTTAAAGCTTTGTATACAGGACCGAAGTGCTGTTTTTGGGTGAAAATAATAAGTCTAGTTTTAACATCTTGAATTTCGTCAGTGGTGACAGATGTAGAGTCAAAATTAAACTGAGACTTTCTTATACCCGTGTTTTTCCAGTATCTTAATGAATAAGCTAACACCTCATTCGCACGAGATAAGGAGGAAAATCGAAGCAAAGGGTCTTCCAATGTGGTTGTTGCGAAAACTTTAATCGCTTTAGCTTCTAAGTTAGTATCTTCTTGAATTTCATGAATAGGCTACCGATCTTTTGGCATTTTTAACCATTGAGGGCCGTGCCACCATAGCTGCGTAGATTTAAGTTCCTCTGGCGAACACCCACGGCTTGCAATGTCAGCTGGGTTACATTCAGAGTCAATGTGTCTCCAATTTCCATTTCCAACATTATCTAAGATCTCTGAGACCCGATTTCCCACAAAGGTACTCCAAGAACAGGGTGGCTTTTTTAGCCAGGCCAGAACAATTGTTGAATCGGTCCAATATTGTGTCGAGAAGTTAGAAATTTGTAATTTTGGAAGAATGGAAGCTGCTAGGGTCGATAAAGACACAGCTCCACACAGCTCAAGTCTAGGTAAGGAGATTTGTTTTATTGGAGCAACGCGAGTTTTGGCAGCTAACAAAAAGGTATCAGTTGTGTAGTCGTTTTCGATGCGAATATATGGTGGCAGCATAAGCTTTTTCAGATGCGTCGCAAAAACCATGAATTTCCACAGTACTTGATGGATTAAACTGGACCCATCTTGGGACTGTAATATAGTCTATTGACGGGCAGTTTTTGACAAAATGTTGCCAGCTCATTTGTGTTGGGGTTTTCAATACTTCGTCCCATTCTACCTTATCTAGCCAGACTTGTTGCATCAGCTTTGCCACAATGATGATAGGATGGATAATTTTAGGGTCATTTGAACACCATTTCCTCAATTCGAAACCGGCTGAGGCCAAGGCAGTAGCGAGTTGTTTTCTCGAGGCTATTGCCTGCTCTACTGTATGTCCACCGGCTAAAACGTCATCAACGTACAAATTTTGTTGATTATTTGTGAGGCTAGAGGATATGTGACCTTTACGTCTTCGGCAAGTTGTAATAGAGTTCGTATGGCCAAAAAAGGTGCGCAATTTATGCCAAAGGTTACGGTCATAAGTCCAAAATCTTCTACCGGATCGTTTGGCGACTTTCTAAACAAAATTCTTTGAAATTTTGTTTGAGTGGGGTCTACGAAGATTCGGCGATACATTTTGGTATCGTCTGCATTAAATACATACTTAAAGAACCTCCATTTCAATATCTGTATGACGAGTTCTTGTTGCAGTATGGGTCCTGGGTATAGATTTTCATTGAGGCTCCTTTTATTTGAGGTGGGACTGGAGGCATTAAAGACAACTCTAAGCTTTGTTGTTACTCTATCTGGCTTAATAACAGCGTGATGTGGCAGATAATAATTTGGGCTCGTGTCTATTTCTATGTTTGATATTTTTCTCATGTGTCCCAAATCCAAATATTCCAAGATGGCGGAGTCGTACTGCTCCTTAATGTCAGGTGTCTTTAGAAGTTTTATCTCCATTCTATAAAACTGTGCCAACGCAATATTTCTGGAACTTCCTAAACCTTCACAATTTTTGAATGGTAGGGTCACAATATATCATCCAGATGAGTCTCTTATTGTCGTGGCTTTGAAGTTTTCTTCACAAAATGTATCTTCCTTATACCTCAAAATATTTTTTGGGATTTCCTCCACCTCCCAAAAACGTGTGATGACTTTTTCGATCGATGTTGTATTATGTAACGAGATGTTATTAGCGTTGCGGGTCTCCTGATTAATGGGTCCTCCAACTATCCACCCGAAAACCGTTTTTTGGGCTAAAAGGGTTCCGATAGACTTCATAGGAACTCCCATTGTGTATATCGTTACCTTAATATACAAAGGCCCTAACTCATGAAAAACGAAGTTTACAGGAGGAGGAAAAAACTTAATAAAACAAGAAACACACCAGATACAAAAACATTTAAAATGCAGTTTTTATTAGCTTATAACTTCGCTATTATTCAACGCATCTCCGTAAATGGAAGGCGTATCTGATGGTGCTCTGTCAGAATCGACAAAAAACACGATTTCAAAAAATTATAAGTTGGGGCCTTTCTATATTAAGGTAACGATATGAGGGGTCTAATGTCCATTCCAATCAGAAGATCAACGGGTCTACTAGCGTAGAATTTAGGGTCTGATAGCTCAAGTTCGGCAGCGAATTTAAGTTCTGTTTCATCGAGTGTTCATAGTGGTAAATTTGAAGGAAGTGTCCTCAAAATCGGTGCCCACACTTCTAGCTCAAAGCTAGTATCAACTCGTGAACAAAGATGAAAGAAACAAGATTTGGTGCTGGTTTCCGATACGTTTTGATTTATTCCGGAAACATGAACTAGGTTTTTCTTTGTTGGAAGACGAAGCATATTTCATAGTTTTTCAGTGATGAAAGTGGATTGGGAACCAGAGTCAATAATCGCCCTGACATCGTAACGCTGTCCTCCATGTTGTATTTGGACGGTGGCAGTAAATAACAATGTAGCTTGTGTCTGAACTTTAGGTGATTTTCTTTGTTATAGGGTCAAGGTCGTGATATTAGGGGATTCTATTTGAGATGTGGACTGTATTATTGTGTTTAACGCCGCTGCGCTAGTACTAGGTTGAGAGTTATCTCTTGCTGGTTCGTGAGTTGAAGATCGGTTTTCATTACCTTTATGCAGCAAAGTATTGTGCCTTTGCCTACATTCTCGACAACTGTAACGACTTTTGCAATCCTTGACCCCTTGGTTAGATAAAAGACAGTTATAACAAAGATGCGAAAGTTTTACCAAATGAATTCGATCATTGACAGATTTTTCGAGAAATTTCGGGCACACTCGTAAAAGGTGATTTTGCCTGCAAAGTTGACAATTTTGTTCCTTTTTTGAACGAGGTCCACTGTACTGTTGTGTATTATGGTTATTCTTTCAAATTCTTTCCAACTTGGAATCACGGTACAATCTGTAAGAGAATTTTCAAATTCCTCTAGAAAGGGTCTGGGCAATTTTGTTGAGCAAAGATAAGTTAAAATGGGGTCCCACCCCATTGTGTCAACCTTTAGCGCTTCTAAAGTTTGAGTACAACTTTTTATTGTTCGCCGTAATTTTTGAATAGAGGCACCGAGTCTTCCGAGACAACTGGCAAATTAAATAAGGATTTCAGCTGTTCGTTTACTTGCATTCTTTTGTTTTCGTACCGGTCCACCAAATTCTTCCATGCTATGTCGAATCCATCATGGGTCAAAGGGACTTGACTGATTATATCCCTTGGTTCTCCGGCAGTTTTTTGCGTGAGATGAAATAACTTTTCAACATTGCTTAACTTTTTATTTTCGATGTATAGGGTCGTAAACAGGTCTCTAAAGCTCGGCCAGGCTTGGTATCCTCCGCGGAAAGTGTCTGTGTCACACGGTGGAAGCATTAAAAAGGTTGGTGTGTCTGCTTCATTCCGTTATGTTTGTATCTCAGATTCGCGGGCTAGTTTTTCTTCCATTTGACGGTCCGTCATTTTTTGTAGTTTTTCGTTAAGAGAGCTAAGAACCCGTTTGTAGGTATCTAATGCTTCCTTATAATGGGTTCGAAGTTTGTTTTTGTCGATTTTGATTTCTCCTTCTTCGGGAATTCGGTCACGACAATCAGTATAGCTTCTCTTAAGTTGGTCCCATAAAGAATTCAGCTCCACTCTAGTTGCTTCCAAGGCGTGAATGTTGTCATCGGAATTTCCAACATTGTAAACACTTTCGAAATCCTCAAGGTCGTTGACGCAATTTTTGTATTTTTCAGACAATATTTTATCCATTTTCTAAATGCCCAAGTTTGATGAAATTTTCAGAGAAGATTTTTCCAATAAGGGTCAAAAAAAAAAATTATGTTTGTATCGAGTCGAGAAAAAAAATATTTTCCAAAAAATTTTTGAAAAAAAAAATTTTTATTTGAAGCGAGTCGAAAAATTTTTCCAAAAAATTTTCTAATTCTAGGTCGAAAATTTTATTTTGATTGAGTAGAAAAATTTTTTCCAAGTATATTTGCTTCGGCACGACGAAAAAATTATCCAAAAATTTTTTATTTGAAGCGAGTCGAAAAATTTTTCCAAAAATTTTCTAATTCTAAGTCGAAAATTTTATTTTGATTGAGTAGAAAAAATTTTTCCAAGTATATTTGCTTCGGCACGACGAAAAAATAATCCAAAATTTTTTTATTTGAAGCGAGTCGAAAAATTTTTCCAAAAATTTTCTAATTCTAGGTCGAAAATTTTATTTGTATCGAGTAGAAAAAATTTTTCCAAGTATATTTGCCTTCAGCACGACGAAAAAATTATCCAAAAATTTTTTATTTGAGCGAGTCGAAAAATTTTTCCAGAAATTTTCTAATACTTTGTCGAAAATTTTATTTTGATTGAGTAGAAAATTTTTTCCAAGTGGTTGTTATCAGCGCGACGAAAAAATTGTCCAAAAAATTTTTTATTTGCAACGGATCGAAAAATTTTTCCAAAAATTTTCTAGTTCTAGGTCGAAAATTTTATTTTGATTGAGTAGAAAAAATTTTTCCAAGTACATATATTTGCCTTCAGCACGAAGAAAAAATTATCCAAAAATTTTTTATTTGAAGCGAGTGGAAAAATTTTACCAAAAAATTTTCTAATTCTAGGCCGAAAATTTTATTTTGATTGAGTGGAAAAATTTTTTCCAAGTATATTTGCTTCGGCACGACGAAAAAATTATCCAAAAATTTTTTATTTGAAGCGAGTCGAAAAATTTTTCCAAAAATTTTCTAATTCTAGGTCGAAAATTTTATTTTGATTGAGTAGAAAAGTTTTTCCAAGTGGTTTTGTTATAAGCGCGACGAAAAAATTGTCCAAAAAATTTTGTATTTGCTACGGATCGAAAAATTTTTCCAAAAATTTTCTAGTTCTAGGTCGAAAATTTTATTTTGATTGAGTAGAAAAAATTTTTCCAATTATTTTTGTTTTCAGCGAGACGAAAATATCATACAAGAATTTTTCATTTGCAACGAATCGAAAAAATTTTCTTGTTCTAGGTCGAAAATTTTATTTGTATTGAGTAGAAAAATTTTTTTCAAGTATTTTTGTTTTCAGCGAGACGAAAAAATTATCCAAGAATTTTTCATTTGCAACGAGTCGAAAAATTTTTCCAAAAATTTTCAAAGTATTTTTGTTATCAGCGCGACGAAAAAATTAGCCAAAAATTAGCAGCATTTGTACATATGTAAAAGCAAAACTTAGAAAATATTTGCTTCTCCCCGTTATTTCTTTTGCTTGTTTTTAGCGCTTTTTTTTTTTTTTTTTACTTACTGCTTAATCCCCTTTTGTGTCGCGATGTGTACCTGTGTGTATGTGTGTCTCTTTTTTTTGTTGGGTCTGGAGTCTCCCGTTACTGTTGTCTCTGCTGCGTTGTTTTGTTGTGATAAAACCGTTGTGTTCGGGTCTGGCGTTGATGTTGTGATCTTGTCTAAATCGTCTCCTCTGTTGCTAGGCGCAAAAAGTTGTTTTCCACTTTATGTAAATGTTCTCTTTTTTTTTTGAAATTGTTCCGTTTTGTGTGATTTGGGTTGTTTTTTGTTTTTCCAAACTTTCGATTTGTGCTACCGTTATGTTTATTTGTAAATCCAATTTTTACAGCAAATTTCGAGGTTAATTTTTCCAATAAAAATATTAGTTTTGTATGTTAGTTATTTAAAAATTTAATATTGTGCAATTAGAAATTTCGAATTTTGTGACTTAGGAAAGGCTAGTAAATTTTCCTTTAAAATGTTATGTAGTTAGTGCAATTTCCCGTTTTTTCAGATATCTAGGTTAGTGTAGGAAGATTTCGTTTCGCATGGCAAATTTTATTTATTAAGAGTTTTAGGTTAATTTAGCAAAAAATTTTATTTTAGGTAAGTAGCAAAATTTTTAATTTATAAGTGTTCTAGGTTAGATTAGCAAAATTTAGATTTATATGTAGCTCAAATTTTAGTTTTAGGTAGGTAGCACAATTTTCGAATTTTTAAGTGTTCTAGGTTAGTTTAGCAAAAATTTTTAAGTAGATAGCACAATTTGTATTTATTAAGAGTTCCACTTTTATTTATTAAAATGTTAGTTTAAGTAGGTAGCACAAATTTTATTTATTTATTTTTTCACTTTGTTCGGTATCACATTTTTGGCACCCACTGTAGAATTTCGCCGCTTCTTCTTTTTCACCAATATGTTATTGTTGTTGTTTGTCTGTCTTTTTCACTTCACCATTCGGACCTTTGTTGCCCAATTAAGTAACCAATTTTATACTATGCATTTGGGTAATTTAACATCCATTTCCAATTATCTATTTCGTTAATAAATGTAGTACTGCGTCCTTACTCCATTTATACTTGTCTGCCTGGGTACTGCTAAGAAAACAATATGGTGCTATCTTCCTTATGGGGCTATTTAAACCAACGCACAGTGTGACTTTTGTCACTTTTAGGATGCAAAAAGTCGTAACAGTCAAATTAAAGTAAATACGTCAATGAAATTTAGCAATAATAATGATGATATCGATATAGAATTGGACACAAAAAATGGGCGTGATCCCCCCACTTTTTTGGCCACCCCCCATATAAGGTGTAAATACCATAATTTCCTTTAATAGCACTTTTTGGGGCGGAAAGAAATAAAAACAATTTTAATTTCACAAAATTTTTAGATACACACAAATGCCTTCAGTTAGTAGTTGTTTTGAGATGATTAATATATATTTTAGAAAACAAACTTAAATTTCATATTAAAAAAATGCAATCTGGAAATAAAAATAATTACTCCGAGTCAATATCGTTTCCAAATTCCGGTACGGCTAATAAGCCAATAACTTATTTTGGTAATGCTCGTCGCTTTGTGTTAGTCGCTTTCCGCAAGCTGCATATAAAGGGGTCTGGCGATATGAGTAATTTGTGCAACAAATTTAAATTACTTTCAATTTTAGATGTAAGGGTATAGAGTTCTCGATAATTTCTTGCATCTTTGTTTCTGGACTCTTGAGCCACTTCAGAAAGTTGACCAATAGGAATAATGGAAGACGCTATTATATCCTTTCCATGAAAAATAATTTTATGCACACTCACTGGCATATTGTACCATGCATATTCTGAGAAATACAGTTCTCTGGTATCTGTGACAAAGCGGTAAAAAGCTATAGAATTAATTTGAAATTCACAATCTATTCAGGAAAGTATTGCGTGAAACCTTTTCAACAAATTTATATTTATTCCTGTTATGTCGGACGTTATTTCAGGAACTCCAAAAAATCTTCTCGCAAGACTTCCTCTTGTGCAGCACACAATCTTTTTAAACTGTGATCAATTAGCGATTGCAATCCCATCTTAGCATATGTTTTCGTTAAGGTTACTTGTTCATAAAGCCTTTGTTTTTTTACACAGTTGTATGAAGGATATATTTTTTTGGCTTATTTCTGAAGTATGCTGCCTGATAAGGTTATAATCATTTGTAAATAGACCAGTATCAATAATCATCGCAAGTGCTTGTTCTGGTGACTTTTCATGTTCTCATTAGATAATCGAGATTTCTTTAATGCAGTGCCTCTTGATCGAAAAGTCACGGCCAAGTCTTGTAGTATTTTTGCAGAATTTCTTTTTCCAGATAATCTCAGTGTCATTTCCGCTGCCGTTAACAATTGGTCATTATCAGTATTGCTCATAAGTTCCTTAGCTTTTCGCTTCATTGAGCGCAAAGAAGATTCAGAAAAGTTTTTTTCAGGCCTTCCTGTCTTCGATATATCGCGAGATGTACTTGCCCCAACATCAACAATATAATCTGAAAAGTTCAGATCTTTTGACATGTAGAATTTTGTTGCCAAAAAAACCTATTTATTCGAGCAGCATGTTCCCATCTTGACCGAAAATCAAAAGAAAGTTTGATCACAAACGTTTTTAATTTATGGTGGTCCACATATTTTCCAATTATACTGCAAATGTGATTATATACGGCATCATTTTTGTCTTCCATCTTGCTTATGAGCCCAACATCAAAGAGCGCATTTCGTGGATTTGCCCTGTTTTTTTTTGCGAAAAATTAAAATATCGCAAAAAGGAGCAACAACTTATTGTTGAATCTGAAACTAGATATATGAACCTTCAATCTCCATTTAATCACTTAACAGAATTCTACAGAATCATGCAAGTTTTTCTCTATCAAAAAACAAACATTTTTGTAAATCACTCAAACTTCCAACTTAATTAATGCAAAAATATTTTTGTAAAAATATTTTGCCACAAAAAAGTAATACCACCGCAAAGTTCAACAAAAAACTTTGATAACTGTTAACATGTTAATTGTTGTTTTTTTCTTTTTGTTTTGAATACATTTTCGTAACATAAGTACTCTTGTTTACCATATGCTTAAAATTCATAGCGATCGGGGACATTTTGTTTTTGAACTTTTGGCATCCTAAATGTGGAGAAAGTCACACTATGCAACGTATGGGCATTTCACAATAACGCGAGAAGCAATCTCATACCTAGTTCATGGATGTAAAGGAAAAGTAAGAGTTTTTTATGGGTATTTCCAGCCCTACGAATGTTAATTTAAAAAAATACCCTTTAAAGTTATTATTGTACCTTTAATATTAATTTTTGGTTAGCTATAAATCAGCTATATAACTTGAAAAAAATGTGTTATTAAAAAAATTCCAATCCACGATACAGCAGACGCTCGAATACTAGAACTCCCGGAAATTCGAATCATTTAGTAATTATAAAATTGGTTTTTAATATGTACATTGCATGCTCTTAAATTAGATTCGTCAGTTCTAATTTTCGAACCAAACCTTTGCCATACCCCTTTTGGCAATCCTTCCTACGAAGGTGGCACCAATTTATGTATTGCACTGTGGTATTAAAGATATTATTGAAAAAACAAAAAATCCAGCATTTTTGCCAGGCACACAACAAATTTTTTTTGCACTCCCAAATTTGTTTTTTCATAGCCGTTCATATGAGGCTGGTATAAACAGAAAGAACAAGATTTCCGCTCAATATGGGCTTAGAAAGACTGTGACTGGGATGACCTTACGTGAAATTGCACTAAAATTTATTAAAATAAAACACCCAACAATTTTATTTATATAAATATCCATAAAGAACATTTATTTAAGCACTTTTATATTTGTCCGAGGAGGTAGTCTATTAACTGCCTAACCAAGCTTTACAAAAAAAACGCAGAGCTTTGGATTACTTGCTTCTATAAAATTTAGGTTTTTTCAATTGCACTTTATTTTATAATATTTAATATATGTTTGTATATAACCGTTTATGTTTGTTTGTGGTAATACACGTGTACATTTATTTATACTGTATACCGAAAATAGTTTAATTCTTTTATTTACAAGGTTTGCAATACACATCAGCGGGTTTTCCATCATACATATTTATATATATACCCGAAGTGGTGATCATAATTAAAAATACATATATTATGCATAGTTATATGTATTAATATATATTTATATAAATATCAAAACGTATATGTACATACATATATAATTCATTAGTTTTGTTCCTCTTATAATATTTAAAATTTTTATAAAAAATATTGCGCCTCGTTCTTCAAAAAACAAGAGGAAAATTTCAAAAAATTCGACGGTTTTGTTTAAGAATTATTAACAAAAATGTATACAAAAATTTTACTAAGAATTGCACATATAATTTTAAAACAATCGGTCAAATAATAGAGAAATTAAGAGTTCAATGTTGAGAATTTAACATGAAGCGGTCTGTTAGTTAAAATTTTTAGACATAAAGAGAGGCCGTACATCTTCACACTTTTCGATGTAATAAGAATCCATCAATTTGTTAATTAAATACAAACACACACAAAAATTTAATATAAATTCTTCTAAATTCAAAATAATAAAAATTGACTTAACACAAATGACTTCATTTACACAGAGCGGTCACTGCATGACGACGGAAGGCTCACTCGCAACACTTAGAATTAAACCAGAATATCAATCGCTTAAAGGGGCTCTGGACTAAAATTGGACTACATACAGCATTTTGCTGTGCTTCTCATTTTTGTGATTGCATTAAATAAATTCTTAGTTTAAACTAAATTAACATTCTAGGGCTAAGGTGTAAAGATACATACATATTCTTAAACATATCGAATGCATTATAAAACTTAACAATAAACTATGTAAAATAGACAGAAGAAAGTGGCGGAGGGCTCCGAACAGCATGTGACACATATAATCCAACGTCGGTAGGAAATTGGTTTGAGACCGCTAGCAGATTAACAAAGGCCAACGGAGATACATAGATAATATATAAAAGATCCTAATAACAAAAACAATAAAGCTTGTAAGCCTCATAGGCGTAACTCTTCGAGTCTTAAAGAAGATAAGGTTGGCTCTGATTACACAAATGGAAATCACTTTGCGGGGCGAAAATGGATGTAAGTTCCGTGTTTACTTCTAACAGTCTCAAGGTGTACATGATGGAAAGTTGTGGCTATCCTGAACGTAAAACATAATTAAGTAAATAAAAACACATTACAACTACATACAAAGTAAACTTATCAACAACAATTCGTATTGGCTCGGAGAAGATTTCTCATTAATATACAAATTTTCTAAATTACTTAGTACATTCAATTATGTATACATTTATATATGCTAAATAATCAGTAGTAAAAAATGGGAATGTGTGTTAAAAGGCACATGTATAGACATGCTCTTAATATGTACCTGTATCTTCGAACATTTCACAAATATCATTAGGCCTAAAAAGTGTCATTTGCTTTTTTCTTCAATGACAAATTATTAAAAAACACACACATTTGAAGAACATTATTAAAACATAACGTAATTTCTGCTTTCCTCCTCTAAGTAATACACGCATCTCTTCCACTGTCAGTCGAAGGACGAATATTTTCTCAATCTATCTATTGGAAGGTAAATATAAATGACCATCAATGACTTAGTATTTATACTTAACTCCTAGACATGGTAATTGGCATGTAGTGTGACAGTGAAACAATTATTTAAATGCTAATTTTAGGAGCTTATCCGAAGTGCAAATAAAGAAACCGCAAAAACATTAAAACGAGTGGAATTTTAAATGTACTAATTACTGCACATCCGATCAATTAATGAAAGGAGAGAGAGGGCCAAGGATCACAGTACGGGTACTTCAAAGTTGCAGGCCACCAATATACAGAATGTCGATATGGTTTACAGGAAATGTAAAGATTGAATGAAAATTTTTAATATGATGTGCAGGGCATGTAGTAACTGCAATACGACCTGAAAACTTATTTTACAATGTGTATTTTTGTTTAAAATTCCCTACACTACATTTAGAAAGTTTTTAACACTTTTTGATGTTATGTTTATTAACGAGAGCTTGTAGCTTGTGCAATTGACTTAGTAGGCCAGCATTTGAATCTTCTAAAGACTTAACACGCTTCTTGTAGTCGTTGTTCTCGTTCACTAAAATCTCTACTTTACGTTCTAGTTGGTCCATGTATTCTTTTTTCTTACGCCTACTTTCTTGGGCGGAAATCTGCAAAATGCAATGGATAAATATAGCATTGGTGCTTTTTAGCATTTAATCTTGTCCGACTTACCTTGTTTTTAATCTTTCGCCGTATTTTCTTGAGCGACTTCTCTTCTGCTTTGGTTAGGGGTAGCTTCTGTGGTATGGGGTAACCTTCTGCCAAAAGAGTTCGTTTCTCTTCCTCGGTTAACAACAAGTTTCCTGTTGATCCCTTCTGCAAATCAATACAAAAGATGATAGAATCGAAGACATATGACTATGTAAGCAAATGTGCCTCTTACCGGTTGAGAGCTTATTAGTGGTGTGTGTATTGGTTGGCGGGTAGAACCTCCACTTGTATGTCGGCTCAGGCTTACACTGGAACTTGAGCTGGAGGTAGTGGACGAGGCAGAACTGCTGGTGTTGCGTCTAATCGTTGTGACTGTTAGCACACCACTTGACGGCTGCATGCCGGAACTGGTAGTTCTAGTGGTGGCTGATGAGGCGGGCGATTGCGGCGACAGCATGTGTTCAGGCGTGAGGTTGCCCTCGGAGCCATCGCTCGACAGCGACGAAGGCGGAGTTAACGGCAGGCCATACGATTTGGTAACTGAAGGACCGGTATGCACAAATGTCCCGCCATTCGTTACGCTAGTTTCGGACTTTATGGTGAATTTGGGTATTATTACATTTTGTGCATTCGAGCTTAAAATTATTTGCTGAGACTTAAGCAGATTTTGAGAAGAGGGTGTGAGCTGTAGACAGCCATCCTAGAAAAATTATTTGAAATAAACTGTGAATACGCTTTAAATCAGTTTTAATCAGCTTTTAAGCTTACCTTATGTTCAAAAACCAGATCGGAATTTGTAAATGCCGCCATATTGGCCATGGTTAAGCTAAGAGTGCCGTTGGAATTGTTGTCAGCTCTGTCCCTAGTCTCGGGGCTAGTGGGACAACTTGAGTCAGGAGACATAGGTTCATTTTTAATGCAGGATTCATCAATTTCAATGTCTGAGCAAATATCGGGTGACTGGCTGCCTTCCCTCGAGGACGAACTCGAGCTACAGTCGTTGTCCATGATAGTAGCAAGGTCGTCTTGAGGTAGATATTGTTGCTGAATCGTTGTAGATGATTGTTTGACCATCAATTTGGTATCTGTGGAGGTGACGACGTTGCTCAAACTCTGGCAATGGTCCAGACTGCGCAGACTGAGTGTGATTGGCGTACTGGCAATTTTGCACAGGCCACCATATACGTTGGAGGCATGAGGAGGGCTGATGTCGGGCGACATCGTGACATTTGAATTACAGGAAATGGCGCCTCCAACAGAAGGAACTACCGACACCATCGGTGTCATTGTCAGGCCGCTCACCGCATGGGTGTCAGTCACCATTGGCGAACAAGGCGATATGGTCAGACATTTAGGATCAATAGTAGAAGTACATAAGCCTCTGATATTGCTGGTAGCTGTTTTAAGTGAGATGGCGGGATAGCATTCATCTTCCATATCTGTAACAAAATAAGAGCCAATTGGACAACAAAATTGGTATCAAATTTTATATTTGACAGTAGCAGTGTTTAAGTTATTAGGCTTCATATTGGTTAATGTCTCAACACAAACACGCGTCATTCCATCGCTTCGTTCCGCACTTGTGTTAATATTTAACTTATTTATGTCGTGCTAGTATTTACACAACTGATTCCAGTTTCCTACTGTCTTTTTCTCGATTTCATGCACCGAAGACCATGTTCGTTATTCAAAATATTTTTTTCAAAACAATATGAAAACACTGACAATGGCCATGTGGCTATTCCTACTTATACATGTAGATGTTTTTACATTGACATCAGAATCGAAAATCTGTTCTTCCAAAAATTATCTTTTGTTCTGTAAATACTGCCGGGTTAGGCTTAATAGGCCCGCAGTATGTTGTAATTTCATTTTTCTCTCACTACTTACCATCCATTTTCGTATGTAGGCTTTGCGGAGAATCGGGTAGAGAATCGCCGTCACTGTTTAGACTGTAGGAATGTTCCGATTTAATGGGTAGCGTGCCATTGAGTAGCGCATCAGATATCAGTTTGTCATTGAGTATAACAGCGGCATCTTTAACATCTCGTTCGAGAAACCAATCGTGCATATCACTGTCGGTAGACAATTTCAATGAGTCGGTCTGAAAACAAAAACATGAAATTCAAAATTTGAAAATTGGATTCCAATATTCCAAGAAACGATCTCTCCTTTAGGAAAACTACTACAGTCCAGTGAATAGATTTATAGCTAATGCATACATTTGTGAAAATGCATAAATGTGTGTTCGCAACCGATCTACACTAAGGTTGTATGTTCTGTCGCAGCACGCCTAGAATTTGTTAGTGTCGGATGTTAGATATCTTATCAGTTTGATTAGTTTTGCTAGCTTTTCACTTTATTTCATTATTTTGTTATATTATTTATTATTGTTAACTCGTTCATATATATTAAAAAAGTTACGTTCTCAGCTCTTTGCAGATGGGCAAATTGGAAGTTCCTCAAGAATGATCGATGTTCCAACAATTTTACGATAGTTTTTTTTTTAAATAAATGCTGTTTTTGAAGGCTGGTAAGAATACAAATAACTACAATCTATTTGAGATTGTGAAATTGGACACAATAGGTAAAATATGAATGCTATACAAAAAAAAAAAACAATTAGAGAATATCGACTGCCTTTTGAAGGAAGTAATTGAAACATTTTCGATTGAGTAAATAAATGAAGCATGAGATAATGACATTTAATACGAGTGTTGTGTCAGTACCAATCTGACAATTTGTATTGTATTTTCTAAACAGTTGTTAACTATGTATTTAATATGTATTACATTTCGGAATTCTGAATTGAAGCTTGAGGTTTTGCAAAGCATTAGATTTAATTGAAAGTAATCTACATATTTCGAAATCAATTTATTTTGAATCTTTATTGTCCTATTCCGGTTGCGAGGCAAATACTTTAAACAATTTTTTACAAATTATTTTGCAGTAACAATTATTTCAGCATCTAGTCTAGCTATGTTATCTAAAGACGAATGTAAGGTATGCATTGAAAATACTGTGTTTTGGCAATTTACAAAAATCGATTCGGATTGGATCCCAATAGGTAAAATATGAATGCTATACAAAAAAAAAAACAATTAGAGAATATCGACTGCCTTTTGAAGGAAGTAATTGAAACATTTTCGATTGAGTTAATAAATGAAGCATGAGATAATGACATTTAATACGAGTGTTGTGTCAGTACCAATTTGTATTGTATTTTCTAAACAGTTGTTAACTATGTATTTAATATGTATTACATTTCGGAATTCTGAATTGAAGCTTGAGGTTTTGCAAAGCATTAGATTTAATTGAAAGTAATCTACATATTTCGAAATCAATTTATTTTGAATCTTTATTGTCCTATTCCGGTTGCGAGGCAAATACTTTAAACAATTTTTTACAAATTATTTTGCAGTAACAATTATTTCAGCATCTAGTCTAGCTATGTTATCTAAAGACGAATGTAAGGTATGCATTGAAAATACTGTGTTTTGGCAATTTACAAAAATCGATTCGGATTGGATCCCTGGTTGCTTGATAATTTCGTACCACAACAGCTGATTTAATAGAGATGTAGATTTGCGCTCAAAAAATAAAAGACAGCTTTTAAGACGTATGGTCGTGTTGTATTTCCTTTCCATGATAGTAGGGTGCTTTAAGCAGTTGAGTATTTGTACATTTGCTTACTGTGTTTTTTTGGACATACAATCCCTTAAGCCTTTTCAATGTATAAGTATACATATCTTAGAATGAGAAATATGTTATAGCCAACTGGATACGTATGCTGTATGTTAGATATATCTAAGGAATCTTGAATCCACTCAGTAAGGCGCGTGCGTCCATAAGGCTAGCTCGTGCTACTATGGGGGGTCAGCAGGTAGCGGATAGCTGAACGGCCTATAGATATGTAGGTTAACTACGATGAATAAGTAGTCCCCGACCAGAGCGGTAGAGACCGAGGGCGTACTATAAAAGGGTACATGTGCCTGATGACGAATCTATGACATGGCGAATCAGGGCCGTCATTAAATAAGCCCTACACCACATGGGGTGTCCTCTAGAGAGGTACAAATAGGAGGGTGATGTCTCCGTGGTTCCCCTAGTCAAACCAAAAATCCATAGCGTCTGTTCCATATTGGGCGGCTTCCTGGTCAGCGTCTGTCTCAGAAAGAGGCAAAATTTTTCTACATCACGCTGATAAGTGCTCATGCTCCGACGGAGGAGAAAAGTGACGAGGTCAAAGACGAATTCTACGCCCAACTTGAAGAAACATATGACCGAAGCCCGGGCCATAATGTTAAAATCGAGCTGGGAGATTTTAATGCGAAAATAGGCCGGGAGAATGTCTTTAGCCCAACAGTCGGAAAATTTAGTCTGCATACTGACAGTAATGAAAAAGCTTGATGAAGTTGATGACGCCCACCCACAAAAATCAGAGTGACTTTTTAAGTAACTAACAAACTACGACGTATGCGGTGGGGGGCATTCGTCTCGCTCTGCAGAGAGACAGATTAAGTACGCAACAAGATTAACTACGGCAGATGCGGCGGGGGGGGGGGGCGTGTCAATTACCGCATTCGTCTCGAGCTGCAGAGAGACAGATTAAGTACCCAACGAGACTAACTACGGCTGCAGAGACAGATTAAGTACGCAACGACACTTACTACGGCGGATGCGGCGGGGGGCGTGCCCCTCCTGGGAAATTAAAACATCTTTGCAAATTTTAGAAGCGAATTGCAGAAGAAAGGTGCAAGCGACTTTATACTTTAGTAAAGTATCTAAAGATCCAACTGTATTCGATAAGAATGCTAATAACTTATTTAAAACTGCTTCACAACAAAATGTGATCGCGTACGCTAAACAAATTTATATCGACTCTTTAAAGAAGACGTTATCAACGATGTTTTGGAATCGGACAAAATTCCTATTTGTGACATTAGTACCGAAAGACCATTTGAGGATATTTTAACCGATGCCATAACAAATGCAAATGTTGCATCAAGTAATAGACTACTTAATTACTCGAAACAAGTGGAAAAGCAATGGAAAATGTTACCATTTTATTGAATGCTCTTCTGATGTTACAAAGCTGCCTTCGATAGTCTCATCTGGCATCGACTATACGAAGCCATGTCTGAGTTCGGTATTCCTGCGAAGATAATTCGTCTCTGCCGGTGTACCCTTACGAATACCAAATCCTCTGTTCGGATTGACAAGGATCTATAAGAAAAGCAGCGGTTAACATGTCTGGCACCATTATTAATAAGAGCCACATGCTGCTCGCATATGCCGATGATATCGACATTATCGGTCGAACGATGCGAGACTTTACAGCTGTCTTCTCATCTGTTGAAAGGGAGTCAGCGAATGTTATCATCGAACAAAATGTCCACCCGTTGGGGACGCAGCGTGACTGTTGAAAACTATTGCTTTGAGGTAGTGGTAAATTTATATACCTCGGATCCGCCATGAACAAAAACAATAGTGTCAGCCTTAAAATAAAACGGAGAATAGTGCTCGCCAACAGGTGTTTCTTTGGACTACGCGAGCACTTCATGAACACCACCCTATCTCGAACCACCAAAGTCCAACTGTGCCAGGTACTTTTTTTACAGGTCCTGTTGTATGCCTCCGAATCTTGGGTGCTTACACTGGCAGATGCAGCTCTTCTGGCGGTGTTTGAGAGAAAAATACTCCGCAAAATATATGGACCCATTTGCGTTAACGGCGAGTTTAGGATTCGGATAAACCATGAGCTGTACGAGTTATACCACGAAATTGATGTAGTCAAGCGAATCAAAGTGCAACGATTACGCTGCTTAGGCCATGTCGTGAGAACGGATGAGGAAACTCCCGCGCGAAAGGTATTCTATCAAGACCTTGAAGGACGGCGCAAAAGAGGGAGAACGCGACTAGGTTGGAAAGACCAGGTGGAGGAATCACTGACGCTGCTTGGTAGGACTGTCTGGAGACGGTGCGCACAAGATCGAAGCGAATGGAAATCTTTAATCATTTCGGCCTCTGACTTAGACACTAAGATATAAATATATATGTTGTCAAGTTGTTTTAAAGGCTAATAATAAGGCGCGTGCGTAAATTTTAAAATACTTATTGGCTGACCATATCCAGATGTGGAATATAATAATATTAATTCCTTTGTCTACATCTATTTTAAAAATGGAATATACACTTCAAGGGCACTGTCAAAATGGACCATTTGAAATCATGAAGTTGCTAAGTCGTCAATGTTGTTACCAGCTAAATAAGTTATTATGCCTGTTGACCATTTAGACCAGTGGTAGGCATAACCGAACGCACGCACACAATAATATGGTGTGATTGTGCGGTCACGTCTCGTCAGAAGCGCCAGCGTTACCAAATTGTACACGGGGAAAACATCGTGCTCTCCCAACAATCGTTGACAATTTTTTCTCTGTCGGTACCTGTGTTTATTTTTGAGTTGAATGTAAAACAAACGTGGGTGGTATTGCTTTTAAAGCGATCAAGCAAAGACTGACTGCTTTAAACTAAAAAAAAATTGTCGAGTAGTTGTAAATTGCCGATCACGTTTGTGTAAAAAAAAGGGAAGCCTACCACTGATTTCGACCAAATACGAATACATATTTAATCGTTGAAAATTTTTTCTCTGTCGGTACCTGAGTTTATTTTTGAGTTGAATGTGAAACAAACGTGAGTGGTATTGCTTTTAAAGCGCTCAAGCAAAGACTGACTGCTTTAAACTGAAAAAATATTGTCGAGTAGTTGTAAATTGCCGATCACGTTTGTGTAAAAAAAGGGAAGCCTACCACTGATTTCGACCAAATAAGAATACATATTTACCAATGCAAATTAACATCTTGCAGAATAAACTAAATATTTCATTTTTGTTAACGATAATCATATACAACAGTAAACGTCCATCAACGATAGCGGCAATAGGTGGATGGATAGTGCGTAAGTTTGTGGTATTTCTTTACATGCACGCTTGCCTCTGTGTGAATATATATATGTATATGTGCTAGAGTTGATTTGTATGGTGTTTATCATTTTCACAAATGTAATTGCTGGGAAGAATATTTTTTTGGTATCCATCCATAACGGACATAAGGCTACAACCACGACCAAGTATATAGTAGGCAGAATAGCAGCACGATTGAGCGAATAGTCAACCACTTTCTTTAACATCTCATTATGGATGGCTAACGATGGTCGTCAGTCTGTCGTAGATAGTACGACGATATAGTCACCACAATCAACAGGAAATATAAGACTCGCTCGCGGATATTGTAGAATTCGTTCTATCAAGCTGTTGCTGGGGAATGAATAGGCGAGCGAGCGGCTTCTTGTGTTTTGGTAGCAACAGAGCGTAAATTAACTGCGCCGACGGTTCATCAACCTTTTGCCGCATTAAGAAATGGTTAAGAATTAGCAAATCTTGTAAAAGAAAAAGTACGAAAGAATGGGAATACACGTAAAGAAACTTAAAATTAAAGAATAGGGTCGCGTATAGAGAATCAAGCAGAAAACGCGCAACCATACAAACAAACATGTACTTATTAATGTGGTAGGAGCGTATATGGGAGGACGGGAGATACCAGCGTAGATTCAGGTTAAGACAGTGATATTTGAAAGATTCGGCACTATGTAGTGTGAGAGCACACACTCTGTTCAAACTTAAATGTTGTCGTCGCTCAGTCAAAACGAGAACACACCGGTCTCAAAAATTTTCGGTCATTGTGGACGAATGGTTTCTGTGACGGACAAAAACGAGCAAAGCCACCACTACATATACACGATATAACTTGCTATTACGCACACACAGATTCTTCTTTTGGACTTGAATTTCTTTTATTTATAAGTCTGACGCATACTATGGCCCAAAAAGAGGAAAGTTAACAGATCATTCGAAGCTTTAAATTGTTACGCATAGTGGCAATAACAACAACAACGTTTATCAAACCTTCAACAACCAAAACAGCAAGAAAACAAATCTACCAATTTGTTACCGAGATATTTGAAATCTATATATATAAAAGAGGATGTGTGTATGTATATATGTAACGTATGGACTCGAAAACGGCTGGACCGATTTTGATGAAATTTTCAGGGAATCTTCCGAATAACCCCGCGAGTAACATAGGCTACACATTGTTTGGATTTTTCTACATTTAGGGGGTGAAAATGGCAATATTCGATAATATGCAATAGCGAAGCATTGCCGGGCCCACTAGTAATTTCTAAAAGTCAAATTTAAGGCCTACAATATTCTATTAGATAGGATAACTATGTTTTTTTTTAAACACTTACTGTTTTTTGTTTTTAAAAAAATGCTGTTTAGTGTTTTGTTTCAACGCTGAATGTTATTCAAACTGTAATGGATTGCTTTATTTCTAAACTTTAATAAATAAAAATATCTGTGTTTCACACTTGATTATGCTTTTATTTTTCTTTTTAATATAACTCCTTTACAATTAACATTTTCTTGTGTTAGAATAAAACAGTAGTAATAAAACATAGCTTGTATGCTTCACTTTTAACGTTATCCAGGCGAAATTTTTTAATTTGCTTTTAAAGCAGTTAAATACCGTAGATAATTGGAATAAAGCTTCTAAGTGGCCATAGAGCAAATCATAACCATTCTATAGGTAAACTTCACTGTCTATAGAAGTATTTGTATGTTAACATCATAAATAGAGCAAGGAATTTTATGCAAGTGCATATTTTTTCTGGACATCCTAAAATAATAACGGTTAAGTTATCTTTACGAATCGTGACATTTCCTTTAAAATTACATTCAATCGTTTTTGCATATTTTATGAAAAATACTCGTTTTTGCATATTTAAGCAAATTTTTAAATTAATGCATGTTTTTGTTGCATAATATTGCTTTTCTGATTACCAACCACTTTCAAAAGTAAAACGCCTTTAACTTTTTGTGAGACATCTTTGGTTGAAAGTTTCTTTATAATATGTTATACAATATTCACCGATATCCAGGGGATATCGAAAGCAAATTTATATGCGCGACAAAAAGACAACTGTCTGGCTTGGTGAGTATTTCGACAAATATAAAGTTCTTCTCTTTCTAACCGATGCAGCGCATACATGACAAAGGCGACAGTGGTTAAGGCTGTTACAAGCGACTTATTGAGTTCAAGTTTATTAATGAAGTCAATTTCATTGAACTAAATTCTCTTACATCAAATGAAAAAAATAAAAAAGTCTCCGCGTGTACAGATTATAAATGAAAGATGTCCTGGTATTTCGCTGCCTTTAGAGCCAATTACAACAAGTGACTTAATGTTATCAAATATTATACGAAAGAACTTCACGATTTCGATTTGGCATCGATTTAAAATTAATATGTATTAATTTTTTTGTGTCCTTTTTGCCAAAATTCTGGCAAATTTTATTTTTAATAAAATTGTAAATAATATTTTAATTGCATATCATATATGTTTTTAGTGCACCACATTGCATTTGCAATAACCGGATTTTTTAAAATACTTTAATATTTATATATATAATATTTCATTAAAAATCGAATATTAATGCACTTTTCAAGAATTGGAACATGTATTCGTAAACTTACGCAAATGAGGCAATATGTAACAAAGCAACATTTATAAAAGTAAACGTTAAATTATCAATTAAGCTTTTATAAGTTCATATTATATAGGAATATATAAGTGTCAGATGTCAGCGGTGTTGAAACTAAGATACACTATACAAAATTAGACAAATCCCCGACCATTTTACCTGTAAATTCCCCATGTGGATCAGAAGCTATTTTATCAGGAAATAATAATTTCAACCTGGCTGGAAATTTGGAAATTTTAAGGAGATTTGCCATGTTTATATGCACAAGAGGCAAAAAGTGTTAAAGAAAGTATTTACTAGACTGACGTCACTATCAAGTACGTATTCCGGTGTCCACTATGCATTTGAAATAATCGTGCCGAATAACAAAACAAGGAGTAAAGTCGTCAATTTATGACATAAGAGAGTTCACATCTACATATTACGAAAAAAAATTTGGAATCAAATTATTGATTAATGTTAACATAACTGGTGGCTCAAGCTTCGAACATTGTCAAAAAATGAAATATGTATGTAACATATATTCAACAATGCTATGAATAAGCTTAAATGAAATGCTATTGAGTGAAGATCACCACGAACATGACCGGTTTGTAAGACTGTATTTCAACGTTGCGTTACTTGCAGGGTGGTTATTCGAACTCCATCTAGTTTAAGCTGGAGACCTTTCACATTTTTGTAATTCGGCTATTGTTACGAGACCAAATACGGCATTCGAGTAGTGTGCAGGTTGCTATCGACACTATTTGGTATGCATTAATGTGGTAAACTGGGCCGATTGAGCTCCACCACCACCAAAAAGACCGTCACTTTTTCATTACATTTATAAAAAGTTTTTGCTGCTTTAAAGCTTTTTGTATACAAATGATCGCTATTTGCTGCTAAGCTTGATGATGTATTTCTTTAAGAAGGCGGACGCGGAACGGCAGCAGCATTGGCAGTCGGTTGGTTTATGGCAGTTGTGGTGGTGCTTAAGTGAAAGGTGTTCGCTCCCACAATTTAAAGTTCAAAGCGATGTTTCAAATTACCATTCCAGCCAGTCAATTTTAGCAACCAAATAATGATAATACAAAACAACGCCACTCATGTACGAGCCAACAAGCCAAGAGGCAACGATCACGCTGATCACTGCTACTACTGTTGTTTCTGCCGCTGCAGCATTTGTTTCAGTTCATTCATTCATCGTCGAGTGCCTTGAAAAGAAAGTTGTTGTTACCAAACAAATGAAAGGAATTGTTGTTACCATGTTCAACAGCAATTGTCTGCTGGTTTCATTTTACCTTATCGTTATTGTTATTGTTGGTAAGTCGTATGAGTCTGGCTGCCAGTCTGTCCCCCCTGTCCGCCCTTCCGTCTACCCCTCCTTTTGATTAAGTCTTTGTAGTTTTGTAGCAACAGCAATTGATAACAATATAATAATATTACAATAATGAATTGAAATGAAATGGCATAAAAAAGCAAAGTTTACAACTCTTGTAAATACCAAAAATAAGTAAGAAGAAATAAATAACTGCACACACTTTTCAAGTGGTTGTGTGTACACGCGCTTGCATAAAAAGTACAGACGCGCTCGTAATTGCAGTAACAATAACCAGCAGAGAGTTAGTAGACAAATTGGCGATTCGTATTTTTCTATTCATTATTTAGAGCTATTCGATTAAACATTATATATTCCGTACTTTCAGGAATCGAATTTATTTGAAATCACATTTCGGACCTAAAAAAAATAATTATAGAATAAGGCTGTGTTTCAAATGTTCCAAATAATTTTCAAAAAATTTTCGAACGAAAAATGTTTACACAGCCTAAACAATAAATTTCAATATTTGTTTAAAAATCACTAATTAATCTTATTTGATAATAAAAAAGATATTTTTAATTTCTTTTCAACCAAGCTTAACAAATGTTGACATACATAGATGTATGATCTCCGTTTCAAAAACTTTCCATTGATACATAATATGTCCTTAAAGATTCAGTAATAAGAATCCAACAAATTTGTTTCGATTCAATGCAGGTGATTATAATTTCAGTTACAAGGAGAGTACGATAACAAGTAAATAAACATAAGATGTATGACCGAAAAGGTATTGAGACGAAGATGATATATGCCAATATTTGTATTTCGGATCTTTCCTCACTTAACTATGAGCTTACAACTTAATCAATTCTCCACCGAGAGTACATATCTTAATGGCTTTCGAATGACGAGTCTTAGATCTTTACAACGATATATACATTTATATAGATAACTGCTCGCATCTGTCTGTTTTTGCCTCAAAATCACAAACTTTTGTGATTTTCTTCGCTATTATTTAAGTTTGAAGGAAATTTTAATCACTATTTTATTAAGATACCCTAATATCGTGTGCAAAACGAATATTTGTAAATAAAAATTGGTGAACAAATAATGAAATTATTAACGTTTTCCGAGGAACGCAATTTGCATATCCGATACAAAATCCCGGTGCTTATCTCTGGTATACAGGGTCATGTAATACTGGTCCAGACATATAACATGCACTAGGCCATTCCCCAAATTCTAAATGCCTTACACATAGTGTTATTTTTAGGTCAAAAAGAGTTTAAATTAATTTTTCCTTAATTCATAATTTTTACATTAAAACTTGTAATCGTTACGAGTTGTTATTAATTTATTAATAAACCTGATCTATGGTATCACTATTTCCTTTCTACAGTAAAAAATTATTGCTCGTTCTATGACAACCTTGCCATATACTTCAAGTATTACAAAGTACACAGAGTCAAATTGTTGTCAGTAACACAAGGGATAACAATTCAATTTACTATTAGCTTTATCCCAGTAAATATTTAGCATTTATAAATATGAAATGCATAAAAGTTTCTAAAATGTATGTGAAATATTTAAAAAACGTTGTTTTATAAATTATAAATAAATATCCAATTCCACTGCCTGACAGTAATACAAATACATTGGGTTTCTCCATAAAAACTTAATTTCTCTTAAAACCCATGAATTAGATACCATAATTTATAAATATTCTGAATATAACGGCGTTGATTATTTTTTGATAAAGTTTTTTTTCCGCCTTTGAATTTAATTTCACAAACTGATATCAGGCAAAACAATATAGATAAACTAATGAAATTTCCAGAAACCGTAACTGTTATTAGTTTAAAAACAATTGTAATAACAATTATTTTCAAATTTTTATTTAAATGTTACAAATAACACTTATATTCCATTTATTAACTTATAATTTATTTATTAAAATCTCTACATATATAAAAATTACGTGTATGTTCGTGATCGCTAAACTCAAAAACTACTGGACCGATTTTAAACAAATTTTATATGCATACTCTATGGGCCGTGAGTAGTTTTCTGTGTAGTTTGAAGTTGGTCCGACAGATGGCGCAATATTTAGTTTTTTTGTGTTTTTGCAACGGAACCAGACTTACAGTGAAAAAAAAATTTGAAGGCAAAACAACGTTTGCCCGGGTCAGCTAGTAAAATATAAAATAAGAGTTGTGGTTTATTTAAAGTTACAAATAAATGTTATTCTATAACATATATTTTTACAAATCAAAAATAAAAGTTAAATTTAATACCCTTTGAACCAAGTGGTGTATTACCAAAATTTGCAATTATTCTTGATATATGATTTAATACCTTTCATTTCTTTTTTAATTTTGGGAAAAAATTGTACAAGGTTTGTGAAATGTTGTAATAAACCACTTGGTTCAAAAGAAAGACCCTAAAATCCATTTAACGATATCTTGAATGGTTTCAAAGTTACCAAGATGTAAAAAGCGTAGAATGTATGAAAAATGTTCCAAAACAAACACATTTTTTGGGTCTTCTGAAAAGTAATTGAAAAACACATGACTGTTTTGGTCGGTGCAGCGACAATTTGTTATGTTATTCTATAGCATATATTTTTACAAATCAAAAAAAAAGTTAAATTTAACACCCTTTGAACCAAGTGGTGTATTACCAAAATTTGTAAATATTCTTGATATATGATTTAATACCTTTCATTTCTTTTTTAATTTTGGGAAAAAATTGTACAAGGTTTGTGAAATGTTGTAATACACCACTTGGTTCAAAAGAAAGACCCTAAAATCCATTTAACGATATCTTGAATGGTTTCAAAGTTACCAAGATGTTGAATGTATGAAAAATGTTCCAAAACAAACACGTTTTTTGGCTCTTCTGAAAAGTAATTGAAAATCACATGACTGTTTTGGTCGCTGCTTTACGATTTGTAACTTTTGAAAAAAAATCACAAATAACTTATTTTTCGTAACTTTTAAATAAAAAATTAAATTTAATTATTATTTTTAATTTTTTAAATAAAATTTAAAAATGATTTATATTATATTAATCGTAAATAGAAGTTTTTGGTTGATACAGCTTATTACGACTAAAATAAGAATATTGTTGTATTCCATGTTACCTAAACATACTTCTTTCACATTGATCTATTTAGTTAATTTAGTGCGTAAGTCAACGAATGTAACTCTTTTCTCACTCAAATAAAGATTTTTGGTTGTACAAGTTGCACATATTAATCATTAATCCATCGATAAAATTGTTTAAAGGAGGTTTGTTTTACAAATTAATAAAACACATTTTTTTTTTATATTTGTACTATAAATATTGAATGTTGTTTGAACTAACAGTGAACACGTTCGTAATATTAAACAGCGTATGCTGAAATATAAAAAATATAACCATACCCCTTGAAACTCTTAGTTCCTCCGCATCAATTAGATTTTATTTTTAAGAAACATTAATGCTGCCTAATTACGGTGGTGGGTATTTACTTCACTTTGTAATATCTACTATGTATTTGTTGGACTTTGTTTTGGTTTCAGATTTGTGTGACACTGTAATGCCAACATGTTCGTTGTTCGAATATTTAAAATTAACAATACAATGGGAAAATATCGTTGCTTCATGTGTAATTGATAACTGTTCATAAATGCGAATAAATTAAATTAAAAACAGAAACGGTAGTAGATATTGTAACAACGGAAGAAACCGAACTTAGAGTACTTATCACACATATGTATGTTTAAACGTAACTAAAAAATAAAAGTAGCAACACAAAATAAAATCGCAAAAAAAAAACTCATTTAACGGTAACGACGCTAGTTGAGGTGGACTGTACTGCGCGCCTACCCCTTGAAACTCCTCGGCCCAGATAACTATAGCTACGTGGGGAATAATTAATCATTGTAAAGTGTGTGTAAGCAGAAGCATTTGGATGCGGGGGGTGCTTGATACTCAGATACTTGGTGCATCTCAAAAGCATTGCATGTTGCCATGCACGTCACAATGATTCAGTTTCTGCTTTACTGTGATCTCCCCTTTATCCAGCATTCGTATTAACAGTGACGTAAATTAGTGCTAAAAATAGCATTATTTCCCATTTTCCCAGTTAACCCAATATGTTTGTGGGAGCCAGCATGTTTCTTTTCGTGTGTAGGCGTTATTTCGCCTTATCACAATATGACGCCACCGCCACTACCACCATCCCCATTTATCTCGGTGCCAACCGGCAAATTGTCGCTGTTATAATGATAACCATCGTCATCAACGCCATCGAATTCGTGAATGGTTGGTGATGTATGTATCCGTCACAAGAATCACCATCAAGTAACAAGAAACCTTATCCTAATCTAAATGCAAGATTAATAAATAGCAAACACCCGCCCACTCCTCCTACTAGCTCATAGAATTAAATAAAGGAAGCTGCAAAGCAGGTTTACATTTGTATGTGTGCAGTAGGGAGGTCGTACAAATCGATGTTAAATTAGTCTTTACAGATTTTAGCCAAAATTTTAGCGCGTTTGGAAAGAAAATTAGTACACATTGCTTTTATAAATAGTTTTGTGAAAATCGGCCCAAGTACACGCCCACCTCCAATATATCCTGAAATGAAAAAAACTTACGTTTTTCAAAATTGGTATTGGTATTGAACAAATTTGGCTCAATTTGCCTCTGAGATACATAAATTATCTCGAAGGACACGCCCACCTTCCATATATTCTGAAATGGAAAAAAACTTATATTTTCCAAAATTGTTATTAGTATTGACTCAAATTTAGTTAGATTTGTCTCTGATATATTACTGACAACTGTGTTAAATTATATCAAATTATCTCAAAGGACACGAATTTTTTAGGCAAATTTTGTTTTTTATAAATTTATTTTTAACTGCGTTACTGTTGACTATGCAGAGAAATCATATGTGACCAGATTAAATTTCGGATTTTTGTTTCATCAAAATCCATTAAAGTTTAGTGGATTTTCTTCAACATTTTTCGCGTGGTTAGTCACCTTATATGATGAAACATTGCTCCGTTGGTTTTGACAGCTCGTACAGTTTTGCTTCAACTCATACAGTCAACATTTTACAATTTTAAAGGAAAGGGAAGACTCCCATTTACTAACTTTGCTGTAATATTTGTAGAATTTTAATTACCGACACATGAAAAATTTTGTAATATTTACACACTCACTGAAAAGCATTACCTATTGAGGAATGCACAAGGATCAGCAGCGGTGGCTACAGCAACATTTTTTAATCTAAACTATTTTTTTATTTTCGAGATTGAGTTTTTTACTAATTCGTGGTTTTTATCGTTTAGCAATTTAGTGTTTTTTGACAAGATTACCGCTGCTGCTGGTATGCAAATGCTTTTGACAACTGCCTTAATATTTCACCTTGTAACTGTTAAGGGTTTCTTCGAAAAATCTTTTAAACATTGCAAACAAAAAAATTTCAATCGAGTTTCTCGTTGGATTGATACAGGGAGGGGGGCTAATTAGTATTTAATACAGTCGACTCTGTAAGCTTCAGGCCGTATTTGTAGATGCATTGTTTTTGTAGATATTCTGCAAAGCCAATGGAAAGATTTATATAATTGTTTCAGTATTTGAGGAATGGATCACATACAGATATTATTTACGGAATTGGACTGTATGACAAAGCATCTCTATGATGCTATAACATTGGGCCCCACGAAACTACACTCCAAAGTGGAAATGAAATTAGACCCCAGGAAATTAAACCCCAAACATAGAATGAAAATAGGCCTCAAAAATTTTAATTGGGCCTAATTTCGTATCTTTAATTTTTGTATTTTATTTAATTTTGTTTATTTGATCAATCACTTGTTTGATTTGTAGGGCAATGAATACGAATTAATAATGAATTTAAAACTTAATTATTTATATTTTTTAAAAATGTTCCCTGCAAATTACAAACTGGTCACTTAACCAATTACAATGTTACTGATCGCATATTTCAATCTCTTTTTCCTCAAAGTTTTAAGTAGTTGTAAATTCTGTCGTTAAAGTAAATATTTAAGAGATGAAAATACGATGGTTGTGCATTTTGTTTTTGTAAATTTGTTTTCTATCTTAGAACCCACTTTTCGGAGTGACGAAAAAGTGAATATTTTGAGATGGCGATGAAAACAATCAGTAAAATGTTTGCAGGGATACCGAAAGCTTTTGTCTACTAGTAGCGCATCCAATAGTTTAAAGCAGTGTTAGGCAAAACCGAACGCACGTACACACAAATATTATGTGTGCTTGAATGTGAAGCAAGTGTGCGTAGTGTGGTGTTGCTTTCACAACACTCAAGCAAAGACTGATCATAGACTGACTGCTTTGAATCACACACAGCTTCGCGTACGTGTGAATTGGCGATCGTATCTGTGTGAAAAAGTCGATAATTGACGGCCACGCGAGGCTATGGGTGCCGTACACTGGTTATAATTTAATATGGCGTTTAGAAGCTATTAAAATCGAGGTACTTGGTACATGTTTACTTCTGCTGCAACATACTACCAATTCTTTGCTAGTTGTTTTCTTAAAAGAGTTATGGTTTGTTGCACTCCCATGATTTTCAAACATATATTTTTATTATTCGATAATTTGATGGACTGAGTACGCGCGTTTATTATTTATAACATATGGATAAGTGAAAACTTGGAGATACATATGTACCAAAAATTTGCAATTTCCGTACCCCAACACTTGTGTCATACTGTATGGGAGCCATGTGTGTACTTATACATGTATTCACATTTCCTAAGCTCGTTATACATAGTAACATACAGAAACACTATGAATACAGGTTTTAATAGATGGTGTTGCTACATTTTTTCAATGTTGGCGGCTTAGTTGCACTGCCAAGCCAAGAGAGACGGAACCGTAAATATTGTTTTGCTTCTCATAGTTGTAGTTGTTGCCGTGTTAGTCTTTGGAATGAACGGCCAAACATTCACATTGACGTCAGTTAGCAACGGCGGTTGGTTTACGAAACGAAGTGAAAACATAACTGGTACTAGTGCAGATTTGCACTACCAGTATATCCACAGCTCACATCGATACACCGAACCATTACGGTAGGTTCGCATTGTATTGCATGGCCATTGTTTAAACCTCTCGCTTGGACGAGATTTTGCCGAAAGCCGGTAGTTTGGGTCTAAAGTTGCAAAATTGGAACACCACCAATGAATGCATTAACACAATTGTTGAACGTGAAATTATTCAAGTTTGCTACAGCTGGCTCCCCAAATCATTCTGTGTGTTAAGATTCAATATTGTACAGATGTTATATGTCAGTTTTGATCGATTTGACAAACATATGGTTGGTTTTGGTTATAGCCTATACACAAAGAGAGCTATTGTTCTAAAGATATTCTCTGTTAGAAGGCTTAAGAGCTGCGTTGCAGTTCCTTGTTGATATTTATCTAAATTTCTCAGTTGTTGTCGTGGTCGTAATGATGGCTATAGCTTTTGTATCTGTGTATCTATTGCTGTGTGCGCAGGTTATGGTGCGCACCACGTGGGCGCTTCTATTTATTGTTGTCATTCGTTGGTCCTTTAGCTTTCTCCAGATGTGCCACAAATTCCACCCCCTCTCCTTCTCCCCCCTGTGCCATAACGATGTAAGAATAATAACGTGTTCACTAACATATGTTTGCAAATGTGCACGTTTTTCTTGCAAAAAATTAATTTAGTCAGATTCACTTTTATTTCAACTCAAGGCTGTTAACAAAATCGTCACCAGCTCTTTTGAATGGGAAGTGTTTTAAGAGTGTCGGAAACCAACAATATTTTTTTTTGAAGTTCGAAACTAATGCTCTTGGCAACAACAACTTGTTGCGGACCATACGCGTATACGTTTCACCCAGTTTGTCCTTTCAAGCAAATTAAAAAATAATACTACAACTAATACATTGTTAGTGGTATCTTTTTAATAATTTGTATATCATGTTTTTTAAAGCAGTGTTATCTGTTTGTGTGTGTATTTTCTAGATTTAAATGCCAAAGTTAAACTTGAAGACAAAGAGACGGTCCGATTATTTTGAAAACGAAACCAAATATTAGTAAAAGGTAGTGAAATAAAACAGTTTGACAGCAATTTCGACACCAACATGTTTTCTGAATTTTAAACATGAGCTCTGTCGCTCTCTCCGCCGATCCTTCTGTCCCTCTCACCGCACTAAGGCAAGTCAACCAAGTTATAATTAAAAATAACGTAAATTGTCTTTATATTAGTTTTTTTTCTTAAATGTCACTTCGTACTTCAGTGTAGTACTCACATATGAAGAAATTTTAGAATTTATTCAATCCGTTAGCCCAACCCATAAATAACTTAACTAAGTTTCAATGTATCAAATACATAAGTAAGTGTGGAGTGGTGGTCGGCGACCGCTGTGTGTTTTTATTCCAATTAAGATATTGGTGTTGTTCGTAAATCATACCAACCTCAACTACAAAATCTGCTACAATTTGTGGTCATTACTAACATTGTTAACGTAGTAACACTTTCGTATATTTCGAGTTTGAGTAGAAAAATATGTATCATAATTACAAAATTATTTACGCTGGCTGTAATTACATACAGCATTTCAAAAAGGGGAGATACGACACGCGAAGCGGATCCAGAAATAAAGGTGGAGGCAACAAGTCATATGGATTTCAACATGTCGCTTCATTGTCTGGCATTTTTAACGAGTTTAGTTGTTTTTGGCTTAAATAAAGAAAGTTTGTTATCATTCGCTTCCATTTTAAAACTTACTTCGCTTACACTTGCAACTTTTTTTTTATAATATGTATTACGGTAAACGCTGACTATTGCATTCGATAAGAACATTTTAAAAAAAATAAATGCGGATATGCAAGAATGATTTTAGAACTCAAATATATTTTGCAACGATATAAAATCAATAAAACAAAATAGGACAAATAATATGACCGATACAAAGTGTGCGGCCATTTGCCTTGTTTCTATAAGATCAACTTGAAGAGTCAGGGGTACACTTTACATCTTTAGATAATAGACCATGTTTAGTCTTCAATCTGCTATTCTAATTCTAATGTTTGCTGTAACAGTTTATGACAATTTGAACTTTATTTTTAGTTTCAAATAACTCTAGCATTTCTATACTACGACGTTGTTTGGCACAAACAAAAGTTCTCTCAATTTGACTGTATTTTTTTTTGATTTGTGAAAAAAAAATTGCGGCTTAAGAAATATTTCAAAAACATTTTCAAATAAATGTTGTTTGAAATATTGAGTGGAACCAGTGTTAAAAACTCCTGATCTGATGGAATTTCTGCTGTCCAGATTAAAAATATACGTAGGTGGCTCAGATCATATCTTAAAGAGTATGCTTATTGTATAACATCTCAAAAACTGAAACCAAACAAACTGAAATGACAATTTGTAACAATAACAACTGTTATCAGTTTTCTGTTTTTTGTTAGCGTCGTCTTACCTTCCGCTTTGTGACCTTTGGAAAATTAAATCTTTATACATTCAAAAGAAGACTCCGACAAAAGTACGTGCCCATACTGAATTTTTGTCGCTTTAAACATTTTGACTTTTTCGTTGACTATCCATTTCCATACTTGAATATTTCTACCTACAAACATAAGTATAACTTCATGGTAAATCTTAAGCGTTAACAAAGAAATATCAAGGTTGATTACAATTCTTATCGCGACCTCTATAAATCCATTGTATATCTCCAGTGAAAGTACCGAGCCCAACTGAAATTGCAAATTTTCGATGCATTCTTGGTCACAAACGCACGTATACTTTTATTTAAATTCTACAGATTGATATGGTGTCGACGGCTTTCTCGGAGGAAGACCTAATCAAAATTGTTTATTTTTGTTTGCTTACAAAGATATGTCTTCTTATCACCAGCCCGTAATAGTGGAATACAAAAATCATGATAAGAACCGTTTACTTGTGTACGACTAAGTGAGACCGTTTATGGTAGTTGCTTATTTCGTACATTTGAAAATAATTCCAAAAAGCAAAATAAAATGATAATTTATTTATTAATTTGAAAAGCGAAAAAAATTGTTATAGATAACCTGCTCTTCCATTGAAAACCTCTATCGGACCCAGAATCAAATCTAAATCAATTTCAAGTACATGTCGTGGTACTTCAGCCACAAAGGTCTTTGAATATCTAACTTTTGCTTGGTCGTACGAATTCATATTTTTGAAGACCAGTTACGCAAGTTTAATAAATTTTAAGGGATTTTCCCAAAAGTTATCAACAGTTTATGGTGTTTTGTTTCACTATACAATATTGTTTGTGCAAGTAGCAAGTCAGATATAGGTTGTGTTTTTCCCACCTATCTGTTTAAAATTGCCTAATAGTAGCATGTCTTGAATACATATTTCATAAATAATGAACAAGCAACACATACTACAAAATAATTGGTATAGGGTGCAACACGCACGATGCAACCTATTCCAAAAATCATTCATTGATTTATGTATAATGATGCCTGCGAACATGGCCAAAAAATAAATTCATAGAAGTAAATGTCATTTTCCACCCAATCAATAGCATCCACTTTGCATATTTATGCAATCAATGTATCGATTAGGACACTAATTGGTCCATTTTCTAAGCTGCTGGGCATAAGAGTCAATCCCCTTAGAAACAAATTGCAGATTCTGCAAAATAATAAATAAATGCGAATTTTTATTTTTTGATTTAATTTCCAGTTTACTATTATCACTTTCGTGTGTTTCCAAATGCAATTCGTTCAATTTTATAGTCTGCGTTTTAATTTTTATTTCAATGTTATCGTGGGGTCAAATTCTTGATATGCGCCGGTCAGCAATAATTTTACGGATCTCGAAGATGGTTCATCATTGCTAAGAACGAAAAAAAACTGCATCCCTCAAATGCTTATGTAGATTAGTTTTCGAGCTTGAGAGGTACGCTTATCGCCATGGAAATAATAATTCACTTTGCTCCAGCAGATATTGATATACATGTTGCTTCCCAAATGAGAATACGTACAAATGACGACATAAAGTAGACAAAGGTCTCGAAGGCGATTCTAGCTGTAGACATGCAACCGGTTATAAGTTCCTTTACAACAGGGAGTGTCAAAAAGCAACCCTCCTCTACAGTGGAAGGCAATAGCAAGTTGTCGAAAACATGAACGATTTCGAAATGAAAACAACAACAACCACAGAACCTAACGGCAATCTTTGACATTTCCTTTTGGAGATAAGGAAATAGTGTTCCCTTGTTGGAGCTCGCAATTAAAAAAAAAAACAGAATATGTGTAAATGGTTTCAGTGAAACACTTAGTTATCAATTTTAGTGCGAGTGCTCGCACTATGATTGAATTCTGCCTCTAATGGCGGTGCTGGTTGCTGCCGTTTGTTTCTGCTTAACAATACTTAAAAAGTTGTTGTATGTTATTTTTATCAACAGCAAAACAAAACACAAAAATCATGTTCTAATTCAAAACGATGGTGCCGTTGTCGTTCCTGTTGAAATGGTTTCATTAATTATAAATTAATTAAGTCTGTCACTGAGCGTTAAAAAAACAACCCTTTAGTTTAAAAAGTCATAAATTATGCACCTCTCTATAAAGTTATGCCACCACGATACAACTTAAAGCTAGATACGATTTAATCAGATGCAAAAATATTGACACATTGCTTGTGTTCATATAGGTATTTAATATTATTTAGCCCTTAAGCCCAGATAATACGTTGGAGTTTCCACAATTATCTACCTTTCGGTTGAAATAAATAAAAAAAAAATAGTTTATGTGGATAAATAATATGAAAAGATTTTGTGACGGGTTTCTATAGTGATTTTGTTCAAATAATTTTCGTTATAAACTTTAGTAGAATTGTTTAAAACAATTCGAATCGGGACAGTAGAAAAAAATGTATGTATTTCTGAACAAACATAGTTCCAGGCTTAACGCTACAGGAGCATTGTTCATTGAACTGATATATTCATAGGCAACATTTTTTTCGTTAGCCATTTCCACAATGTCCTCATTGACGAATAATTGAACAGTCATCATACTACAGCGGTTAGCGTGTGTGATTCATATTCTCGTACATTGGGTATAAATACCCAAGATATAGAATGTAATTTTCAATCAGCTAGTACATGCTTAATGTTAACTATTTAATCATTGTGGCCCCCTTAAACACTTTCATTGGGAATGTTGTTGGCTTCTGCAGCTCAGTTTGAGCACATTTATTGAATAAATACTTACTGGATCTAAGTCCGAATCCCATATATCCTTAAGATCGCCATCGTAAAATGTTTCCATTGTGAAGGGAATTTTGGCGGTTCTGTGGAAACCCACCGGTCAACAACAGCAACAAGGGTGTATATAATGTGACGCTGAAAATGTTGCTAATTTAGCATCAATTTGTTTTGATCTTGTATTTCTTTTATCCCTTGTTTAAGGACAATTGCAACGATTTTCAATATGAACTAACAAATTTCTTCTTATTTCTGATTGGCGTATTTGCGGTTGTTGTTGTTGCCGTTGTGAACTTTCTGCAATTTAATGTTTAGTTGAGCGTTTCCAATGTTCGTTATTTTAATTCATTTTTGTTTTTCGTTGTTGCCGTGGCTGCTGCTCTTTCTGTAGATTTTTAGTCAATTATTCTATCTTTGTTGTGTTTATTATTTTCTAATTCGCTCAACATAGACATAAATATGGCTGCATGGAGATGTACAATATTGGATTGCCTTCATGTACCAATGTATGTATGTATGTATGTATATAATACAATTTGCGATTAGTTGTAGTTGTTGCTATAACCCAGTTCTTTTGGTTCAGTTTAGTTTAGAAAAAAATTCTTGTGTCATTCATACAATTTTTATTTTTAAATCAAAACGACATCTGACTGATGATTGTGACGATGATGATGTTTTCTTGTTGTTTTGTTCGTTTGAGTCACAGCACACCATTCCCCACACTCGCTACAAACGTGCGTTATTGGCGGTAGCTGACTGGTAGATGTTGGTGTTTGGAATGCCCGTTGTCGTCGACGGGAATACCTGTTGCTTCTTGTGACGTGCCTCAAAGTATTTTGGCTGCTTTCCTTGTCTATTTACGAGCTGTTGTTGTCTCTCGATTTTCTACTTGTTGGTCTGCTTAAGGTTTCCCTTTGGTTAGTTCCGCTCACTCTCTCGTTCCGTGGCTGGTGTTGCATTGTTTGCCGTCGAAGTTTTTTGCGGTCAATAATATGCACTTGTTGCTGCTAAATAACCGATACTTATTTTCCTGTTTCATTTCCTCTTATTACTGGTAATTCAAATGGCTTCGGGAGGAGGGGGTACACAACAATTAATCAATCTTTTGCACTCTTTTCTTTTGAAATTTCACTTAAATATTTTTGCTTTTTGCATTTGTTGTTCTCTTTGGGTTTTGTGATTTAACTTCCTTTTTCAACTTCACACTTTTATTTTTGACGATACTGATTATTAATTCGTTTTTTTTTCATTATACATTTGGCTTGACGATTTCAAATAGTAATTTATAATTCTTTTATAACTCTTTTCACTGAAACAGATAACATTTTAATAACGAGTAGTGACTATAATTTATTTGTTTTATTTAATTGTATTGTTGCTTTTGCTTCTTTTTTTCTAAAAATAATTGAAATTTTTTTGTGTTAAGTATAAAATGTTAAATTGTGTGTGTGTATTAATTTTTTAAATAATTTTTACACTTTTCAGTGCTGACTTGAGTTTCATGTATGAATTGTAGAATGTCCGAAGTACGACTGCCAGCAGAAACACCATCAAACTAAATGTCGGTGAAATTCTTTTGAATGCAAAGTGAAGCACCGTGTGCATTTGTGTGTGTGCGTCAGCACGTGTGCCTGTATATGTGCGGAGAGAGTATCTGTGTTTTCATTCCGTTTGATTTGTTATTACAATAACAAGCGGTTGGTTGGTTCCCCATACCCGCAGTCAGTCACAGAAAATGTGTGTACATATAACTTTTAACTTTTATCTCATAATAGTCATAGTGGCTTTGCCTTTGCTTCGTTTCTCTTCAGTTAATAAATCCGTTACTCCCCCTCTCAGGGTTTGCCAGTATCTAGTACGAGTTTTTTCTCTCATTTTTCACATTAATAATACCCATGTATGGAAAGATGTTTGTGTGAGTGTAAGAGAGTAGTTACGGCATTGTGTTTGTATTCAGTTTAATTTGTAATAAAGAGAATTACGTTTTATACGGGTTCCTCTTATTACAAGTAGTAGTATTAGTTGCATTTATTTTGTTTTTATTCTGTGCATGCTTTTAATGTCATTGTGATAAAGCCGATGATGATATTTTGTCCTTTTGGATACATTCGTATCAACCGGTCTTGTAAAATATGCCGGTTGCCACATTATTCAATTCTTACTCTCTGATCGTCTAAATGCGATGCATGTGTACTTGGGTAACCATTCAATTATTCGATTAATCGTTTTATCAAATTAAATAACATCTCAATAATGATTTTTTTTAATTAACGATTAACTTAACAAATCAGTGCGACTAATCGAGTAGTAAATATACGTGTATATGGCAAGCAGTCTATTTTGAAACACTTTTACAATGTGGCAATGTTAGATTTTTACTGAAAAAAAAAAACTACTTACAATAAAAACTTGTTTTGGTAAAAACTAAAATATCTAAACAAACGTTAAACAACTAGAGTAAAATTTTTGATGATTTAAATTTATTAGACGACTCTTAGAAGGGAACAAACAAATAAGAGTGTGTTTTTAATGCTCTTGACTATTTCAACTACTTTGACAGCGAGTAAGAGTTTTTTTCAAAATCTACTTTTATAAAAAAAGGAAACCCCGTTCAAAAGTTTAGAATCTAAAACAAGTTTTATTTATAAAAGACTAGTGGGCCCGGCAATGCTTCGCTATTGCATATGAACTTGTAATATATTTCACATTTAGATTTACAAAGTACTTTGAAAACGGTACTTAAGCTCGACAATAATATATTGAGTTTATTTACTTATGTAACTTATTTAAAGTAACTCCTTAACATTAAAGTTAAACAATTAAGTTTTATTGTTGTAAATGCTAATAAAAAGTTCATCAGCAAAGTCATATCTATAGTGCCGACATGTAGATTAAGTTTTTTCTGTATGTAGGGCGAAAACCCACTTCTTCCACAAATCGGAAACAGACATTCCTCTAAAGATCAAAATTATTTTTTTTGATCTGTAGTAGCGGGAACCATCTGTATACTAACCATCTCTTTGGTCATTAAAAACATTTTTGTTATGCCTTCTCCTATTGACCGCAAATGAAAAATCCATTTGAAGCTTCATGCCTTTAACCATAAAAACTTCTTTTGTCATGTCTTCTTCTCACACGGATCAATAATATTCCCGAATATTAGAAAAGCCGTTAGAGCGATTTTTGAAAAGAGGGCATGGCACCGCCCAGTTCCTCCCTGGATGTAATTAATACTGCTCCAACAACATATATACCAAATCTCATCTTCATATTGACGCCCTATGCTCGAATGGGAGTTAGAGGAACACATATATATATATCATCTTCATACCTCTGATAGTTCATGAGATATAGCCCTTTTAATTTTCAAGTTGTATGGGCTGTGCGACGCCCCTTTATCCAATCACAACCAAATATAGCCAGGGACTATCAACAGGTCAACAGTACCACTTGGTAAAATTTTCGTATCAATCGGTCTATTAGAAAAGCCGTTTATTTCATAGATCCCCGAAGATGTGATTTACAATAGCTAAGTATATAAATTAAATGAATGGTTTGAGTAAAATGGAATAGCAACGAATTGCCAATTTCTATTCCCTAAATGTGGAAAACTCCAAACAATGTATTGCCTATGTTATCCGCGGGGTTATTCTGAAGATGCTCTGAAAATTTCATCAAAATCGGCACAGCCGTTTTCGAGTCCATACGTTGCAAACATACAAACATATATATATAGGAAAGGGGAGTTTTTATCCCTTTTGCTATTTTCACCCCCTAAATGTGTAAAAATTCAAACAATGTTTAGCCTATGTTACTTGCGAGGTTATTCGGAAGATTCCCTGAAAATTTCATCAAAATCGGTCCAGCCGTTTTCGAGCCCATACGTTACAACAATACACACATCCCCACACACTCACACACACACATACATGTTTCGAAATGAATGCAGTGTTCGCTATAACTCAAGAACCAATGCACATACAAAGACCGTTTATACATAAAAACCTTGGTATTAACGTTACCTTTCATATGAAGTTTGCAGAAACAAAATCGGTTCACGCATTCCAGAGAACATCAATTTCTAACACAATGCAACTTATTTTTATATATATAGATTGTGTCATAAAACATAATAAAAAAATGTGCAGCTCTTTCATTTGTGATAATTATACAAGAACTTCTATACTTTTTTATTTGATTTTTTCAAAGATAATGACGATAATACGACCAAAGCAAACAAGTTTGTATTTAAATAGCACCGACACACGCGAACAGGAAATTCGGGCATATTTAATTAATTTTTGAAAACAATATATACCCTGAATTTTAAATACTGTACTTTTGACAAAGAAAAGGTTTTTTAAAAAAAATTTTGTAGTTGAGGAAAACATTTCGAAATACAAATACCTATTTTTATATCCAACATATTTGTTGAACGATTGCCTAACTATGTTTAACACACAAAGTTAATTTCTTTAGAATTTATTTAAAAAGTTAAAAATTTAGTTAATTCACATAAATCGGAAATTGGGGGGTAATATGGGGTAATCAAAAACAAAACATTATTTAAATAAAAAAATCGTAAAAATGTTTCAGTATGTTGGATTAATTAATAAAAAAACATAAAAATGCAACATATTATATACAAAACATAAAATAATAAAAATAATATAAATAAAAAGCTTTACAAATTGATACTCGACTTACGTTTTCAAATGCCAAATAAGTATAAAGTAAATAATCACATATTTACACATTTGAATGTGTATTGTAATGTTTATTCGTGTATTAATTTGTGCGTAACAAAACCAACAATCTAAGGAATATTTGTATGTAAAAAAATCAATAATTTTTTCGTTCGCACGAAAATTCTTGAGCGTCGTCGATTATTCGCTGCATAAGTTGTCAAAATATTTTCAAATTTTGTTTTTAATATTACAAGTATTTTCAATACATTTTCTTTGCTCAAGTTTACGTTTCGCTTTAAACTAATTGAAATGCTCATTATTTCGTATAAAAATGTAAATGTTGCTGGGAACATTTCCAACTTTTCGTGCGAACAACTGCTTCGTCAACATTTTATCCACATTTATTTCGAAGCAAAATAATTTGTATGAGGTTTGACAACTTTTCGTATGAAATACTAAACTTTACACGTAAAAACTATTAAAAAAAACTAATAAGTCACTTTTAGGAGATTCCCCAAGACAAGAATTATTTAAATTTAATGCTAACTATGTAACTTTTATCCTTCACGTTTTAGAAAAGTCAATGCACAAAAAAATTTGTTTTCATTTTGTTTGTTTTACGCTTTATAGACGGTTCCGAACGTCAGTTGTTTAAGAAGCTTTAACTAGACTTTTACGTTAAATCAGGCGTCTTCTGTATGCTGCAATTTTATGGAAGTGGTATTGCACATTAGCGACATCCAGTGTACTTACGTTCGGATAATGTTTACCTTAAATAATAATGACTATCAAAACAAAAACACAAATAGGTGACCAACGCTCAAAAAACGGAAATGGCTATGTCGGTCTTTTAAACCGCATACATTTATAGAAATTTGTCAGACTTGTCGGGGTTTTTTTTTTGTAATATAAATTTGGCACATACTTTTTAATCGGAATGTATTTATATTACCTGCCCGGGAATGATATTTTAAATTCATTATAAATTTGATAGTAGCAGTCACCATGCAGCTAAGTGCCTACAAACGAGTTTGTCTTGTTTTAAATGCAAACTATGTGAGTTTGTTTTTGGGTCTTAACCTGTTGCTCACCAAGACGCCCATCAAATATTTGAGGCATTTCTATTTATACTCAAAAAACAAAAGAAACAGAAGAACGCAGTCTGTTCACTCTGCGAAGTCTAACAATCGGCTCTGCATTTAAGAAAGAGAGGAAGAGAATTTTCAGTCGAATGCTTATTCACAGTTATGATTACAGTCGTATGGTGTGTATGTGTACGTATGTGTGTGAAAGAGATAAATTCTGAGAAATTCAACAGGATTGATGAAATTCTTACCAACATGTAATACTAAAATCAATGTAATTGTCGTGAAAACAAGGCACCCTAATGTCAATCCTAAAAAAAAAAATTAAGAAGTTGCAGAGGAGCCACTTAATGTTACAACTTTCCTCGACCCGCTCCTCATAATGTGGCTTTACATTTTTAATATATATCATTTAGTCAGTTTTAAATATGCGCTTTCTTAATTCCACTAATGATAGCCGTGACTTTTAATTCTGCCCTTAAGTTATATATTCCTTGTTCGAATTGTTAAAGAAAAATATAATTAATGTTTCCTAATCACTTATTCAGATCCGTGAACGATTATGTGAATTCCTCTTTAACATGCATCTCCGTTTTAATTTAATTATTAAAAAATTTCATCGGTTGTATTAATAACGATATGTATCTGATATTTTTTGCGCTATTGCGGCATAAAGTGAATGTACTTTTTAACCTGAAAATTAATGATAAAAAAAGTTAAAGAGATCCGGTTTTTAAGCGGCATAATAATTATGGCTTGCTTGTGTAACAGTCCACGGCGTGAGGAGGAAAGAAAAAGTTATCTGAAAACTCAAAAAATACCGATGAGATGAGACTTTGCGTGCTAGCCGAGAGTTGCAGAGAAGCGCGAGAGAACAATGTCTCTCCGGTTTTTTAAGCAACAATAGTGCTTGAAGTTGACAAATGATTTAAAGAGCGCTTGATAACCGGTCTCTCTGTAATCTTGTCGAGCAACAAAACACACACAAAGCAACAAAACACAGATACAGAAAATGAAAAAATCCCATTCGCTTCGGGAAAAACCAGGTATTTTAAACGCTCTCGCACTTGTCTTTCACGCTCTACTGCCAGCAAGAGTGCCGAAGTATCATTCAAAACTTCACACACAGACGTACATGTGATCTCTTTCTCGCAGCATAAATTAAACGAAACTGTTTTTCTCATCAGTAGAAGCTCATGTAGTGCAGTAAGTAGAGATTCAAGCTCTCATTCTCTTGCAGTGCCTGCATTTAGCTCTCTACCCAGAAAGACTGGCTTAATGCAGATACCCAGCAGGAATGATGGTCGTTGTATCATTTCAAGGTGTCCTACATTTGGAAAACTATTTTTGTCTGTTTGAAATACACTAACATACGGTAACGTATGATGGCATGCAAACACACACAGTGGCTGCCAATAATAATAAATTTGTAACATACGATATGACTGCAAATTTTATATGAACTAAGGTTAGATCATATTTTTAAATGTAGTTTACTATAGCGTATTTATCGATGTTATGATAGAAGCAAAAGAGGGGGTACCAGAATTTGTGACTCTAATGACAGACATTGTTATAAGATAAACAATAGGATGAATTAAATTTAAATTTAGTCCAGCGCACGAGAAGTTGTGACTCTAATGACAGAGTTTGTTATAAGCTCAACAAAAGGATGGATCAAATTTATATATACATAGTTCAGTGCACCAAATCCAAATTAGTATTATACCATTTTTCAATTTGTGTAGGAGGAACAAGTTGTGGCGCGCCTTTTCCTCCCATTTCCTCGCACTATTTGAGACGTATTAAGTCCACTTGCGAGCCAGACAAACCGAAGAAATGCATGCTTAAAATAAAAAAGGACTGGACTATTTTTTATTTCCATTAAGTTTGCTAATGTTTTGATTGACTTTTTTTGATTGAAATGACTGAAATGACTGTATTGATGTTAGTATAAATCTAAAATCACACTTTATTTTAAGTTAAATGTATAAAATTACACTATTTTATGTTGTTGTTGAATAGTTCACCAACAGTATCAGTATTTTTCCTAAACAAAAAGAAGTAAAAAACTAATCGAATTAAGTTGCAATTCTGTATTCAGTCTTTAGAAGTGCTAGTAGAAAATGGTAAGATTAAACCATACAAATATAGGTACTTAAACTCAATATAATTATAATTTATGTATAATAATTTTATTTCAACTTATAGGTTGCAAAAATGCGTTAAGCTTTCATAATCAGGTCTGTTTGTTTTGCTTTATTCTGGGTGTAGCTATAAGTAGTCTAATATTAAACTTCTGCCACTCTTTATCACGCTATTTTCAAACTGTGACTATAGACATTGTTATGGCGTTCGAGCAATTTAATTGCATAAAATCAAAGCTTACAGAGATGCGAGACACTTCTGATAACGATTTAAAAAATGTTTTGACGGTGTTCAAAAACTTTCAGGAAACTTCGGCATTACAAGTACACTACCCAGAAGATTTGGCACACGCAAGTATAGGTCAAATATAACTACATCTGACACAGAAATGTATTACAGACCAACCCTCTACATCCTATATTTGGCCGAAATTATTACAAATGTTATAAATAAATATTATATATACAAATAGATTTCTGGACCGCGAGGCTGTTGATGTTACTTTACATAACATAGTCCCATGTCGTGATGTCAACTGTGAAAGTGAAGATTTTGAAACAATTGTTTTGTTTTATACAAATGATCTCTTTGGAAGTTCAGGAGCTATTATGGGAGAAATAAGTCTGTAGATAAATTAATGGATGCTATACTTATCTGCAGTGAACTTTTATATCCCAACATTTTTGTTGTCTTACAATTTTTATTTACTATACCTGTGACAACAGCTTCAACAGAGTGAAGTTTTTCAACACTTCGCCCAGTAAACACATATTTAAAAAATAGCATGTCAAATGAAAGTTTATCGTCTTTGGCACTTATGTCGGCTCATAGTTATTGTTGATGATATAGTTACATATTTTTAACAAATAGAGGAAAAATAAATCTTTAAATATGACTGATATATTTTGACAATAAGTAGCCACTATTAACGTCTTTCTTGATTTTGTAATTTGTTTTTATTTTTGTTTTATTTTGCTAATATAAATATGTATATATACGTATCATCGGCATCCTGCAAAAATGACTCAAGTTTGATGATTTTAGTTTGATACAATAACTACAAAACTACTTTAAATAGTCATTTACAGGACAAATACTATGCCTTTTGGGACACTTTTGCATCATTAAGTCAATTGCTAAAAGCGTAGACTTGAGGATACCGACGAAAATTTAATTATTTTTTGTTTCAATTGGTTTTGGCTCCATCCGAAATTAAATCCTAGCTACAGACCTGGGTATGCCACTTTAATTTATTATATTTATTCTATTTATTTATTTCTCCGATTTTAAGACTTTTCGCCATATGGAATAAGAAGACTTTTTTTTATCTTAGAATACAAAAATATTTATTTTGTAATCAGGAAGAAACTTTTTTCTCATTTCGACTATCATTATTGTAATAAAAATTTTAACAATAACAGGGGGATTTTATGCGTTCATTATCTCCTCTACGGTAAATCACACAAATCCCAAGTGAGCCTAAGGAAACCTACATTGTGTCTGACGTACCGAATTAACTGTCTGTCATTAATCAACGTACTCATAGGGAATTACTGTATTGAGATCGCTAAATGAATTGGCTTATTAGCTTTTTGAATCATGCTTATTCAATGTTTAGATTAAAATACCATCGGGTGTGTTATAATCTTACGATAAGAGTAATAATAAGCTTTGTCAGAGAGTGTTTTTTGCAGGCGATTGTCTCAGCGCCGACTAAGAGCAGCGGAATCAAAGGGCGCTCCTGCATAGATGCCATTTTGTAATTCATTGTCAGACCTTTTTATAGGACAACAAAATGCCTTGGTTTTCCTCTTCATTCCCATGGTCATTTCTTTTAAATTCGGCCCGTTTTCACGTTGGACCAAATAGAAGAAGGCCTCTTAATGCATAAATTCCGCTGCTGGATATCTACTGTTTGTGCTAACAATTAGTGAGTCTTTTCTTGATCGTAAGCCATATTGTGATCACTTGGTGAGTTTGTCCGTTAGAGAAATTGGCAAATAGGTAGTTCTGCGATGTATCTTACGCCGACAGAATATATTCCATATATTTGCAAGCCAAACAGCTAAATAATGAATGAAAGCAGAATGCTTCCAAAAAAAAAACTATTACAGTGACTCACAGTATGGGAACTGAGAGCTGTATCTGCTGTATTTTGTGATGATTTTGTATTTTTTCACAAAAAGAAGGCAGTTTTCTATTTTGTTTATTCGACATCGTCTTCTACAAACAGAAAAATTTGGTTCCATATATTATATAAAAAATATTTTTTTTTAGATGATTAAGTAATGTTTAAAAAAGAACTTCTGTTTCTTAATTGTATTGTTTTTTTACCACTATGCATTCAAATTTAATTTCGACCCTCTAGCCCTATAAAAAGCTTCGGTTAGTATAAAACGGCTGTCAGGTTTAAGCTATCTTCACTGAAGACATTGTATCGGTCAGTGTAATTTCGCAGAACTCAGCCATGGCATCTAAAAGTTTGTGTTTTTTCGTAGAGGGATTTTGAGACCGGTTGTGGATTTTTAGGTCTAAAGCCACACTTATAAGGTCCAATCATATTCGATAAGATTTAATTTAACCTTTTACATAACACACTCGGCAGTACTTATTACGCGATTTGTAACATAATGATTTCACAATAGTTTGTGCACACTTAATCGTCAGTGCCCATACATGTCGCTCGTTTTCTGCAAGACCATCATAACTCGAAAAAATCGATTCCGAGATAAACGCGTTTAAAGTTTTTAATTTACACCCAACTTGTACGAAATGGAGGAATTCGAATAGCTCTCATGCGGAGTGTATAAAAGATATTAACATGCATTTTTTACACAACATGGAGTATGATGAAATGAAGAATCCTACATCATTAACTCAAAAATCACGTTTTTTGAGTTATGACGGTCTTGCAGAAAACGAGCGATGTGTGAGCTTAAAAAAACATAATACATATCTCACATTGGTTTATTTTAATACACAAAAGTTTTACTACATGCAAAAATGTTAAAGCTTGAAATTATCACATTAATATTTAAAAAACCAAAAAAGAATACATGAAGAGTTTAAAATTTTGAATAAAATTTCACAATGGTTAATTAAAAGGAACTTGATAAATAAATACCTAAAATATAACGGTTTTATACGGCTTAGATCTGTTAGAGGTTACATATTAAAATAAAACCCGAACTATATATTTTCTGAATTGAAACTAAAACATTAAAAGGTCATTGTACGAAAGTATTTCCGATCCAACATTAAAAAGCCACAAATTAGGAAATATCTATTGTCCTCTGCGATATTCGTCTTGATAGCTCATACGGCATCGTTTAAGCCCTGTCATCCAATATTGACTGCTGCAAAAGAGGGAACCCACTTCTCCAATGTTGACAAACATCCGAACATTTATATTTAAGGTATCAGAAATACAGGACAACATAGAGCTGCCAAAGCTTTTAATATAAACTTTATGATGTTTGTACTTTCTGTTTCTCCAACAACCAACATTTAAAAGTCATGGTACCCGACAGGAAGCTTCATGACTTTTTGTTAGGAACTCAAGACAACATTCTCATTGTTTGCCTGTTTGAATAGCTTACGACTATGCCTGTTTATTTAGGGCTTCTCACGAAGTCTAATTGATAATAGAATAAAAATTATGTCATTACTATATCCTGATCTATTGTTGCGAAGTATCATGAGTTTAAATTTAAATTATGTTTTGTAGCTTTTGTGTATGTAATACGCGCTCCCACATATGCACCTTCATGACTTTTTGTTAGGAACTCAAGACAACATTCTCATTGTTTGCCTGTTTGAATAGCTTACGACTATGCCTGTTTATTTAGGGCTTCTCACGAAGTCTAATTGATAATAGAATAAAAATTATGTTATCCTGTTATTATGTTATTATCCTGATCTATTGTTGAGAAGTATCATGAGTTTAAATTTAAATTATGTTTTGTAGCTTTTGTGTATGTAATACGCGCTCCCACGTATGCACCGCCTCTAACCTTACGGTTGTTGTTTTTTCCCCCATCAGTGTCTAACAAAATACCCCTGGCCCTCCTCGCCATTGCATTGTGGCTACTGCTTTAGAAAATATCGCAAATGCTATTTACAAACTACAAAGACTAATGATCTCTTTAAGTTGGAAATGATTAACAAAAACGAAACAACTTTCTTTTATATAATAGTTTATAAACACAAGATACTGATATTTTTAAATGTTAACGCTTTTGTTGGTTAACGTTGTTAAAAAAATGTGGAAAAGTATTCACAAAATATAAAAATAAAATAAACGGAGTGTTGGTCTAATGAGCAGCAACCAACAGGTTTTCGTTGCGTTTCTTTGATATTGGTTTCTGGGGAATATCATTATGTACATATGTATATGTGTGCGGGTATACATATGTGTGTTGATATATTTGTACATGCGTTTGTATTTTGTAAATAGCCGAACGTCCGGAGACAGCGTTGAATAAAATAGGGAAGGACAAATACATATTAACAGGTAATAATTAATGAATTTGGAGTAAGACATAGAATTTGGTGTTTGAACAAGTACAAAAATACTTGTGCATGCAAACAAGTAACACAATTGTATTTAACTGTGTTCGCTTACTGGCCCGGGTGGCTAAATGGATGACAACGTTCAGATCCAACAGCTCTGATCGCTTTCGATCTGTTTGTTATTAACTGTTTCGAAATATTTACTTTCTTCCTTATTGTCTTTTGTGCTTGTTTGTGCTATCTTTTCTTTTCACTTCAACGCTCAGAACAATCGACGAGTCTATTGATGTCACCTCAAGTGTTTCTATATTTCTTTTCAAATCATTTCGGCTGTGTCGACAAAAGCGGGGAACGAAGACAATTTTGTTTTTCAGTCGTTTTTTGTAAAATCGACTTTAAATACAAGTTGGTTGGTATATAAGTACGTACATACGTATGTATGACTGAAATAACAAATATGGATCATACATCCGTTCCGTATGTGTGTTTCTGTGCATTTGAAGTGCTGGCTGGTATGTTTTTTTTCTCCTCACGTTCAATTACCGCCCCATATTCAGAATGTTAGTTGTTCTACATCATAATATTGAGAAAAGGCAGCAGTTTTACTCGTTATGCATCACATTACCGGTGTGGCATAACTATGATGTAAACTCTGTCAGTGTTAAAAATTAGGAAATACATGTTTACGTTACGCTTGTGTTTATCCCAAATCCTTCCAATTAACGAACGAGATTTAGGAAAAAATCATATTAATTAGTAAAATAGATGGCTTGGTAAAAATATAGATTTTTTGTTCTATTGACTAAAATTCACGAATCTTGGTTATTTTCTAGCAAAATCATGATACCCATCGCATATGTTATATCAGAACTGGTGCGATGCCAAAGGGACCGGCCGTGGCATAGAACACGTGGTTAGAACACGCGACTACCATGCGGGAGGTCCGTGGTTCGATTCCCGGCTCCAGCCATCTACATTTTTTTTCATTGCCGGTCCCTCGATGTTGTCGACAGCAACTTCGCAGTATAAGTGTCGATTCAATAGAAATGTTCAGTTAAAGCTTTTCGAACATTGACGTTCGCATTCGTCGATAAACAAGTAGGTGCCGTTTGTTGTGACTCTAAAATAGAAAGCCTGTTAATTCAAAACAACGCGAGATGCTGTCCCATACCTCATTCATGAGGTGTAAAGGGAAATTAAGTTTTTTTAAGTGTGATGCCAAAAGTACACAATTTAGCCATTTTTGGCAAATGCCGTCGTAATTTGCTGTAATTCGGCGACTCTTATAAAATTAACCCAATTCCGTTTTAAGGGACGAGTCTACAACATTTGTTGCCAAGTGTTGAAGCTCTATGGTGTTAGCCGTGTTCTTACCGCTCCTCACCCACACGACAAATTGGGGAAACGATAATGGAAATTGTATATTCTAAAATGTACCCAATATAAACAAATTCAACGTATAAACGTTGCTCTAAATTTGAAGTATATGGAGAACGCCGCACCCTGGAATTCATCGATTTGTACATATACCCCTGTTTGCATTCACAACGGAGTGAAAGAAATTTTAATGACGGCTGGGTAACTATCACGAAAATGGTAGTAATGTTGTTACCACAAAATCGAGGAGCTACGACTGTAGAGGAGTACTGAAACATTCACTTATCGCTTTTAATTTATGGGTTTCACTAGCCCGCTGCACTGCACGAGTACATCCAATTTTATATGGTACTTGCTTTAATTTTATTTGTTTTTTTTTTATGATTAACTTTACGTTTTTGTTACTCTTCTTCAGCGAAGTTGAGCGAGCGAGTGCGAGTGAGTGCAGTTTTAAAAATAAAACAAAAAATAAAACTTTAATTATTCCACGTCCTATTTTAAATGAATCCACTGTTGCTGTTGTTGTCTGTTGGTAACAGCTGAAGACAGAAAAGTTAACAAAACTAAAAAACGCTCGTAAAATGGTCTTAAATAAAGAAAGTCATGCTTGAAATTAATTTAAAGATATAGACGTACGTGAGTCTGTGTGCAGGTACGAATATGTAGATTTTTACTGAATTATCGCACTTATTCACACGTATTCCCACACACAAACATGCCGGAATATAGAACAAACACGATTCTTATACTTGCGATATTCTTTGCTTTTGTCTTGGCCACAAGTGCCTCAATAATTGAAATCAAGTTTGGCTACCCCGTTATGAAGATTTCCTTTGTTGTGTGTAATTGTGTCTCTCGGGCTTTTACTGAATTTCTACGGCCATTGAATAGTGTGGCTCTCTTAATTTAGACTTGAAAATATGACGAATCGAACATAATTTCTAGTGTACACACATTCGATTCGGTTACCGCAGGGTCTATTCTTGGCGGGTTGTGTGAACGAACGAGAACGCCTTGGGGCTTTGTACTAAACTTATTCAAATGAATTATTATATTAAACTTTCGTTTGTCCCTTTGCCATTTCTCACGAGACGCGCAGTCGTTTAGACATTTCACTAATTCGCATATATGCAACTGGATGTGGGGCCTGCAATGCTTGTCTGAGAGTTTTTTTTTTCTAAATTTACTTCCTGTGAAATTTTAACAAAGAGTATCGCGTTCAAGTTAAAAATATTATACACAAACTCTTATTTATATTGCAGGAGTATATTTCTGCCATATCTTTTGAAAGCAGATACAAGATAATTTTGTCGGAATGAGGTAGTATTTATCGATATGATTTATATATACAGTAGACTACGGATAAGTGCACATCGGTTTTCGCGCAACTTTTTGTGCACTTATGCGGTTTTTGCATTTATACAACACTCGGATAAGTGCACTAATATTGCATATATACAAACATTGCATAAGTGCACGGTTATTGCATTTATACAAACATTAGATTATTTTTATTAATCTGTAACACCAGTTTAGTTTGGACGGAACTTTAAGAAAATAATTAAAATTTAAAGCTGTTTAATGTTTTTATTTATGTTTGTTTTTATTTAACAGGTTTTAATAAAAACTTATAAAATCGGTTCAGTTTAAGGTAAACAAATCACAAATTTATATTTCATTGTTTTAGTGTTTTTCATATTTCATACAAAAAAATTAAAAATATTCAGTTCTGTGCCAAAATAAGAGCTGTTAATGAATCATTGCAATTATATTTTGCAACATTGTTTTTTGCAAAATTCATATTAAATTGCACTCAATTCGATTCACCTAAACCACGTGTGCTGAAAAAGTCTGAAGCTTTTTTGGAACCGTGTTTTCTTTTCCAACCTTATATATTTTTTTCTCCAGTTTCTCAAAATAGTAATCTACATGCATGCAAAGTTGTACTATAAAAGCACTTTCAGGTTAGCAAAAGTTGTGCATTTATCCGGTTTTTGCATTTATACGTGTTGCACTTATCTGTGTATTTTTGTATGTAAACGTATAAAAAGGCAATGGCTTCAAGTTCCAGTGCACTTATGCGGTTTTTGCATTTATGCGATGTGCACTTATCCGTAGTTTTGTACCACGTACGTGAGCTTGATGAGTTTTTGAAAATCTTTGCGGCTCTCTTGTTGGAAATGGATAGTTTTTATACTCTCACTCTTAGCGATCAGTGTATATAGTTATCATTTGATAAGAGAAAAAGTGTAACGCATTAAAGGAGAAGTGTTAGACCACATGTATCTTAAGGCCAAATTCCTATCGTATTGTAGTAGTAAAGAAATATACTACTACAATCTTTTGGAAACAGATACAAAGTGAATTTAACTTTTAACATTTGTTGACGAATGGATCTTTTACAGCTTTACTACATGACTGTATCATGTCGAATGTCCTATCTTCGAATGTCCTATATCCGTTTACGCAAAGTAAGCAGGCAAACAATAATACATAAGTAAAAAAAAACATAATTTCCCTTTACACCCCATGAATGAGGTATGGGATAGCTTCTCGCGTTGTTGTGAATTAACACGCTTCCTATTTTTAGATTCACAACTAACGGCACCTACTTATTTATCGACGAATGCGAACGTCACTGTTTGAGAAGCTCTTACTAGACTCGCCGATTGACTCGACACTAATACTACGAAGTTGCTGTCGACAATATTTGAGGGGAGCCGACAATGAAAGAAAAATTTATTTATTTTTTTTCTTTTAAGATGACTGAAGCCAGGAGTTGAACCTGTGATCTCCCGCATGGTAGTCGCGTGTTCTAACCACTATGCCACGGCCGGTCCATAAATAAGTAATTTCATTTAAAAATCAGTTAATTTCAGTAACTTAAGACTTAACTGATCCTAATGAAAATATACCAGCATTAATATTCTCCAATCTAAAGTAATGGGATTGTAAATGGGCATTATAGCCCCACCATTCTGGTATCTCCCATACAAAATACCCTTTTTTGGAAAATTAACATTTGTGGAAAATATATGTATATATTTCCATAACTCCCGCACGGGAATATGAAGGTTATTGAATTTGATACGTTTAATATGCATTATCTTTTTTGTAAAATATTGAAATTTGGCTCTGAAAGTGATTAATGGTCGGTTATGTATGTATCTATTTTATACAAAATAATATGATATCTGTAGCTTTATGTATAAATAAATAAAAAAAAAATACAAGTGTTCATGCAACCTCTTTTAATCGCGTTTTTCGATTTTCCGTGTGGCTCCGGTCCCAAGCGAGCCAGATAATCGACGATCAACTGTAGTTATAAAAAAAACTACTCAAAACGTTGTTTTGTATTCATGGGTGAAACTAAGGAAACGAAAAGGTTGACACCACCCATTAAAAATTATGTTTCCTTTTAAAATTTTAAAAATATAAAAACCCTGATAAATAGTATGACCGTAAGGCATTTTTGAATTTATTCATAATAAGAGGGGTCATACGCATTATTACAAAGTGTTTTTCTTTATTTCAAAATTTGCTTTTTGTTTTAATAAAAAGTTTTATTTCGTAATTAAAAACCACTGCGTTTAATTTTATGATCACCCCAAAATGTAAAGAAATGCAAAAAATATAAACTTAACAAAATACAATTTTGTTGTTACTGGATGTAAAAGTGAAGTTTTTGATTCTCTTTAATTCCTCATATTCGCTTTTTTTTTATTTTGACCCCTTAAGTACATCTGCATCGAAATACAGTGGAGCGTATAATTTCCTGCTCTCCAGTGTATAATCCGGATTGATTGCAACATCGGATTATATGTAATTATGATTTTATTATATTTTCAAAGCATACGAGTCACGAGATCTTGCTTTGAAAAAAGTTTAGTTCATTTGTGGCAAGCAACAGTTTTTGATTTTATCACCAAAAGAAGCTTGAGCTGATTTCGTTGACTTTAAAATGCCTTTTTTGGAGAGAACTGTACCAATTCAAATTTATGGTTTTATATTTACAATTAATTAATTAATTTTTTTATTATCGAGTTTATATTGTTCCACTATTTTATAATAAATCGTTCGAAATTTTTCATCGCAGGATTTGACAAAACTACCATATATTGTGCAAAATTTCGCATCGAATTTGCCTTAAAATCATTTAAAAAAACACGGTATTTCGTATCTTTCCGAGTTTTAATTTTAAACGGTTTTGGAAAGAAGAATCTTATACCTTTCCAACAATATAAGCAGTATATACATATATATATATATATATATATATATTAGACCTGGCGTTAAAAATTTTTTTTGGAATCTTAAGTGTGGGTAGCGATTAAAATATGAGAATTGATGCCAAAATTGATATAGCAAATTTTCAGGATGATCCGATGGTGCCAACCCGTGCCCCAATGGGGTCAAAGGTCAACATTTTATAAAAACCACCAAAAAAATCTTTTTATTGCATTTTATTAGTTTTTTTTAAATAAAAATTACTTTAGATATAATGTTTTTTCCTTAATTTTCGTTAAAAGGGTTTATAAGTTTTATTTTAAATCAGTGAAGATTTTGTATAGACTGGGAGGTCCTTACGTTAGCCCCCTACAGTGTGCAGCAAGTACTGTTTATCGTCTTCGTTATGTGTTAAGCATTTGTAAGAGTCAGTTATTAGTCTGACTATTTTTTCGCTGGCATTCACAACAGTAATGCTTTTGACGATCAGCTTCCCTTTAAAAAATGCTTGGCCTAAGAAATTTGATGGATTAAAGCGTAAGAAATCTCCAAACAAGTAAAAAAATATTTTGTTTTCGTAGTCAGAAAAGAGCTCAAATACTTGGATGTGAATAATTTGAAATTATTAACATCATCACCGATATAATGGTCTTTATCAGACTTATACCATCTTTTCTTTTATTTCTGAGTCTACATGTAAATACCACTGTTGGTTCCGAATTTTTTTCCAATAGCCTGTATATATTTTAAGTATCAAAACAGCCAATAATCCTCTTTATTAGTCGCATATTACTACATATTTGGACTATAGAGACTTACTAAAAAAATTCACATATTACTAGTTCCATTCAACTGAATCGCAGAAATTTTAAAGTGTGTGTGAAAAATATACATTTTTAAACAATAGATGTCCTTGTACATGAAACTTGCATGTGACGTCACTCCAGGTGCACGAAATGTGAAACTGGGAATGCGTAGACTGATTGAGCTACTGTAGAACCAGTTAAATCCTTAATGCTGGGGATAGCTATAAATTTTTCATAGTTCTATCACGTCAGCCCAGTAGCCAAACGATCAACTTTATCTATTCCAGCAATTGCGACTCGTGGCATGATGGTTAGAAAACGCGACTACCATGCGGGAGATCTCAGGTTCGATTCCCGCCTACATATTTCTTTTACAGCCGGCCGGAGTCACTCGGCATGTCTAGTAAAAGCTTCTCAAAAAGTGAAGTTCGCATTCGCCAATAAACTAGTAGGTGCCGTTAGCTGTGAATCTAAAAATAGAAGGCGTTTTAATTCCCAACAACGCGGGAAGCTGTCCTATACCTTATTCATGGTGTAAAGGGAAATTAAGTTTGTTAAGGAAGTAGCTTTTCGTCCCAATGCAAAACTAATGTTTTAGGGATCTACAAAATATAAAAAAATTACATTGAAATTTTCAATACTTTCTTTGCCATGACGCCGACGGTGTTTTTAACGTTGCTCATGAAAACTTGTGCAATTCAGAAGTAGATCCTCAATATTGTGAACTAACGCTTTAGAAGTTTCACTGATGAAGTTTATATCTAATGGAGATGACATATTGCCGGCATCCATACAAGCTAGCATTCTGTCGTCTATAAAATTTTTCTTTCCACGTTTTTGAATCTCTATCTTGCTATATACTAATAATCTTGAGAACGTCCACGTGGGCAAAGTCAAATAAATTCTTTTGAATTATACTTCGTTTCGGAGATTTCATAATGTTTAATGACTTTTGCAGCACGTGTACTTTGGTCTGGAGTTAGGATTCTAGTTTTATCACAAAAAGGAAATATTTCATTTAACACCAATCTTGCACTCTCTTTAACTGTTTTACATTTATATAATAAATTATAATATAATTACATTTACATGTATACTATAAATTATATAAATTATATATATGTATTTGATTCTTGTAGCATAGTGTACTTCAGAGTTCATGAAACTGATAACTAATTTACAATTTATAAATGATGTTCTAATTTATAGTATTTTTATATTATATTTCTCATTAAAACAATTGATAAAATTTAAAAAAAATAGTATTTTGGTGGTTTTTCAAAATGTTGACCTTTGACCTCATTGGGGCACGTGTTGGCATCATCCGATCAACCTGAAAATTTGCTACATCGATTTTGGCATCAAATCGCATATTTTAATCGCTACCCACATTTAAAATTCCAAAAAATAAAAATCCCCATATAAGCTGCGCCAGGTCTAATATATATATATAGATAGATAACTTGTCACATCTGTCCCTTTTTGCCTCGAAATCGCAAACTTTTGTGTTTTTTTTCACTATTTTTTAAGTTTGAAGTAAGTTTTAGCAACTATTTTATTAAGATAGCCAAATTTGTTTTATTTTATTCTGAAAGTGCATGCTGTTATGCGTTAAATGTATATTTGTTTCTAAAAATCTGTGAACCAGTGGTTTAGTTATTTATGTTTTCCGAGAAACGCAATTTTCATATCCCATACTAAAATCAAGCAGTTGAAGAAAATTAACAACAATACCAAAACAAAATATTTTATTTTACTGTTTGTTTTTGTATGGGATATGAAAATTTCGTTCCTTGAAAATCTCAAGTTCACCGTTTTTTACAAACAAATATGCGTTTTACACATAACTTTCAGAATAAAATAAAAAAATAGTGTATCTTAATAAATAGTGGCTAAAAATTTCTTCAAACTTAAAAAATAGTGAAAAAACACAAAAATTTGCGATTTTGAGGCAAAAAGAGACAGATGTGACAAGTTATCTATATAAATGTATATAGTGGTGGAAAGGTCTAAGATTCCCATTTCCAAAAACGTTAAAAAATCAAAACTAACTTGTATTTTCATAATGTGAGTTTTGCCACAGGCACCCCACACAGGGCAGGCATAGAGAGCTATTGACTGGAATATTAATTTATAAATGCAATTTTATTTTCAAAATTAAATTCAGATTTTCTATTTTTTAGTGGATAGAGGAGCTTAATGGCCAGATTTATTTTACTTAAAATGTGAGAGACATGGTCATTGAAAGTTAAACGAGTATTCAGGAATACACCTAAGTATCTCACAGAGCGAGACCAGGTAATATCTATACCATTCATTTTAACATTTGATTCATGAGTGTAACAAGTCTTTCCTTTTCTAGTGAAAAAAAATAGCTTGGGACTTCTCAGGAATTACCTTTATTTTCCATTTTTTGGAAAATTCATCTACATCCGCTTAGAATCTTTGATAAAATCAAAGTTTTAAAGCTAATGCTTAATTTACCTTGGCATTTTAGCACTCGAAGACTCCATGAATTGAGCAGCACTGAACTTATAAAAACCAATATTTCTCGTATTTCAAACAATTTTTACATTTTGAGTTCCCATAATGAAATCTAGTTAATTTCTAATCTAATGAATCCAATATAAAGTAAAATTCATAAATTTAATAAATGTTTTTTTTTTTTACTTTTTCCTTTTCTCGATTACACTTTTATTGTAATTATTTATTTATTTTATTTGAAATCTGTAATAATAATCTAGATGTAAGGTTGTACATAACCATCTCTTAAATTAATATTAAATTTTTTTACAATAAAATAACAAAAGACGAAAAAACTTAAAGAAATAGTGAAAAAACACAAAAATTTGTGATTTCGAGCAAAAAGAGACAGATGTGACAAGTTATCCACATAAATGTATATATTGTTGGAAAGGTCTAAGATTCTTATTTCCAAAACCGTAAAAAATCAAAACTATTGACTGAGTTGTAAGCTCATAAGTGAGGAAAGATCCGAAAACCCGGTTTTTGAACCGTAAGTCAAGATTTTAAGAGTGTTAGGAAACGTCGGTATACAGGGTCATGTTCTACTCGACCAGACCTACACTATGCACTAGGTCACTTCCCAAGTTCCTTATTTTTTTCCATTTTGTTATTATTAAATTTTGTTCACTTTCTAGAGATATTGAAATTGTGAACATACCAATATTGTTAGGTTTATTATATTGTGTGATATGTAAACATCAATAGTAACGACAACAATGGACAGTGGTTCCTTTTTGGTTTTTTTTTTAAGTAATTCTGTAACTTTTGAACGGATAATGATATCTTGAAATTTAAAATAGTTAAATTTGAGGTGTTTTCGAAATGGTTTGGAAATTTTGGGCTCCCTACTTTGCCTGGGGCCACTGCGTAGCCCTCTAAAGTTTGTCACCTCGGGTGTTTTAAAATTTCAAATGTTCGAGGAAAGTGCATTTATGAACCGATTTGAAAGATTTTTTGCACTTAGATAGTGCTAAGGAAAACCTTCAAAAACATGCTTACATGTATATGTTATCTCATTTAGGTCAAGAGATATTTGACAAAATAAATTGTGTAATTTTTGGACGAGGTTGGTTTAATATTTTTGAGGTTGTGAGCTCAGTTTTCCTTGGATTGTAAATTGTGTAAATACGTTGCTCCAGTCAAAAGTTATAAGCATCGCAAGTAAAAATTAAAAAAATGGCCTATTTTTAATGCTTTTTTTTGCAAAAAGGCGAATGAATATATTCTTTCGTTTGTAATTCTATTGCCAAACCAACGATATAAATTACTTTACAATCCAAGAAAAACTGAGCTCACAACCTTAAAAATACTAAATCAACCTCGTCCAAAAATGACACAATTTTGTCAAATATCTCTAGACCCAAATGAGATAACATATACATGTAAGCATGTTTTAGAAGGGTTTTCAAAGCACTATCTAAATGCAAATCGGTTCACAAATGCACTTTCCTCGAGATACCATTATCTGTTCAAAAGTTACAGAATTAATTCCAAAAAAAAAAAACAAACAGGAACCACTGTGCATTGTCAGAAATATTGAAAAATATATCGCACTCGTTCAACAATACTGTATTAACTCAAAATTTTTGTATTTTATCTTTTTAGCAAAAAACTATACATAACACTTATGTCTACCTGTGGTTAACAATTTCGATAGTTCTGACTACTCTTTCTTAATAAAATTACATGTTGTGACCTTTTTGCTTTTTATAAACAAATAAAAAGGTTATGCGGTGCAGTACAATAATTCATGGGTTTTCTAAATATTGCCAAACTTTTGTTAATGAAAACATCCTTAAGCATTAAGAAAGCAGTTTTTTGTCTCTCCTGAAAACTTTGAAATTTTTGAGTTAATACAGTATTGTTGAACGAGTGTGATATATTATTATCACATATTATTTTCATGTACACATTGCAAATGTGTTTTTTTTTATTTTGGATACCCCTTTTATATCAAGATATCCCTACTATAAAAAAGGAATAACAACTAGAGCGATGCGACGTAATCTACTTAAATTCGATAATGGCGAGGCTTTAAATGTACAACTAACTTTCGTATGACCCGCGGTGAAGTGCCCGCCGCTAAAGAAATGTAGAAAGTTCAAGTAATCATTTCATCGAATGACTACTATAACCACTGTTGTTCAAGACTGGATAGAGATCACTGTGTGATTAAGTTTGACGAGAGAAGGCTTTCTTCGATTATGTGATATTGTAATTTGGAATGTGTCTCTAATAACACACATACATACATACCTGGTATTTTTGGGTGTTTAGGTCGAACCTAGTGGGTATCAGTTAAATTCCATATATTTATGCCTGGTCGTGCATTTAAACAATCAAAAATAAGAAATTCGTTTTTGTATATGTGTGTGTAGTATGTATGTGAATAAAGAAACGCTAACGGAGAAATTAAAGAATTCATTGACCCCAACATTATGGCTGCGTCAGGAAAAGAGGAGTATTTTTGTCCAAGACCAAACGATAAACAATAAATTCACAAAAGCAAACCAACATACATAATATAAAATTGGAAACCTGTGGTGGTGCCGGTGACTGTGCTGTTGGTGGCAAAGTGTGTAAAAGAATAACGCACCTTTCCGCTGCCGCGTTTTTGCTTCTGTTTTCAATACATGACCAAAAGCAACAAGTGTGTTTCGGCTGTTTTAGCTCGCCATGTTCCAGCAAAGAATTTTGGAGTTACGAGTGGTAAACAGTGATTTTGTAATCAACCACCGACAATCACAAAAGAAAATAAACGATCTCATCGTTTGTTTATGCTGATGTAGTCTTCCCTCTTCTGCACATTCCTCTATGGTATTCGGTTAACAAAACATACATATGTATTAATGGAAATAACAACAAATATTGCCCTTTTACCTTTGGTTCTTAGGCTGTGTGTTCTCGTTTCGTTTTTACTGAGCTTTTGTTGGCCAATATTCATGCACCTGGGACCCGGCTGGAAACACTGGGTGATTACGAACTCACACAAATTCACCCTACCTTATAAACATATACTCATAAACTGAAGTTTAAGGGCATTCTTATATCAAATCACCCTCATATTAAGAAGTTCTTATTTTGATATAGAATAGATTAATAGATTAATAGAATAGATTAAAACTTTACTATTCTCAATTAAGACAATGCTTCGTTTGTGTATTGTGAAAATACGATCTTTCATTTATTTCATTAAGAGAGTCGCGACATTACTAAACAGGAGTTCTTCATCGTTCATGCGCCAATTCAAGATAAACTTGGCATAACTCATATTTCAACCGATTTTTATAAACTTAACTTTTTTGGAAATCATTATAATTTGGCATCGTAAAAAAATAAAATACATTGCGCTGCTTCACGATCAGCTTAGAGCGTTGAAAAAATTAAAATATTCAGTTTCTTTTCGTTTTATTTTTTACTTAAACCGTCATTTAGCTATTTTGAATAGAAGTCACTCCTTTAAAACAAATGTAAACTTTTGAAAATCGGTTTACAAAGAGAAGACTTATGATACATATATATAAAAAAACATTACTTATGGAGTCCAATGTATTAATCAATGTATTATTTACTTTATTATTTATTTGTTTAGAACTTTGTTAAATGTTAATCATTTTGAAATTGCTATATATAAAGGGTGGTTAATTTTTAAGGGCCGATGTTGATTTTAAATAGAACACAAATTATTTAGGAAATTATTGTCATTTACTTTAATTATGATAATATTGGTATTGTTCAATTATGTATGGCACAAAATATCGGCCAAATGGTCGCCGCCACCTCGGCGCCACACCTCCATCCGATGGTCCAAATTGTCGATGACGCTGAGGCATAATTGAATTGTTGCTGGCTAATCGACGTACACCTTTGCTTTCAAATAACCCCATAGAAATCACATGATCTTGCCGGCCAATTGACATCGCCATTTTCATTTCGATTTTTATTCGCCCAAATGCGGCAAATCTGCTTATTGACGAATCCACTGAGGTGAAAATGTGCCTCATCACTGAAGATAATTTTCTTTGAAAATTAATCATCCACTGTTGGCATTTCTTGCCACCATACTGACCATTGACGACGTTTGGAATGGTCAATAGGCTTTAGTTCTTGAGTCAATTGCACCTTGTAAGCGCGTAAATGCAAGTGGTGGGCACGATGACGAGTTGAGGTGGAAGGCTCTTCAGCCACACTATCGCGAACAGCAGCAATATTTTCAGCAGTACGAGCTGTACGCTCATGCACTGGTGTTTTCACTGCTCTTGCAAACCCGGTTTGCTAACAATTTGTACGCACATTTGGACGATTAAACTGACCGAAAAAAAAATCCTTTTTGGGATATATTAATATCTTTAGCATTCCAAGGTCTAAAGGTTAAAAAAATATCTTTAATGAAAATATGTTTTCTTATCATATGGACTTAAATGCAATGGGTTACTACGGAAAATATAAGCTATGTTCGTCACCTAAATTTAAGTCCATACTGTGCAATCTTCACTACATACGTTACTGGTAGGGCTGCAAATAATATGTAGGAGTATACAAAAATTGAAGACCAAAAAATCCTCCAAAAAGAGTGGGAAAAATACACATGTTGTATTTTTCCGACAATTTGGAAAACTTTTATTTCCATTTTTTTTGTTTTTTATTTAATTATTTTTTTTTGGTTTTTTACTTTTTTTCGTGTTACATCCTTATTACACGGTACAGCAGATTCAATTCCTTACTTACTTAACTTAATTTCCCTTTGCACCCCATGAATGAGGTATGGGATAGCTTCTCGCGTTGTTGTGAATTAACACGCTTTCTATTTTTAGATTCACAACTAACGGCACCTACTTATTTATCGACGAATGCGAACGTCACTGTTTTGAGAAGCTCATACTAGACACGACGATTGAATCGACGCTTAATACTGCGAAGTTGCTGTCAAACAACATTCGAGGGGAGCCGACAATGAAAGAAAATTGTATTTATTTTTTTCTTTTTAAGATGACTGGAGCCAGGTTTGAACCTGCGATCTCCCGCATGGTAGTCGCGTGTTCTAACCACTATGCCAATTCCTAATTTATAGAAAATTGCCATCATGTCTTTTTCAATGTTTCGATTATCTTATCTTTGGGAAACTGGTTTCTCAAAAATGAATTTCATCCAGAATAAATATCGGAGTTTCTATAGAAACAAGCATTTCAAAGACTGCATGATTGCAGCAACAACAAGCTATCATGTATGTGATGAAACTCGATTTCGAAAACGAAACGATATAAAACCGAATTTTTTTATTTTCAGGGTCTTTTCGAATTGATTTATAATAAATTCATTCTGACAAATTTTCTATATTCTTCTTAATTTGTTTTTATATTTGTAAATAAAACTGTATTTTGTAAAATAAAAATAGAATTTAAGGTCAGGAATGGATTTCAAATTGATCCAAATTCATCACACATTTCTTAAAACCGATCGATTTACATGACATACCAGTATCAGATTTTCGCAAAACTGGCTCAAAATCAAAGAATGCTCTTTTTAATAAAAAAAGGGTACTTTTACGTTTTCTGTTTTATTTACACAAATTGTTTCACTGCAAATTAGTCATGTTGTCAATAGAGGCTGAAATATCCCGTTTTCTTGCGAAATTTTTCTACGTTTCGCACCCATCATTAAGTATTAGATTATGACAACAGTTCAATACAAATAAAATATATTTGCTTCGGAAAAAAAATTTACTTTTTTGTATTGAAATGTTGTCATGATCTAACGCCCAATTTATTTTGGATTTGTTTTTAAGGGCTTCATGGGGTTAGAAGCAAACTTGCTTTATGTTGTTTGTATGTAAGTGGTTGTTAATAATTTTAATCATGTTTTGTTGTTTGGGTAAAATGAATTTATTCTAGGGTAAAATGAATTCAGAAAATTTTCAAAATACAGTTGGGCCTTGATTCAATTAACCCGCAAACTCAATCATCCGTGGGAGAAAAAGACATGTTTTTGTGTTTTTTGATTCGATTTATTTTTTTAACCGTGAGTACCTTTATTATCCGGGAATACAAGCACCATTTTTTGATTTCTTTTGAAACATCAAACACAATATGAAGATAACAAAAATGGGGAATTCCCTCGTTTGCATACGATGATTCAGAAGCATATATTTAAATAAAAAATATATTTAAAAAAAAAACACTCAAAATTATAACCAGGAAAATCGATTATGCAGAATGCTTCCGGTCCCGACCATCTCTGAAAATCGAGACCTTACAGTATGCGCTAAGCATGTGCACTCGTCTGGAAGCCGAAAAGTGTCATATATATACATTAGGGAGGGTCGATTGAACAATCGATATTTCGATAGCTATCGGCATGATGAAAAAACGATTGAGAAAAAAAAAATTTTTCAAATGTATAGCCAACATCATTATATTTAAAAAATTGCAAAAAATTTGGCAAATTTTAAAATCGAAAAAAAAATTACCCTTTTATTCACAAAACTTCAAACGGCTAGCGGCACGTCAATATCCAACCGACCAAGCTCATAGTTTTTCCAAATTTTTTTAACTAAACTCACACAAAACTAACCAATTTTTTATGGAACAGAAGAGTTTTCAGTTTTCATTCATTAAGGGTCCACCTTAAATAAAAGTAAGTAAAAGTTATGACTTAACTTTTTCAAAAAAATTTAAACACATACACAAATGATATTTTTTATTTATTATTTTTCATTTTGATCATTTTTCGCAATTGTGATGATGACGAACTCGTCACGGACTTCGTACCGCGTCATCCTTGTTCGTGACTGAATTAGCTGTTATCTCAAAACAATAAAAACATTCTGATCTTGATAGTCAATTTGGTGTATTGTTTCAATACACTCCTAATACATTTATTTATTTTATTTATTTGAATTCATAATTGTAATTTTAAGCCTTGCGGCCGATTTAAATTAAATTACAATAATACGACTTATTTTAACATCTCAGAATTTTTTTTTAATTTAAATATTTTAATATAAAAGATTCAATTAATTATAAATGCGAATATAAATTAATACATAATTATACAGCTTCTCTATAATTTGTATACAAAAAAAAATAATAATATATTTATCTATATCCAGGATTGTGATTTTACAATAGAACAACTTATCTTAACAACTCGAAAATTTTAATTTGTGTTCTTCAGCTACTAAAAAATTACTTTTTCAAAGGGCAACAACAACAGTAAACAATTGTGAATTGTTATCAGTTTATAGATCTGGTAGCTCTGAATTTGTTTTTTGGGTCTTCTTCTTTTCATAAACTCACATTAATGGGATAACACATTTAATAGAGAGTTTTCTTAGCACCTATTCGCTTCAGCTAATAATGAATGAGTGTAATAATAAGGCTTTCTCGCAGCCTTTGCGTATAAAGGCAACATTAAAATAGCGATAATTTCTAATTGCTCATAATAATCCAGGATTCACGCTTATCAATATTCGAATTACATGTTTAGAAAGTAATAAATGAACAAACAGCCAATTCTGTAAGAGATTAACTACTACGAATACACAACAATGCATGTACGTAGTTATGTATGTTTGCCTATGATATCATTGACACAAGTATAAACTGATTACCTGATTTGCAAACAGAATCCCGCAGTTATTGAGAGTATGGAGTTATTGTGTGTGCAATAATGGATTGTGAACAGACGGATGGATTGGACACCGCGGGGACGCGGCAACGTACCCTGTCCAGCATGTCGCAGCAGTCCAGCCAGAGCTCAATGTTGAATTTTGTTCCTATGACGTTGGACTCCGGACTGTATACGAGCTGTTCTAGTAATAGCGAGTATGTCGAATCGGACACCGATTCCTATCTGCTGAAAATGGGTACGTCAAAATATGACGCTCTTCAATTGGCTCTGCATGAAGGACAAAGACTGCGAAGTGAGTTGGAAAGGTTAACAAAATCAGAACAATGGTATAGACGAGAACTGCAACAGCAGAAATCAACGCGTCTGGAAGATTTAGAGAGGATATATTCGCAAGAGAGAAAGTTTATGCTGGAAAATCAGCGACTCCAGAAAGAGTGTTTGCGACTCTATGAAAAATGCAGTGCGCTGGAGAAGGAATTAGAACAGAAGCGCCGAGTCTCGCAGGAAGACAAAGAACAGTTGGACAATTGCCTCATACAGGATGAGGACACACGGGAATTTGTAGAGCGACAACAGTCTGCTGTTGTAAAAGAACATCAGATGCTGATTGGAGTCTTAAGGAAACAAAAGAAAGATCTCTTGGACGATCTTAGAGGTCTCACAGACGAAAAAGATGCCAAAGTTATGGACCTGCAAAAACTTCTTGCTGACTTGGAGTTCGATAACAAGCATATTATAAAAAAATGTAAAGATCTCTCCCAGCAACGATTGTGTCTGGAATACAACCTAAATCAATCAAATTGCAAGCTCTCATCTGCTCTTGCAGAAAACTTAAAACTGGAAAAGATGATTGTCGAATTGAGGGAGCAATTAGAGCTACAAGCAAATTTTGTCAAGCTTAAAGAAGAGGAAATTGCACTGCTCACAGAGAGGTTTAAGAAACAAATGCAAAACGAACAAGACTTAGATGAGGTACATAGGCTAAGCCTAAATTATCATGAGGAAATCAATAACAAGTCTTTGCATATTATTACTTTAAAAACTCAATTGAGTAGTATGCATCACGAGATTGAAACGCTCCAAGATTTGCAAGAGCAAAATGAGAAGCAGCAACGACTGATAGAACAGTTAAAATTCTCTTTCGATGCATGCAAAGTGGAGGTGCAAGAATTAAAAGAATCCAATGTAGTAAAATCGGTACAACTTGCAAAACTGCAGAATGAGACCGAAAAACTGGTTTACGACAGAAAAGAGAGCAATGACAAGCATCGGATAAATCAAGAGGAATTCGCCAGACTTTGCCAAGAATTGAAATTAACCAAAGGACAGTATGCTCTTGTTCAGGAAAAATACAAGGAAACACAATTCAAGCTGGAACTGTTGGAAATAGATCTGAGAAAATTACAATTTCAGAGAGAAAATGATCAACAAGAGATTCATCACCTCAGACAGAAACTAAAGGAATATTTGCAAAAGACATCCGAATTAAGCGAAAAAATACAAATGTTGGAAATTGGCATAACAAAGGCCACCGAGGAAAATACAAAGCTAGCGTATGATTTAAAAAATTCTCATTATAAGTTAGGAAACGCAATAGGCAATGAGATGTCAACAGACAGCAATGAAAGTTCCCAAAAATTCGAATCGGATTTGTCGGAACTAATAACACAATTTGAATGGCTGCAACATAATTTAGATAAATATAGTCTCAACAACAAAATAATAACTAATACTAATTCGACTGGGAAAAATGTTGGTTTAACCCAGTGTCAATATATTTCTGCGAATTTAGAAGACAACGGTCTCTCTTCAATGTTTATAAAGCTCCAGGAAAACACTAATATACTGCTTCATATTCTTCTTGAAAAGAAAAACATTGCTGTTGATGTAGATTCTGCTGAACTATCAAACCAAAAAACAGACATACTAGTTAGCGAAAATGAAATCCTCAAGAAGGACGTTCAGCCAAATGGAAGCGAATCATTGCAATTAAAGAATAAATTATGCAAGACGACACAGAAGAGTGCAATAGCGGAAGATCTTTCCAAACAAAAAAACAAAGTTTTAGAACTACAGAAAAAATTGTTAATAAATGATGCAAAACTCTATAAAATGGAGAGGCGTTTATCAAGGTTGCAGACAGTAGATAACAGAAGAGAGCTCCAGTTGGAAAACCAACATCTGAGGGAGAATTTAAAAACTAAACTGAGCGAAAAAACGGAGCTACAATTCGAATTGTCTAGAGTATATAATCACGTTGAAGTTTTGAAAGAAAAATTGAGACGATTTAATAGCGCACAAAGGCCTACCGACGATAAAGGCGTACAATGCATTCTAGAACACCGAGAGGGCAACGAAAATTTAAAGAAACAATCGGCGGGCGTAGTTGAAGTAACAAGGAAAAATGAAAGAATACAGCGATTGCAGCACATGTCAGAGTTACAAAATTGTAAAATACAGTGCATACAAGACCGTCAGGAGGATTGGGAGAATATGTTGAAATCTTTGAGTGTTGTCCAAGTAATGGAAGAAGAGACTCGTAAGGAGTTGGAACTAAAAAGAATGGAGTTAGAAGAACTAAACCATGTCTTCGAAGAGCAAAATGAGCAGCTCCGAAAGTTGGAAGAGCTTTCAGCCATAATTGAATGTAAAAGAATCCAAGAAAAACAGGACCTCAAAAACTCATTCCAACAGGAAATCGATGAGATAAGCCGGGAGTTGCATGAACGCCGCCAAGAGATAGAAGAACAAAAAAAGAACCTTAAATTTCTTAAAAATAACGAAAGAAAAATGCAAATGAAGAATGACGAATACGTTATACAAATATCTGAGCAGGTGAAGGAAATAAGGTGTCTTAAAGGCAAAATCGAACAATCTATAAACGAAAAAGAAGATATGAGGGAACACATTCAAAAATTGGAAGAGGAACTAAAAGAAATTAAAAGCTGTCGAAGACAAGGCGTCTTCATTCCTCAAGTGACGACATCCAATGAAACCGATCTTGCAGAAAGCCAAAATAAAAACGACATTTTGAAGGACGAAGTAACCGTTAATCATCTGCGCATATTAACAAAAGTTCTCGAAGCAGAATATAACCGAAAAATGCAAAGATATGACCAACACATTCATTCATTGCTCACAAATGTCAAATCTCTAAAGAAATCGCTAAAGCTTAATGAAGAGAAGACTGATCTTATTAGCGAAGAACAAAGTAGAACCTTGGAAGAACTCAAGGATTTGAAGAGGGAGAAAAGGAAATACGAGGATATGAGACTTAAGTATGAACAAAGTCAAAACATAATACAGGTAAAGTTGAAATTCATTTAAACCTAATGTCTCTGTATCTAACACCTTAATCTATATGACATTTTAGGAATTAAAAGAAACTTTGTTATTGGAACGTAAAAAATTTGAATCTTCCGATTTTGGGAAATCATCACAGTATGAGACATCTTCATATGAGGTAGCTAATTTGATTGATGATTACAAAAAGGTAAAGTATGTAGAAAATGTCTGCATTTTCCATATTAACATTCTAAATATTTTAGTTAATACAACAGTCCGCTTCAGTGACCAAAAGACCCGTGATAAGTGCCGTACTTGACCTGATTGAACGCAGCAACCAATCCGTGCCAAATTTACACAAAATAGAAACAAGCTTGGGCGATTTGCGCAATGATCTTCATTTATTTATAGCGGCTTATACACAAAAGATGCCGCTGAGTTCGCTTACAAATGCGACATCTCTTACTGTGCCGCCCTCATTGATGGAAGAGCTGAGGGCCGCCTCAGAGGGTTTCTAAATTAAACTTTTATTAATTTTCGAAAATGTGATACAAGCAGTTTGTGTTTATTCGACCACTATATTAATGGATTAATGTAGAAAAGGCGTAACTTAATTTTTGATACTTTACTGAAGGCAAAAACTGAATAAAATCGAAACGATTTGTACGTAATTTGACAGTTAGGGCTGTTTTTTAATGTCTATAAATTATTTACTGATTAAAATAACTAAATTTTAATTTGTGCGAAACATGTATTTGATGGGCCCCTACAATTATATGCAAAAAACGCAATTTTGTAAAAAAAAACCAAGATACGCCCTTTCTGCATTAAGCCATCGATATAAACTTCCTGTTGAAAAATCTTTTTTGTTTTCATTTCTATTTTCTTGTTATGTAGAAGAAGTTAAGATTTTAGTCTAAAACTTTAAATGCAATTTAAATTTATTTTTTATTACATTGATTCATTAACGGAGCCATTAATATAAATAATGTATGTAATTTTGAGTTACATTTATTTAATTCTTATTAGTTGGTTTATAACGCGGTTTGAGATTTTTTATTCAAAAACTTGTCAAGTCGATTGTGATGGATGGGTTTGTGACAAAAAAAGGCGATAAACATCATTTACATCTTGCATTTTAAATGTATACAGTCAACATTGCGCAATTAACCGTTTTTGTTTTTTCACTTCGATTTCGGATTTTGGTGTAAAAGTCATAAATTAAAATTTTAGTTAAATTTTATGTCACATTTATTATTTTGGATCGATTTGCGATTGCTAGAAGTTAATTTTGTACCCATGGAGAATTTTGTTTATTGAAAATAATTCATGGCTATATTCGAATTGAAATTCCATATTTTTCCTAAGCTTCTGTGATATATAGTAAAATTTTTCCAGTCACAATTTTTTTTATTTAACTCCAATGTTTTTCGATATAACTAGGTTAAGAAAAGAAGGAATTATAAGAGATTTCAACCTAACAACATTCCAAAGTAGTAATGCAGTTTGTGGCTTCCATTCGCCAAATTGAATGTTAGCCAGGACAGTTAGCACCGGAACAAACTCTGCAACTGCAAATCGTTACACTAAAATGTTACACTGCAAAACACTGTGCGAAGATTCCAATTATGCGAAATTCTGATAATAGAAATTGTAATCAATTAAACGAAGTTCGTATTACTAAACCTAAAGTTCGGAAAAGAAAAACTGCTTCAATTAAAAGATTTAAAATTTAAAACAAATTATACTACGTTCTTAAATTGTTTGAACTAATTGAAATTTAAATTCACTTTATTAACATAAACAAATGTTAAAAAATACAATTTAATTTTTATTCTATTCATTGCAAAAATAAATATGTTTATATAGTTTACATGGTAATGCGCTCTTTTCGTTTAAAAATTCAAGAATAAGTAATCGGACTACAGTACTACAGTAACTTAGTTCTTAATTTTTGTAAGAATTTCTTTAGATACTTGCAAAAAGCTTTCATTAGTGCAAATAAATCGCAGTAATACATGTATTGAGATATATTTCTGACATAAATATATATAGATATATGTCAGAAATTTTCGGGTTAACTGGGACCACGTATCAAAGTAAAATGTAACTTGGCTTCTTGTGATACATTCAAACTTTAAGTTTTAGATATTTTTTGTTTCTTTACATGCTTAGAACGTATCCAACACTAAATATTAAGTAATAATTTACTTTGATATATTTTATTTACTTGAAAACAAGGGCATCAAAGTTGAAAAAATTTAAATAAAAAAATTTAACTTTTAAATATTTTGGATAACATATTCATATCGGTTTGTTAGAAGTATAAACGTATATTTAAATTTGGAAAGCTTAATATTCGTTTTTCTAGAACCGTTCATGTACACAACCAAACTTCGTACTTCGAACGTAAACACTAGGTCGTAGTGGTTGTTTATTTTTCGAGCGAACGCAAACATAATACACTACGTTTAGTGTTTTCTGTACTTTTAAATGTTATAATTAACTAGCTGACCCGGCAGACTTCGTCCTGCGTCCAGAATTATTCATAAAGAATAAGTAATATGCTAATGGTTCACTTGCACCATTACCATCAATTTGTTGTTGAACAGCGCCTATGGCCACATTAGATGCATACTACATCATTTCACCCACAAGCGAATGGAACGGTTTCATAGACAACTTAAATCTGCTTTGATTACATCTTCTAACACTACGTAATGGTCTGAAATGCTTCCATTTGTGCTGTTGGGATTACAGACCGCAGTCAAAACAGATTTAAAATGTTCACCAGCAGAACTAATTTATGGTCAAGCTCCTCGGTTACCGGGAGAATTAGTGATAGAAAATGACTCAGTAGTGCTGGTAGATGAAACTTTACAGAAATTAAGAGAACTTACTTACTTACTTAAGTGGCCAATTACAATTTACGAAACGTAGTTCATAAATTTGAGGCCTGAAGTAATAAAGAATTCCACACGCTTCGGTCTTCTGCGTGTGTTCTCCAATTAGTCCTACCAGATGATGGCACATCGCCTACCACTTTGTCCTTCCAACGGAGTTTGGGTCTCCCTGCTCTGCGCCGTCCTTCAGGTTCGCCTTCAAACACCTTTCTCGCTGGAGCATTTACATCCATCCTGGCAACATGTCCCAGCCATCGAAGTCGTTGGATTCTGACTCTTTTAGCTACGTCGATGTCGTGGTAAAGCTCATACAGCTCATGGTTCATCCGATGGCGAAACTGGCCTTCGACACAGATAGGTCCATATATTTTTCGGAGTACTTTTCTCTCGAATACTCCCAGGTTTTGTATGTCCGTTGTAGTAAGCACCCATGATTCGGCACCATACAACAGAACAGGTAAGATAAGCACCTGGTATATCTGTTTCTTAGTATTCCGAGAGAAGGTGATGTTACTAAAGTGCTGCCGAAGTCCGTAGAAACATCTATTGGCTAGCACTATTCTCCGTTTAATTTCTTGGCTGACATTATTCATCTTGTTGACGGAAGATCCGAGGTAGGTAAATTCGTCGACTACCTCAACACAATAATTGTCAACGTTCACGGTGCGTCCCCATCGAGAGGACTCTTTGTCCGTCGAAATCATTATTTTTTTTTTGTCCTCGTTGACCGCTAAACCCAATTTTGCTGACTCCTTTTCTAGCGATGAGAAAACTGCAGTAACATCCCGCAGATTTCGGCCAATGATGTCTATATCATCGGCATAGGCTAGTGGCATGTGGCAGACATGTTGACACCAGCCTTTCTCATCACCTTCTCCATAACTATATTAAATAGTGTACAGGACAGGCTATCGCCCTGCCTGAGACCTCTTTCCGTGTTGAATGGTTCAGACTGATCCTTACCAATCTTAACCGAGGATTTGGTGTTGTCTAAGGTACATTTGCAAAGTCGAATCAGCTTTGCAGGAATACCAAACTCAGACTGGGCCTCATAAAGCCTATTCCTTATCGGAGAGTCGAAGGCAGCTTTGTAGTCGACAAAGAGGTGGTAGGTGTCGATCTGCTTTTCATGGGTTTTTTCCAGGATTTGTCGTAAGGTGAATATTTGATCCGTCGTAGATTTGCCAGGTCTAAAGACGCACTGATATGGTCCAATTAGTTTTTCTACAATTGGCTTTAGACGTTCACACAATATGCTTGAAAGGACCTTGTACGCAATTGGTAATAGGCTTATTCCACGGTAGTTCTTACATTCACTACGATCTCCTTTCTTGTATATGGGACATAACAGACTGAGACTCCAATCCCCGGGCATGCTCTCCTCTTGCCAGATGTTCTCCATGAGCTGATGCATGCTCCTAATCAGCTCCTCCCCGCCAGCCTTAAACAATTCAGCAGGGAGACCATCGGCTCCAGCAGCTTTGTTGTTTTTAAGGCGGGAGATGGCCATACGTATCTCGCTCTGGCTCGGAGGTGGACAGTTAATACCATCGTCATGGATTGGAGCGGGGTCTTCTGGAGTGGTTTCAGTATCCAGTAAATTTCTAAAGTGATCTCTCCATATCTTCAGAACGTTATCCGGGTCCGTCACAGTCTGTCCTTGCAGGAGGGCAACACTGTTCCACGCATTCTCGATTTCACTCTCTTGTAGAATTTTCGGGCTTCCCCTCTACTTCGGAGCAACTCAGTGCACTCATCCTGCCTCTTCTTCAGCTCCTTCTTTTTTCTTCTAAAAAGACGAGTCGTCTGTCGTCTCTTCTCCCTGTGCCGTTCACGAACAGCTCGCGTTGCCATTAGCTGCAGTTTCGCCCTGTATGCAGCAACCGTCTCTCTCGTGGCAGTGCGACATTCATCATCGTACCAGGCATCTTCTTGAGACGGCTTTGAGTACCCAAGTACGCTTTTCGCAGCCCGTTCTAAGGAGTCGGCTATATTTTGCCACTGCGAGGTTATATTGTCAGGGGTTGGAGCATTCCGCAGCAGTTGAGTTAGGTGGTTGGAGTAAGCGTTTGCTACCTCTGTGGTCCGCAGTTTACCGATGTCCAGCTTTCGTTGTGCCTGGTTACGTACGTTTTTCGCCATGCTTAGCCTTGTGCGTACCTTAACTGCGGTAAGGAAGTGATCGGAGCACCCCTAATCACTCGTACGTCCAGAACACTCGATGCGTGCCGTCCATCGACTACCACATGATCAATCTGATTCCTCGTCAATTGATCTGGAGATAACCAGGTTGCCTTATGAATATTTTTATGGTCAAATCTAGTGCTGCTAACTACCATATTTCTTGCCGCAGAGAAATCAATCATTGTTCGACGTTTCGGTGTGCAGACTGAATTTTCCGATGGTAGGTTCAAATGCGGTTTTCCTGCCTATTTTAGCATTAAAATCGCCTAGTACAATTTTAATGTCATGGCTCGGGCTACGGTCATATACATTTTCTAGGCTCTCGTAGAACTCGTCTTTGTCCTCATCGCTTTTCTCTTCTGTCGGAGCATGGGCACATATAAGTGTTATGTGGAAAAACTTAGTTTTGACTCTTATGGTGGCTATACGTTCACACACCGGGTTGAATCTTGAGACTAGGTGTCGCAGTCTCTTGCCAACCACAAATCCACATCCAAACTCGTGCTTTTCCGCATGGCCACTATAGTAGATGTCGCACGTCTTCATGCGCGAGCACCCGTGTCCCGTCCACCGGATTTCCTGCAAAGCGGTTATGTCAGCCTTGTATTCTTCGAGGACTTCCGCCAGTTGGATAGAGGCACCTGGTCTATACAGTGTTCTAACATTCCAGGTGCATATCCTTAAAACATGGTCCTTAATTCGTTTGCGGTGGTCGTCAACATTTTGGGGGGTCCATTCCATTATTTTCTTACTTCTTTTCATTGCAATAGTTTATACGTCGGTGGCGGGTTGCAAGCCCAGCGCACCACGTCGCAGTTTTCTCCTCCTGCCAGGATTTTATTACAGCCGCCCATTCTGGGTCAGACGCTGACCAGGGTACCGCTCACTCTGAGCAGACGTGCCTGGGTTTTAGGTTTCGCCCTCAGAGTTAGTCGTGCTCTGACGGGTGTCAGAGGCACGCTTCCAGGCGTCACCACGTGGAGGTACTCCGTCCGCAGTAGTACTACGAATACGGAGCTCTGTGAGTAGACTTGAAGTGCAATTGGCAAGGATCACTCTGGGTTTGCCAAGTTAAACCGATCAGAAGCTTTACCTTGCATTACACTCCCGACGAGAACAGTCAGATCAAAAGTAGTGTACCACAATGTCGATAAACATTACATACCTAAACATCTTTCTAACTGTAACTATGTTTATGTAAGAGCTCACAATATTACAGGTTTAAATGCACCAGTCGTTAAAAGAAATGATAAGGTTTTCACAATACAAAAAGGAAATTCATAGATCATGTTAAACCAGCATTTACATCTGACAATGAAATGAATAACACATATTCTACAAAGACCAAACAAACCCGTCACTTTCAGGATCAATTAATTTTGTTTTTCTTACATTTGCCACTAATTGTCACACATTTTAATAATTTGCTGTTTATACTGTGAGGGAGTACTGTAGAGTAGATTATTGTTACATCAAAGCAAGTTGTTAATTTTAAGTTTCACTTTTGAATTTTAACTATAAAATTTTCTTCATTGAATAGAAATACTTTGTGCATAGAACACGTATTCTGAATTGTGAATAAAAACTTATAACAAACCGACTAACATTGGCACCACAGTACAGAATTCTGTACGACTCGTTGAAGGGAAATTTTACTTATTTTGCTCCGACATATCTTATCATTTTCATGCAAACTAAAGTTGCTTTACGCCTACCGTGAAATGCTTAAAATCAAAAAATTTACCAATTTGTGTTAGTGTATCATTCGATACTTTGGCTAAACGATCAGAAAAGATTTTTTATTGTTGGTATTAATTGTTGTGTCCTCTTAAAAAACGTGCAATTCTCCCACTTGTCATCCAATTTTTATAAACTTTGGCGTGTTTTGCTCGGGGAAGTCGAACCTTTATCCTCAATTTATGATATTGGAGATATGTTTATGTTTTTATCAACTTTTTTTTCAATTTAAAACCGTGATTTTTGCACAAAAAAAATAATTTTTCAAACTTTAATTGCCCCTACCTACTATCCAACCGGTGTTAAAAGCTTGAACTCTTGTTCAAATCGTTGGATGCGTTTACGAATTAGTCTCCAAGCTGATGCATCTCATAAAAAAATCGTAAAAAAATAAAAATTTCATATCTTCAAAACTAATCAGAGAAAAAAAATTAAATCTCATATTCGTGTTTAGGATGCCGATAAAAATTATTTAGAACTCTGCAACTGACAAAAAATAAAGATTTGAAAACTGGTGTTATTAGTATTAAATAAAGAGGGAAGATAAAAGTGTTCATATATTTTCGAACAAATACACTTTGATTTTTACAAAATTTTGTGCAAGGAAAATAAAACTTTGAAAAACATACGTTATTACGTTATTTTTTTGGTTGGTCTGTAAAAATCTTGACAAAACATAATTTTTCTTGATTCTTGACGAGCATCAAAAATTTTGGTAAATCAAGAAAAATCAAGACCGTCTTGCAACCCTATCTGAGCATATTGTTTGCTGGCATATTACTTTCTCCGTTGGTGTACTGGGATATACAGAAGTTGATTTCGGGCTTGTTTAATTCTGAGGCACGTTGATGCAAGGCCTCGACATTTTTAATGCAGAAGTTCGAGATTGGACGTCGGATTAACTTGAAATTTGCGTGAACTTTGCATTTAACAGGTCAATTGAATAGTCCCCGGTCTGACACATATATGGCGGTACTAGAAAATAATCTATATGATTTTTAGTTAGCCCCAACCTTCAAAAGATGCGTGTACAAATTTGACAGCTGTCGGATCATTAGTTTGTGAATTATAGCATTTTGTGTGAAGCAACTGTTGTTAGTGTGAAAAAAAATGGATAAAAAGGAATTTCGAAAATACAGGTGAATCATAAACTTGGCTTGATGACTCTGCCCCAGGAAAATCAACCATCAAGGATTGGTATGCTAAGTTTAGACGTGCTGAAATGAGCACCGAAGACGGTAAAAGCAGTGAATGTCCAAAAGAGGATGTTACCGACGAAAACAATAAAAAAAAAACACAAAATCATTTTGAATGACCGTAAATTGAATGAAATATCAGGCACTCTAAAGATATCAACTGAACGTGTACATCATATCAATCACGAATATTTGGGTATGAGAAAGCTCTGTGCAATGTGGGCGCGGCTCACTTTTGACAAAAAACACCGACGAGTTGATGATTCGGAGCAGTGCACAGTGGGTCAAACAGCGGTGCTAGCGGGATTTAATTAATAACTCTAGTAAATGAAGAGATATTTGAATGAAAATTGAAACATAAGTTTTTTAACGCATATACCACTTATTCCCTCATATTCAATTTTCTAGGTCAACTATATATCATAGCTCCCATACAACTGATGTTTTAAGCGGGTCTGATGACATCTTCCATTGTGTTACTTCTATTTTCTCTACGGGAATGGTTTTGACGTAAATCTTGGAATTTCTTATTACTCGCTTCAATAGCTCTTTCAAACATCATGTCAATTGGTATCATAGTATATAGTATAGTATATTATTCATTCGGAAACTCTTGTCGGGCTACCAAATCTGGTTGACTGAAAAAACTTCTGGTTATTTTGTATGAGAGGTACCAGAAGGGGATCGTCCGATATAGTCCATATTTCTTCCTAAGTCAAATATCGATAAGCTTATATCTTGTAAAAAATATGACCGAATACAGTGTATCTACCAAAAAATGTATTTAAAATTATCAGGGCGAATTCGGCCACTTGTATGGGAGGTACCAGAAGGAGTGGGGCAAATGCTTTGGTTATCTCAGTATTTGTTTACTATTGAAAGCTAAATAAACTGACAAAATTTCAATATACTCTATTTGTCGGCTGGCAAGGTTATGGTGTCTGTATTTTGGGATGTGCATGGAATAATTTTCATTAACTACTTTGATTGCTTCCACATCCACCGTACTCTCCAGATCTGGCCCCCAGCGACTATTTCCTGTTCTCAGATCTCAAAGAATGCTCGCTGGGAAGAAATTTTCGTCGAATGAAGAGGTGATCGCCGAAACTGAGGCATATTTTGAAGGAAAGAACAAATCGTACTACAAAAATGGTATCGAAAAGTTGGAGGGTCGCCATAATCAGTGTATCACCCTAGAAGAGATTTTTGTTGAATAAAAAAAAACGAATTTTGCCAAAAAAAAGGGGTTTTACTATGGTAGGCCGGGGACTTTTTAATTTCTCTGTTATGAATCAGGTCGCAGAACATTTTTTTTTTTGGTAAAAGTTACAAACTAGTGAGTTTAATATGTATATATATATATCGACTTATATAACTTTAGTTTATAAAACATTTTTTAACGTATTTCAGTGATTTAAAAATATGTGTAATATTTTTTTACTGTCACTGCAATATCACTTCTTGCTTTAAAAACTCGACTCAATTATTATTATTATTGTTTTCGGAATATATAACTTTTTCTGAAACCTTTTATAGCTTTCGACTTAATAATGATTTTTACGCAATTGATTTTTAATAAAGCACTAAATAATCCGATATTTGTTACATTACGATCCTGACCAATATTGACAATATTGTCATTAATAGCATAGGACTCATACAAGACTTTCCCAACCTTAGTGGTTCAGATGTAGGATAGTTAATACTTACTTTTACATGCAGGGGCCACCTCCACCTTTAGGGAGATATCCGTAAGTCGTTATAGTTCTGCGTAGATATGGTAGTGAATATTAACTTTGTGCAAGTGTTTCTGGATTCTCACAGTTATAGGTTTATATAGGTTTACATATTTAATATGGGAGATGTCATTTCCTATTTTGCAACCATCCCCATTTCTGTTCGTTTACGCCTACAATGGAACTCATAAAGAATCTTACTGTAATAGTGCCTCAGATACAGTGTTCAAATATTTGACCTTTTCTTTCTACAATTCGGTTTTCGAAAATCTGATTTAGTAAAAAATCGGGTTAACCTATTTTCGGAAATTGTAAAATAAAAACTTAATATGAAGTTAACTCGCAACATTTTTCTGCGCAATCTGCTCGCTTAAACCTAAAAAAAAAAATTCTCAGGTTGAGCGTAACACATGAATCCGCTCGATACAAACAGAACCAGAAGTGTAAGCAAAAAGGTGTTTATTTTTGCTGTTGCGTTTGCCTTAGATATTTTGCCAAAGGCAAAGCATTAAAGGGGAGGGATAAGAGGATAGGGCGCTAATTTGTGTACATATGCGTATGTTTCCATTGCATCTACACGCGACACACATACATGCTCAGATGACCGTTTGCCGAGTTTTTACGAATTAAACTTTATGTCAACAGCAACATTGCAAATAGGAAAAATTACAGCATAGTCGAATAGATCTTAAACTTAAAGTATGAACTCCCATTATTTTTTTTTTTTTCAAAAAGTGCGAAAATGTTTCCGCACCAATCGCAATCCTCCTTTTTTTAGATCATATACAGCCCGGTCCTGAATACTCCCCGGGAGATGATTCCCGGGGAATTTATTTTTCCCGGGAATAAAATCCTCCTATTCTACACAAACGGGGAGAACAATAAAAATGAGAGAGAATTTTTGTTTGGCTAACAATTTGCAAATTATTTTTATGAAGTTTTTAATGTACAAAGCGAATAAAGTGAATATAAACAACAAATACCTACAAAAAAACAATATAAAAATGGTCACTGCTGCGTTTGTGAGGATATCCAAAGCAGAAGGCTCTTTGCAATATCCCCGCTTGTGAAATTGATGGCAATTACTCGCTTCCTTGCCGAAGGTGTCTACCAGACGGGTATAGGGAGAGTTTGGGAAACCACAGCTTAAAAATTTAGTTTAGTGAGCGATTTTATTGAAGCTTCACCTTTATAATTAAAAAAAAAACTATTTACATGTGTGTGATCATGAGCTAAAGATACGGTACGATGACACCTACCATCCTGGTGTGTGGCAAGACTCATTTACTTGAAATTCCAGCAAATTGCGAGCTTACCTTGACGAAAAAATCTATCCCTTCCCAAAGGCTGACAAATGTTTTGTAATTATATCATTTATATATTAAATACTTTAATTTTTAGTACAATTCCCTTGAAATTTCCGCAAAATTTGTCATCAATTTCACCCTTTTATTTTTATACTTTTATACTTTATTCCCGGGGAATTTTTCCTCACTTTCGAAGTTCGTTTAGAATAAGGCAAGATGTATTAATACAGGTGGCGTTTACTGCCAGCTGGTTTTAACTTTTTTTCTGATTTTGGTGCCTCTGTACTGTCAACTTTCATATACTCTCCGGGATGCGCCTTTTGGTTGTCAAAATTTTGTATGGAGATTTTGACACTAGAGAGGCACTACACAAAATAAATTGCCTGTTGTTGTTGCAATGCCAAATTTGTTGTACAGATAACTCCAGCTTGTTTAATACATCTTGGAATAAGGGGATAGACAGAAGGGTGAAAATTCCCGGGGAGATTACATTTAGAATAGGGGAACAGGGAATAGGGAAAAAATTCCCGGGGAATTGCCATTCAGAACCGGGGCGATAGCCATTCAAGGTTTTCCTACAAAGGTTACGTCATCCCATCAGCTGTTTTTGACGTTTTGCTTTGTTGTTTTATTTCTTCACAAATCTGCCAAAGCGATTTCAATTATAGGGTTGCCAGCTCGCAGCAATCCATAAATTTTTTCATTTGAAATCTTAACTATATTAACTAAATACATTAACTATATTTTGTTACATGACCTTGGTTCCGCAGCTAGCTCATTGCACTCTCGGGTTAAGGTTCCAACCCTCACCTCAGACCAAGGACAATCACTACTGAAAAACAATTCAAACGAAAATAAACAAAACACTTACAATCAAAATGGTGACACACTTCAGAGGGAGAAAAAACGGATATTTCTCCACATAGCCCTCCCTACCTTGACCATAACACCTTTCCTTTCTCTGTTATGGCCCCAAAAACACACACAAACTCTACATTCACCACATCACACTAACCCGCCCTTCAAAAAAAAACTTAGTTAGACATGGTTAAATTTCCTTAACAATTCACATAGTTTATTATAATAAAAGGAAAATGAAACAAAAACAAAAAAAGTAAAATAAAGTTAAAATAACATTAAATAAAAACCTTATACTATCTGAGCGAATCAAATTATACACTAATACACAAGAAAAAACTAACCAAAGGACCTACAAAGTATCCCAAGAGATTTAACTCCTTTTCGAGTTCAAATTCAAAACAAACAAAAAAACTGATACTTTCCCTACCTAAATGAGCTCGTTTAGATGGGCATAATTGAGACCACTTTGTCTCCGCACAAACAAAAGAAAAAAACACAACGTTAAAATCTCCCCTACACTTTGTACACCCTTTTTACAAACAATAAAAAATTAAATAAAACTTAAACTACATTTAAAAATAAAAAAAAAATATCGGCCAAACAAAAATTATATAAAAAAAACAATAAACAAAGATAATAGCAAACCCAAGATAACGCGAGCCAAGAATTTAAAATTTACTTAAAACTATTTAAAACCGATACTTTTTCTTATTTAATTCGTAACTCATAGATTCATTTAAATTTTAATTTTTCTTCCTAATAGCTTACTTTTTTGACATTTTATATTTATCCTAAATAAATTGTTATCTTTTTTCACTACAATTAATTTTTCTTAAATATCTTTCTTTTTTTACACTTTTCGTTATCTTATTAAATCTTTTTTTTTATGATACTTTTCTTCTACTCATTATATTTTTATATATTGTAATACTTGTTTAAACTAATTTCTAAATTATTTTTTTCTCCTTTTTAATTTTAGGTTTATCGACTCGGATACGCCTCACCGGATTTGTGTTGTCGGGTCTACGACATTGACTTGGCGGAGTAAAATTTATCTTCTTTTCAGGTAAATGTTTTTTTCTAATGCCCCTACAGCCAGCCGTTTTCAAGAATATTTTTTTCTTATTCTAGTACACATGGCCACGGAGGTTACCCTCCCAGATGACCAAAAAAATCGCCGGCTTTTGCTCGTTAGTGGCCTAGCGGGACGTTTTGCAATTGTCTACTGTGGTTACCTGTGTGTCCGGTATGTTAATTACTCGCTTTTTTAAAAACCTTTTGTTGAACCCTCGTATTCGTTTCTTTCCATGTACTTTGGGATATCGAGAAAACGGGCATCAAGATGATTTCTGCCCTCTTATGTATTCGTTCCCGAGGAGCATATACGTTTCCTTATTCCAATCACACGGAGCAGCACCTATTCAAATATATACCACATTTAAAGAAAACTATTTTCACTATCGTCAGGTAAATTTTTCTTTACCTCTTATTTTTTTACACACTGATTAATAAATTAACAAACTCAGATTCAAATTATATATGTAAAGATTTTATTATTTTTTCGGCACACACAGTAAGTTGTTCTCTGTTCGGGATTCGACTGTTCTTCTTCTCACACAATCATTGCCTCCTCTCCTTTTATACCTGTCAATTTTGGCCTCCACTCCCTCAAATTTTCCCGCCTTCCAAGCCCCAGGAAAATTTTTCAGAACTTGTTGCGAATGGTATTAATTCTAGAACCGTTTCTTTTTTATCTTCCTTCAATTCTTTATGTTGTTCCATATAACCGATTATGTATAACATGTTACATCACATATTCCGTAGAACAGAAAATGAATATTTCTGTTTAATTTTCTAGTTGGAAGCAATTGAAGTTGTTAAAGTATGGAGTATTTATTTGGAGCAAACAATTGCAAAAAAAGCAAAAGTTATGTGCATTATTAAAAAATTATTGAATGGATTAAGCAACCAAACTTTATGCAAAATTTGTTTCAAAACTGAAAATTGGTAATATTTAGAAGGGAGACGAATGGAGTTGTTACTCATATTTTAGGGACACATGTTATACCACGATAATGTGAATATCTTGCACCCATGCGAGGTGCAGATATTTTACAACTCTAATAAGAAAAACAAATAAATGTCAGATTATTTATTCAAATAATAAATTGAAAATTGTCATTATTGTGAAATTTCTTTCTTGATAACAGAATAATTAATTTATAAAATATTGTAAATATTGGACACATTTTGAAGAAATCTTTTGCAAAAAGGTAAGTAAAATAGAAAATGATATCAAGAAGAAAAATAAAGTATGAAATTGGGAAGGAAAGGAAGATAATTCGTCATCTTATTGAAGCCAGCAGGCAGAGTATTCAGTGTGTGGAAGGTGGCCCTGTTGTAAATATTAGTGAACTTGGACTAGAAATTTCGAATGTGGGTCCTGTATCTTTAAGAAGGCGATCGTCAGTAAACATGAGTGCGTCTGAACGGCTTCGTTTTAAATTAAAAAAATGGTACGCGAACCATAACGTCCCGGTTAAGACGTGCACAAATTTGCTTAAGATCCTCAAATCAGAGAAAAAAAACGTTCCTTCCAGTGTTCCAGGATTGCTTCAACGCAAAGAAAAATGTATTAAACGTACAGTATCACCTGGTTCATATATTCACATTGGATTATCAAAACAGTTAAAGAAAATTTCTTCCATAATTTCAAAACAAAACTTGAGCAGTTTGGAAATTGATGTAGGGATCGACGGACTTCCACTTTTTAAGAGTTCTTCTACAGGCCTATGGCCTATTCTTGGAGATATTGCTGATCTCCCTCAAGTAGACGTTTTTTTAATTGGTACCTATGTAGGTCCAAGCAAACCTACTTGTATAAACCAATACCTCCATGATTTCATTTACGAGAGTAAAGAGCTTATAAAAAATGGGTTGTTAATTAATGGAAAAATTATAACTGTAAACTTTAGAGCTTTTATTGCAGATGCACCGGCAAGGGCTTTTATTTGTGGCACCATAGGACATAATGGCTTTAATGGTTGTTCCAAGTGTCATCAAAATGGACGAAGCATAAATCATAGAACAGTTTATAGTACTACATCCGGCTCTCTTAGAAGTGATAATGAGTTTTTACTAAGAACAGACATTCTTTACCACAAGAAAATGTATATCGATCAAACCTTGGCTCTAGAAGACATTGGAATTAAAATGGTTACGCAATTTCCTTTAGATCCAATGCATCTCGTGGATCTGGGAGTTGTAAAAAAGATGTTGGTGTTTTTAATACAACAACTTAAGCCGAAATCAAAGGTCGCTGAATTCTCGTCCGCTTTACGTCTTTGTTGCCACACATACCAAATGATTTCTGTCGAAAAACTCGATCTGTTAGTGAGCTCTTAAGGTGGAAAGCTATTGAATTCAAGCATTTTGTTTTATATTGGGGTATTGTGGTGGTTAAAGCTTTTTTTAGCAAGCAAATATTTGACCATTTTCTTCTCCTTAGTTGTTCATATCGTATGCTTTTATGTCCCAAAACATTTAGGGACAACTTAGGAAAAGCGGATGAATTAATTTCATATTTTGTACAAGAGTTTCCTAAAATATATGGAGAATCTTCAGTTTCGTATAATGTACACAACTTTTTACATTTGGTAGATTGTGTTAGAAACCATGGTTGTTTAAGCGAGTTTTCAGCATATAAATTTGAGAATTTTATGAAAAGTATAAAAAAGAAAATACGAATGCCAAAACACTTGGAACAACAGATTTATAATTAGTTCTCAACATCTTTAATCATTAAACCTAAGAAACTCGACTGTATCAAAAAGGATAGTAGAGGTACAATTAAATCTTTTTTTAAAAGCAGTTTTTATTTTTCAACAAAATATCCCAACAACCTGATATGCAAAAGACTTGGAGCCCATGTCGAAATAGATGAATTACTCTCGGACAATTCATTTTTTGGAAGAGAATTGGTTAATAAAACTGAATATTTTACGTACCCAACTCTTTCATCTCATTTGGGCATATTTTTTGTTGACCATGAAGTACAATATGGTAGCCAAAAAATGTTTTATATACAGGACATAAGACAAAAATGTTTCTTATTGCCACTTACAAATGAATTCATTATTCTTCCACTTCTAGAATAATTATAATTTCAAAATGCCACCCAAAATAAAAATGCCAAAACTACTTGTAGAGTCTGAAATTTTGCAGGAAATTACAAATCAACTAGCTACATTGACAACGGAAGTTGCTGAAATGAAAAGTAAGTTTTTGGTTTTTGTTTTATCAATTTATATTAATTACTGTGTAATACTTTCTCTTTCAGATACTATTGCAAGGCAAAATTTTCAATTACATACACTTATTTCTGAAAAATTAAACAAAGTTTCTGAAGATGTAGCAAATTTAAATGGTAAGTATGGAGTTCTTAATATTCAAAATATTTTTTCTATGTATTATGTTTTCTAAATGGTGTTCAGCAAACAATGAAGCTCAAAGTACAACAGTGTCAAACATTATTGGCGAACAATCAGTTTTACTCCGAAATATATTATCATCTCAATTCTCGCTACCAAAATTTGCAAACAAGTTTCCCCTACAAGATGAAAAGGCTTTAAACGATTTTGAAAATGAAATTACCGAACAAAATAAAGGGGAAATGGTATGTTGATAATGTGGAAAATAAAGTATTAATCATTCTTAATAAACCTTTTTTTTTATAGATATCTTCTCTCAAATCTATTATTTCCGTTAGTGGACTGAAGCGAAAGTTAGATTCTATTCTTTCAGTTGATATTCTTCTTAATTTTAATGTCGATGGAGTCCATAATAAGAAACGATTGTGGGATTATGTGAAATTCATTGACATTTTGCATTGTAAGTAAACATTTTAATTTGTGTTTTTCTATTGCTTATTATATTTGTTTTCAAAGGCTATAATAGAGACGCATTTAAAAATGATTTAAGAATTGCTATTAAAGCCGCCAAAAACAAATATTTTAAAGCTAAATGCCTATCAAAGAAACCGAAAAAGGTTGTTGGTGAAAAATCCGAAAAATTAGGCGAAGAAATGCAAAATTTTGATTGAAATAATGTCTGTCTGATTTCTAGTTAATTGTTTCTTAATAATTTTAAATAGAAATGAATTGCAATGTTTAATTTTCTCACTTAATGTTTAATTTTCTCAATAAAATCAATAAAATTTTAAAAAATTTGTTTTGAAGAATCAATGTTATAATAGGTTTTTGGAATAAGTTCTACCATAGGTTATCGGAAGATTAAATGCAATAAGAGCTGGTTGCAGTTTCGCATTATGCAATATAATGTTGAATTAGTTCCATAGATTAATTATGTGTTCCATTTACCCATTTGAGAACCAATTACATTTTAAAATGCACCATATAAAAATCACTTATGAAGTAATACATTTCACAACAGGTTCCAAGCAACAGGCATATGTTCTAATTCGACATTACAGAACCTGTTGGTTTTGGGACAATTTCAAACAAAAATAATATATTGTGCAACCGAAAGGGGAACTTGTTCTTTATCAGTAAAAGTTCTTCTGCAATTGGTTATTTGCAACAAGATATTTTGCTGGGGCCTTTTCCGACCATCTTTATTTTCTTTCCATTCCTTGAGGCGCAAATATCGAGTGTCAAAACACTTTTGCCGCTTACTGTTTTTATGAATGAATTTCCATACTCATAAATACAACCCTGAAATATTGTATTGAAATATTGGCAAAGCGATCTGGCTATTAATCTAGTACAATTTTGGTCAACATCATTCATTTATTCAAGAGCTACACAACTGCACGCGTGCAATTTTACAAATCCCTTCCACATGCAATTGTGTTGCAAAATTTGTATAAATTCTATACGGTTTGTGGATCATTATTCACCTGGCAAAGGACAGACCACAACCCCTTGGATAGCTGTATAATCGGCTCAAGTTTGGAGAAGTTTGTGAGGGGTGGCTGTTGTTATATATGCGATTTGGTTGGCCGGCAACACAGCTGTCCCCAGTTGCACTAAGTGGAGGAGAGTAACCGTCTCCAACAGCCCAACAATTTTCTGATCATACTTTTAACAAAAATAATTTCGCCACACTACAAGTCATTGTCCGGCTTTACTAAAGCAAATGAATGTTTTCTCTGACATCAACAGCTATACAGGAAGTTAAAATTATGCAAGACATTTTGCTATTTTGTAAATCATCACATACTTTAAACTTAAAATGTATTTCATATAAAAATTGAAAAAATTTGTTTTTTTTTTTAATAAAAATATTAAAATCAAAAATCTGACTTTTGTTTAGAAATTGGTGCGGAACATTTTTTAATATATATCACTGTCCTGCTAAAAGTAGTCGGTCCGTATTTTATTAAAATCCAATCAGCTAATGGTCTGCGTCCGTCTCCAGTGGAGCGGCAGTATTTGGCGCATAAAATGCTATCCTTATTCTTGTGCAAAGTTTTAGAGTCACACTGGCATGTAGAGTAGTGCGGTAGTAAACTGAACCAAGTACGAACAAAGAATTAATCTTCCCCCTGTCTCCTAGTGTTTGTTTCTCTCCAGTTTGGGGCGACTTGGAGACATACGTCCGTTGAGCCTTAGAGGTCTTTTATCCGTCCTTCTAAAGGTCGTCAGTCCAGTACTTAAAAACCATCAACATCTGTCCTCAAAGTGAGCGGTTGATGGTCTGCGTTGTTTCCAGAGGTAGGTTTTCACGACTATAAGTTAGGCATAAAATGGAACCCTCTACTTACCCGGTAGCATAAGAAGAGGACGAGCTCTTGAAATCTAACGACGACCCAGAGGACGCCAACATAACTGTCATCCACTGAAAATAAACTATACTTTTCAGGTACATCATAATATTTGCATGCATTTTACTATACATACCCAGGTATGTATGCTGTTGACGTAAGGGCACAACTTTGTAAGTGGGGTTTATCATCCAAACGGGTGATCAAATCCTAACCAAACTTGGGACTATTGCGTAAAACAGTGTTGGCTAGGATATCACGAAATTTCAAGTCGATCCGATTATCCAGTTCAGAGCTACAGCGTTTGTTGCCGTTGACAAAAAGGTTAGGAACAAGCCAAAGCAGATCGAAGTTTGAGGGTTTATTTCCGGAAACAATCACGAGAGAGACCAATAATAGCTTCTTTTGCGGTTAAAAACTTAGTTTAGGAGATAACTGCACTAAAAGGTTTTCATATGAATATTGACAGATTCTAATCCATTTAAAGGTGAGATCTTAGTGATTTCCTAACTACTATATGGTCCAAATGCTCAATCTAGCCGAAAGAAAGTCATAACTAGCTTTTGAAAACCCGCATTGACATGAAACTTTGCACGTTCATAGATTTTATCAATAAAAACACTCACCAAAAAATGGGCGCAATCTGTAAAATGGGCGTGGCATATTTTTCGTGAAATAAATAAAAACAAATAATATAGCTATAATAACACACAAATAATATTGAAGTACCTTTCTCGACATAATACGTGTTAATAATAAACAAAAAAAATACATATAGAATTAAACAAATATAAATAATAAAGTAATCTATCTATCTATGTATATATATAAAAGTAAACATTTGTTTCTACCTATAACCGCTATAGACTTTAAAAACATTCAACCAATGTGCAACAAACCGGTTTCATTAGAAAGGCAATCTTCCGAGAATGGTTAGGTTAGGCTACTTAAAAATGCAATTGACACAATTGGTCCATTTAATAAGACGATTTTCGATTTTTCCCACACAAAAATTATCCTAAATTTTTAAATTGTGAAAATTTAAATAATGACAAATTAAATGGCACTGACAAATAATAAATTTATGTTTGTACATATGTAAAAATTTAAGCTTATAGGATGCTACAGCATTCAACCGATGTTCTTTAGGTGTGGTCCACCCATTCCACCCTCTTACCGAAAGTGCAATCTGACCTACTCTTACAATAAATGACTTTAAATTAGGTGTGCATGCAATATGATCAGGACAAAAAACTGGCGGGATTAGATTATTAGGCGTGGCCCCGCCCATAGGAGCTAATTTATTAAAGTGCGGTATCTGAAGTACTATATTAGTAGGCATAGAAGAACTAGACCTATTGTGCGAATGGTATTGAAATTTGGCGTGGATTCAATTAAGATCAGTATACGTATTCTAAAAAAAAGGTCGAGATTTGAAATTTTTGTATGAAATAAACACCAATATGCGTGATTAAGCCAGGAGTACTATAGCACCATTCATCCTGATATTTGGTATGGGATTATTTGAGACAATGGAATAAAAGCAATTACGAATGAGTGTGGAGGATTTTATTTCCTTAATGAACACATCGTTTTTGACATCGTTGATTTTGGCAAATGTTTGATCGCAAAACGTATCGCGTTGGCTACTTCATCCACCTGTATTGCGCAACTTTTTTGGACGTTGTAGAATAGCCCAATAAAATGCAATTTTCTGAGAACCCCATATGTAATATTAAGATAAAAAAAAGTTGCAAACATGTCAAATCATAGTGAGGGTTGAGTGTATTATGACACAAAAAATTATGGCACCAAAAAAATTTTAGGGAGACGATGTATGTATTCCAATGATACCCGTGATTGCCGTTTAATTTCAACTGATTACAGTTTTCCGTTCGGTTAGAATTTGCGATGACAATCAATAAAGATGGAGGACAGTCTATTCCAGTTTGCGGCTTGAATTTGGAAAATCCATGTTTTTGGCATGAGCAGCTTTATGTTGCATGTTCACGTGTAGAAAGACCCACCTATTTAACATATGTACAATCCTTTGGTTCTCCCATACACGTTGTGTTATCAACAGCATTAAATAAATTTCTGTCATTAAAAAAATATCATCCTTTAATGAACATTTTACTTTTTGGTAAGCTTTCGATAAGAATATTAAAAGAAATTATGGCACCTGTAGATTTATTCCACCCAAACAAGTTACACTTAAGTCAATACTTCTTTAGGCAGAACGAAGTCTGCCTGGTCAGCTAGTAATAAATAAATATAATAATACAGTAACCAGTTTAGAAATTTCATTCAGGTAAACTGACTGATACATACCATCACCCAATATAACATATGACTATGTGGGTGAGTTTGGTCATTTATATGGGAGGTACCAGAAGGGGTGTGGCAAAGTTTTCAGTTTTCTTAGGGTTTGTATACTATTACAAAATAATTAAACTGACCAAATTCAAATATCTTCCAATATTGAATTAATAGTAATTATCCAAAAACAGATAATTTTGTATGGGAGGTACCAGAAGAGGTGGGGCTATTCAGCCCATTAACAATCCCACTACTTCGTTTTAAAAATATTAATATTGGTAAATTTTCATACCGATTCGTTAAGGTTTGCTCGAGTAATACTGCTCACCAGCCGTCCAGCTTAATCGTCTTAAAAGTCCTGAAACGAATTTGGTCTTAAGATACTTGAGGTCTAACTCGTCTTCTTTAATGCGTTACACTTTTTATGGTTTCAAATTATATACACCCTCATTCCTAAGGGATATGGTAAAATAATAAATAATCAAATTAAAATTAGAGTTTATATATGGGTATTTCCTGGCGTTGCGGACGCACGTTTTTTTTTCTTATTCTGCAGTTTTGTCGAAATGTTGAAATATTTTGAAGATTATGCTCATATTAAAAAATGTAGATTTTGGACAGTACTATAATGTTCTTTTAATGAAATTTTACTTAAAATGTTGTATTCAAAATTATGGCTAACACAAAGTGCGTTACGGACACACACAACTTTCCACAGCAACTTGAAGTGACTATGAAAATTTGTGAAATTTAGCGAAATTTCTTATGTGATCAGTATATTCCTTTTTGTAAAATAAAGAAGACATGTTGGGGTTTCATAAACAACTTACTTCACATTTAAAATACGTTTAACTTTTATGCTACTTCAATTTAAATGTGCGTTCCGGACACACGTTGCGGACACACGCATTATTCTATGGATAACACAGAGCGACAAAAAATACAATACCTGAGAAATTATACTATTTTTCTGGTTGGTGCTACTTAGCACTACAAGAATCTATTTTTTAAATTTCGCAAAACCCCCAAAATCTTGAATTACGGGTAAAAAACCGGGTTTTCGTACTTTTACGCACTTATAAGCCAGTAACGCTGGTAAATATGAACCGATTTTAAGTTTCTCAACGGATTTGGAAAGAATAGACTTTCCAACGATATATATAGTTTGTTTTGTTAAAGTTCAACAAATTCATTATTGTTTTATATAAGAATTTCCAGCACAAATAAAAAGCATTTAGGCTAAAACTGGCAGATCATTTTTAATACATTAACAAGCTACAATCATACAGATTACAAACAAAAAAACAAATAATAGAATTAAAGTTTGATAAATTCCAATTTAAAACTCTAATTGAAATGAAAGAATGACTAGTCTCATTTCGATGAAACAAAAATCCAAAATTAAGGAATTAATATTCCTTTAATGACAAAAAAAAAATTTTAAAATAATAAAACCAATACGCGAAAATGTGTCCAATCTTAATAATTTTTCGTAATGCTACATACCCTATGAACAAAATGAGACATAGATCATAAAAATCGATGAAAGTGTCTCGCTTTTATTCATAATTAATTGATGCTATCTTCTTTTGGCAATAATTTAGATTTCTGATACAATGAATATGGATAACTGAATAAATTTAAATTTTTTTTGAGGATGTGTAAAAAATCCTTTGAAAAAAACGTTAATAACTTTGTATGATTCTTAGAATTAATAAAAGTAAGTAATAACCAAAAGATTATTAAATTTTTATGATTGCGGTAGCTTCTCCGCACAGTGTTTTCATACAAACGGAGGCCAAAAAAAGGAGTTATCATAAAAGAAGGAGAATTAGTATACATTGCTAGGAAATAATATACATTGCTAGGAAAAAGGAAAAAAAACGAAGTTTTGCGAAAATCGGGCTAAGGACACGCCCACTTCGATATATACCGAAATGAAAAGAACTTACATTTTTTAAAATTGTTGTTGGTATTGAATTAAATATAGCACGATTTGTCTGTGAAATATTACTGACAACTGTATTATCTCGGACACACCCACCACCCATATATCCTTAACTGGAAACAAGTTATATATTCCAAAATTGTTATTGATATTGAATAACATTTGCCGTAATTTGTCTGTGACATATTACTGACAACTGTGTTGAATTATATCAAATTATTTAAATGGACACGCCAATCTTCCATATATCCTGCAATGGAAAAAAACTTATATTTTCGAAAATGAGATACATTCACTTAATTGTGAATAAAAGTGAAACGACATAATCTATTTTCATGATCTATGTCTCATTTTGATCATAGGTTATGTGACATTAGAAAAAAGTAGTAAGACTTAATTTTTTTTTCCGTTTCGGATTTTTTATTAATTTTTAAATAGAATTTTTTAGACAAATTTAAATTTTTTTTTTTCATAAATTTATTTATAACTGCGAAACTGTTGATTATGCAGAGAAATAAAATATAAATAAACAAAAGGGTTATTAATTCCTTAATTTCGGAATTTTGTTTCATCAAAATTGGACTAGTCGTTCTTGAGTTATGCCACCCAAACTTGTCTGTAGTGCGTTAATAGGAAAACACCCCTAAAAATGCCATTAAACCCAACATTGAAGATTTATAAAATATTATTAGTAAGATTACAGTTTTTTTATTGTATAAGTAAGAATAGTTTATAAATCTATATATATAAAAATGGTGGCAAAAATGTATAGTAATTCATCAATTGAGAACGGCTGGGCCGATTTTGCTCAAACTTTTTTTCAGTTGTTCGTTATTGTCAGGAGCAGGTTTATGTGAAAGAAAATTTTGGGAAAATCTTCCGGAAAAGTCGGAAAATTGGAAAAATCGAAATTGCCTTTTTGTATGGAATTTTGTGAGCAATTGTAACGAATGGCTTTCCGAATGGAAAAATAAAAAAATGTTGTTGGAAAATTCGGAAAAATCCGGAAAAGTTCAAAAAGTTTGAATTTTTTTTTTCGACGAAATTTAGCATATTATCGTATGATTTGATAATTTTGAACGATGTAACAGTGAACAATTTTGGATAATTATTCCGAAATGACTTTCCAAATGGAAACACAGAAAAATTCCGGAAAAAACCCGAAAAATTTGGATTTTTTCGGAAACATTTTTCATCGCAAATTGAATTTTTGTATAACATTTTGTGTGCAATTGTTCCACAGTGGTTTTCCGGTTGAAAAAAAAACAACATTTTGCTTGCAAAATTATGGAAAAATTCCAACAATTTTAATTTTATTTTCGACGAAATTTTACATTTTATTGATAATTTTGACACATCGCTTGATTTAATGATTTTAGACGACGTAAAAGTGGAAAATTCGTTGTGATGCTTGGAAAAATTCGGTTTATTGTGAAATCTATATGTATGAAAACGGTGTGAACAGTGGCCCATTTTGCTCAATTTTTATTTAATTGTATTATGCAAGATAATTTTGGGAAAATTCTTCGGAAAAGTCGGGAAATTGGAAAAATCGAACATTGATTTTTTGTATGAAATTTTGTGTGCAGCTGTTACGAAATGGCTTTTCGAGTGGAAAATAGAAAATTCTAAGGGGAAAAACTAGGAAAATTCCGGAAAAATGCAAAAAATTTGTTTTTTATCGCCAAAATTTTGCAATTTTCGCATGATTTGATGCTTTTGAACGATGTTTAGATGGAAAATTTTGGTTAAAAATTCGAGATAAATAATATTTAGATAAAAAATCCGTCGAACCCAACGGGATGTGCGGCAATCTGCCTTCGACATTGGGAATGCCAGCACTAAATCGTTCGATGCAAGATGAATTCGATCGCGAATTTTAACGGGAGCAAGACCATAATCTAGATGAGCTGACCGGAAGAGTTCGAACAAATGTGCCGCTGTTAAATACCGAGTACAAGAACGTGTACGATTCACGATGAAACTCGGGGCATTTACTTTCTCGATGCTCCGAGTGGGACAGCCAAGACATTTTTTTGTTGATTGCGGAACAATTTGGTCAAGATCTCAAATAAAGTTAACCGTTGCATCCTCTGGCATACCTGTCACATTGTTGGAAGGCATTCGAACTGCAAACTCCACTTTAAAACTGCCGATAAATCTTCTCATGGTCGAAAGCCAAAGAACACAATGACAAAGAATTTCGTAACGGCGAATTAGACTCGGGAATGCCAAATCAACATTTCGGATGTATCCGCGATAACGAATAAACGAGCTTTGGAAATAGTTGACCGAAAGATAAAGGATTTACGAGGGGATTTAAAACGATTTTGTGGGGCTATGATTTTGCTCAAAATGTCTAATGCTGCTGATTTACTAAAACCATGCTTGAAAACGTCGTCAATGTCATGAAGTTGTAATTGGCCAAAAAATTAGGGGCTCATTCCAGAACCTCCCATCTTCTGCTGAATTCCCGAAACAACTGCTTGCGCTTGGCAATGGCCAAATTCGGGATGATGTTTAGACTTAATTGATATCGTTCCCTGCAAATTTTTGTCAGTTTACAACGTTGAAAAAGTAACTCATGACATTGCACATAATTATAAAAATTTCTATTGGATTAATTTACGGGCAGTATGTTACTACCAGCGAAGAATAAAGATATCAATAGCTAGAATTTCAAATTATAAAGTTAAATCGCTTGAGAACTGCATTCGTACAAATGTGTTTACAGCGTGACCGCAAAGGAAGAAGCGACCAACAATCCGATCGAATTTTCCACTCGCTTAATGTGCCGCATAATTTACAGATGAATGTGGGTTCGATCAATTTCATATTGCGGAATCTGAATCAACCGAAATTGTGCAACGGTACGCGGTTGTCCGTCAAGAATCTGGTCAAAAATGTGATTTCAGACGATCATAAAGAACAAATTCAAAGGAGAGGAAGTCCTTATCTTACGAACCAAATAATTCCAACTGATCATCCATTCCAATTCCCCGACGACAATCAATAAATCGCAAGGCCAATCGTGGGAAGTATGTGAGATTTATCTCGAATTTCCCTGTTTTACGTGCGGTCAGCTGAACGTTGCCTTTTCAAGTTTTGGAGAACCGCCTTCGTTGTTTGTTTTTGCGACGGAAAACTAATCGAAAAACTTTGTTTATCAAACATTCTCTACTGAGTTAATCTGAAGGCATAAAATTGGGGCGAGACGAAGTTCGCCGGGTCCGCTAGTATTTTATAACCGAATTTGTAGTCTAATCAATATTTTATATGTTTACAGGAATATGCCCCAATGCATGTATCATAATTCAAATGCCACACTATCGATTTTATATTAAGAGATATATATGTATTACCGAGTTGTCCTTTACGAATGATTAATATTCATGTAGCCTTTATTAATAATAGTACGCATACGTGAACTAAAACACTTATCTTTTTGCTCAATATTCGTGTAGCAATAACGAACAAACCATCAGAAGGAAGCATACAATTTGGTATAGTCTTTTCAAGTTTTAAGTAATCGAACAAACTACAACGCTACGTTTAAAGCTAATTTACGTCTGAGTACGGCCGGCCGTGGAATGATGGTTAGAACACGCGACTATCATGCGGGATATCCATGGTTTGATTTCCCATCGCTCTGGTCAACAATTGAGATTTTTATATGATAGATACGTTCTTCAGAAAACCGCATACAAATAATATACTTCATGAAAAAACAGGGGATGTGTTCCAATATATTCAAAGACAATACTCTTATTTGGGCAATTCCACGTAAAACGGCCCTATACAGGAAAAACTATAATTTTACGGCCTTATTCATAAAAACTTATAAGGTGTTTATAATGCATTTTTAAGCAAATTTCGAGAAAACATTATTCATAAACGATTTACATCTTCAATAAGTTAAAGTAGGGTTGTCTCCACTTTAAGCATGCTATAACTTGACGTTTGTACAATTTATTCTATATTCATGAATTTGAGATCTTTATTTTCAGTATTTCTGCATTTTTCCTATTGGAAAGAGTTGTTGCGTGTATTCGTGTATTCTAAATAGCCACTTTTCATTCATGAATTCCATTTTAAAAAATATTTCTCCAAAATTCTTCAAAAATAATTTGTAAATAATGAAATAATATTCGTGATGTATAAACAATCAAAACAAGGAAACAATGTAATCGGTATCCGAATATTATTTCAAAATAAGGAAAAGAAAATACAATTTTTTAACACAATTTTTACTTTAACGTCTTTCTTATCGTCATGAGAATCGTAGTCAATGAAAAATTGAGCTACAATAATGTTCATAGTGTATTGTAAGTGCAAATACATATTTGGTATACGATTATAAAGCTTTTGTATCCGACTATAAAGCTTTTTTTATACATCATTATCGACCAATAACTGTCGGCGTTGCCACCGGAAAACATAAAGCTAAAGTACTGATAAAAAACGTTTATGAATACAATTTCTTATTAAAGGTTTTTTAGAGCTGAAGAATACTTTAGCTAGAGAACGCTTCATACCCACTTTAGAAATTTTTTATGAATAAGGACGTAAAATTTTTAATAAAAATCGGTCAATTAATGTCTACAAGAGAACGACAATTATGGACAAATGAAAAAAAATTATAATTTTTTTTTAATTTTTATCAATTTGGTAACAGTTTGAAATCAGCATATAACGAACACATTTTCAAATATTTCATTTATCTTAATAAGTAAACACTATTATCTCTGGAAAGACAAAACACTTGCTTGCTTTATCATAAGGCTTTGTATGTTTTATAATAAAAGTATTATGAGATAATAGAAATAAATGAATTTTGTGTCCATCCGTCTCAGTAAAAATGACAAAAGTTTAATAAAATTTATACGATAGTACAGATAATGATGATGAATAAATATATGTGTCTTATTTTTTATTTATATGTTTACCGTTATGTTTGTTATAAAATTGAACTTAATAAAAACTTAAATTTCTTCAAACTTTTACAGTTTTTTTTACTTGGTCACACCCGTCGTAAAACGGTGTCACACCCGCGTCTCTTTCTCTAAAAAGTTTTTTTATTAAGAAAAAGTAGTTTTTTGCGAACAGTAAGTACCTTACACAATTAAAAACAATATAAAGAATTACCTATATCACAATAATTATTCACTTCCTACGGAAAATTTTACAGAATTGAACCTGAAAGTCATAATTTTATAAAAAGCTCACATCCGTCGTAGTCATTCAATAGACATTCTAAGCCGATATCAAGTTCTTTCAGTGTCTACCTCTTGATTTGGCAAGAGAAGCATCCATATGCTGGCCAATGTTTGATAACGGTATAAAATGGCCAAGAGCTAAAAGTAAACATTTAATAAATTCTTAAAACCTTGTTATTTATATTTTGAGTTTCACAGTGGTATTACATGTTCGTTGCGTTGCTATATCTGAGGAATCGCCAAGTTTAAAGTCTCTTCCAATGTCTCTTCTATCTCCTTTCGCAATACGATCTAAAATTTTAATTTCCTTTTCAAAAGAAATCAACAGACACGACACGCGTACAGAATCGCAATAGTAAAAAGGGAAATCAGCTTATTAATAACAAACTATGTTGCACAAATTGTTCTCGTTATGAGCAAGTGTCTCTCTTTCTAAAAAGTAGTGATGGCAAAGCTCTTAACGGGAAACGAAATAAAAACAAGGTCAATTGATAAATAAATAAGATAAGAGATGCATACTCTGACTATTATGGGTCGCTATTCACCCAATGCTTTGAAAAGAGACAAAGTGATTAGTAAAAGTTGGAGTTATCGATTTTTGGTCTTAGAGCACTGCAAGTGAAATTTCTGAACAAAATTTTTGAAGATTATTTAAAAGTTCTTAAGTTCCATGTTAAGGTATTTTTCTGACTTTTCTCCAAATAGGGGCGAAAAGATATGTGGGCAGTGTAGATAGTGAGTTAAAATATTTCACAAAAAAATCCTCGTTCAATTTGATTTAACGTAAGGCCTATTTCAAAATTTATTTAAGGTTAAACTAAAAACTAAAGAAATAAAACTCCGCACCAAAATTTGTTGCATTGTGATATTTGTTCATTCAGAGTTAGTTCTAGCCAAAACATTAAATTGAAACGCCAAAAGTCTAATTTGCTTTCGTCATATGAAAGCAACTGGCAAAATACTGATATTGCAAAAATAGCTAAATGTACCACTGTTCATTGCCGCCGTAGAAAGATGTAGCTGATCACGCAAAGAGTGGACATTCCGGCCGCTGTATTAAAGTGATATAAAGAGACGCCATGCAACTTGTCCCTGACTGTGTATATACATGCACTCAGAGAGTTAAACGTAACTAACAATTTACTTAATGTGCTGTACGTGAGGCTTCATACGGAACGATGGGCCTTAAGGGTAGAGCAGTATACTTTTAGTTCCGTTTTTTTTCTATTTGTTGGTGCAAAATTGAAGGAGGCAGAGGCGGTAATTCTTGATGTCCTTTTCTAGCCAGACACCATGGCGAATTTATGATTGTTGTCTTCCAGTCCGTACACATGGACAAAATAGCTCAAAAGGGATCTTTTGCTGCCGATGATGTTGACGACGTCGATGAAGGCGTTGAACTAATGAAGCCATAAAGTCAAGTCTTTCATAAATCAAATTAAACGAAGTCGCTTTACTGCACTCCATTGCCAACGCCCACATCACTGAAGCGAAGATACGGAACAAATAAAGTGGAGTGAACATGAACCAGGGGAATGCCAATGTTTTCATTTTTCTCAATGTGGGAAATAAAAGCTTCTCACATGAAATGATATTAAAATGTTCAAATGCCTGATTTGTAGTTGGCAGCATCGAAGACGAACAAAAGTATGTAACTTATTGGTCTGGTAGTCAGAGTTGCTGACGTTGTAATGATTTAAGCTGTGAGATATCTCTTAAATCGGTTGCCTTTAATATGTCTTAACAAGGTGTGAATATCTGTTAACTTTAATCTTCATGCTCGAAACCATAAAATCAGCTAAAGTTCGCTTGTCTAAGAGTGCTTGCTCTGCTGCGGAAAGCTACGTCAGACGAGCGCAAACGATGGTCTGAACCTACAGGAAATCTTATGATACGAAACTATGAGTAGACTTTTCTCTTGTTGTTTTATAAGATATATGTATTGATACACACATAGCACCACAAATTCTTTTATTTTACTTTTAATGCAGCGAGACACCATTAAAACGATTACAAATATTGTTTTTTTACGTTTCCGAAATCTGCCTGCTGTTTTTCAGCTCAACGACTACACAACTAGTAATGGGCAACAACAGTCAATCCTTTATGCATGCGCTTATGCTAAAATTTCTATCTGTTGTCTCAAACATAAAATTGTTTCATTGTACCACTATTGCTTTATTGCCGCTATAGTAAAATTCCATCTCTGGTTCTTGTTCGTTAAGTTCCTGATCCTCCTACTCATCGTAACTCAATGTCGCTGAAGCAAATTAAGTCTGCTTGTTATAACTTATAAGGGGTAGAAATTTTGGTGGGGCTCATTTGCACTGCGACGACAAGTTTCGCTTTTTTTAATACTAATTTTTAATACTATGGATCTTATCATAGCGTAATTTTAAAATTTTATAAAAATAACAAAAAATTAATGCAAAACCTTGTGATTATGTTACTAGAAATGCCCGAATTCCACTCCCGGTGGTAAAAACACATTTTAATATCACAAACGGACGAACAACGACTTTGGTCCAGCTTAGAGTAAACAAACTTTGCTAATTCCAATGTTCCTAGCTCGCTGTGAGTGAAAGACAAAGAAAATCACAGAAAACTATATATGGAGGAGAAGAGAGAGAGCGAGGATACGATAAGTACAGGGATAGGGGTGAAGTCCGAGAATTGTTAAAAATGTAATATGTAACAGTTTTGGAACAGGGATCCCCACTTATCAAGACAGTTGAAAATGTGGTCACGAATGTGCTGCAAACATTGACGGAACAATTTTGTATTCTGTATACTTTAATCAACGATGGTAGATTGGATTGTCCACCACCGAGTCAAATGAGGCTCTTTACACTTAACTTCACTTTTTGTAGTGCCTGTTACAACTTTGAAGAATTACAAAAATGGAAATGAAACATGCAGGCATACAATTGGAAAACTCCCCAAAGGCAAACAGAGGCAGAGCATTTAGAAACAAAAAAAAAAAATTAGTGGATTTTGAAAAGAAAGTTATTGAAAGTACCAAACGATGGAACGATGTGATTAAGGCATAGATCGGCAAATGCACTACGCGGCGCAAATCTATATTTTGTTCTCTCTTATCCAATGTGTGAATGAAAAAACGCCTCGTGGTGGTTTCCTAAATCGAACTCAAAATTTTTCGCAGTGCATAGTGAGAAGGAGAGTTTCATCTCCCATATGGGTAATTTCAGCCTTACGAATGTTACGATCGTACAATTCAATTGAAAAACAAAATTGAAAAGAAAGAAATTTTTTGTATTTTATATTATATTTTGAATAGCTCCCTACAAGCTCTACATTATGTAACAAATGGGTCATATTTAAACAACTACAATCTAAGATATTAGCAAAACACATGCCCACGTTATGCTACACTAGGGATATAAGTTTTAAACAATTTTTTAAAATATAAAATTTGGCATAGCACATTCCAATAGAGCATAAAAAACTATAAGGGAACGTATATGTATTTTTTCGCTAAGGTCAAAAAAGTTCACGCACCAACCGCGTTAAGAAAAATTAATAATATGTTTATTTAAAACAAAAAATAGCTCAAGTATGAAATTTCATTAATATTTAGAGATGGTACGAAAAAAAAAATGTGTAACGAATAATCTCTCCTAATGCTAATAGTTAATTTGTTTATTAACACTTGCAACATTTATCGCAGGTGGCAGCCTGTTGATAATTGACCAATGAGCCTAGGAGATCTAAATTCCCAGTAAATAATTTTGTATACACCTGTTTAGAAAAACCAATTGGTGCGTGAACTTTTTCCAGAAAAATTACAAAGGATTATGATTTTCGTGGTTACAAGGACATGGTTGATCTCATGGTACTACGAGTATGCCAAAAAATTGGTTATACATACCCCTAATGCTACACGAAATAGAAGTGAGTTTTATATTGGTTGTTAAAATTTCAAAAGTCTGCGTGTTGTTTAAGATTTAGTATATGCATTTAATAATATTATAAAATAGACCAATAGCGCTTTAAAAATATGTTTTTGTTGGGCAAAGTTGTTCCCCTGGTTTTTCAACCACGAGGTAAAAAATACCTACGTTATGTTACTGACGTTATGTGACAAATATTCCCATAGCTGTTTAATGTTGAAAATAATGTTCATTTAAGCTATTAGTGAAATTAGTGAATATTGCAAAGTTTATATGCCACTAATTGTTGATCACGAATGTAATATTAGAACGTCAATAAAATAAAATCAAAATTTTGCTGCTTACGGATTATTTTTTATATTTCTTGGAGTTACTTACTGTTGCAACTAATATTTTATGATAGAAGTGGACTTGCATCATCTGTAAATATGTTATTCAAAATTCAAAGAGGTGACCAGATCAATTTTGCAAATAAGATAAGCTTTGGACATTTTAATTTAATAAAATTTAAGTATCAGTCATTAGTAACACAAGTCAGAAAAAAACATTTAAACTTTTAATTTTTTGATCACGGTTGATATCACTGTGGAAATACTCAAATACAAGGACAAAATAAACAAAATAAAATTTTTTGACATACACCCTACTTTCCAACCAAGTATCGCTCTATACACCTTATGTAGCAGCTTAGTATTATTTTTTTGCCGATATGGACCAAGTAGGAAATATATTCATTAGAAAATTTTGTTTTTTGTTGTGTCACGGATTTTATACCCTTACAGACGCCGAAGACTACAGAACACCATTTATATCAAAAGTATATCTGTCGGTTTTATTTGTAAACGGTTTCATTTACTTCATATGTTTTGTAGGACTTTAAGAACAAGTTGGCAAAGGATGATGTGTATGTGATAAGTGGAAGTCTATTAAATTGCTATATAAAAAGCTGATATGCCCATTAGAGATATAACTGATGAGGAATAAAACAGGCAAATTTGTTCAGTTCTATTTCACATAAGGTACTCTATAATGACTTTATTCGCGAGAAGAATGTACTTAACAGACCAAAGGGCGAAGGTAGGGTAATTTTGTTTGTTGTCACTGGCATTGACTGCACCAACGAAAGAATGTTGGCAGTATCTACTACGCATTACATATTACTCGCAGTAGAAGAGATTTGTTATGATATATAGTGTTGTGAGTGAAAACACAGCATAGGAACAACTTCTCAATAGCAACAGGCAAGTAACTATTGAGTGTGTACCGTAATAATATTAATGAGATTTAAAGAGACATAGGTATAAATATATATATGAATATAGTGATGGCCAATAATCTAGCAGTACTGGTTTATGTTCATGAACCATAATTTTTAGCATTTTTTGCAAATATTAAAAATTCCACGCCATAGCCGTCTAGGAAATAAGAAAGAGTTAAGAAATATGTTGTTACTCTTTCTCCATCGTGAAAGTTTCCGCACCGATTACTTTCAAATGTTTGTTGTTTTTTTTTTTATTTCAACAGTTGATCTTTCCTTAAATAAGCTATTTTTGTTTAAATTCTTATATTATCTTCAATACCAAATCATTTTTTAAAAGTCAAATGCCAAAGTTTGATCAAATCACAATATTTCGAGCAGAAAAATTAACTTTCTTTAACATGTTCAAATTGTTTTGCTACGAAAAGCACTAGAAATCCCTTTCAGAGTTTAAGCCGAATTTTTATTATTACAACAACATTCCCCACATGATACTGCTCATATGCCTTTATGAGGTTTTAAAACATTGAATCGGCTTCCTGCTAAATTATGAAAATTGGATATATTAAATTTTGCCATAATTATATAGATATATACATATTTCTCAACACGGTCTAAATAACACCTTTGTCGTTTTAACCTAAACGAATACGTACTTAGCTGCATGCTTCGTATTTACATAAATATTGGCGATCGTAGGTACATGTAGGGAATCGAGGCTTAAATTGACTAGATATCTGCAATGTCGGTCTGCTGTATTTTCTCATAAAACCATGATTATTAATCATCATAAACGATTAAAGTACAAAAATTAAGAGAACGAAAATATTGCGTAATTATTATTGTTGTTGTTTCTCTTGTTGCATTTTAAGCCACGCATTAAAGTGTTTTTCAAACACATTTATCGCTATATCAATACATAGACAAATAATAAATCTGTGGTTTTCACAGATAACAGCTTATCTCGTTTTTCCAGGAGGGCACGAAATGAATCGTAAAACTTGAACAACATAACCATTCGTTAACCGATTTTTACAAAACAAATATGTGTCAAATCATGAAAGCGTGGCCTTTTTGAAAAAAATAATAATAAGAATAAGTGAATTCTAATAATCAAATTATCTATATAAATATATATATACTAGCTGACCAGGCATACTTTGTTCTGCCTAAAGAAGTATTGACTTAAGTGTAACTTGTTTAGGTGGAATTAATCTTCGGGTGCGTTAGTTTCTTTTGATATTATTATCGAAAGCTTACCAAAAAGTAAAATGTTCATTAAAGGATCATATTAATACAACGTGTATGGGAGAACCAAAGGAGTGTACATATGTTAATCAGTGGGTCTTTCTACACGTGAACATGCAACATAAAGCTGCTCATGCCAAAAACATGGATTTTCCAAATTCAAGCCGCAAACTGGAATAGACTGTCCTCCATCTTTATTGATTGTCATCGCAAATTCTAACCGAACTGAAAACTGTAATCATTTAAAATTAAACGGCAATCACGGGTATCATTGGAATACATACATCGGCTCCCTTAGATTTTTTTTAGTGCCATAATTTTTTGTGTGCCATAATACACTCAACCCTCACTATGATTTGACATGTTTGCAACTTTTTTATCTTGATATTACATGTGGGGTTCTCAGAAAATTGCAATTTATTGCGCTATTCTACTACGTCCAAAAAAGTTGCGCAAGTTGTAGCCAACGCGATACGTTTTCCGATCAAACATTTTCCAAAATCACCGATGTCAAAAACGATGGGTACATTAAGGAAATAAGCAAGTTGTAGCCATCGCGATACGTTTTTCGATCAAACATTTTCCAAAATCACCGATGTCAAAAAAGATGGGTACATTAAGGAAATAAAATCCTCCACACTCATTCGTAATTGAGGGGTATGCAACAACAACGAGTTAACTCCTATTTTTAAAATTGCTTGGAAAATAGATAAAACTGTTCAAAAATAGAGAATGCATTTAAATCGTCTGTGACTTTGCCTTATTATTTGTCACGTACCATTCCATGCTTTGGCCAAATTCTATTAAGATATTCGTAAAATTCGCAATACTAGAGTCAATTTTATTCTGGAGTTAACTCCTTTTTGGCCAAAATAATTGAAAATTTCTTTCTTTTTAAAGTAAGGAAGCAATGAATATGGACAATCTTATAAAAAATTGGTTTATTTAGTGTTGCCATACGCGCAACTATCGGGGGATAACATTAAGGGTGAGTATAAGCAAAGTGGCAAAAATCGGGAAAGTCGCTTACTGCAATACGCATTAAACGGCTATAAAAGTGAATATTCAACTAGCAGAGGGATCAGTCGTTTGGAGGCCGGTAACATCGCCACTGTTATCTCCATGCTGTTTTACGACAATCATTTGGGGAAACAAAGAGTAGATCCATGTTGCCCCAAACGAACTCTTTCTAGTGGATACCTGGATAACTATCAATGGGAGATAAATCATTGTTGAACCAAATGAAGGAATGATTTTTCCCCCCAAGAAAAGGTTGTAAACTTTGTTCGGCCTAAAAATGGAGTTAACTCGTTGTTGCTGCAAGCCCCTCAATTGCTTATATTCCATTGTCTCAAATAATCCCATACCAAATATCAAGATGAATGGTGCTATAGTACTCCTGGCTTAATCACGCATATTGGTGTTTATATCATACAAAAATTTCAAATCCCGTCCTTTTTCTTTAGAATACGTATACTGATCTCAATTGAATTCACACCAAATTTCAATACCATTCGCACAATAGGTCTAGTTCTAGTACTTCAGATACCGCACTTTAATAAATTTGCTCCTATGGGCGGGGCCACGCCTAATAATCTAATCCCGCCAGTTTTTTGTCCTGATCATATTGCATACACACCTAATTTAAAGTCACTAATTGTAAGAGTAAGTCAGATTGCACTTTTAGTAATAGGGTGGAATGGGTGGACCACACCTAAAGAACATCCGTTGAATGCTGTATCATCCTATAAGCTTAAATTTTTACATATGTACAAACATAAATTTATTATTAAATTTTCACAATTTTAAAATTAAGGATAATTTTTTATGGGAAAAATCGAAAATCGTCTCAATAAATGGATCCATAGAAGATTGCCTTTCTAATGAAACCGGTTTGTTGCACATTGGTTGGATGTTTTTTAAGTCTATTGCGGTTATACATATATATAGATATATATATATATATCGTTGGAAATACCTAAAATTCTTCTTTCCAAAACCGTTAAGACAACAAAACTCGGTTAAGATTTGACTGAGCCTTCAAGTGAGGAAAGTAACAAAAACCCGGTTTTTTAACCGTAAGTCAAGATTTTTAGGGTGTAAGGGAACTTTGGTATACAGATTAAATTAGTACTCGACGAGACCTACAACACGCAATAGGTCACTCCCCAAGTTCAATAACATTTTTTCATTCTGTGGCAGGATGTTGTGGAATTTTTTTTATAAAATGTTGAAGTTATGTTGTTTTTAGCATACAAATTTCGTAACGGTACATTATTTTGGGGAAATAATTAGACACTTAGAAAGACTGTCAAAATTAATGCGATTTGCCATCATTAATTCAAAATCGACAAAAGGTGAGAGAAACGGTTATCTGTGAAAATCGCAGAAATGCCAACATGTGTTTAAGCAATCATCCGTAAATCTGTCCTACTTAGTGCAAACATTTGCATTTTCTGCAATAGAATTAGTCCTTCAGAGAAAGCAGGCTGAAACTTTTCTATTGAAAACTTTGACTGCTGCAAAGCCGTGATACTCAATATGCAGCTAATAGCTTTCTATGGGTATATGTCAAACTAACCATCACAAAGGACTCGGGTCCGAATTTCATCAGTCCTTAAAATGCATTTATACACCTATTCTAAACGAAGCGACAGTGGATACGACTACACCTTTGGTTGTTTGGGAAGTAAGATGGCATACGACAGGCGGTCTACTGACCGCTAATTCTAAAGGCCAAAATCCACGCATTTTTCCGTTGTATATATGAACATCGCACATGTGGCTAGACGCAAATACACTCCGTAACGTGTGTGTATGTGCTAAAAAGGCCAATAACTTAAACATGAATGGCATAAAAAATTCTAGTGTTTCTTCATCAATTTCCATTTCATTTACTAGCTTTTATGGGAAAATTGTCTAAGCATACAGTCACATGTTGCCAGCGCTGCTATCCTTTAAGACGGCATAATACGCACGTAAAAGCTAGGTATCTTAGTACTGTGACTTCGCCATTCTCTGCCTGAGCTGGCTACATACAATACACACACACGTTCATAGATAGCGTCATAATATGCACAATTCTGATTAAATTGTATTAGGCGAGGTTCGTGCGATTCTTGTGCACCAGGTTAGACGGTGGCAGAGAGAGGGGGGCTCGTTTAAAAGAAATGTTTGTTTAGTTGACACCTACACATTTTCGCCAGGCTGTGACGCTACACTTTTCAGTTATAATCTTATTATAATGCATGAGTAAAGTTGATTAAAAATTGACAGTCGTGTCAGGCAGAAATAAAAGGGAATATGCACGGTATTGCAGACAGAAGTGACGAGGGCCCCGCTTGCCCGCTGGCAAGATCAATACTGCAAAAGGTCGGATAGCTGTGCGATATAAGTGGAGTGAGCCTCGTATGTGGGCATATTGTGTATAGGGGAAACTAATCCAATTACAGAAAACCAAAAAGAAGACGAAAAATCAAAACAAAATGTGACTATGCCACGGATCATTAAAACGTAATCGCTACAGAAGACGCCCATGGTGTTCTTGTAACGAAGGTTTTTCCTATGTACACACTCCACCACAAGGCTACAAACCTGGACGGTGTCACAGCCCGTTGGCATTTTGCTATAAAGAAAAAAACAGATTTAGTGTTGAAGTCTCCGAAGCCAACCAATGCACTCTGTTGTAAAAGTCGTAGTTTGTGCCGTTTAACTGACAGCCATTAGTTATCATTGCAGTCAAAATATTTTCTACAGTCGTCGTTGGTAAATTTGAATTTATGCCAGAATTACAGCATTGACCCCTACAGAAGGTCCAGCTATAACTAACAAAATATTTATAACATGAACTTAATTGTTAAGTGGCACCGTTGTTTCCAGCGAAAATTGTGGCATTTGACCTGTTTCGTCATTAAAGCTAAGCGTCGCCGACCAAACCAACCATCCAAAAACTGACCGTGAGTTTCACGGCGGGAATTACAATGGACATCCCACCACAGAGTATTTGGGAAAAAACAGAACATTGGTCAGAACCAGCACCATCACCCGCATACCCATAGCACATTAAAAGTTAACATTTGCGAGTTTCCTTCAACATTTTGCATAACAAAATTAATGATACAGACTCTTTCGAGGTCAAAGTTTGTTTGTCGCTTGTATTGTATTTCGATGATAATAAAAACATATCAAGTCACAAGGATTACCGTTGGCGAATCATGATAATCGATTTGATATAATTGATATTGATTTTCGTTAGGCCATCTTTTGGCAGGTGACTGGAACTCCAGTGATGAAATGTTTAAAACTAACGACAAATAGTCTCGTAATAACCTCGATTGACTTTTGCCAAAATGTGTATAAGAAAGTTTGCTTTGACATTTTGCTAATAGCTTTACAGAGTCTACAAATAGTAGAAATAGACAAATTGCCCGAAATGAGATGTGAGATGACCTTTAGAATGGGTATTAGTTCATAAATAGCCTCCGAGTTGCGGACAGTTATTAGTTTATATTCTTTGTCAGACACTTTCTTTGGAAACTTAATTGGGGGGTTTCTCAATTCATAGAAATTGTATATTTTGTGTGTTTCGTTTTCAATCAAACGGTTACTTTAAACTGACTGAACAGGGTCAAAGCTGCGAGTTGTCGGTTAACTAATTATGGCCATGGCGTAGCAGCAACAAGAGCAGCTGCCGGATTGAGGAATACAAAAATGAAAGTTATTGAGAAATTACGATAAATGCTAAACATGCACGCATGTAAATAGAAGAAATCTATTTCAGTGTGTTATGGGCCACATATGTATGTATATGCTCAAGAACTTTGCCATCGTTTACAAATCGTTCACTTATGTATATCAGATCACGCATTGTCTTAAATTAAATTGGATACGTTCATTTCACTCCTATTTTCCTATCTGGTTTGCAAATTTGGCATAGCAGACCCCTATACCAATCATAAAACGTAGCAGAAGAGGTAAAAGAAATACAAAACAATAAAATATTATGTCGATCTAATGTTTTAAGGTTATTTACCTTCTTACAAATTGTTTGTTTTTTTTATTTACCGCTTGTATTGAAATTGTTACAGAGATCAAGATATGATTCGTTCGTTTATGTTGTTTTTATCCATACTGATTTACTGAGGAGTCTGTCTATACATACATACAAACACGTACTGATGAATATGTATCGGTCATCCGTTTGGAACTCAATCAATTATAAACAACTTCAACCTAGAGTAGTCACAAAATAAATCTGTACTGAAGCACCCTACGTCAAGCTGTGACGGCCGTACTATGTCTATGTATATTCAAAACAAAAATATAAATAAAAATTATTCACAACCAGACGCAGATGAAACCATAAATTATAACAGTTTTCAGCCTTTTACAGTTCTGATATGAAAAGCACAACTTGAGTACCTAATCCCTTTTAACCCAGCAGATCCACCTAAAATAACTACAATAGATATCGCATATACAATAAAGAAGATCCTAAAGAATCAGGAAACATGGATGTTTTGAATCGGAATGTAGTCCAATGTATTGATTGATTAATATTATGATTATGAAAATCTATAAACTAGTGCCAACTATTTATTTAATGCATATCGCTGGCTTAATTTGCAAAGGATCTATGTTTGCTTTTTTTAGAAATTGAGATTTTAATGCTGTAAAGTACAATAAGTAAAACAAAAAAAAAATACATTTGTCTCATTTTTTATTGTTGTTTTTTAGTGATGAGAAAAAGCGCAAAGTCTCATTTATCACATCTTTGCGTAATATCTCACTTCTTCCAATGTTGTCATATTATTTATTTCGCGCGGAATAGTCTGAGAGTCCAAACAATTGCAATACTGAGGTAATTGTTTACATTGTGCAGTGTTAAATTTTAAAATATGGACTTAAAGCCTTTGCATGTTAAGCCAGCGATATGGGCAATTCCACAGAAAGGTCCACCAAGCCCAAAACAATTAAAAGTTATTGAAAACACTCTGTGTTACCAAAGATCATATGGAAACAATCAAATTTAACTAATAACACATTCGAATGTAAATTCACACAAGCGCATCTTTTCTCATTTGGGTATTTCTATTGCAAGTTTTGTTTTGGCGAGAAAAGTTGAAGGGAGATCAAGTAAATGCACAATATTCTAAAATTTGTCCTAGGAAACTACTTCTACGTCCTTCTTCTTCTTCTTTAATGGCAGCAACAACAAAAATTTATCTATCAGTAGCCGCACGTAGAAAAGTATTCCAAGTGCTTTGGTCTTTTGCGCTCCGTAGATAGTTCGTCACACCAAGCTTAGTTAACAGCTCTTTCACCTGGTCCATCCATCGGAGTTTTGGTCGCCCCCTCCTATGCCGCCCATCGAGTTTATTGCCGAAGACTTTTCGAGTCGGAGCGTTTTCGTCCATTCGTACAACGTGTCCAAGCCAGCGCATTCGGTCTATTTAAACGCGCTTGACTACGTCGATGTGGTTGTACGGCTCATACAGCTCATGATTCATTCTAGGACAGGACTCGCCGTTAACGATGATGGGTCCAAATAATTTGCATATTATTTTCCTCTCGAAGACTCCCAGAATAGATTGATCCGCTTGTTTCATTACCCAGGATTCTGCGCTGTAGAGCAAGGCAGGTAGGAGCAGAGTCTGGTAGAGCTGGAAATTTGTTCTTCGAGCGAGCGCCTTGTCGTTAAATCGCTTGCTTAGCGCATAATAGCAGGGGTTTGCGATCAATACTCGTCTTTTGATTTCCAGGCTGACATTATTATTTTAGTTTATCGCGGAGCCAAAGGAGAAAAAAATCATCTACCACTTCAAAGTTATAGCTGTCACTTTCGCCGACTGCTTTTCAATGCTCGAATGCAGGTAGGTCCTACGTGATCGAAAAATCAAAAAATATTAGTTACATATACAATACCTGTTTATTTCTTTAAGATGGGAAGAAGTCTCTATAATTTTTCGCAACTGGCTATCTTTTGTGAAAGAATTAATGTTAATGAATTAATATCTTCTACAAAGGCTGTATTTTTTAATGTATGTGTTTCCGGTACTAACTGAACAAAATATTTTGTTTGTGTTTATATTAAGGATTCGTCAAGAATTTCAATGAGTTCTACCTAGCGTTGCATTGACACCAGATCCATCCATTACCCTTTGGTATAGTTGACAGAACTATCAAAGTACTTGGGGAAAGTTGAAAATTGTGAATTAGTGTAACGGTGAGGAGGCTGAACGCGTACTTCCAAAGATAAATAGTCAATTAGCGTTTAACTTTTCAAATATGACAAAGCAGATACATTGCAAAAAAAAGTTTACGCTGAAACAATGGGCGGTGCGACTTTAAATTCAACACCCATTATACTACTTGGACTTTCTAACTCCCTCAGAAATTTGAAATATAAATTTGAAAAAATCCCGTTTGTCACAGATAAAACTCTAAGCTAGTTTTATCCTTTCATTCACAAAACAGCTTCTTACAATCACAAATATTCATGAAAAGAATAAATTTCAATAGTGAGAAAAATTATGATGAAGGCGTATACATAATACTTAAACATACATAATACAAATTAAAAGATTAAGTACTCCATTGAATTAACTCATGTAATTTTGTTTACAGTGGAGTATAAATCAATAGTCTGAATCTTAAAAATGTTAAGAAAAAATAGCTTCATTTAATTTTCAACTATTTGTGATGAATTTTTATTAAAAATTAAATGTATTCAGTGAATAAAATTAACTACGAATCAAAATCTATTGTGCATTTTTTGTCAATTTTAAAGGCATTTTTAAGTATTTTAGGTGCTTATCTAATGCGCATATTTTAAGTTTTTCCGAGCCCTGGTTTGGCCCTGGTTACAACAGTAAATAACTGCAATAACAGCAAAAATTTAACATTTATTTTATTGACGTTGTAATGTAACATTCGTGATCGATAATTTGTGGCATACTAACTTTATAATATTCCCTAATTGAGATGTGTACGATGGTCACGTTCGACACCGTGGAATTGCCCATATACACCTTTGCACCAACGGTTATTTAAGAGTTATAAGTTAAATTTATTTCCAACATAAAAATCCGTTGTACCTCGATTTTTTTTTTAAATGTGTTCGACATACACGTTAGACGTAATGGAAATGCCTATATATAATTTAATGCGATAGATTTTATATATAGACTTGTTGTACAATTAACTTACATACATTTATTTTTGTTAATTTAATACTCCAAATCTGAAAAAAAGTCTTTTAATTAATTCAGAAATTTATTCAAATTTAATTTTAATTAAAGTAAAAAAACTTTTCTCATTGACAAAGCTACAGGCAACATCGTCTAGTATTTGCCATAATGCTGAAATTTTTTTTTTAAGTAGTTCTTGGAATCAATGAAATCATTTCCAAATATATTATAGTATTGTATATATAGTTTATACTACAAAAGCCATATGTAATAAATAATTCCACCTTGCAAATCAGGATGAGAGTAGAGTTTGAATGTTTAACCTTCAGTTACGTCGGCCAAGAACACGTTGTAACGACAAAGTCTTTTCTCGGCGGGTACAACTGTAACTGTACTCTGTTTTGTCAGTGTTTTGCCGAGTTTAGTTTTCTGTTACGCCTTTAATTCTTAATTTGATGATTTCGAAAGAAGTACAAAAGATTTGGGATCTATTAATTTTAATTAATTAATTTAATTCTGTTCTCTTAGCAATACATAAATTTTATATGTATATGAAAAAATGCACACATTACATCTGTAGAAGCCACATGACAAAAATCGGATAGCGCTACCATACTCAAACATTCGACAGTTTAGAAATGTCTAATTATGCAAAACAATTGGTAGAAATGATTTGTTGTGTTGTTGCATTTGCCTGATCACAATTTCATAGAAATGTGTTTCTTTTTGTGATATTTGTCTGCTTTGTACACTTTTGTCTTTCTTGGATTTGATTGTTCAAACTTTATTGTTTAAAGTACATATGCTTACATACATATGTATGTATGTATATCAGACACACTGAACCGTTTGAAGTGCGACCTTTTATGGATTCACCGGTTGTGATTTAATATTCAAATAATAAACACTACACAAAATCTTTTTTTGCCAACATCTATTGATGTAAAATGTAAGAATTTGTTGTTTTTTCTTGATTAAAACTTCGAGTTGTTCGTAAATTTACAAATTGTTACCATCATCGATGCGTTTAATGGCAAAGTGGGACAACAATATTTCGTTAAATTTGCTTATTAATCATTTGTATGTATGTCTTTTCATTTGAGCGTTTTCAGTATCCGATCCCTGACAATAAGTCGATGTCATCTAACCGAATACAAAGTTTAATGTGTCGAATGCCAAATATGGTCCGTTTTTATTTCACAGAGCAAACAGTTTGGAATTATCATCTTATCTTACAGTATGTATTAAGTGATATAATCCAACTATATTGAGAATATTCATAAAGCCAAACCAAATTCGTTGTATTTAAAAATCACTGCAGGCCATTAGAGCACATGTTTGATGTATTAAAAATTTTATTGCCTGTAACCTTTTCCCGGCTGGTAAACAACCGAGCACTGTCCCCTGTGTGCTTGTACTCTAGTACTACGCTAGCGTTAAAATGCTTATAAAATTTCGCTGCCTCAACATCGCCATGAATAAACTCTCGACTAACAAATAAACCGCCAAAAAAAAACGACACAAGAACCAGAGGAATACAATTGTTCGTTGAGACACGTACTCAAATCTCTCAAATGCCAAGGAAATGGCCATCCAACACTTGAACCGCCGTTGTTGCGTTTTGGTGTGACGAACACATGTACTGACATACTTTCTTACATACGCATGTAAATATGTATATGATTGTTGACAATATAATATGACTTAATATGGCGGTTATTGACACTGGGTCCTAATCTGATAATACTAATATCTGATTATATGCGACGTATAACTTCAGTTCACTCAAGTCAGATACGACTATAGGGACGACGGACATTAGTCTCATCCTCTCTACTATGTTGTCGTCGCTGATGATATTAGCCAGCGGGCGTTTATCGAATGCTATTATCACTGGTCTTCTGCTGAGATAGCTACGTACAAGCACGCATGGTGCTATGTATCAACTTGGCGCAACTTGTTGTTTGTTCGTTGTTGTTTCCAACATGTCGCATGGAGCAAATGCCAAGTTTCATACACCATCAACTAACAACTAATGTTGTTTTACGGTATTACCAAAACATCTAAAGACATGGCCAAACAGTCTCAGACGATTGTGTGCCGCGTGAAGATGTGAGCTCGTCCCTGTACAGCATTAACCGCAACGTTCACATAGTAAAAAAGATATAAAAAAAACAAGCCGCGTGTGAAACGAAGTGCAAAAACGATTTTGTGCAACCAAAAAATCAAATTCGTTGGCCAAAATAGATGCTTTAGATCCACACGAAGTGCAAAACCATTAAGAATCTTAGCTTAGGCCAAACTCGAGACCAAACGATCGAACCGCTGCATAACATTTGACCAGCAAACAAATGGAATTGGAGGCCAGTGCCTGTACATTTTCCATACTAACGTTGTCGTCGTCGTTGTGGATGTAGTTCGTGAGCTTCAGTGATTGAATGTTGCAACATAAATGCATTTGCTAATGTGGATTAGTTAGGCATGGTCCGTCACGAAAGACGGTCGATGGCCGCAACTGCACCAAGAATGTGCGCCGACCGAAGTAGAGCGCGGTATTTACGGAAAATATTGGCCCTCTGCAGTATTCTATGTCTGTGCATGGTGCAAGTCCAGCGTTTCGCAGCCGCCTTGGAATCGGAAGCATTTGGAAATTATGACGTCGTTGGGGTCGGTCGTACGGCGCATGAGCCGAGATTCGGAGAACGTCTGCTACCGCTCCGCAAAAAGAACGTTAACGCACATGTTAGGCCGGGTAAAGCCGTGAGCTCGAACCATGTGCATAGTTTCAGCACACCAGCGAGTGTAAATAGTTTATTGAATAGAAATAATTATGTAGTGAGTCAAGAGAGTGATACTAGAACGAGAAAAAATAATACAAACGAAATATCGAGTACTTGGGAGACACACAGTACCGAAGCGTTTACGCTGACTGTGGAGACGTTAGACGAGCACAATTACGAGACAGCTACACTCGGAAAGCGACATGCGAAACAATTGCATCGCCGGGAAGACACCAACGTCATAGATGTGGCGAATGAGGCAGTGATGGTCAACGTTTCCAAGGCAGATCGACTGGTAGAAATGTCCACAGAGTTCTTTTTAGTGCCAACAAGTTCAACAGCCAGTCCGCCAAGTACACCTACTTCATCGAAAAGTGCTTCCAAAAGCAGAGGACTGCCGAATTTTATACAACCTTCGGTAGGCCCACGATCGGTGCTTGTGGTGGCGCCAAAAACTACTACCGCAGCGAATAATTCAGCCACTCCGCCGACAATTGTATCAACGCATCCAAACTTTACGGGTCTGCGCAAAGAGCCGTGGGTGGTGCCGGTATTGGTACTAGCCTCTCTGACGATGCTAATGATGGGGGCGTTTGAAATTTTTGTTCTTTTCAAGGCTTGGCGGACGTCACCTTCAAGAAGGCACCTGTTCCTAGGTCAAATGTTATTGCTGGGGCTGTTCGCTTGCGCGGGCCTGGGTGCCATATTAACTGCCCAGCCTTCGCTTTTAAGCTGTGGCATAATACGCTTTGGTGTAGGAGTGTCGTATGCCCTAGTATTTGCGGCATTGCTGGTCAAATGCGTCTTCCTCATAAGTCTCAACGGAGGAGTTTACCTGCCTGCACCATATCAGGGCCTATTGTTGTTATTTGCCGTCCTAATACAAGTGGCAATCGGAGCCCAATGGCTGATAACTGAACCCCCCGAAATATTCACCTTGTCGGTACCTTTTGGCAACGGAAACCCATTGGCATCGACGGTGCCGTCCCAAGACGAACGTGCATCCTCGTCGACTTTTGCCAACCTCTTCCATGGGACACATCCCAGCGACATATACGCGCGCATAACAGCCACCGGAACTATGTTAATACCGCTGTGCAAGACTCAGTTCTCCGAGTTTTTATTCTCCTTGATATACATCATATTTCTAATTGTGTTCGTCGCTGTGCTGGCGATAAAATCACGAGGCATTCGCGACAACTACCGAGAAGCGACATACATAGGACTTGCCATTGGCGGGGCAATACCCATTTGGCTGGGTTGGATGCTATGCGGTTTAGCTGTTGCCGAGCGTCACAAGGATGCCTGTATAGCTTTTGGTTTAGTCGCCACATCGGCGACGGTGTTCTTGGTCATGTTCATGCCCAAAGGAAGACAACTGGCAGCTATGGGCAAGGAAGGTCTCTATGTAGAGGACAGAGAGGAACAGTTCAGTTCGTTGAGTCGCGGAGGCTCGGGTTACTCTCCGTCGTTTTTTCACTTCAAGCCAATCAAATATGGAGTAATGAGTGGCGGTGGTGCTTTCCAAAACTCTGTATCGAATTCCGGCAATGGCGGCAATATAAAACATTCATCAAATGGCTTAAATGCAGGAGGTAAGTTGAAAAAAATTAGGGTTCCTTCAGTTCATGCAATGGAATGGGTATTATTTTAAGGTCAACGTATCAAAGGAAATGGTGAGCGACAATAGGCAACTAAATTTGACAACTTTTAAGAACAATTTAAAAAACCATAGAAATTTACATTAGGCAAGTTACAAAGTTCAATTTGAAATGTTGATGATGATTGCTATACAATATAAGGCCAAATCGAAAAAATACCATTTCAATATTTGTAATTCAAACATTTATTTGGCATTTTATAGCGTGAGTAGAGCACGCACTACCTAGGTGGTACATAGGCATGAACTAATGCCAAACTGTATCACCTTGATGCACCTAACATGATTTTTGTTATACTTTCATTCCAAAGAGAAAATTCAAAATAGTTTCATCGATTTGCATTTCCATACTTTGCACGTGAATTTGTTTGTATGCACATTGCTGTTGTGATGTACATATGTATGTACGTAATACATGTTACATGCATGCATATGGTGATGTTCATGATGGACTTTCTTTTTAATGTCGATTTATATAAATTAATTTAATACATGATTTCTTGCTACAATTTCTACAACCGTCACTGAACATTGAAATCGCTTCTGTGGCGGTTCACAGCCCAATTATTGACGCCAGCTCGCGTGATTCGTTGATACTTGGATACAAAGTGTTTCTTTTGTTGTTGTTGTATTGTTGTTGTTGTTATTTAATTTCATATTTCAACATCTAATACGGTTTTAATGAGTTGTGATACAAACACCTTAACCTTTGTTGCTCTGGTGGCCGTCACCGAAGAGTCTCAAATGTCATCATTATTGAGAGGTTGCGATGACGAGTGTGTGCGTGTGTGCTAACACTTTTGCTTTTCATTGGCCCTCTCACTGGTATGAAGACAACAAACAGTAAGTGAAAATTAACACATTGTTAAAGAGGTGTTAATTTTTGTTTATGGCTTGTCGTTTTCTTGCCTTCTGTCCGTTTTTAATAGCTGCTAATTGTAACGTTTTGTAATGGACAATATTTCGATTCAGACCTCCCGTAGCTGCTTTTATTAAATTAAACATTAGAGAGCGTTGGTTGATGGTGTTTCAATTTGCCAAATAATAAGTTCAATTTATTTTATGTAATTCAAATATGGATACAAATGTTGGAAGAGCACCTGGGAAGCCTTGGCGTGGAGTCTAAACTCTGCCACACACATCGATCAGTAGACTGGCTGCATGAGTGAACCACATGCAATATGTTATTACGTAGACTAGCGAAGAAAACCCTCGAGGTCTAGAAATTAATTAGTGCAATTTTCCATACATTTTGCGTAACGTGTGAAAAGCAATTTCACAGTAACTTGGGAGCAAAACAACGACTGAATTTTTCTTCCCTCCACAGCCGTTACACAAACACAATGGGTGATTGCATAATGTGTAGTAACAAACATATTTCAAATAGTTTACATAGCCTCCTCCACCGCGGCGCATGCATTTCTTTTTGTTTGCAGCTAGTCAGCGCTGATCTAGGAAGTGATTTGCCGTAAACATTTTTACTCTAAGAGCTGCAAGAAGCCAAAAACCAAATCTACTTAATATGCATTATGGATACGAGCAAAACACTTGCAATTTGTTTCCAATGCCACCGAATGTAGTATGCAGCACGCATTAAAAAGAGCCCTTTATTTTGTTAACGGGTAGGGAAAGCGAGTAGGGTATTGCGTTATCTTAAATGCTAATAAACATGTAAACTTTTTTTTTTAATACAAAAAGTCCAATACTTCAAGAAGTGCAACAAACTAAACTTGTGTTTATATTTAATTACATTGGGATCGAACATCGCGAAAATAACGTGAATAGCTAGAAGAGAGGTTTGTACACAAATCCGTTGCAATTTCATAAATAAGATATAGATACGACTGGATGTATGTAAACACATAATTCAGCTAGACTCTCGGCAGAGGATCTTATGAGTAATGAAGATTCAAAAACGACAGTTATAAAGCTTCTATTACACTTGGCGACCGCTTGACTACCGAAGGTAGACGACTGCATCGGTGTTTGAATGTTTCTTATTTGAATGTCATAAAATGCAAAAAAAAAAGGCAAATCTGTTTAATATGTTCAAAGGAAATACAAATTACATATCTTCAATGAAATAACTCTGCGCAATCTATAAACATTTTTTTTTACTGGAAGATAGAAAGTGATATTTTAACAGATTAATCTGCTAGAGCCGAAGTTAGATTTTGGCAAACAAAAATTGGTCACCCTTAGTTTTGTACACAGTTTGATCACATTTAGTTGGCGACAGCACACAAGACTTTAGACAGAAACATACTTTAAGTGTCTCGGAGAACGCGCGCAGTAAATGAAATGGTTCATTGGTAACATACCCCACTATCAGTTCCTTTGCACTCTTATTTGTTATGAATCAAATTAATTACATAATATGTATGCGAACCCACAAGTAGCTTGACCTTCAAACAAACCCAAATCCTATTAGTACGATTACGGATAAACTCGTAAGTTTTTAAGAAGATTAAAAATATGTGCTTACGCCCACCAGTCAGTCAGTCAGTCATACAGCAGATTCTACTCGGAGTATCATGTGAGAACAAGACATAAGGAAAACACTGAAAATCACAGAAAATGCATCACACAGCCGACTATTTGTGCCTTGTGGCATGAAAGCAGTGAAATTGTACTTAATAATAAAGAACTGCACGCCTAGGAAAAGTTGTTAAAGACAACGGTTAAATTTACCATGTTCTGCTTGTTGTTGTTATGAATAATCATTACACTTACTCTCACACGCTTCCAAACAAGTTGTTGCGGTTACTACGTCTTGCACTGCCACAAGTTGCTTAAACTCGTTAAATTTTTTTTTTTTTTTTTTGAAGATTATTCTCCGTCTTTGTTGTTATCGCATCGGGTAGCGGAGTCTAGCTTTTAACAACAGCAGAAATTAAGTAAAGAAGAATAAAGGCTTAATGAATTATTCTTTCGTTAAATCTGCTGTAAAATAGTGCATTTTGTGGGAATGGACATAATTATCGGTGTGTGGCTACTTCTCCGTCTCCCGCGTCGCATCTTATTCTTAGCCCAAAAGCTCTAGGCCAAAAGGAAAAGTGTTTTTATAATGATATATTGAAACAACACGCTGACCTCATTGTTTTTTTTTCTTCAAGAAGGTGCTAACGCGTTGTATTGCCAGAAGTAGCCGTTTTTAAAAAGCATTGTCATTTAAAATAACAACATTCATTCATTTCTTTCGACCATCTTGCTACTTACAGCCAGTTTACAGTTACCCTCATGGTTATTTACGTATTCCTGTTCTCTCTATTTTAGTGATTAACGCATTCGTCTATTCATTTTGGCTTTGAAAACATAAAGATTATCAATCGAAATGCACAATATTTTATAAAGAGAAACTAGGCTTTTGTGACGACATCATATCAATATAAAATACAGTCGAAACTCTCTATAACGATTTCCAAGGGACTGGATATTTACTTCGCTATAAAGAAAATTCGCTATGCAAAAAAGAAAAACAATTTTGTTCCTTCTTTTTTGTGTGCGTGCGTTCGGTTTTGCCTAAATTCGTTATATGGAGATTAAATACGCTTCAATCTTGAAGTTCCGGTCACAAAAATGCTTCGTTATAAGGAAATATTCGCTATAGGGAAATTCGTTATATGGAGATTATAATACACTCAAAATAGACCCAAAACACAGTGTTCTTATAATTGCATCGAAATAAAGAAAACTTCGTAATATAGGAGTTCGTTATAGAGAGTTTCGACTTTATTACAAAAGTCTAATTCTTGGTTTTGACCCAAAAAGAGCAGCACTGCCAGACGTCGTTGAAAAGCAGCACCCGCTTCATACATTTATGTAATTAGCTTGTGCTTCAAATACGATCTTCATTTTTATAGGCCAAGCCTAGCAGAACAAAAATTGAACAGCATTTTGGTACTTTCGACTTGCAAGTGTATTATTACCGACAGTTTTTTTTTTAAGTTCAGCTCAAATAAATGCGATGATTGCTATGTTTTATGAAGATTTGACTAAAAACTACACTTTGCGACGGAAAAGTAGTAATATCCGCATTCGGATAAAGATACAGTTAATACGTACCTAAAAGGAACACACGCCTGTTAATTAATTTGTCATCTAACTGGTTGTTCCTAAATATTTATGAGTCTTCTTAAACATATCGTCAATCGCTATGTACATAATCATGCTGTCTTTTGGCTGTATAAAACACTGTGCGTAAAACACAGATTTTAATTTTAATTAATTTTTTTATACCTATAGCCTCCCATAATGATTATAACATTACAAAAATTCGAAAATATTTTACTGCTGTTATATTACTTAAACATTCAAAAGTTTTTACTTTGACAAAGAACATCGATTTACACATAAGTAAATCCCAGTTACACACATAATTGCAATTCATGAGTTTAGTTTAATTAACCATTGATGCTGCTTCGTATATACATATAATGAAATTTTTGCGAAAAAGCACTTATAGTTTTTGGTTCTGGTTGACTTTTTTTCTGGATTGGCCCATATTTCACTGCTAAATTGAAATATTTCATTTCGAAGTTTGTACTTGAAATTCAAAAACATCAATTGAAATTGATTATTTGTCAATTGATGTTCAGTAATTCATCAATTGAAATACAATGCACATCAATTTAAATTAAAAAAAAACATCATTTCAAAATTAAATTCCAGGAAAATCAATTGAAATTTACATATCTTATTTGATATTAAAAAATTTTCATTGTCAAGTTATCAAATTGCCTTTGTATAGAGGTAAATGTGGAGTTTTTTTTTGAATACCCAATGGAACTTTAAACTTTTTCAATTTCAAATGGATTTTGAGAATATCAAGTGACGGACGAGTTTTGTATTTTAAATGGAATGGTATGATAATATGATAATCTATTTCTGGCCCCATAGTAATACAAATATTGAATTTCTCACGCATTTTTTTTATTATAAAAAATTAAACTTCTTTTACTCTAGTTATCACAACACGTATAAGAGAAAAGTTAAAAAAAATCGACAATCTCCAGCAGATAAACTGAGATTTAATTAACCAATTTCTTTGAAACAAGTGTTAAGCGTAGCTCTATATCTGTTGTCACGAGTTAAAGCACAAGTTTCCAATACAAGGAAAGGATATTAGGCGAATCTCAATTTGAAAAAAAATGGATGAAAAATCAAGTGATCGCCGACGGGTCAATAGAAATTGTAAACTTCAAATACTAATTTAGCTACAGTTAAGATTGTGTTGTTGACATTAAATTCAAAGGTATAATTTCCGATTCTAGAAATTTAATAAAAATCTATTTACGCTGTGGAGAGATACTTCTACACGAGTCCAATCAATGCGCGAAGGTAATGTACATAGTAGATGTAGGGTTTTCTACATGTCTTGTGGTTTTTCATTAAGAGATGTTTGCATTGCCAGCATTATGATCATAATTTAACCCAATGCTTCAGTTACTGTTTTTAGTTGTTGCCGTAAATAACCTTGAACTTTATAGTTACAAGAGCGGCCGCGATTTGCAGGAGACGTTAACATTTCCCTCTTGAAAAAAGATGGCACGGAAAGACCAACAAAAAAGCAAACAAACGCGAAAAAGGAACGAAATACATGTCAGTCAATTTTAAACATCGATGATGTTTTGTTGCTGTTGTAAAGTCGTTTTTTTTTTTGTTTTGCAACGATGATGCAGCAGGTTTTCATTAAGAGACGCCTGAGCTGGCCAACCAATTACGTCTCCAACCTGGAGAGCAATAGTTTCGGGCAGTGTATTAGCAAAATGAGGTTGGTCACAGCTGCTGCTCCAAATGTTTGTTTGCAATATTTTATTGCGGTTCGTTTACACTTTTCATCAGTGGCAAAGACCCGCAGCGTCCTGGATGTTCATCTTCGACCACATGGATCACGCAGACGCTTACGGCAAGTTGCTATGTCTGCAATGTACGATGACAATAATCATTCCGCCTCGAGGTGTTCCTTCAAAAGACGACGAACAGGTACCGGTAGCAGAATCTGTAGTGTTTTTTTGTTTCACTTGTCAATTAATTGTAGTTTAATTTTAATGCTAAAAGGGGCGTGTTTGAGTTGTGTTCTAAAACCAACAAAAGGCAACAGCGGCAAAAGCTATCTAGGACGGATGAATTGCCCACATCAAGTGGCCTCTATTGGCGAACTTATAGCTTTCATTTGACAGGACCACCTAGTTGCGCGGTCGAGTAGTTAATTATCGTGTTGAAAAAACGAACGCCTACAATTGTTGGGCTGGGCCAAACTAAACGTTATCATTATACAATTGATGTTCATAATTGGTAATCAATAAACCATATTTTAAATGTTAACATTCGCAAAACACATAAGAGGGCAAACCTCAGCAGCCGCATGTGTGTGCATTTTAAGTTTTTTGATTAACAATGTGCCGGTGTCGATTGAATCAACTATTCCAAAAAAATAAGAGACATAACAAACTAAAATATATTTAATTAAATAAATCGATGAAAGAACAAAAAAGTGTAACATATTGGAAGAATAAAATATTTCATGCTTATTGGTTTGCTGGGCGTTATTGGCCTATAGGTGGATTTTTGAATACCCTATGTTGGGTAACAAGATGTTTTAAGCTTCCCTGTGAAGTTATCTATTATCTTAATAATCGCAAACAATGAATCAACTTGTTGCAACATATTTTTCGTCGCTGAAAAAACCTGTAACGAAAACTAGGATGTCTGCTAAGACTCTGTCAAATATATATATATATATGTATATATAACACGTTTGCAACAGACCACCATTCGTTTGTCTACCTGTATGTCTGTCTGTCCGGCTGTGCGTCTTTAAGTCTATGTTGTTGTTGCGAGATGTAAGGGTAATTACTCAAGAAAACTGTATAAAAATGCCGGTTACTAGTTTATATACTTAAAACAAAAAAATGGAAGTCACTACTCTGAATTGCTTAGCTGTTCATTCATTAAATTTCCAATATTTCTGGAGGAGGCCACATCTATGAGCATCTACGGATGTCGGTATGTTTGTGCATATTGTATTACTAGCGAAATACTCACACGCCGCAGCATTAGTCACTACCGGTGCTGGACTAGGAGAACGTTTAGTCCGAGAGTTGAGAGAATTATGTTGTGCCTGTAAATTGTCGTCTGCTGCAGACGTCTTCGGTCGTGCCGGCTATTCAACCTGTTTCGCGAACAGTTGTTCTCTTCGTATAGCGGCAGCAATACGTTTCTCTCGTTTCTCTCACGTTTCGCGCAGAAGCAAAAGCATTTGTTTTCAGTTTCATTGAAATGTTTTGTGGCCAACACTAAAGTCATTGCTAAATGCAGACACATGCTCATAACTAACTCGTTAATGGCCATCGATTACATTACATCCGTGCGGACAGACGAATGCTTCAGTTACTGGGACGCATCTGGGATTACGTATCTGACGCGTTCGATTCAATGTTGCAACACCCAACTTGTGGATTATACTCTAACAGGACCATCATAGCGGAGACTCTTAGTGATTGCATTTTCTTTTATAATAATTACGTCATGATTGGTTAAGAAGGATCCTATAATCTGGGCACCCTAGATTCGACTAGAAACATTTAGCATCCCCCACCACTTTTTTTGGTGACGTGTGTTGTTCGTGTATGTATGTATATCAGCGTGTGGTTGTGATCGTGGAGCCGTGTGGACAATTAAGATGTCCTTGGCAATGATCAAGACATACGTACATACTTGCTTGGCCGTATGCGAGCGATTACTTGGCTCGAGTACTGAAACTTGAAACTTTTATATCGGTGTATTGAGTGTGTGGCTTTGACTTGTGGTCTCTGAGAACAACTTGGCCAACACTGGCAGATAAGCTATATATTTATGTACATTAATTAACAGAAATTCAATAAACAGCAAAAGAGCTCAAGTTAACAATCACACATACACACACGTTCGTTTTCGACCAACGCAATTACAATCGATAAAAGCATAGAATTACAGCGCTATAGGCCAGTACCTACAATACTTGACCTTCGTTACCTGTACTTATGGAAGAGTTGCTGCAGTGCATATGTGTGGACTCTTTGCAAACCAGATCGGAGTAAACTAATCATGATGGTGGAGTTCCGCACAGTGCTCGTACATCTGCATATGTTCTGGGCTGGAGGGGCTCATTTCGGAATGTAATTACAAGTATGTATTTGAATTGTACACTCGGCGACGAGACTTAATGTGCTGAGGAACCTACTCCCTCATCTTGGCTTAGTGTACTACAATCTTTCAGATCTCTCTGGTGCTCTGTCGCTTTTTAAGCGAGTATTTAGTCACGCTCCGTGCCTGAAGCGTTTTTTATTTTCTTCATTTGTTTATTTGCTCAGGTATTTGTCTTACAATGGAAATCTAAGCGAAACTCTAGCAGGCGACCGTTATCCATAATGTTCAGCGATGACGATGACAATGACCCTAAAGCATGGCCAATTAGTTAAGTCTTGCATTTGTTTAGTTATCGTTGGACTTGGTTAATCATAGAAATTTCATTTAAATGTCTCCTCTTGAATACTGCATAAATGAAGTGAAACCAGCAACGGCAACAACAACGGCAGCAGCTACATTTGTGGAGCGGAAAACATGTTAATCCATTGACAATCTTCTTGTAAACATCAGTCAACTTTGAACGCCAGCCAGTTTCGTCTCTCCGCTTTAGTTGCGGTGTTCCTTTCCATCCACTATGCGACACCTTAAGCCATGTCTCACGAGTACCTAAAATTGGCATTATATTCTGTTACTTGCAATCGCAGTTCTTTGTTCGGGATGCCGGCGTTAAAGCTTGGTGCTGTTTGTGGTATGATTATAAGAGTTTTGTGTTTGGATTTGGATTTTTGGCCAGCATCACGTGCTAGATTAGCTGCAAAAAAAAAACAAAGTATTCGTTTGTGTTCCTGTCCACCCACTAAATTTGCTGTCATTGTTCTGGTTGTTGTCGCCTTGAAGTTTTACATCTTACGACATTAGCTTGTATCAAAATATATAGACAACCATAAAATCAGTTCTGGTAAACAAAAGTAGACATACTAAATGTAATGTCTGACTTTTCATACAGTTCCCTGCAACATTCTCGTTTGTGTTGACTTAAGAGAGTGTCAGTTAAGAAATTTGTTTTATTTTCGTACAGTTTTTTAATATTTATCTCTCAATTTAAACTCTATTATTTGTCATTATGAAGATTTAGATACCACGTTTTCTTATGTTCCATCAATGGTAAATACCGCTGTTAGATATGTGGAAAGTATTGCGATTCTAACAAAAACATTAAAACAGCTGCGCTGTCTAAGTAGCATTGACAAAAATGATATATAATAAGAAGACTTCTTTTTTTTGTTTCATGATGTAGTTATTTAAAGAAATAACCTTACCAGTCTGCTTAGTACTGGTAGCAGTAAAAAGTGTATGTTTGTGACCGTACATCTTCGTTTAGAAATCAAAAAACAATTAATTAAAAAAAAAAATTAACAAACCAGATACCATGTACACTGAAATCTTTCTAATCCAAATTATTCATTGCAGACCTAGTCGGTTTATCGTATTTCAGGATTTCCATTTATTTAAAACTACCTTTGCCGGATCGCGTTTCTCCGACGCTACTTAAACGTGCATATTGTTGTTGTTTTTTTTTTTTTTTTTGATAAAATATAGCCTATTTCCCTTAACACTAAGTGATAACATAGCATTCTATCGTATGAGTAGTTTGGAAGATAACCCCCTACATACAACCAAACAAACCCCTCTCGTTATAACGTTATTATATAAAAAGAATTAATTGGGGTCAAATCAAAAGTGTTGCTTAACAAAAACGCATACCTGAAACCAAATCGGCTTAATTCATAACAAAAATTCTAAAGTGGATATGAAGCGTTCTCTATCTAAAGTATTATTTAGGTTTAAACTTTATTTATAAACATTTGTTAACAGTCCTTTAGCTTTATGTGTTCCGGTGGCGACGCCGACAGTTTTTATTCATTAATGATGTATAAAAAGAGGCTTTATAATCGGATAAAAATTTGCACTTCGTTCAACTACTTATTCTTTTTTTAAATGCTTGGTAAAACTGGTTTAGAGAGGAATAAAGTTTTTCCTGCTCGAGCAACTCCAGTAAAAAAGTGAGTAAAATTTCTTAAGGTCTTTTGCATATTGAGTGGGTTGAAGTAAGTTTATTTTAATTCCAATTTAACTGAAAATGTAACGATTTTATGAAAACATTAGATAACTGGCATCAAACCCTTTCACGGTCAAACTGATTGCTGCTGTCAATACATACTTTAAAAGCTTCACTGAAACCAGGCTCTTATACCGTGAAAGGTGGTAAGGGATAGGCTGTACATTAGGGTAATAACTTTTTGCATTTTTTGCAAATATCAAATCTCCCCAGACAAAATCGTGTAGGGCATGGGAAAATATTAAGAACTGCGTTTTTAGTTTTTCGCTATCGTTAAAAAAGGTTACGCACCAAACGCGTTAAAGTTTCGAATCAAACAAAGTTTAAAAAAAAAATTATTGAAATAAAAATAGTGCAAGATATATATCCGCTTTGTAAAACATCGCGTATTTTGAACCTAAAGTTTATATCTTACAATACCTACTTTTAATCATTTATTGTTAGTATTTGTTTACATACCTCCATATGTATAACCATATTTAAAAAAAAAAAAATTATGAAAAAAATTTAAAAAACCTATATAAAAGGCATTTTAGAAATCGCTGTCGGTGCGTAAGGTTTTTTCAGCAAATTGAACTGAAATAGTTTTTTTTATCATTAATACAATATTTGCCATTAGAAAAGCCATGGGGAGAATGTTGTCCAAAAAAAGTTATTACCCTACTGTACATACACAATTACATGTGAACGGCAAGTGTGCATAGCTACTGTAGTACAGTGGAGTATTAATAAAAATCACAGCGATTATGTTGCAGTGTTAAGAAAAATCTGGCGTGGATGAGATAAGAATAGTCCCGAACATTGTACTCGCGTATGTAAATGCGTTTATGTATATGTACTATATAACTTACATTCATACACATGCAAGTGTTCAAGGCACATATGCATCGAATGTAGTCGCGTAATGTTATTGTTGTTGATGGCGCTGTTAAAGATGTTGTGCTATTAACACAGTTTAAGAAAAATCAGCATTGAAACTAAACCCCAAAGTAGGAAGACGAAAAGAATCACAGCAAAGGTAAAAACAACACCAAAATAAATTTCACTGTTCTAATGAGAATTCCGACAAAGGAGGGCTGGGGAGGAAAGAAGAAGACGAACAGAAAAACGCAGGGCAATAACATCAACAGCAGGCAATCGACAAACTTGAATATCAAACCGACGGAGAATTAGCTCTTCGAATGGTTATTAGTGAAAATGCGTTTAGATCATTGCTGCTCGGCTATTACGAAGTAATAGCGCAATTTAAATCGTTAACGGAGAACTGAGTGTAGCAGGCAACAACCACGACAACAGTTGTTAGAGCTCTATGTCAGCTTGGCGTCTTCAAAGGTTGAAGTGAACTCGTCGTACCGTGTGTTCAAGATAAACGACTGAATCACGTGTCCTACAAGACAAACAGCAAGCTGATGGCCAGAACTGCGTCTGACTGTGGCTACGATGATGACTGAGTGTAATGGAGAAAATGAAGAAGCTAGACGGAAAATTAAGTGGCAAACGAGTAGTGCAATGCTAATGGCATTGGTAATTGATGTTTGCACCTACTCATATGTGACCCAAAGGATTAAAGACCATTTGCATATTTTTTAAATTGCTTTGCACAACCACTGCCAAATAATTCCTTCCAGTTAAATTGGATGAAATTCCCAAAGCTGTGTTGTGTCATTATGATCTTTGTGCAAATATATTTATCTTATGTTTGTTTGTCAGTCAGTTATCTCCCCTCGTCTCACACACTTTCCTCTTTCGTGAACCAAGAAGCTGTACAAAATCAATAATCTGAAACGAAGCGCAAAGTTTTGTATTTCAATTTTGGAACTGTTCTTTGTATTTGATATAGAGTAAGGGTACGTTACGTTTTAACGCACGTAGAACTCTCTGCTTGTGACTTGAGCGAGTTTATTTTTCCAGGAACTGTGTCGTTTTACCTGCTTTTATTTTGGTTTCAGTAGTCACTGACAATAAACTGAATGGACCTTCAAATACATGTGCACATAAATAATGCGATATGTACGCATAACTATAACCGACGGTGTTCAGGAGTTGGTCCTAATTTCTCAACACGTAATGAAAATGAGCTTAGATTAAAATGCTTAGGAGGGACATTTTAAGAAGAATGTAATCAGAATCCTACGATGGTTATGACTGAAGTGCAACAACAGTACAACGTAGACATACAATGGACATTTAAAATATATTTAACCCTTTAACATGTATTCAATGGCTATAATTCAACTATGTCTGTCATGGTGGGTCTAAGAAATTACTTACTTAGCTGGCACTTCTTTGCAATCCACGTAGAAAAACCTTAAAAGCGCTTCGATCTTCTGCGTTTCTTCTCCAGTTAATCACACCAAGTTCTGTAAGATTCCCAGTAATCTGGTCTTTCCAACTTTGTCTAAGACTTTTCGAGCTGGAGCATTTTCGCTCATGCGTACAACATGTTCTAGCCAACGCAACCGCTACACCTTAATGCGTCTAAGCACGTCAATGTCAGTGTACAGCTCGTACAGCTTATGATTAATACGACGCCGATGATGGGCCCATATCGTCCCCTTAATATAACAATAGTGTATGTGCTCATACACCATTATTTTTTTATTGCATATTTAGAATCTTTACCATTGATTCTATGCCTGGTCAAAATTTCGTCAAAATCTACTTCCACAAAGTGAGTCAAATGGTCATTGAAAAAAGTAGTGTATAATTTCTTCTTCGAAAATTTCATAGACATCCGATTTGACGAAAACTTTAAACTCGATTTTCTCAAAACACCAAAAAAATTATACACTATTGTTTTATTAAGGGGACGATATATATTATGGAGTATTTTTCTCTCGAATACTGCCAGAACCGATTCATCCCTTGTGTCATAACCCAGGATTCTGAACCATACATCAAGACAGGTAGAACCAGTATCTGGTATAGCTGGATTTTGTTCGTCGAGAGAGGGCTCTGTCATTAAATCGATAAGAAATTACTTTCCTTAAAATCTAGATTGCAGATCCCAAATGTCATATAAGTAATGTTTTCTGATTTGTATAATTTTAAATTAAATGCCACAGTTTTCAGAAATTCGATAAATAATAAAATTACGAAATTTCTATTGATCTGTTAATAACAATTATATGCCGATTTAATTTATGGAGTATCTGGGATAAAACACTCAATGGTATATTATATATTGAACGTATTTTAGATGGGGGCAAAATGATTTTAATGTCGTTTCCTTATTTATGTTGCGATACATACTGAAAGTAAAATCCGTAAGTGAAATATTTCAGTGAATGCAAATGCAACTTTTTCAGCTTTTGCATAACGCCGTAAATAGGTTATCATTTTCAGTCTAATATGTTTTTTTGATAGAAATTAACGTTTGGCCATTAAAATTGGTCGACCAAAATAGAAACATTTTCCCTTTGCATTACATGAATGAGGTATAGAAAAGCTTCTCGCATTTTAATGAGTGATTATGCTTCAATTTGTACACCATCATTTTCCCTCCTCAATAGATGAAAATAAAAATGTTTAAGGCAAACGAAATTAACGTCGTTCTTTCATATTAAATAAGTTTCAATGTTTATATTAATTTGTTTGTAGCGAAATACCATCTAAATGAAATAAAAAGCTAGTGTTTACATATACAACCAAATAGTCAGTAGTTTCTCTATAATATATTTTTTCTATAACGTAGAAATCGGCAATCCTCAGTGACTACGTTATAGAGAAATTCGACTTCTTAAGTCTTTTGTATTACACAGTGCAACATTTCTAAGGTCATCGTCTGGTGCCGCCTTCGTACCCAGATATTTTTGAAGTATATACCGAGGCTAAAAAAATCGCTAAAGGATTTGGCCTCATTACATCGAAACATTTTTTTATGGATACTCCAATATTTTCACCCCAATACGATTTTTTTTACCATTTTTACAGAGTCCATATTTCGTTAACCATTCGAAAATTTTTCTTTCTGTCTTCGGCAAAGTAGTAGATCAAAACCAGAGCAAAAAAAGTGTCAAATAGACCGACACAAGAAAAGTGCATCCAGTGCGTGAAAATTACAAAAATATGGGAAAAAAGGATATTTTTTCATGATGTTTTCTACACAAAATTTATTTCGTTGTACTCCGTGGCGTATGATTTATATGTAATATTACTTATTATAATCATAATTTTATGGTGAAAATATCATGAAAAAATAGCCTTTTCCCCATATTTTTACAATTTTCGTGCACTAGATGCAATTTTTTTGGGTCGGTCTATTTGAGACTTTTTTTGCTCTGGTTTAGATCTACAAAAAAAAAAATCCGAACAGTTAATGAATTAGAGACTTCCTAAAAAACTTAAAAAAATCGTATTGGGGTGAAAATATTGGAATATCCATAAAAAAATGTTTCGATGTAATGGGGCCAAATCCTTTGGGGGTTTTTTTTAGTCTCGGTATATACTTCAAAAATAGCGGGGTACGAAGGCGGCACCAATTTATGTGTTGCACTGTGTTAGTTTTTAGTAAAAAAAATGTATTTGTCGCTCACATTATTTTCACTGTTAAATATTCTCATTTATCCTATTGAATTACATGTATTTCTCTGTTATTTCTTTTGTTTTTGTTCCGTATAATGCACCTTCATCACCGCACAAATCATTAAATTACATCATTGGCAACATCAACAACATCCAACACACGCTGGGTTTTTTGGTGTTCCCATATATATGTTACACTCACACAAACACTCTCTGGATAATGTGACACTTTCTTCTGGGTTTCTTTGAATGGATTACCAAATTATGGATGCTAATGTATATTAAAAACGCTGAATGCTCTTGAATACAAACACATCACATGTAATACTACTAATTCGAATTGGATGAACGATCCGAAACACAACACGCATGCGCACACGGTCCCACCCTCAATTACACATTTCTATTCACACACGCACATTTTTTTTGGTTTTATTTCGAATGGAAATTGCGAATGAAACAGATCGCGTTACATTAGTGACCGCAGCACCGCCGAGTTATACACGTATGTACCACTATTTTCCAGCACACTTGACAACGCACCCGTTTTGTTTCTACCCACAACCCCCACCACCACCACCTCTAGCACCACCGGGAATGACACAATTGCCCGCCCCGCCGACTCTAAAACATTTGGGCAATTCGTTGAGCTCCATGACACAAGCACACATAGCACAAACCCTCCGTTATCCAGGTAAGAACTATACTGTCACAAATTAGGTGCCAAATCTCCCAACATTCTAACAGCCTTCGCCACTATATACAGAATACAAATCTCCAACAGTTGGAATCCGCCTAATACTTGTGTTGTATCTCTCTTGTATTTGTTTCTCTTAAACAGGATTATTCATACGACCTGACGACACAAATCTGTATACAACTTTGGAACCGACATTAAGCAGCAATCCCAATGTATACTTCCAACGAGGAGGAGCCGTTCATCCAGGCATGATGTATTGACGATTTAAGAATTTCTATCCAGCAACCCCTTTACTTTAGCTCCTAGAGACTTCGTAGTGTAAGTTATGAACAGAATATGTAGACCACCATAGCTCTAAGTGTTAGTATTAATGCTCGACGCAAGACTCGAGATGATAAAGAAAAAACGCTCATAGTTTTTAAGATAGTTTACAAAACTAAAATACTTGATTATTTACGTGTATGTTAATAATATTAAGTGTTTATATTTAGTGAAGCTTCAGAACACCCAACTGATCTGCCTGTATCGTTAACAAATCGCACGTGCACGTTTTCCGCGACACCCTACAATGTTCATTAGAAAGTAGGACACATTAGGCTAAGAATAATTGATGTGTATGTATACAACAAACACTCGTGTTTGTTTCCCCTCTATTCTCAAACCTATAATTAGTTTAGTTCAATCAATCTAATTGATTATTTAAGTCGAATCCCCGCCCACAAACTATGTACGTGTAAATAAAACCAGAGTCCAAATAAATAGGCACTCTCAAGACTAAATCTGTACAACGTCACTGTATGTATGTATGTATGTATGTATTTAAGTACTTATGTATGTATATGTAATAAAATAAAGCAAAATATTACAATTGTCGCTGTGTTCTCCATTCGATGGCACGCCACCATGAGAAGGGGAATCTTTTGCCGGTGACAAATTATCGATATGATTGGAATCGACGTTACACTTGTTAACAAAACTGGTGTTTTGCACCAACCGCCTTATAAATCATATTTGCGAACAACGGTCGATCAATTAAAATTAATGTTCCATTCAACTGCAGTGGCATTCCAGTGTGACAAACACAGGGCAATTGTTGTGTAATTGATTAAATTGTTAATGCCAAAGGTTTGCATTTTGGCGCCACATATGGACGATCCAGTCCATTCCACGCGAATGCAGAGATCATTTTGTTTAAGATTGCTATCTGTTGACGTTCATCGTTTGGACCTTAACACAAACGTTATGAATGTCTGCCAAAGGACGTTTCTGAAAGAGAAAGCGCCATGGGGACTAGAAAAGATGTATGTTGCACATTGCTTTTCACAATTGTCGAACATAGTCTATAGCACAAACGAGTCCATAGTGTATTTGTTTGTTTGTAAGCTTCACATTGTAGGTGCATAAGGCGACAAAAATCGACATTAGACATTCAAACGTAGAAGAGAAATTCAACAAATTTTGCTGAAATATGAGAGAGTTGAAAAAACTTTTATGAAGGACAATAACTATCCGCGACAATGGTGTTCACAGTGTGCGACTATTATAATATTTTTAAAACGTTGGATATATAAAATAAAAAAAAATATAGTAATGATATTAATAAGTTTCATTGAATTTTGATTCAAATCAATTTCAATAGTTTACGCTATTGACCGTCGTTCTGCAACTGGCATACAATTTTTGTTTATCTATTGAAAAGTACTAGGGTTGTTCCATAAAACTTACATTATTAAAACACATAACCGTACTCGCACTACACGGAACGCTAATGTTAGATGCCTCCCTGGTACTACTCACACACTCGTGATAATAAAAAATTCCAATTATAATTCTTGAATCTTATAGAACTGGTTATTGTTCGGGAAAAAGTGAGTGCATAATCGTTAAAAGTATTTACGACGGTTATATGAAGTTTCAGTTCGTGCTGGCAAAAAAAAAGCAAAAGGGGCATCAGTAGATTTACTCGCAGTACAATTCCCTCGTGGACATAAAATAAAAATCACAGCAATCACCATCGCCATCATGGCAGACCGTGATGCCACCACTTTGACGACCCTCTCGACAATGCCACAATGAAGATGCACAAACTTGACTTGATCAAAAATAATTTTATCGCTATACTGTCAAATAAAAATCATAAAGTCATATACCGAAAATGCACTTTCGAAGCTGACAAACACGAAGAAACCCCCCTCAAGAGTCCAATCAAAAACTAGAGAGGAGATGGAGTATAAAATGAAATGAAATTGAACGTAAATGTTTACATCTTATGTGGCAAATACTGAAAAAGGAAAATACGTCGACGAAAAGCACATTAGTAGAGGAATACTCTAGGAAGAAGAAAAAAAAACGTGACTCCAACTGTTTAGTATTGGGTGCCCATTGAAAACAATATCCATCCTTTAGAACAAAATGTCGATTGGCTAGAAGTTCACAATATCAAAGGAATAATAAAAACCTTAATAACGTTTAACAACAACGGATGAGGGTACACTTAAAACGAAATTCGAGTCATAATAAAAAAAATGAGCAACTATAAAATTTGCACAAGCCATAATCATAGACCAAACACACTACACAACAACCAACACTTTCAAAGTGAGAGTAACAACAAAAGGACTGCTGTAAAACCTAACCAGGCAAATTGTAATGGATAGTTAAAAGATATGTATGTATTTCTAAATCTATTTTTCAGTGTTTACTTGAAATCGGCGATATTCTTGATTGGAATGAAGAGGATTTGAAAATCTGGGCTCTTATGACGGCGATTCTTCAAATATGAAAATGTAATAAATTGTTTAGAATAGATGTTACCATTAGGTGAATTAGGTGTACAACATAAGAATCGTTATTTTGGATGACCACTGTACTTTAAGCACAACTTTAATATCCACACATACGCCTCATAATTTGACAATCTCTCAATAGAAATAGAATTCAAAGAAATGTTGAAAACAGTTGATTCTGTGCTTTTAAAGACGCACAATTCAATGGTCAAAAATTCATTAATCTTTATAAATGGTATGTATTTGAAAAACAACAAGGTTTTTTTTTTTGATTATAAACAACTATTGGCATGGCATTTGTTTATATTAAAATAGAAAAAGCAGCGGCAACTACAAGTTTATACATCGCAGGCAGTAGTTAAAGTGCGTCTGGTATGTAAAAGGATTTCAAAATACAAATAGAACTGCTAACGCCCTGTAAGCAATGTTGTTTTTAAACGCCATACATATCATACGAATGCCGCAAATTATGTATCCACCAAACCATATACAGTCGCCGGATGAGACTGTGTATATGCCATAGAGGGAGCAATCGGCTTATGGTGACAACAACGCCACAGCAGTGTACATACTCGTCGTATTAAATACACAATCCGCAGGAGGTTTGTTTATCTGATGTTGTGTATTCTTCTAATTCTGAACTGAAAAACACCACAAGCTCAGGATGATAGAAAGCGAGTAAAAAATGCATTAATTAAGGGGGGCCACAACATGTCCGTAGTGTCTATCCAGTGCTGCATAGCAAAATCACACAACAAAGGGAATCTGTAGTGGCGATGAGTGCCGATGGAGGCGACTACTATAGCGTCTGGAATGAAATTGAAATGCTTGAGAGAGACTGTCAGCCGGTGTTTGCCGGCTACTCGTTCCTATATTTGGTTTTGGTTATTGCGTAAATTGACACTCAATTAGAGTCGCTTACATATCACAAGTCAATCAGTGTTAGAATGTGTTTTCTATCTGTGTATGTGCCTGTAGATGGCATGTACTTTTTCTGTCGCGTTTTGTTGTAACGCATCTTTGGAGGAGAGTTGGTTTAGCCTTGTCATGTCTGGCCTGGACCCTTAGTGCCTCTAATGCCGTTTTATTGCGGCAAACGCTCACTCAGTGCCTAAGAAGTTGTCATGTTTTCCTTTGCGGTGTCATTTATTTTGCCAGTGACAGCTCAGCGTGAAATGTTTGCTGGTTTGTTGTGTTCTAGCCATGTCCATACATAGTATTTATGTAAGTCAATATGTTTGCACGTACTCCACTACACACATAGCAAGTAAGTACTCGCATGCAAGTGCTGGTACCCTAACGATGCTTATTCTCCTCATCCTGCCTCTGTCTACTCGTCCATCTGTCTGGCCTTCATTCAGTCTATCTGGCGGCTGTATCTATCTACCATTATACCTATCCATCTTTATCTGAATCTAATTGTCCTTATGTGATGTGACTGTGATTGCCCGTCTGTGTGTATTTGTGTGTGCGAGAGTGCCTTTCTGCTTGTCTACTTATTCGTTTGAATGTCCATCTTTCAAACTCAGACCATTTGACATGTTTTGCTGTCATACAGTTTTCTTCCCAAGTGATCAATTACATTTTGAGTTATCGTATAAAGGCGTTATGCAGTTGTTTTAACAACAACAATACAACTCCACCTTAATGACTTGGCGTTTATCTTCCGCTCACCACTAATGAATGCTGGGGTGAAATATGCAATTACACGTATTCCTACGGACGGTCCACTAAGAAGATCGTCGTTAAGACAAATAGAGCTGGCTTCGAAAATGCATCACTGCAAACGTACATGTCTACATTCTCAATCACTTTTGCATTTCGTTGCAATACGGACGAATTCTGAATTTGCAATCTGAAAGTTACAAATAAGGGCCATTGTTTCGTCTTGAACAAGAAGAGGTTGAAGATAGTGATTTGTTAAAAAATGGATGCTAACAAATACATTGGGAACCCTATTCGTCCCATATACATATATGCGTCACCGTACAATTGATATGCTACGTAAAGTTGTGAGTTATTTTCAGATTTACATTACTATTTATACATGTTTTACAGCAACAAAAGATATCACTATAGACATTTCTTATCACAGCAAGGTCGAATTACAGCCGATTTAAAGTTTGACACACAAAATTCTTATCATTTGTTTTTGGTTTTGTACATTTGTCTTTTGTTGGCTGAAGCAAGTCAATTCAATTATTCTGCACAAAAAAACGTCAACTGTAGCGTAGCTAGGGATGCCAGACGGTCTTGATTTTTCTTGATTTACAAGAATTTGTAATGCTCGTCAAGAATCAAGAAAAAATAAGTTTTGTCAAGATTTTTACAGACCAACCTAGAAAGAACGTAGTTTTGTAAAAATTATTGTAAAAAGTTTTCTTTTGGTGTATTTGTTCGAAAATCTATCAACGCTTTATATAATTTGACAACATTAAACAGCCAATTTGAAGCAGAAGCTCGTATAAACAAATAACGAATTCACCTTTATAATTTTACATACATATCATTTTGTTAGTACAATTAATTCGAAAATATAATTAAAATTTGACTCCGAAGTGAATATGGACTATAACGGGCGGACCCATATTATTCGTCACATACAAAATGGCCTATTTTTGAATATTTATATTTCTTCCATTACATTCGAACCCACATCTCCGGAAAACCCAAACGTTTGCCATACGTAATTTAGTGAAATTTTGCACAAGGTAAAATTTTATTCAACGTTGACCTACGAATATAAATCGGGCTCCTTGTACTGTCCCTGCTGGTACCTTCTATAAAAATATGGCAATTACCTGAAAATTTATATATTTCCAATAATTTCTGAATAAAATTTGTCAAGACGTTGAAAATAGTTTACTTCTAATATTTTGCATGTGTAGGTGAAACTTAAGAAACTGGGTGTTTTACCCAACTCATTAGATTTTTGTGCGAAAAAGACTTTTTGGGTAACCCCATACAATATTATCATACTTATGGCCAGAGATATAAAATTAAAATTTCTATATTTGTTGGCAAATTTATTAAAACTTTTACACTGTAAACCTTACAACGATGAAACTAAGTGTCAATAAAAGGGTGGCCATAAAACCGATAGTCCTTTCTCCAACCGTTTACTTTCTACAAAGCTTGAATATATAATATACATAAGGTAAGGGTATTTATGAGGTAGTTGATCTGTTTAAAAAACCTGTACTTGATTTGTTTAATGTTTTTTATACTTTTTATATGAAAGTTATAGTTTATAAAAAAAAAAAAAATTGAAATATTTACAACTTATAACGTATGAGTGTTTTTATTTGTCAAGATTTTTTTTTATCAATCAAGACATTTTTTAGTGATTGTCAAGAATTTTACAATTTAAAATCTGGCAAGCCTAAGCGTAGCCTACCCGACAGTACTTTCCCAATGTGCACAAATACGGACAAAACGGAATCCGTGGAATCAGATCCGAAACTGACCCGCTTTGGATCCGACAAAACGGGATCCGTGGAGTCGGATCCGAAACTGACCCGTTTCGGATCCGACAAAACGGAATCTGTGAAATCATAATTATATTAAAAATTCTCAAACTTGGTTGAAAATGCATTCATATAAAGTATAATATAATTTCAATTGAAGTGTAAATATAAACATAATATGTTTAATATGTTTATATTTACACTTCGAATGCCGGCATATATTATATAATATTAGTTAAGTTTAGTGAATTAGGGGCAGAAAATACAGTTGTTTTTCTATTTTAATTTTAAAAACATTGGTTATGTAAGTTAGTACATGCTGCTGCAGCTCGCCTTCAATCCGCATAGAACTATTTGTCATAATGTTATTGTTACTGTCATTAATAACCAACCTACGTGCTTCTATAGGGTACCCAAAAACGACAGATTTTACTGAAATGTTTTTAATTTAGTCAATTTTTAACAATTTTTCATTATATGATTTCAGTTTCGGATCCGAATCGGATTCGAATGCCGACAAAAAACGGCAAAAAACGGAAATCGGATCCGATCCGGAATACGATTTTGATAAAATGTCCGTAGAATTGCATCAGTATCGGATCCGAAACTGATCCGGATGGCACACTGGGTTGCCGCAATAATTGCCAAATTGTGACACTCAGATACTTATGTATACACATAACATCCCAGTCGGAAATTGAGTTAACTTCAAGCTAACCAATGGCTAGTCAAAGATGAGTCACAAGTGACTCGAAAGCTAACTCATTTTCCTTGTTAAATCCTATTCAGTTTTTTTCACATGATGGCATTGCAGTGAGTCAGTACTCACTCACTCTGCAGAAGTTTCAGCTAACCACAAGTTAGCTCGTTATAAGTTAGATTGTAGCTCATTAAGAAAAAGTGAACTTTTAACCAGTTTTAAAATTACTAACTCATGATTGGTTTTATCGAGTCAGCTTATGGTTAGCTATAAAACTTCAACAAAAAGAATTTAAAAATAACGCCTTTTTTGTACTATTTTTATAAAATATATATTTATCTAATTTATTTCATATTTTAATATTATTGCTTCTGTTAAATAAAAAACGAAAATTTAGTTAAATATATTAAGGAATAAAGATTTGAAAATAAAATAAAAATGTATGTTACTTACCCAATAACGTATGTTACTTAAGGTGGTATTACACGACATGTATTTTACACATGGCTTGTCAATTCAAAAAGCGATATGTAATTCTGCATGTCTGTCAAAATGAGCGCGTACATTTGGTTTATAATTTTTGCGTTCAAACGTGCTTGTGTATGTATACATGTGTTTATCATTAACAGCTGACTTTGCTATATTTTATCATCGCCAAACACAGCTTTATTTGCCAAATTTAACTAAAAATATGTTGGAAAACACTCATTAATTGTTCTATGTACTATTTGAAATAAAATACTTATCATTTTCAACTTTTTGTCAGCAAACGCTTTGTTGTTTTTCAAAAACAGCTGATTGCCGATATGTATTACATGTCAAAATAGAGCACGCTCTAAATGAAATGTATACATATGTTATCCAACACATTGTTTTACACAAGCAGTGTTTGAAAGGGGTCACACGACATGTATAAATTTTACACTGTAAAAATTGACATGTCATATGTACAATACATGTCGTGTAATACCACCTTTACCCAGTCTTTTAGAATTTTAGAGCGCCAGTTTTCTATGTATACCGTCTATATTTAGGGCGAGAATAAGGTCCACTGAAAAAATGTCTGCCAACTTTAAAGCACGTGTTGCTTCAACCACTAAACGAACTGATATTAAAACAAAAAACACATTTACATGGTACGCATTTTTCTTCTGTCTCTGCGTTTGTTCTTTTGTTTTTTTTATAACTGTATTCAATGTTTGCTCTTTTCAGCATCAGTTTTGAGGGATCAAAAAGTTAGTTCAAAACTTATCAAGAAGAAGTCAGATGGAATAAAAAAACAAATGACTATATCTGCATCAGTTTTGAGTTACCTAAAAAGTGCGTTGTAAATGAATGAACAAAAAGTCAACTTGATTTTGAGTCAGCTCACAAAATTCCGACAGAGATATGGCAAAGAAGTAGATTGTAATAAAATTATCGAATCGTATAGAAATATGTTATTTAACTACAATATTTAGTATCTAAGTACTTAAAGAATTCAATACTCACAAGATTTACTAATCACACATTTATGCCTACCTAAAATTTTGATGAATGATCTTTTGAGTTTTTAAAAAATATGGTTAATTTACTTAGTTCAAATACAATGTCATGTTTCTTCGTACTTTTTCCCCTCAGTATTTGACGTAATGCACTGAGAAGTATTGTATCGCCACGAGACGCTCCTAGCTTAGACTACATCAACGTCGACTGCTCGCTAGGAGTAAGAAAGTTGGCAATTAGGAATTACTCACATTGCTGTTGTTGCTGTGGCAGCAACAACAAATGTTTTTGTAAGTTATGACGACCAATAGCAGACATAACATTGTGATTTTTACAAAGAATTATAGCACTTTTCGGAAAAAGTGAATTTTGCGATAAAAACCATACGATTTATGTATGCAACGTTAAACCAATTACATGTTGCCACATGGAGCCCTGACGTTTTTTTATTTCATATAAAAAAAATTGCACGTAAGTAGGTACATATGTATTGTATATACATATAGTGAAATGTCCACATGAGTTTTGTTAAGAACTGCCACAAATTACTTTTGATTTTTCGCTTGCAACGTGCTTTAGACTTGTGTGGTACTTGCAGCCAGAGCAATGGATTTCGTCGCTATGGCGAGTGCAGCACACGCTGATTGATTTTTGTGTTACAAAATGTGTGCTCCGCTCATAGTGACGTAGGAAGAGCTGCTGGTTTATGGATCGATACGGATTGAGTAATGCCAGACACAAGCTAGCTCACATGCCTTTGACATTTGCAGCAGTCCGTTTCAAGTATCCATAGTCAGTGCGGTAGATTTTATTAAGCTCGACTTCCGATCGAAATTAGGAATCGGCTCCAATTTGCTCCAATCCAATTCAGCTTCGGCAGTGGCACACAAATAAACACAGTTACAGCGAATACGGTAGATTGTTCTGGTTTTACGTATCATCTCGTACCACCCGCTGTCAAAGCCACCAAGTTTGAAGTATGTCACGCATACAGAAACCATGCTCGCTTGTACTCACGTAAGCAAATTATTCGCCTTCTATGAATAGAAGATGTCTGCCAAGAGCTGCAGCAGAGCTAATTGTCAACTGGTTATAGGATAGGAAAGAAGAGGAAAATTGTGCTTCTACAAAGAGTTGCCGGACCAGTCCCCATCAAACCCAACAGCTACTAAAGCAAACTCTACTATTTGTTGCTACAAGTCATGAGAATAACCAGCATACCGGCACACACTGATGCGTGTTAGCCGCAACATAAATACGTCGCCAATTTTATAGCGGATGCGTAAACGCATTTTTACGAAATTTGCCGTTAGGGTTGCAGCTAAATTGACGCCTTAAGATTCTCAGTAGCATCGAACAGCTTCGAAGATGCCAAGAATACAGGGAATTGCTTTCAATTTATGTTGGGGGAAATGGAATCATTTTTCCTGGCTGCTTGAGAGGTTGCGGACGCCAACATTAAGTAGATGCATTTTGTTTGTCGTAATTTTAGTTGTTTTTTTTTTTGTTTGTTGCTAACGGTCTTTGTTATAGACGCAGTTAGTTATGGCAGTGAAAACCTACAAAACTAGTGTATTGGTATACAACAATGTCGGCATTCAACAGTTGCCTCATACAGACGTGTATATAAGTAGCTATAAATGTCAAGTAGAGCGCAAAACCTACAGATCAAAAAGTGACAACTTTAAAACGCAAAACATTATCAGGTAAGTTGCCCATGCATTGGTCCATGCAATTTTGCAATTACTAAAAGCTTGTGCTTAAGTGTCATTATGGAATAAATGGCGATAAGGACAACAACTAATACATTTTTATTTTCTCGGAAATTTACTAACTAATCTAAACAACACTACCGTTCACATGAAGAATCAAACAAAATATGATTTTCACATGCGCAACATAATTCATAAAAATTAAATTAATGAGAAATGTTTTTCTAAAATTTTCAAAAAAAACGAACTTTCTACAAATTCGGATAAAAACGCTTTGAAATGCAGATATGTATTTCCAGCCTTACGAATGTAACGATCGTACGATTCAATTGGAAAAAAACACTTAAAAGTTGAAATTATTTGTATTTTATATTATATTTTGAATAGCTCCCAACTAGCTCTACATTATGGCGTCATAATTAAAAAACTACAACCCAAGATATTAACAAAACATGCGCCTACGTTATGCTAGAGCTTTAAAAATAAGTTTTTGTTGGTCAAATAAATTTGTTCCACTGGATTTTTAACTAAGAGGTAATAAAGTCCTACGTTATGTTACCGACGTTATGTGGCAAATATTCCCATAGCTGTGAAATGTTATACAAAAAATGTTTGTTTCAGCCATTGTTTTATTTGCGAAATTAACTGTAATATTATACAGTTTTTGTACCACTAATTGTTGATTACGAATGTTATATTAGAACGTCAATAAAATTAAGTTTGTTGCAAACTGATCATATTTTACTTGTTGGAGTTATGTACTGTTGTAACTAATATTTTATGATGAAAGTTGACTTGCATCATCAGTAAATATGATATCAAGTGGTGTATAGCGACGAGTTAATATTATCCGTTTACTCGAACAAAGCACAACTCTAATTTATGATTGTTCTTTTGGTGTTCTGTCATCATACACAGGAAGAACAAATGACAGCCACCAGACCTCAGTTGGGAAATGTAACACATTACAAGGTTTATCACCAGGACAACCGGAAATATGCCCTAAAAATCGTGTTTTATGTGCATAAAATATGACCTTAAAATCAACAAAAACATGCCCTAAAAAATTAAAGTTACACAATTTTTTTCATATGAATTAGAAATATTTTTTTTAAAGCAAAAACAAACAGCTTAAAAATTAAAAAAAAAAACAATATTATTTTAAATTCAGACTTTGTAAGTATTTTTTGTAAATTTGCTGACACAAATAGAAATAAATATTTAAGTATTATTATTTAAGGAACAATTAAATAAAACATATCACATGAATTCATTTAACATTAAAGTAACAAAAACCATGTTTCCTAAATATCACGGTGTTTTTGTATGTTAAGCATCTTATTTGAGATTGTTGTTGCAATAAACAACAAAATATTGAGATAAATTATCGAACAAAAAATTTTGTCTATTACAACGTAAAATGTTTTTGTACATTGAGAATGATCTTTCGGCATCCACAGATGTAATTGGAGCGATTTTAAGGGACAGTATTTCCCTTACTTCGTATTTTGATGTTAATGTTGGCGCAGATCCACACAATTCTCTACAAATACTTTTCACTTCTTCTAAGCCAACGTTTTTTTATAAAATTTGATTCAATTTTTTTACAATTAAATTATCTATCAGTTTAAAAGTGTCTTTATTCACCTGAACTTTTATAATAGGCGTAAGCCTGATGTTTGCAAATTTTTAATGTTTTGCAATAAAACCATAATTTGAAGCAATATAAATCAAGTCAGATCTAGTTTGGGGGTCTGTCATGACATCCACTGCAATTTTTAATGCACTTAGGACCCTTTAATTGTCTTCATAATTGTTGTCATAGTAGTAAACTGCTTCAAGCCATTTCCCATCGTGTTGTTATAGCTTCTGGAGTTAATGGAAGGTCTGGAAACATTTGTTTAAAAAGTTCCTTTCTACATGGAGCTTTTAAAAATACCTTCTTCACATCAGCTATAGTTTTATTTACGTTTTCATATAAATTCCTAACACTTTCGGATAAAATGTCACTACAGCTTTTGCAACCTTTACCATGTATGGAGCTGCATCCGTCACAAAAAGCAAAACATTATTCTTATTGAAGTTGACGTCCAGATTTTTGATAGATCCTCCCACAGTCGAGCAATTGTTGAGTAATTTGCCCTTTCCAAGGCTGCTGTATGTAGTAAAAATTTCTCACTTGCAATTTCCTTAATACACCTGCTAAAATTTTTGCCACATTTCTGCCTGTTGCATCTTTAGTTTCATCGATTGAGATCCATATAAATTGATTTTTTAGTTTTGCTCGTATATTGTTCATGCTGTCATTGTATACATTTTTTAAATGTTTAGTTCGAAGAACTGTTTCGGATGACACTTGGTAGTCCGTGTATTCCTCAAATAGTGTTCTTATATTTTGATTTATCATTTTGTAAAGTGGAATGTCAGCAGACACATAAGCTCGGCACAGTTTTTCTTGAAAATCATGTTCTTTTGAGAGTCTACCGGAACATTTTGGCAAAAATAATTGTTTGGTCTGGTTATTTTCACTTCTATGACTTTGAGTTGAATATGTTTGCCGCTTTCCACATGTTGCTTCACTTGATCTGCTACAATAACTTTGCTGCAGATTTTAGATTAGAGGAATCCACCATCAGCTCGTAAGTCAGGAAACTTTTCTACAACCGTCTTTAGTTTTGCTGCTTTTGTCGGATTAGCTTTAGGCATTATGTCCAGTGCGAAATCGGTGGTGGTTGAAAAGCACCTTTTTTTATGTTTTGTTTACTTATTGAATAAGAAAGCTTATTGAATAAGACAGGATTAATAAACGTTTAACATTTCACAGTTGTGTAAAACAATATAAAAAACATAAAATACATGGGTTATTTTTTAAAATAAAACCAAAATTTGCAGAAATATGACTTTATGGGTAAAATATGCCAAAATATGCTCTAACAAATAGGTCTCAAAACAGTTGTAGGACCATGAAACATGTAAATACATTACCCATTTGTTAATATCTCGTTGTAAAAAAAACATGCTGTAGCATATTTCCGGTTGCCCTGTTTATCACTTTAGCGACAGATAAATGAACCGCATCGGGACAGACGGTCGTCTAAAAATCAAACGAAAATACAAGAAATGAAATAATTTTACGCACATATCGAATTTGGCCTTTTAGCTAATTTATTAGATATAAATACATTAAATGAACAGCTAGAGTGAAGATCCCATTTTGAAGGACCCGAGGTAAAAATACTAACACAACCACTTCGATTACATCGCGTACATTGATTGCTGTTTTTATATATTTACTACGAATATACGTATATACCAGCATAGAATTACTTTCAACGTAGTTTTCTTTTCAGATATTCGCTAACGCAATCTGATCATCATCACTAAGTCAAGTCAACAAAAATATGACAAGGAAGCAACTCTTAACACAATAAATGAGCTAGATTAATGTCAATCAGCACTTCAAAGCCTAAATTTAAGTTCAACCATTGGCTGGAAAGACATTTTGGAAAACTTTAAACAATCGCTAATTCTTAAGCAAGCGATTTTTCCATTTCATGAGAGATCTTAAGCTGACTTTAAGTCCAATATTATATAGGTAGGGAACGACGTGCTGCGCAATATAGATATAAATTTTTATATTTAAACAGAATTTCTACCAAGTGTTATTGCTATACAATCAGGTAAGCTATTGGGTTGAGGTGACGCTACACCTCGGGTTTCTTATAATAATGATAATTATTTAGCGTTTTTGTACCAATTATAGTATAAAGTGTATCAATTTCACAGATGCGACCAAAAAAAGTCAATGTTATAGACAAATTTTGGACCGACGACCTTTGGTCAAGTCAATTTCAAAATATCTTATTTATCATATATTGCTTAAATCAATTAAAATTTAATGTAATCACAAAATAAAATATGAGAATAAAGAAAATACTACTGCTACTCGTACTGCGTCCACATGCGTCCGATTTGCTATAAAAAGAACAAAGGACGGATGTTCTTAATGGATATGAAAATAAAAGAGCCCACTCGTAGTAATGGCCCTTTTCAATTTCCAACTCGTATTTAAAATCTTTGTGGAGATCATTTAGGTTTAATAGGTCTGATCCACTGTCATATGTTACAATGAGTTTAGTGTTGTTGCTTCCCTACATCACATTAAGTATTTTAACGAATCCCCGTGTTGTGTAGTGTATGTGTGTGTATGTTCCTATATATAATGCAAAGGATGTTTCATTTTGTTGTTCGTTATTTTTTGTTTTTTTTTTGCGGGAATATTAACGTCTTTGGCACGCACAAGAGCCTTGGAACCGTCTGACTGGGAGAATGCAACACAGATTCGTATAGGAGTACGATTGGATGGCACGAGTGTGGTCAAAGCGAAGTTTGCAGAGACAGATGAAGTGTCATTCATCTGGGCATAAACGCATTACTTAGCATAGATCTTAACACAAACCCATAAACTAAAGGGCTATCTATTTGAGGGACCTTCTTTGTGGGAGCTCTAGTCTCAGACGTCTCACAGAAACTTTGGTAATGTATTTCAGTTTGACTGCATGGGTATGCACGCAATTACATTAATGTGTGTGTGTGAGTGTACAGAGATGCACAAAAACACATGAAGAAATGAAATCTTCAAGGTTAACTAGTCGTCTCCTCCGCCTATTTGAACTTTTCTACAAGATGTTGTGCTTTCATATTCTATTCGCATACACACACAAAACCATCTTGAGAGTTCATGCATGGACGGACATGTGAGTATGCATTTAGTTGTTCATGTTGCATGCTGCATACGGCATACTGCATGCTTGTCGCATTTCATTTCGATTTTTTCTGGACATTTTAATGAAAAAATGAAAACAGCATGTGTGCAAACGGACTGACGGACATATAGGCCGTTCGACGGCACATTGGAATCATGTAAATGTACGTATCCCCATAAGTATGTATTTCTACTCAACAATACACCATGACATATCATACCAACCCGCATGTCTACGGACACTCACTGCTGCGGGATAGGTTCGTTTCCTACAATCTTTGAGCGGCCACAGTGACGGTCGGAGCTCTTCTAGCCAACAATGTGGCAGTGATGGATTTGTAGAATACATTTGTGCCAAATCCATTTCGAGAACAAAGCTATATTTATACCTATAAAACAATGCTGAGAACGATTAATTTTTCAATCTGGTGATCCTCAAAATGCGAAGAAAAATGAACTATTGAAACAGAAGGTAATTTTTTGCGTGTTACTCAGTAATTTGTCGCAATTTTTCAAGAGAACATTTCTGCCACCACCGCCTCCTTTTAGACTCAGACAGACGCTCACATATCGGCACCTTCGACGGACGCAGTGGTGCATCCTATGGACAAGACATAAATAAAAAGGTACCTGGTATACCATGGAGAGTTGCCAAGCTATGGCAATTGTGTTTGTGTGACTTTTGGTAAAGAATAAATTGAATTCAATTTATAAATGTCGAGCGTTAAATGCATTCTTCTATGGGATGCACACGCACACACACAGGACACTCGCTTTTAGAACTATAGCAGCAAACTATTACGTCCCTAGCGTTTAGCGCTTACAACGTCCACATAACATTTTAACATCGGTACCTATCGCTATGCGGCCGCTCGATTGGACTCCATACCCTTTAGAGTGGCAGCTAAGATCGGAACACTGAATAAACAACCTTGAAATAACAATTGCCATCAACTCCGCAACATGACCAATCAGGGATGACAAATAAGTACTTTTTGTTGGACAGAATTTTGTTTACAGCTAAAATATATATCAGTTTTAATCGAACAAAACCAATAAAAATTGATTTATAAATACAATGACAAAGCAATACCTATATATATATTTATAAACAGTACGAGCTCGATTTTCGCATCTACCGATTATTGCAACACCCCGAGTCTTTATAAGTGCAACACGTTAAAAAAAGCAGTCTCGATGAACGCAACTTTTCTATGTATTCGCAGAAATTATATGTTTTTTTATTTGCATGCTATGTTACGCCACTGTTCAATGTGAGTGAGCAAATGACTGTTTTAGTACAGTTAGGACAAACATCATTAATACGGACGATGTATTGAGAGCACTAGATTTAGCTACGGAATGGGCGTCTTTGAATGATATATCGCATGAAAAAATGTTTGTCATTCAGTAAAAAAAAGTTCAAAAATGTAGAGTTTAAACCAGAATGGAAAATTTTGTTCCCAAAATATAATTTACTTTATTTTTTTACTGTCCTAATTTATGTTTTTTTGTCATTAATGGAATATATGCATGGCTCTTACAAATGTTATGTTTTTTTTTTTTTTTGTTTTAATAAATGAATTGAACATGAATGCTTACAAAAGTATATTTTTTTAGTGGCGTGGGGCATTTTGCACAAAGTAAAATAACAATTTTCAATAGAAGTTCAGTAAGCGCATCAATCTCGGTAACTGCAACCGGCTTGGGCTGCTATCGGTTGCAAAAATCGAGCTCGTAATGTATGTCAATTGGTTCGGGTCGAAAAAAAACGTGGTAATCGTGCACCAGAATCGGAATCTACAATGAATTCTTAGAAAATTTCACCAAGAAACTATGTGTCTAAAATCAATTCCTAGCGCCCGCCGAGAAGCAACTGCCCACTGCTCCTACCTGGGTACGCCCTTGCACAAAGGTAGGTCAAAGTTAGAGCCGGGGCCCATGGCAAAATATCTTTCTTTTTGAGAACCCGCACCGAGTACCATCCCGATGTTTGGCGACCAAGACGAAGTGAATATTATATTTCTGTTGTTATTTGGACCGGACGTGGCATAGTGGTTAGAACACGCGACTACCATGCGGGAGATCGCAGGTTCAAACCTGGCTCCAGTCATCTTAAAAGAAAAAAATAAATAAAATTTTCTTTCATTGTCGGCTCCCCTCGAATGTTGTTTGACAGCAACTTCGCAGTATTAAGCGTCGATTCAATCGTCGTGTCTAGTAAGAGCTTCTTAAAACAGTGACGTTCGCATTCGTCGATAAATAAGTAGGTGCCGTTAGTTGTGAATCTAAAAATAGAAAGCGTGTTAATTCACAACAACGCGAGAAGCTATCCCATACCTCATTCATGGGGTGCAAAGGGAAATTAAGTTAAGCAAGTTGTTATTTGGACTCCCGCCCCATATTCTGCACTTCAGCCAAAGGAATTAATAAAAACTTAATTTATGTATGCCACCTTTCAGAGGCCATGAGAGGCAGATGAGATGTTAGCTAGCATCAAAATTGTATCTCAAGTTTTCGATATTTCCTGAATAAAAGATAAAAAATTACCATAACCTGATATCTTCATGCTTCTCAGTGGGAGATAGGAATTGATTTTAGACACATAGTTTCTTGGTGAAATTTTCTTAAAATTAATCGTAGATTCCGATTCTGGTGTACGATTTTTGCGCCCTAATATACATATATAAGGAAAAAAACTTAATTTCCCTTTACACCCCATGAATGAGGTATGGGATAGCTTCTCGCGTTGTTGTGAATTAACACGCTTTCCATTTTAAGATTCACAACTAGCGGCACCTACTTGTTTATCGACGAATGCGAACGTCACTGTTTGAGAAGCTTTTACTAGACATGTCGACAAACTCGACACTTATACTGCGAAGTTGCTGTCACACAACAACGAGGGGGCCGGCAATGAAAGAAAAAGGTATTTCATTTTTTATTTTTTTTAGATGACTGGAGCCAGAAGTCGAACCTGGGATTTCCCGCATGGTAGTCGCGTGTTCTAACCAACATGCCACGGCTGGTCCCATATATGGGAAAAAGTGGACTAAAATGATGTGCGAAATAAGTGTATTTGAATAAGACAATTTCCTTTTTAGTCGTAAAAACTTTCTAGTGAAGAAAAAACTGTAAAGAATGAAAATGGGTTAGCAATTGTAAATCAATCAAGCGATCGACCTATTAAATGCCTTGGTCCGCTTTTGATTTTCCAATTAAATTTCTGAAAATTAAAGATTGTTAAATAAACTATATTAGTAAAACATCTCTATAATTGTTTACCAAAGTGTATCTTGTTGTCATAATCACATTTATACATTTGATTAATACTTGATGCCTGCACTATGTTATTATATGTGATGGATTGCCAAAGTAGTCTATACGACAATGGCACAGAGAATATTTTTTTGGTATTTCTATTTTTGCTACTCTTTATATGAAATGCACCGCATTCTACGTAAAGAATCAATACAACTTTCTTTGCATCCCACGGATGAGATATGAAATCCGTTCTCGCATTTAAGTGAGCACATTCCAACCATTATGCCACACTCGATTTGACTTCTGGCAATATAAATAAACGCCTGGTTCAAACGTGCATTCTGGTTGTTTCCAACAGGATGTTGCGAACAAACCTCTCATGAAAACAAATTTTATTGTACGGCAGCGTATCTGGACATGTTATCTCAAAATCGTTTTATTTGTCTAACTAAAAACTGCTATACCTTCATACAATAACTGTTTTCCAATATCTTCAAAAACCGTATAATATTTATAAATTATAGTAAAATTTTCAAAAATCTCATAAGAAATCTAAATTCCACAACATAATGTTCCACTTCATTAAGCAAAGAGCCGTGCGAATAAGAAGAATTTGTAAATGTGGCCCATCTTTTTACATTGTACTCAGCTTCCATTTATGCTTCTCATCACTGAACTTAATGCTGCTGCGGCATATTTTTTCCCCAAATATTACTTTGGGATAAACGATTTTCACTAAGGTCGTTGCAATCTGGTAAAAAATTGCACCAATTGAATATTAAGATTCGCTTTTTTCGAGCTTGGCTTCAATTGGTGGTTGGCGTCCAATTTGACAGGTTTCATTGCTTTCCGAAGCTAAAATAAATTGGACGCAAATAAATATTGATATAAAACTATTTATTTCGATGATCTATTAATATTGGCAACCAAACCAACCGAGATTACGTGAAAATTAGTTCTACGGAATTTTGAAATCTAATACAACAAGTGTGAACACTAAAAAAGACCAAACTGTGCTTTAAGCTTAGCCGTTGAGCTGGTAAAAAAGAGCACCAATTGAATTTTAAGATTCGCTTTTTTCGAGCTTGGCTTCAATTGGTGGTTGGCGTCCAATTTGACAGATTTCATTGCTTTCCAAAGCTAAAATAAATTGGACGCAAATAAATATTTATATAAAACTATTTATTTCGATGATCTATTGTTATTGGCAACCAAACCAACCGAGATTACGTGAAAATTAGTTCTACGGAATTTTGAAATCTAATACAACAAGTGTGAACACTAAATAAGACCAAACTGTGCTTTAAGCTAAGCCGTTGAAGCGCATCGGCAAAAAGTGAAAATGTTTAATTGCCCTTCTCCAGCTGAAATTGGTGCGTGTTCACTTCGCATTAGACTGCAATTAATTAAAGTCAAAACTATGCAAACTCTAGTGGATGCAACAACAACAACCATCATTAATGTAGCTGGCATCAATGCAATAGTTTGCGTGATTACTATTTGTGAACACATACATGGGCATAATAGTATACTCGAACCCAGTTACACTCTATATGTTTCATCCATGTTCAGCAGAGGTGTAGTCTTAGCAGTACGAAACTGTTGGTAGCGTTAAGTGGAAGCATACAGTTGGTAAAGAAACGTCTCTGTGTCTTGGTAAGTTATGCCCAGCGAATTTAATATTTTTTGTTTTTCAATTTCATGATCGTTTTAACAACACTTGTATTATATAGGAGGGCTGACTAAACAAATCTACTCAATTGCGTATGCCTTATATCTATGTAATAATAATAATAATAATAATAATAATAATAATAATATTAATAATATTATTCTATAGGCTTCCTCATCATAGTTCAAACTTGCAATATTATCTGGTTTGGGCTGACTAAACAAATCTACTCAATTGCGTATGCCTTATATCTATGTAATAATAATAATAATAATAATAATAATAATAATAATAATAATAATAATAATAATATTAATAATATTATTCTATAGGCTTCCTCATCATAGTTCAAACTTGCAATATTATCTGGTTTGGGAATAAAAACAATAATAACGTTGTTCCTGGGGAATGGGACTTTGCCTAGAGGTTAAAAGTTCCTGATTGTCACTCACTTTGGAGTGACCAGAAGCGATTCCTTTGTGGCCCTGTCCAAGCAGCTAACTACTTCTGGTCTTAGACCAAGTATTCCCCGGGCAATGACTTTAAAGCAACCGCTTAGAAGTTAGCTAAAGTTAGAAGGCGAAATGTTGAGTTGAGTAACCTAATCGGCATGCTACCACCGATGCGTCTTAGGAAGTAGGTAACAGAAGTTACTGAAGCTCAACACAGGCTCTCTTAGTGGCTTTGGCAGCCCCAAGAAACTAGGATCGGGAGCGGTGGCCTAATAAGCCAGAAGTTAGCTAAAGTTAGAAGGCGAAATGTTGAGTTGAGTAACCTAATCGGCATGCTACCACCGATGCGTCTTAGGAAGTAGGTAACAGAAGTTACTGAAGCTCAACACAGGCTCTCTTAGTGGCTTTGGCAGCCCCAAGAAACTACGATCGGGAGCGGTGGCCTAATAAGCCACTCTCCTTAAACAAAATTTATAATGAGAACATGAAGAAAAGATAAAACAAGAACCCCCCAAATGTTGACGACCCCCGCAAGCGATATAAGGACCATGATCTAAGGATATGCACCTGGAATGTCACCGCCATACAGGAAATGAGATGGACGGGACAGGGATGCACACGACCGAAGAACTGTGACATCTTTTACAGCTGCCATGCAGAAAGACACGAATTTGGATGTGGTTTTATAGTCGGCAAGAGACTTCAACACCTGTTCTCGCGGTTTAAACCTGTAAGTGACCGTAAAGCCACCATTCGCATCCGGGCTAAATATTTTTACATTACGCTGATTTGTGTACACGCCCCGACGGAAGACAAAGACGATGACATCAAAGATGCATTCTATGAGCGCCTGGAGGATATATATGACCGCTGCCCTGCACGTGACATTAAAATTGTTCTGGGAGATTTTAATGCTAAAATAGGAAGGGAAGATGCTCTTGGTTCAGCAGTCGGAAAATTCAGTCTACATAACAAAACCTCCGATAATGGATTCAGACTGGGACCGGCCGTGGCATAGTGGTTAGAACACGCGACTACTATGCGGGAGATCGCAGGTTCAAACCTGGCTCCAGTCATCTTAAAAGAAAAAAATAAATAAAATTTTCTTTCATTGTCGGCTCCCCTCGAATGTTGTTTGACAGCAACTTCGCAGTATTAAGCGTCGATTCAATCGTCGTGTCTAGTAAGAGCTTCTCAAAACAGTGACGTTCGCATTCGTCGATAAATAAGTAGGTGCCGTTAGTTGTGAATCTAAAAATAGAAAGCGTGTTAATTCACAACAACGCGAGAAGCTATCCCATACCTCATTCATGGGGTGCAAAGGGAAATTAAGTTACTTAAATGGATTCAGACTAGTAAGTTTCGCGTCGGCAAGAAACATGGTTGTAAGTGGAACGAGATTCCCGCATAAAGATATCCACAAGGCAACCTGGATATCTCCCGATCAAAATACAAGAAATCAGATTGATCACGTGGTAATTGATCACGTGGTAATCGGATCACCACCTAGTTGCAGCCAAGGTACGCACAAAATATTTTACGAAATATTAAGTAGTGCTAAAAACACTCGTAATCAAACGCAAAGGAAGCTAGACATCACAAAGCTGCATACCACTGAGATAGCCAATGCCTACTCCAACCAACTCTCTCAATTACTCCATACAAATCCCCATAGTTCTGATGTTCCCGACATGCAGTGGCAGCATATTGCGAATTCTATGACCACTGCCGCAACAACCGTACTGGGTTATGAAAAACCACGCTCAGACAAGCCCTGGTACGATGATGAATGTCGCGAAATGTCTGAGGAAATGGATGCTACATACAAGGCAAAACTGCAGCCAATGGCGAGGCGTGCGGTGACGGAGCGTTATAAAGAGAAAAGGAGGGAGATGAAACGCCTGTTCAGACGGAAAAAGCGTCTGTGGAAGAAAAGAGAGAGCCAGGATATCGAAAACTACATGGATATAGGTGAGGCCCGAAAGTTCTACAAAAAGGTAAAAAGTTAAGGTTTTGGAACAGGGATCCCCACCTGTAAGGACAGAGACGGAAATCTAATCACGGACAATCAGAGTGTGCTGCAAATATGAAGGGAACACTTTCAATCTCTTCTCGTTCCCGAAGGCCGCATAAGTGACGAAATCGCACCAATCATCGACGATGGAGTAGACTGTCCACCACCGAGCCAAAACGAGATCAGCACGGCAATTGCGCGGCTTAAAAATAATAAAGCTGCGGGAGCCGATGGACTGCCGGCAGAGCTTTTTAAAGCCGGCGTCGAAGACCTGGTAACATGCATGCACCAGCTTATAAACACGATTTGGCTCAGGGAGTGATTGCCCGATGATTGGAATCTGAGTGTCCTATGTCCCGTGCTTAAGAAAGGCGATCCTAGTGTGTGTACCAACTATCGCGGGATTAGCCTTTTACCTATCGCATACAAGGTCCTGTCTAGTGTGTTACGTGAAAGACTAAAGCCCATTCTGGCGAACCTGATTGGACCTTATCAGTGTGGCTTTGAACCTGGTAAATCCACCACCGACCAGATATTCACGCTACGACAAATTCTGGAGAAGACCCAAGAAATGCAGATCGACACCTACCATCTGTTCATCGATTACAAAGCTGCATACGACAGAAATTGTTGGATGCTATGGCTGAGTTTGGTATTCCCGCGAAACTAATTCGATTCTGTGGGATGACATTGACTGACACGAAGTCTTCAATGAAAATTGGCAAAAATCTGTCAAAGCCATTTACTACCAAGCGAGGCTTACGACAAGGTGATAGTCTGTCCTGCGATCTCTTTAACATCATAATGGAGATGATCATGCGGAAAGCAGCAGTAAAAAGGAATGGTTCCATCTTCAACAAAAGTCACATGTTGCTCGTGTATGCTGATGATAGATATTATTAGACGTGGATTGCGAGATGTTACTGCGGCTTTTTCGGCTGAAGTGGATCTGGTGATAAACGAGGACAATACCAAGTTATTTGTTTCAACCAACAAAGAGTCCACTCGTCTGGGACGCTGCGTGAACGTTGACAAGTATAACTTTGAGGTGGTAGATGATTTTGTCTACCTTGGCTCTGCCATAAAATATGAAAATAATAATGTCAGCACCGAAATCAAAAGACGAGTATTGATCGCAAACCGCTGCTACTATGCGCTAAGCAAGCGATTTAACAACAAAGCGCTCTCTCGAAGAACAAAGATCCAGCTCTACCAGACTCTGATCCTACCTGTCTTGCTCTACAGCGCAGAATCCTGGGTAATGACACAAGCGGATCAATCTATTCTGGGAGTCTTCGAGAGAAAAATACTCCGCAAAATATTTGGACCCATCATCGTGAACGGCGAGTACCGTCGTCGAATGAGTCATGAGCTGTATGAGCTGTACAACGACATCGACATGGTCAAGCGCGTTCAAATAGACCGAATGCGCTGGCTTGGACACATTGTACGAATGGACGAAAACGCTCCGGCTCGAAAAGTCTTCGGCAATAAACTCGATGGGCGGCGCAGGAAGGGGCGACCAAAACTCCGATGGATGAACCAGGTGACGGAACTGTTAAGTAAGCTTGGTATCTACGGAGCGCAAAAGACCGAAGCGCTTGGAATGCTTTTCTACGTGCGGCTACTGATAGATGAATTTCTGTTGTTGCTGCCAGAAGAAAGTAGTTCCTTGATACGCATTTCGATACACTAATATGACAACCCGACTGCTTCCTTCGTAAATGATAAATACAGATTGGACTCCAAGTAATAATGTTTCAACTACAACTTCTAGTGAGGGACAATTAATAATGAAAAATGTTTTTAAAGTTACGAACTCTTGATTTTACGCTAATACACTAAAAGTGTGCCAACAGGGTATGTGCAGATTATACTTTTTTGGTTCCTAGTAGAAATTATTTATATACATTTCCTCCATGGCCTTAAGTAAAAAAACACACATACATTCGAAATACAGTGATGGTACTCCCGCTCTTTCACTATTGTCGCATGTACAGCACTTTGGATGTAAATCACATTTACAAATGACAATGAATACAGTTTTGATAACCTTATAAAAATTAGCATTGATTTTGGCTACGCGCAGGATAGTGAGCACCTCGTCTGCAGAAGAAATACCGGCATTAAACGTTGTTTGCACCAAAGACGAAAATTTGCCCACAGTCAAAGGAAATACCAAACAACGATGTATCGACAAAATTCAATCGTTGCAACTGATTTGGTGCTACTATAGACCACTTTCCTTGTGCAACTACGGCCAAGTAAGCTAATGTGCAGCGATCTGATTTGCCTTGACTGCTTAGTGTGATTGGCAGGCTGCGAGTAGATTGACGTTTGAACTGCGAAACGTATCAAATAGAAAAATAAATGCAAAAAATTTGCGGCCATCAAATGTAGATAGACTGAAGCAAATTGTACTAGTTGTTGTTTAGACAACAACATCCTCTGTGGCGAAGGAAAACACAATTGCGCACATACTTTTACAACAATTGTTCCTACAACTGAAAATAGGCAACGTACTATACTACTCGTATTAGGGCCTTTCCTTGGGTCCAATGCAACGGGAGACATGTTTCTCCAAGTGTATTGTGGGATTTTCTTCTTTAATATGATGCATTGCACAAATGCTGTTGGCTTACACGTAGGAACTTTAAACTATCTGCCAGCTGTTTGTGGTCTTGCCAGCGTCTACCTTGGGTCAATCCAATTAGATGCGCCGCAGTGTTTGTGATTTGGTGGTAGTTGTGCCGTGGCTGGCTTTCTTCCTTTGTGCCTTTACAGCAGCCAATTAAGCGTTCACATCGGGAGTTTAAGGTTCCTCCAACATTTTTTCGCCTATTTCCTTGCCATATTTGGCCAATGACACACACAACAAAGACCGAAAGCTGTCTGAGATATTCTTTGCATTATTTCTTAGAGCCTAAGTGTCTTTACCGTCGGCTTTTGGTGTTCGACGGTGGGGAAATAGCTGCTACCGCCAGCACCAACGCAGTCTTAGATTGCATTTTCGTTTGCTTTAATGCCAATGTGTGCAGCATGTATTAGTTACCTAGCCTGTCTTCCTAGTCCGCAAAACGTGGAGCATGATTAATGGCCAACGAGGGCCTTTGGCAACAAATGCAGCACAAGGGTTTGCGATCTGTAGCACACTAGACAAAGGCAACGGAACAACAACGAAAAATTCATTCTTTCAATTTCGGTGTTGATTTTCACACCTGAAAATTGTTTATTCTTGATATCTTTGGTGTTTGTTTCAATTAGGAACAAATGCAGATGCTGCAGCTCGTTCGTCTCGGCACAGCAGCGAAGCAGCAAATACAAATTGCAATTTATAGTCGTATTTGCCAAAGCAGACCACTGCCTAACCCTGCCTACTCTTGCCACTTTGTCACAGAGAGCAGGACCATTTCACGTAAGCTGCAAACACACATACACACATGGAAGGACAGTTAATCTCGACCAGCAAAACGAGTTACAATTTTTTCTCTGTATTTAGGTCGCTCGGGTTCACTTACTCGCAGTGAACGATCATGCGATCGCCAATCGGTCACATTTCATATGACTTATTTTTAATTTCGGTTTCCCGCCTCTCCCCTTGGTTTATGTATCAGTACAAGATAGTTTTCCTCTAAGCATTTTTATATTGTTCGACGAATATGATAATATGATAACGTTTCCACGCGGCCGCCCCGAGCAAAAGAATACGACATCAGTCAAACGACCAATGAGACTAAAACTTAGGATGTAATTACCGCTAGGAAAGTATTAAGAATTTGTATTATCTTATGCTTTAAACAATTAGATGGACAGACTGCAGGAGCAAATCCCAGCCAAAATTAACATTGCGACAAGTTAGACAACCGGGCGGACAACCTGATAATCGTCATTGCTAGTGGCACTATCGTTGTCTATGGTGCGATCACAAGTCACATATACACATGAGTTCCCAAAGTAAAAAGACCTCGAATCTATATATCAATACATTGTCAATAACTCTGTAGATCAATCAAGGGGATGTCGGCTTACAAAAGGGCCAACTTGGGGGCAGAAATCAACAAATCCATTGCGAACGTTAAACCAGTTTAAGTACAACCACTCTCCACAATTCGAAAGTGATTTTGAGAACACTAGTCAGCGATGATAGCCGCCATAGTACAGCACATACTTAACGGCCAGATTTACGCTATCGATAAGTGCAAAATGTTGCAAAAGCTTATTCATTCTTGCTTACCGTCACTCATTGCTTGAGCTTATACTTGCAGCGCTAAAAAAACTGCTTAACACAAGCAATGAACTTGCTATCATCATTTGACTTCAGATGAAAAACCAATAACCTGACGGCATTGGCACAGCCGCTGCATCAGAGGCCTAGACTAAACTCCAGAGGTCTCGTTAGAGTTATAGATTTGCCACATCAGATTATCGCATTTAAGAAAGGAATGAGTGCTGGGCCTCATACCCTTCCAACTCCCTCCTCCTGCTTGCGCCTCGTCTGTACCCCATGCGAGTCTCAGACCAGTCTTTAGCCCGAACCCTTTTTCAAAGGCAATGATTGCAATCTAGTGTCAGGATTGAATGGTGACTTGCTTACTAACCCGTATACGTAATGAGTTGGGCTGCTTAAAGCCAAGATTATCTGCTGCAGAAAAAGAGTTTAGCGATTTAATGAAGTTGGAAGACAAACGTTAAACACAACACCAATAAGCGAACTCAGAGGCAGACATGCGCACACACAAAAACTGCATCTTCGAATTCAGCGCTCACTTCAATGCTACAATGCTGCTGCATGAACACAGTCTCAGCATTTTACACTTTTACATTATGTAGGCATTCGTCGAAGAAAGTGTGCATCGAACAATGGATAAGTTTGGAAGTAAGCGCAAATCGGCTTTAACTGCGCATAGAGGAAACTAAAGTAATTTACTGAGGCAATGGAGCAGCACATCATAATTACAAAGGTTTATGAAAAAAAGCCAAAGCCAAATGCAACGTCTAATTTCTAACTGAGGCCAACGGAAAACTGACAAGCAAGAAAGTGAAAATGCCTTACGGCTATCTCAGCGAAATTACACGTAAAAAGAAATTGTCAGAAGCCGATTTCATTTTACAAAAGAGACTATGAGCCGACGCGAACATGCGAACTTGAGAAGCGTTCCTTTAGTCTCGACGCACACGACTATTTGGCAAATACGCGTATGCATTCGGAGACATTCGGAAGCCTAACTGTTCCATAGATAGGCAGTTGTTGGCACTATCCTCCAGTTCATCATACTTTACATAATAATTATCACCTTATGCATCTTAAAAGTTTTAACATCACATATTACATGTTGTCGTGTTGTTGGTTTTTATGCGTCCGACACTGATGCTGTTCTAGTGGCAACAGCTACTGCTGCTACACACTTCTGTTGACTTATGTGACATTGTGTTGCAGACTGCAGTAGAAAAAGTGATAAACGGGACACTTATTACTGCCGCATTTTATAAAGTTTAGACGGCTCGTTCTCTGACAAGCAAATCGCTATTTTTAAAGAAATTTTGAGTCATTCATAAAATACATAATGGAACTACCGTTAAATGCAAACAGTCGAACCAGACACAAGTCAATGACGGCCGCCTTTTAAAATATCTTTAAAAACTTGGGCCTTATATTACGACTTCTCTACATACATAGTTAAAACATTGAGAAATACGAAACCAAAAAAATTCATATTTTATGTTTTTTTTTAATATCGTAACTTTGAAGGAAAAAAAAATCAAATTGAGTACCATTTGCACCCTCATCAAAATATATTTTAAAAGTTGTATTTGTATCCTTAAGGCTGGTATGGCAGTATACATTTTTGATACAGCTTTACCGTATTGGAGTTACCAAATACATACAAATCCGTTAGTTTTATATCCAACGCAGATAACATAGTTTGCTGCACGTTACTTTCTTATTAATTGAATGCACATATCTCTTATTTTGGACAATTTATTAGGTGCAAACATACACTGCCAACACCCTCAATCGGCGTAGCAACATTATTTGGACGGTTGACCACTTCTACCTTGGGCCCTCTGGTCCAAGACAGCATCGTACAGTGACATTTACAATTTAGCTCAAATGATAAATGAACTGTGGAAAACCGCCACTGGCGTTTTAAGTACAAAGTACTCTGATGTCGTAGGAATGAAAATAAACGTGGCATCGTTTAAACATGGGATGCCCTCAACAAATGCGAATAAGCAAACTAATTGCTGCATTGCAATAGCGAGGGAATGAAAGAAAGATGCAATATCGAAGGCAGCGAGACATATATGCGTATGCATAAAGTGGGTAATCGCAAGAGGCAACGTTGCCTCTACCGAGCAAACCCAAAGTAGGTGGAGATAAAATACTCCGCACCGAGTGGCGAACTAGACAAACGTACGCACTGACATGGTGTACAGGTTACATTGCATTCATTTAACATAAATTAAATTATAAATTACAACATGTATTGACTGAAAGAGAAGAACGAGAACGTGGTGTTTTTATAACTTGCAACGCAAAGAAAGAACAAACATTGAGGGTGGACATGTGTTACTTTAGCTGACTGTACACATTAAAAATAATCGGAACTTGTAAAGTGAATACAATTCGAAGCAGGCTCAATGGCATGTCTGCCATACTGTGATTTTTCCAAGCCGAAACAATGTCGTGCAAAGCCACCAGCCTCCACATGCTCCACTGTTCTTGGCATTTGCTTGTGTTTGCTTCAAGCTCTCCCGACTAGTCCTGACTAATTCTTGGTTCGCCTGGATTGCGGATGCAACGCCTCCTGATAATGTTCGGCCAACCCTCGGACATGAACAGATGCAATGGCAAATATCCTTAGGCACGAATCTGTCAGCACTTGTATCATATGTTAAAATTATGGCAATTCAATTAAAACGTAAAATTCGGATTAAATGCCACGACTTTCTTGTGAGATCGTCTGGGACCAACGAATTTTAAGGAACATCCCTCTCCCCTCTTTTTGAGCATAGAACACGATAATTAATTCCTCAGCCAGTCGTTCAGGAGAAGCAACTTGCTTGCAGATAAAAGTCGTCTTCTGCTGTCTCGTGATTATTTGCCTTTTGCAGACAAATCCCATGTATTTTTCGTATGATTGACAATTAGAGAAAAGGATGGCCTAACAAGCTGAAATGCAAATTTTCCCAAGCTCTACTAACAATTTAACAATGTTAAACTTGTGTATTCTCTGTTCATCTGTTTGTTGCTTTGTGTGCCTCAAGTCAAGCTATTCTCGGCGATCGTGATCTGTTGTATCATTTTGAGGAGTTCTAGCAGATAGCTTAAAAAGGCAATACCACTTGCACACACGGACACAGGCACGGCCGTATGACTGCGACTGCAATGGCGGATGGTCTGTTGGCAGGATTGCAACAGAACTTATTGCACAATTTGCATGTCTTTCTTGTTAAAATATCAGCAATGAGCAGCAACTAACAAATAAAATGGGAGATACAATGGAAATAACAAGTGCTGATTCAAACTTTGAATGTATTTAGTTACTCCTATAACTACATGGATTTTTGAAAATGAGGAAATTATGCGTATTTCCAACAACATTGCACATTTCGAGTGCTTTTCGAAGCAATTAAGATGTGTGTTGAATAGGTCGAATTCGTTTAATACGTGTGAGAACATTGGGGTGAGGTTATATGAAGCCAAGGCTCACGTTTCTGAAGTAATTCGTTTTGCCACATGTATATCTATCCGTTTTGCTCTGGCGTCTTTGTTTAAATACATACGCTGGCATAGGCATACATACATATTATCAGTAGCAATTGTAAATGTCATTTTTTTACAAAATTTAGCATGCCATAAACATATCCTACCTCCTTGAGACAGTGCGCTTTATGCAGCATCTCCTATAAACGGCCAGTATGCAAAATTATGGCTTCTCGGTGGCGGTTCTCTGTTCCACCGTCCTGGTGCTCGTTTAGGTTTCCTTAAGCGTCGTTCCTAAAAAATAGTGCCATAACAACAATTACAAATAAACAACAGCTTTAAGCTGTCAGCAGCGCTATAAAAATAAGAAACAGCAACAGCTGCAAATGAAAAGGAAGGTCTATGCAGAAACCGAAGCAACATCAACAGCAATGACAACGACAACAGTAGAGGCAGAGGCTGGTCGCTCATCAGTTGCAACAGAGCGACGCAGAAATAAAAATTGTGTTTATTTAAAGTCTGGAAAAAGTCTCGCATTGTGAACGTTTAGACAAGATATCATAACCAACACCACCAACGGCACCAACTCAATCCAGCCAAAAGTTTTTCTTTTCCTTCAGCTCTACAGATGATTGTGCGTAGCGTTATGTATTTGTTGTTTCTGGCGAGTATACTGTTGGTGTTGGTGTTGGAGATGGAATGGAGCTGGGCTTAAACAAACCTTTTTATGCATTATTCATGTTATTGAACCTTGTTGTAGGCTATATTTCCACAAAACTCCATGCACCAATATAAAATCCACACAATATCGCAAATAATAGCAATACGGCGAAGCGATTAGAGAGACAGAGAGAGAGAGATGGTAGATGATGAGGGGAACAGAGCAGCAGGCAAGGCACAGACGGATACACATACAACAGGAGAGTAAAAAGAACAAAATTATGACTTGCATAACCAAAATGAACAGTCTGGAAACAGAAAAATAAACCAAATAAGACTTTATGAGCAAACAAACGAAACAACAAACAACAACACAGATGCGGATCCATACGTATCCGAATGTAATTTTACAAGTCATAATAGGATTTGCATTGCAAATGTGATGCACAACAACAACAACAACAGGCACAACAACTACTACTCCAGGGCAACCACTGCAAAGAGAGCAAAGAATCTGCAGCCACAGCACATTGACAATGACAGTCCATGATTACATGCAGTCCCCGGAACAGCGAAACGCATGCGGGCTTGCTAGCCCCTTCGTGTCCCGTACGGGCACTTCTTATGGTATGTCATGAAAAAAAATAATGTCCTGAATGTCGTAAAATCTGCGACTGAAAGTACCTCGTACTGCCTTTGCCAGATATCAAGGAGCGGACGGACGAAGTGCCACGCACTCTAGGGTGATTTTAATGGCATTAGTTTAAGCCAGAAAATGCTTAAACCAATATGTCAAAAATATATTTCAAATCATACCGTTTCCTTCTTTGACAGCTACACGTCCACGAAACGGCGCGCCGACATGTATATACATGTGAGTAAGTGTAAGTGCCCAGAGATAAGTACTGCGACTTAGGATCCTTTGCGAAGAAGACGCAAAGCATTCGCCTCAATAGAATTGTAATGATGGCACGACAAAGAACCACAGTCACAGGAATAACAAAGCGGAGCCAACCGCAGCGAGTGCTTCGATTCAAGATTTCGTATCAATTTCAATTTCCATTTGTAGAAATGAAGCAATAAAGACAAAATTATAAACATTTCCTACTCAATGCCCAATTGCTTTTTGAATAAAGAAGTCAATTTATGTACATATAAACATTTATACGGGTACGGACGTGTGTGCATGTGTGCTATGCTCAAAGTGGCAAAATGTCTGGGGTTTTTGGTGTGGCGCATGCTCACTCCAAAATCGTTACATATGATATAAGCGCTGCCGGCCGCTTGGTTGTCGCCGCGACATGCAATGCAATGCGATGGTGGTATTGGCGGCCGCGGCTGCAATGCAATGCTACGCCCTCCCAACGAAGTCATATTGGTAGTCATCTTCATCATAAATGCCTGCAGCGTTTTTATTATTGAAATTAATTCAATCGCTAAGTGACGGTGGTGTATCTACGGTGGTCGCACCACATCTTGCCATTCCATATTGCTTTATAGTAGGCATTCTTTTTTCCTACTTGTGCACGAAGAACTAGGGGTATCTTGCTAAGATGTCGGTTTACATTTTTAGAGGTGTTGGGCTACGACAGTACTATCCATTGGGAAATCAACAAATTGAGAACAAGCCAATTTCTTACACTGCATCGACAGATTGGGGAAAAAAGATAGCCTTTTACCAGGCATTTGTACTGCATGGGCATTTGTCATTAAACCTTCAACTTCCTGTTACGACAATATGTAGTACGACCGTATGCATATGTATGCATAGAAAACGTATTTCTTTTTATAACTGAATTCATAGTTAAAAGGTTATAAATCATCTATCACGTGAGGGTATGTGCGTTGTGTGGATGGACACATCCAAAATGTTGTAACGGGAATGGAATATGATTAGTGCGTAAGCAGGTCTAGCGGAGCTATTCGAAAACCAACAAAGTATTGACAGCTTAAAACTTGTAGCCTACGACAACGGTGAACTTTTAACACTTAGGGTGAAGATGGTGAAGAGGCCACAAAAAAGGGCACTGGAATGATGATATTGTAGCTAACATCAAAATAGTTGTCCACCGTTCCAGCTGTTACATAATTAATTTTACAGAAATGTTCGGTAAAAGATATATTTTCACACATGTATGCAAGTACGTACCAAAAACAAGACTTATTTAGAAGTTATACCATTGAAATAACATTCACAACATGTTTTATTTTATAGCGTTAGCTGAAGTGCACACAGTCCTAACTAACAACTTGATTGTTTCTCAGGAGAAGCAATACACTTTGTTATCGAATGAACACAACAGACATGGGGCCTTTTCAATTATGTACTTCATAATCAAAATAGAATGTCTTACAGACTGTTTTACATTTGTTGTTAATTTTAGTGTGTGGTCTAAAGTGATTTATGCTAAATTACTTATAATGCTTAATGTCACATAGATGAATGCATTTACAGCAATTTCGCTGGATACAATTATAACAAAAATATCACCAGTTTACAAAATATGAATACACATGTTCATTCTTGTAAAATAAGCGGAAGACTTGTGGTGGTTTTCGTTCTTTGTTTGGATCTTTTGATTTACTCATGCAGGTGAGTATTTATCAGAAAAACACTGAGCGGGAACCAATACAATTAGGAATGGAGATCACGTGCGGCATTTATAAGCACTTATGAGTGCGCTCGTAACACAAGCGCGTCAGAAACATAAAACAACACGTTTTAACAGCTATGGCACAACAACAATATCATAATATTGCAACATAATGCATTGCGCAGCGCTATTCTCAACCATCCGATGCAACAACTTCTTCCATGTCACATCATAAATTTCTTTGAAGGGCGAACAAATAAGCTGCCTTCCCTTTAGTATGTGCACATTCAGCAAGAGTAGTTGTGACTGGGAAAATTTGTTCAAAATATTGTAAACATTTTATGCATTTTAATGAATATTTTCCACAATTTTGTTTATGGATTACTTGGACGTTAACTCTGCAAGCCGTAGATACTACTTCTGCCTGAATTCGGTTGCCTCTTTCAAGGGATTCGCCCATATCGCCCATTTCCATATTGTATTTATACTTCGCTCTTTAATATGCAAACAAAAGAAGGCATAGGTAATTCCAACCAAATGCGGACGTAATAAAAATTATCTGTTTTAATTTTGGATTCGTACAATTTCTCGCATGTTGAAAATATCATAGCAAGTAAGCATCAAATGTTTAAAATACTCTAAGGATGATTTAATGATTTTCAATAGACATAAAGATATGCTAACAAAAATTTTTATATTCTTGGAATTTTTATATTATAAATTTTGAATAACAATGCTGAAGAAAGAAAGAAAGACTAATCTGTCATCGGTTCATGTACAGTGCATAAGTCTTTTGTTAGAAACTTACTAAAAATTTAATTTCCCTTTACACGCATGTATGAGATATGGGATAGCTTCTCCCGTTATTGTTAATTAACAAACTTTCTATTTTTAGACTCACAACAAATGCACCTACTTGTTTATAGACGAATGCAAACGTCAATTGTTTGAAATGCTTTCACTAGACATGCCAATTGACTCGACACTGTACTGCGAGGTTACTGTCGACAACATCTAGGAGACCGCCGATGCACAGTGGTCGCGCCCATAGGCCAAAAATAAAAAAAAAATAAAGTAAATATTTTGGGTAGAATTGTGTGAATTGTTTTTGCGTTATTCCAGTTGCCCTCTTTAAGAATAGCTGCAAAAGTCAGAGCATAAAATTAATTTGGTTTTGTAACTTGCAAGTGTAGGTCGCAAATAAAACATAAGGACATTTTTAAAAAAGATCGCTTGAATATTGGATGTGTTAAACATTGTAAAGAAAGGTATTGGCTATTATTTCTGACAACTTTCAAGTTGTCGGCATATTGTGTTTATTTTATTAAATTAATGTAATACATATATGGGCAATTCCAAACAAAGGTCGACCGTGATCGAAAAATATAAAGTTGATACAATTTTTGATTTTATTATATTGACGTTCTTATGTGACATTAGTGATTCATAATTTGTGGCATATAAACTTTAGAAAAATCCCTAATTTCGGAAATAAAAAGAAGCCCCTATACGTATATATAGATAGTCATAGAAATAATGTAACGTTCAACATATTGTAATGTTCGAACCACTTAAAAATTAAATTTAAAAAAACTACCCATGATATTAAAACACTTTAAGATTGCATGGTAATTCATTCTAAATTCTAGCAACTCTTATTAAAAAAGATCTCTCGAAAACTGTGCGTTTCTTATTAACCTTGATAAAACAAAGGAATTACGTAGATTTGGAGCGGTCGAGGAAGAGATAAGTTATAAGTAAATTTTATCTATAAAATATTGAGTAAAAGAGACCGGCGGGAGATCGCAGGTTCAAACCTGGCTCCAGTCATCTTAAAAAAAAATAAATAAAATTTTCTTCCATTGTCGGCTCCCCTCGAATGTTGTTGACAGCAACTTCGCAGTATTAAGCGTCGATTCAATCGACGTGTCTAGTAAGAGCTTCTCCAACAGTGACGTTCGCATTCGTCGATAAACAAGTAGGTGCCGTTAGTTGTGAATCTAAAAATAGAAAGCGTGTTAATACACAACAACGCGAGAAGCTATCCCATACCTCATTCATGGGGTGCAAAGGGAAAATAATTTTTTTTTTTTTATTTCGCCTAAAAAGACTAAACCACGCGTGATAGTACCATTAAGGATCTATACGATTATGTAAAAGATGAAACTTAAAAATGTGTTTTTAATGTGTATGGTCACGTTCGACACCGTGAAATTGGCCGTATGTGCCTATTTTAGTATTAGTTCGTGTGTAACCTTGAATTTCACTTACGAGTTTTAGTTGCGAAGTTAATCGATTATATGATGTAAATTGCAGCTGCTAATAATTGCAAGACACTGCCATATCTTTGAAAGAACAAAGTTGCCCACAGTGGAATGGCTTAATACCTTCTTGAGCAGAAACTATAATGAGTGGTTCTAGATCATTACAGTTTTTCACCGAGCATTATATCGACTAAATTAAATTAATCAGCCACACCGACCGCCCACCGCTGATACAATCCAAATCTAAATTTTGCATTAAATCGGTTTTGTCGCATATAAATTTTCTTATCCAAGCAAAAGTGTTAAAATTTGAAACATATACTTCCTAGAAGAAATAACAGATGCGTGCTTAGTATCATCCAAATTTACATTAAAGACGTATGCAAAATTAAATCTAGTTGAAATTTTGTCATTGTAGATTGAAGTTACATGTAATTAAATAAGAATAAAGAGGCTCGAGAATCAAATGCAATCAGATATTTCAAAGAAAATGTCATATAAGAAACTTGTGCTAACTGGGAATTTCATAGCAACTACCGTCGAATCCCTTGGCGGTCATTGAGCCCATTTTAATTGTCGCACCCAGTACGCTAGTAGTCCTCACAGAATTGTAAGTAATGCTCAAACATTGCTGTGTTTACATTTGTCTGGTATACTAAGCCCAAATCGAATTGGGAACACGCAAGGCAAGTTCTTCATACAAATGTAGACATTATAGATGCAACGACATTCAACTGTAAGCCAAAGAAAGTTTTAACCAGCAACTCCCTAGATCGAACCACAGACATCATTTGTGTTGGTGCGTGCTAGGAGAGCCGACCGTGCCTTTGGAGTTTCTCCGTATAACACCAACTGGATGCATGCAGGTTATGTACAAAATTTGTCCAAACCTTATCATTCATTTGAAAGAGGGAAAGAGAAACAGCTTGAGTTCAAGGAAAAACAGAAGTAATCGCTTTTAGAAAAAGGTTATACAGTCGAGTACGGTTATAGCGAACTCCCAGAGACTTGGCATTTTAGTTCGTTATATGTGAAGTTCGTTATATCCGGGGTATAATAATAATATAATTGTAATAATAGTGTCATCTATTGAAATAAATTCTATAAAAGAAAGACTAGATTGTGTAACATCAGGGATTTCGAAATTCATACAAACATATGAAAGGGTTACTGTCGCTGAAATAATTTAAGACATTGCACAATAGGTCAAATGATCGTTATTGCAGTGCTAAATCAAAATTTTAGAGAAAATCTTTTGAATTCTGTTTTGATGCCATTACGTTAAAATTACTCCACACCATTAGGATCTGAATTATTTTTGGTAAAAAAATTAATTTGGGCTGGCAACACTCTACCAAAGTCACTTTATTGTACGGTGCTTAAGACTCGCTCGCGTAGTTGTCTTCGTTTTAATTGATAATTGTGGACATTAGGGGAAAAATTAATAGAAAGTAAACAATGATTTTCATGTAAAAAAATTAAGAATTAATGTTTTCATTCAAAAAACGGAAAAATATTTGTGTTTTGCAGGGTGAAAATCTTGCTTTTTAACATAACCTAAAAATTGTTTTGGCAATGTAAGAGCAAAAAGAAATGAATAAATTAAAGCCTTAAGAGTTAATTTCTTTTTATTACAAACTGGAGAAAAGTGCGCGTTGCGAATAATAGCGTTTTTTCTAGGCTACCACGCTATCGGAAAAAAGGATTTTTTTAAGTTTGGCAAGAGGAAAACTTGACTTGATTGTAAAGTACGTGTTGAAAAAAATTGGTGATGGTAAAATTTGGATGAGGAACACTAAATAATGTGCCACATAAAAGTGGTATTTTCCATTTTGCAATGAAAGTAATTGAAGACTGACTACAAAAATGATCCTGTGAAGTATAGTAATACTGATATGTTTATCGTACCCGTTTGAAATAAGGTTTGAAATAGCTGTTTTAAAATAGCTAAAATTTTCCAAAAACTATGGTTCTGATACATTTAAAGGACTTAATCGAATATACAGTCCTACCAGTTGGTTCCTTCTACCAGTTGGTTCCTTTGCTGCAGAATCACATTAGAAAGTCTACAAAGCAGGCAGATTTCATAATGCTCGAAAAAACAGCCGCAGGAATAATCTTGCCGATGTTTTTAATACAGCTCAGGATTAATCCGATCCAATTATATCTTCGAAGAATTCACAAAAGTCCAATCAGCAACGAAAACTTTCACAATTTCCACTTGAAGCAATATAACTGTTAAGCTTTGAAAACACGATCGGGGACATCGATGTAGGTCGTTATGTTTGATTTATGTATTCCATAGCGTAACATGTGCTTTTGGCGTCTATTACTGCGATATTTTCGCTTCAATTAATTTCGCACGGCAAAATTGGTCATTTGACCTATAGTGCATTGTAGTGTGCGTTATAACCGCCAAAAAATGTATGAAAACTAGAAAATGGGACAACAAATATTGTTCGTTATAAAAAAAGTTCGCTACAAACGATGTTCGCTATAACAGTGTAGATTTATATGTCAGTGATAACTGAAAGTTCGTTATAGGCGTACTCGACTGTAGTATGGTCTTATACATAGTATAACATAGACACGCAACTCTATGTTCCGCCGAATTAGCATACACGTATGTCCGTACAATACAAATAAGCTGATGAAGACAAAGATTGCAGGATGCAGATTCACTACAATGTAACCAACAACCCTCTTACAGCAATGGGTACGTAAAACCATATAAGTGTGCTTGGTGCTGAAGTTTTTTTTCTTCTGGAAACGGGATATTTGATTTTCGGGACAATAGTTGTAAACCGTTGTATAAAGTGGCGTCAAATGTACGTTATGATTTAATTAGTGAATTTTTTGTTTACGTATTTTTTATCAAAATTTAGGGCTTAATCAAAATGAAGACTGCGCAGGGATTACTCGTTACGTATTTGCTTCATACCTGCGTTTCTATTCTGTACAACTCACATAAATACCTTAAACGAAAAATTAATGGCTTCATTACACATTTTAGATCCGTCATTCTGTTTTGGCCTTAACTTTGAAAAAATTTGGAAATTTTTGGTGGAAAGGAAGGTGCAAGCTCGTATTGAGGAAAGCCCCGAAACATGCAATGGCGAGACGACGTTCTCAGCAGTTTGTGATGTCTAAGCTGGCTTTTACATAAGTTACTCTTTTTCAATTAATTACACTGTGATAATTTTTTTTTAATTTAAGTTACACGGCCGGACTCATAAGTTTTTTGAGTATCATGATCCCTTCATACAACATTTTTTTAGTTTTATTTAAATAAAGCATTTTTTTAAGGGGTTAAATAGATGTTTGACAAGTTATATTTGGGTTTCAGATAAGCTTAACTTAATTAAAACAACTTTGTCGAAGACGGCTTATCCGAAAACCCAACTTTAGTCAGCGAAAATTGAATTAAGCTCATATACCACTACCCTAGACCAAGGATTTTAAAATTATAAGTGAGCTTATGGTTAATTAAACCAAATAAAATCGTCTCTATGACGTCTACTTTTGCGGAATTAAATACAAAATTTAAATCAAAAAACTAAATTAAGTTAAGAACCAACAATATTTTCACTGCGATAAATAATTGTTTAATGCGCATTAAGTAACTTCATTAGATCAAATCTGAATTTCCATGGTCACATATGTATATGACAGTCGTACGTTGCAATGAAATATAAAGGGCCCTTTACACTGGCAGACTTGTCTGGGAGACAAAAAATCCCTGTAAACATCTGCCTTCCCCTTTACACTTCAGACGTATCTGTCGAACTTTCATTTTTATCCAGCAGTCAACATGAACGGTGTACCGGAACATGCCTAATATTCGTATTTTATTTTTACAAAGATTAGCACAACACTTTTTGAATGTTAATTTCTTAAAATATTTCTCCATTTGATTTTTATTTGTATATTCTAACTAGTTTCACAATTTTTTTATTTTCTAATTTTTCTTTCACACGAAAAAAAAGTCTGTCGAACCCGTCCCTACATTACCAGACATGTCTTCCTAGATTTATGAAAATCAAAAGCGTTTTGATTTTTTACAGACAAGTCTGCACAGATCGAATACATCGCCCTAGACTAGGGGATAAGTCTGGCCAGACATTATATCTCACAGACTTTTTCTGCCAATGTAAAGTGGGCTTAAATTTCACTGTGGAACATAAAAATAATAAGGTGTCGAGAAAAATATACGCGTATCGGCGTTTTGAATGTTTATGTCTGGGGATAATCATGCGATCATAATGCGGCATAGGAAATCTTGCGATCCTTACAATTTAGGTAAAGTATGTGTTGGCAATTTTACGTTATGCTACGAGGAACATCTTTGTATTGTCTTTAAATATACTTATGTATATATCTGTCTGTCTTATTACTTGCAGAGATTCATTATAGAGATAAGTGATACTTTTATGATATACAGATATTTATTTACGGACAACGTTAAATAAATGATCACCTGAATGACGAGCTTATTTTTTACTTTAATATATTACATATATATATAGATTATTGTGTAGTCTTAAGAATTTCTTAGTTTTTTAGTTATTACTTTTTAACTGTTTCATATAAAAAAAGCCCAATAAATAAAACTTAAGCTTCGTCTGTTCGAAAAGTGTTTGTTTAAACCTCACTTAGGCGATCTTGTTTTGTTATACACTATGGTGCAAAAATGAGCCAATGTTTTAAACAAAGTATGTAATTATTTTTTTTTATAGATTTTATTAAATATCACAATTTTCGTTAGTGAATCAAATGATACATCAAATTTGGCTAACGATCAGAAAGTGTTTTTTTTTATTGTTTGATATTTTTGGTCAAATTCAGTCGATCTTATTGATTACACAAGGGAACAAGGTATTTGTTGTTTAAGAACTGAATATTGTTTTAAAGGTAATTTGGGACGCTGAATCCAAATCTGCACTTGGTTTTTTTGTATCAGCTCGACTTTTCGCGATATACCGTTATGTCCATAACTAAGGCACTTCCACTACAAATATTTAAATAACTTGAAAACGGTTCACCATATTCAATTAAAAAAAAAACTTAAACTCGTCAACAAAATTATCTTTAATCCGTGCCTACATTGTTTTTAATTTGGCTTAGTAGTTTCAGAGATATCGTTGTAGTTTTAAAAAATAAAACAAAAAATTTACAAAAAAAAAAAAAATTTTGTTTTTTAAAAATTCATAAAAAAAATTATTGCAACAAAAATCACAGTGTTTGTCTTAAAACATTTAGTTTAATATAGTGTGAATGAAATGAGCTTTATTTCATTAAAATATCTGCACAACTTTTGATTTTGTCAACAATTTACTGAGATAACTAAATTTACAAAAATCACGATATCCATACAAAAATAACATTTATTAATATGTTTGTGAAAGTGTAACTCGAGCAAACCTTAACGGATCGTTATGAAAATTTATCAGTATTAATATATTTCGAAACGAACTTATGGGATTGTAAATGGGCGGAATAGCCCCACCCCTTCTGGTACCTCCCATACAAAATTACCTATTTTTGGATAATTAATATATCTTCGATAGCTGCCAAACAGACTACCGGAGGATATTGAAATTTGGTCAGTTTATTTTTCTTGCAAAAGTAGACAAACCCTAGAAAAACCGAAAGCGTTGCCATACCCCTTCTGGTACCTCATATACAAATGACCGAACTCACCCCAATAGTCTTACATACATATCTTTTTTGTAAGTACACTGAATTCAGTCAAACTATGCGGAAGTTTTACGGTTATGAAAATATAAATCAGGAATGAATTTGCACTATATAGGATCACCCCTTCTGGTACCTCCCATACAAAATTACCTATTTTTGGAAAATTAATATTTTTTCCTTAACTTCCAAATTGAAACCTGCCGATTAATTAAATTTTGTCTGTTAATTAATATTGTAATAGGAGGCAAAACTAAAAATTAAACTATAAATAAATTTGCAAATTTGTCATGATTTTTAAAAATACAAAATTTTAATTTTTTTTTGGGTAAAAACAAAAAATTGCGAAAAATCTGTTATCACCGAATTTAGCATAACTCATTCAATTTTCAATCGATTATTATGTACATACATGTTTTAGAAAGCTATCTTAATATGATATTCAATAAAGCTAATAAAAATAACAATTTGCCCCCAACCGATTAACTTTCAGCGTGAAGAAAATTAAAATGTGTAATTTTTTGTGTATTTTTTTTTGAATAAAACAGCCGTTACTCAGTCATTTTTTTTTGTAATATTAAAAAATTTGATTTTTTTTCAAAGGTAACAACGATATCTTTAATAAAAAAATAAAATTTTAAAATCCGGCTTATGAAAAAAAAATTATGATTTTTTGAACTATAATTTTTTGGAAAAAAGTCGAAAATACGATTAGTACCTGTAACTTAAAAATTCGAGCTGATGGAGAAAAATGGAGATTAGATTTGAAATCAGCGACCCCAAATTAGTAAAAAACAGCTATCGAATTCCAAACAACACTCAAAAAGTTCAATTTTGTTCCCTTGTGTTATATATCAAAATTTACGTTAGTGTATCAAATGATACATCAAATTCGGCTAACAATCGGAAAAAGTGTTTTTTTTTTTTTGTTTGATATTTTTGATCAAATTCAGTGTGTCACGCACTAGGATGACGAGTAAGTAAGTAAGTAATCTAAAATATGCATCTGTAGAAAATATAAAGCAATAACAAAAATATAGTTTACTTAACTGTATGTATATATAAGCAAACCACTTTCTAATTCAGATCATTGGCACACTTTTGCTCCAATGTTTTGCTCATCTAAATTAAATAATTAATCTAGTATCCTTTTGCTTTCTTTAACTGATCCATCCTATTTGGCGTATATTTACAAAGTTTAGCAACATAATATGCAGGAATTTTGTTTCATTCAGGATGAACCCTCTTCCACAGTTTATTAATACTTTTCGGGGCTTTTTGGTATTCTGCCAGCCAGCGCTTTAAATAAGCTCACAGGTTTTTTCAATCGGGTTCAGATCAGTACTTTGCGGTGGCCACTCCCTGACCCCAAACTTCTGCGAACAAAGGCATTCCTTGGAAATTTTTGCAGAATGTTTTGGGTCGTTATCATGTTCGAAGATGGCATTCTTTGGTCTATCTGGCATTTTGGCTAGGGTTAGAGGCAAATTATCTTGCAAAATGCGAAGATAGTCTTCCTATCGCATGATGCCTTCGATTCGTATAAGTGGTCCCACACTATCTGGGGTTACACATACCCATACCACAATATAACCGCCGAATTTTATAAAAACTATAAAAAAATCATTACATACTTTGTTTAAAACATTGGTTCATTTTTGCACCACAGTGTATATGTATGTGTAAATCTCCTCAGCGATTATTTCACTTCAATATACTTCACAACTTTGCCGTTCTTCCATACTGAGTATATACTGATCACTATTTTGTGTCTAAAGTAATGATGGGAAGATAGCAGGAGTAATTGGTCATGTTGTCAACCCGGCATACCGAGTTATTTGGCCACCCATCAAGTACACATATTTTTATACGCATGTGCCCTTGTGTACGTGTGTAAATATAGTTATGAAAGAATTTAGATATTATGCATATTAAAGCGGACTATTTGTCAACTTTATACTGATAGGTTTCAAGGACAGAACGAGGCAGGAGACGAGACGACATTGAAAATGAATGAGTTTAAAATCTGTTTGCGTGCTTTGAAAATTTGCCGACATGTCAATCAAAATGGCAAACACGTGCTAGTCGAGAGGATACAAATCGAAAGGAAATATGTCTTTGATATTGCCCAACAAAACGTAATTCGTATTAAGATTAATCGCATCTCGATCATTCGTGGGGCATCGTGGTTTAAAGCATCGACATACTAACCCATATGTTAACTGTTAAGCATGAACTGCAAAATAACAAATTGTTTGTCTTTATTGTTTGGTTCAGTTAGCGACAACACCGCAGATCAGTTCGTTTCTTAAGTCTTAAATTTAAGCTCTTAGGATTAGCTATTAGAATATCGAGACGTCCAAGATGACGTCCCAAAAACCAATTCCCTTGGAAGCAATCTTACACTGGGACGAACTGTGTGAGACGGCTGAACATATTAAATGTTGATCTATGGATTGTGAAAGACCTAGAATCTCTCTCCTCAATTCGATTTTTGGCCTTGGTGGGGTCCGCATAAGGCGTTTCTAAATTTGTCCATCCACATTCTAAAACAAACTTTCACTCCCCATACGAGCGCCAAATTTAATAAACCTAGAGGAAAAAGCTAAGCAAAATTCTTTGTGTTCACCTTTTCAAAATTTATTAGGTAATTTTGGTTTAAACTTACTTGCTACATTTCAATACATAGTAAAGTATGTAATTTACCTTTGATTGACTTATTTAATAATTTAAAAAATATCTTCACCCATCAATTTCGGAGATATATATAAAATAATTTAGATTATTTTGGTAAGAGTGGTTCTAGTCGTAGAACTTAAAAATCTTTGGAATTCAATTAAAATAACTTATAGCTATATCTTTGGATATTATTTAAAAAGGGATAACTTGAATAAATGGCACATTTTAAATCATAAATTAATTAACCCTATAGGATAAAGCAAAGTAAAATTCTTTGTATCATTTCAAATTTTAGTATGTATTTTTGGTATAAGCTTACAATACATAGAAATGTGGCAAGAATAACCTTTGACTGACTTATTTAAAAATTAAATAAATGAATTCATCAATCTATTCTGTAGAAATATTTAAAACGGTTTAGATTATTTTGGTATGAGTGGTTCTAGTTATAGAACTAAAAAATCTTTGGAATTCAATTAAAAAAACTTATAGCTATATCTTTGGATATTATTTGGAAAGGGATAACTTAAATAAATGGCAAGTTTTTATTCATAAAGCATACAAAAATAATGCGTATTTATGGCACGTCGCATTTAAAGAGTTCGAGTCAAGGGTGTGCAATTCATTTCTGCTTCATATACATTGAAACGATTTTCTCCAGTATATTATCTATGGATTGATTCTCCTCCCTAAACTTCTCCATGACTTTCGAAGGCACAATCCAATTGAGAAATTCCTCCACATTCAGCCGCATTCGATCCAAATGCGAAAATTTCAGATCGTCACAGGCATTTCGGTTGGCTAACTTAAGCGCAGCAATAACGACGTTGTCTATTAACCGTTTTTCAAAACCTAACTGTTGCAGTTTTTGATCCGATGATATTTTTTTCAACAAAATCGCCATAAGGAATCTAATGTGCGAAAGAGTTTGGGCCTCGCTTTCTTGAGCATCTTGTGCTGTAACACTTATTGTGCACTTTTTGCACTCGAACTGGTGGGCTTCTAGCTCTATTTTGATTTTGAAGAAGACATGGCATCCTTCACACATGTACGGTTTTAATTGATTGTGGATCTTCTTCATGTGGGTTTTTAGGTGGGCCAGCTGCGAGAAAGCCACCTCGTCGTCTTTGCACAGCAAACAGTTGAAGGGCTTTTCACCGGTATGTTTTCTGACGTGCAGTTTAAGAACACTGGAGTGTGCAAATGTCTGGCAACAAATCTGGAAAAACATTTGATTCATATTCGTTAAGGTCAAGGGTATACTCCTTTTTAAATATCCTTAATCTACTCACTCTGCATTGGAAAGGCCTTTCCCCAGTATGCATACGCATATGAACATTAAATTGTGATTTTTGGGAGAACATAGAGTTACAAATCTCACATATATGAATCTTTACGTTTGTATGGATTTTCATGTGTGCCACCATGTCATCTTCTTCGAAGGGCTTTTTACAGATGTTACAGTCCATCTGCTTCATCTTGAAGTGCATTTTATGAACGTGCGCCTTTAAAAGGACTTCGTTGGCAAAGTACACCCTACATATTTCACAGAAACAGTCCGGAGTTTCCTCGTGTCCATGGATATGAGCTTTCAAATTGGCTGTTGTTGAAAAGCGCGCTGAGCATAGTTCACATTTGAACTGTTTAGGCGCGTCTTGGTGATGCGATATCAGGTGTTGGTTTAACTGAGGAAAAAACAACTACGAAATTAATTGGATTTTTGAAACCATTAGCATTTTTTTACCTGGCCACCTCTAGCAAATCGTTTATTGCATTGTTGGCAAGCATATGGTTTTTCCCCCGTGTGAAGACGCATGTGAAGTCGTAATCTTTCTTTTAGTGCAAATGTCTTTGGGCATTCTTTGCAGGCAAATTCCTTTTGTTTTTTATGAGCAGCAGTAATGTGGTTTCTTAAATTAATCTCCTGTCTGTAGGTTTTTTCGCACAGCTCACATTTGTAAGGCTTTTCCGATGTATGTATGAACTTGTGTCTACCGAGATCGGACTTTCCGCGGAATACCTTGAGACAAATCTCACACTCATAGCTTTTACGTGACCTTTTCACTGGATTCTCTGTAGGCGACACTGCAGCGTTAAGGTTACACTTTTCTTCCTTCCCGACGTCTGGGTTTTCATTTTTACTATTTGCAGTGCAGGGCTCTGAATCTTCATCGCTCTCCTCATTATCGCTGATAACAACATTCTCTACGTTATTCAGTTCCACAACTTCTGGGTCCTCTTCTCCATCTGTTACGCAAAGTTCATCTAGAATCGCCTCCTCTTCGTCTTCATTCAAAAGAGAAAAGTGTTTTTGATTGGAGGGAGGGGATGACAAGGAAACACCGCTGTCAGCCAGAACAGATGACGCATCTTCTTTAGATATCGACCGGCGACTGCGTACCATGTTCAAAGTTATTAAATGATATTACAACCAAATCTCAAGCGAGCACACACCTTCACCGATATTGGGATTTACTATTCAAATTGTTAATTGTTTAATTTTATTAATTATTTACATGCGTATGGAATACATACCAACACCTTTGTTAGAATTGTTAAATACTTTGAATAACTGCAAAAGAAAATTTAAATCAGATAAAACTTCCATCAGTTTATTATACACAAAAATGCTATTTTACAATTGCAACCAAAAATGTAACGTAGAAGCGCTGATTGCCTGAGTATCTTCATGAATACTGTCAAATTCAGAATGTTCTTTACCGAATTTTAAAATGCATCGCCTATGTGTTGCTCAATAATAAAGTGGAGTTTTTTATCTTTGTTGTATTTTGACACATTCCAAAACAATTGTGTCAACAAACGACGCAGCGCTCCCCAGATATCGGCAGAATGTCATTAAGACTTAAATTATACTGAATTTTGTTTTAAAGACCAATTGGCCCAATTCTTATGAGCGCTGAAGGGCCCTTATCATAGCTACATATGTTCAAACATTGCCACCTCCCTCTCCTCGCTATGTGAATACAAACAAAAGCAATAATAAAATATACATACATACTGACAAAGTTTGCTTCCTTAGTCTTTTGTTTGTTTGAACAGCGATTGGAACAATGACACAGAAGACACGTTTATCAAATTAATTATCTTAGAAGGCTTTTCACTGCAAATAACGCTTCGATAAGGGGACTTTATCGGTGATCCCAATGATAACAGAGGTAATAATGAATTTATTTAGCTGTGTTCCTTAACATTTATACAACCTTTTCGATTGCTCTTTCGTTCTTAGTTTTCTGCACCCGTTGCAATATTTTCCGCTCGTTGTTCTCGCCTTTTTGTTTTTCTGTTCATTTTAATTTGAACGGAGGCTAGTAGAGACGTCGTCTGTTTCGAAACTGATTTCATTATGGCACCTATTTAACATATGGAAAAGCGAACAACGAAAATAACTCAGCGAATTTGAAATGAAGCACACAATATCAGCAACAACAGTGGCAAAGCAACGAATATAAAATAAAGAAAAAAATGTAAACAATATGCTCTTCTTTGGCAGAGGGTAAGTATGGGAGGTGGTAGTAAGTAGTGTAATGAAGTACGAAAAATGTTCTGGCAACAAAAACCAAAGCAACAAAACAAATGTCGGCGATAAAAGCACAGACCAGTCAGTCACACACACGCTTGTTGGACTATAATAAGAAAATCAAAACAAAAAGAACACAACGTGTGGCAAAACCTCTGTACACCACGGCCTAACAACACACTCGTGGCTTGTCATACAACGACAACAACAACAAAAGCAGACGTCACTAGCAGCGATGGCAACGATACCTTGCAATACTTTGAGCGCCGCTGTGCTGTAGATTGTTGTGCATATGCATAGCAGATGTTCAATGATGGGTAGGGTAGTCATCAATACAACGGATCCGCAAAAGTACAAGCGTTTGTTGTGGACATTACCTCTTTTCTTTCTACAAAATCTACATTAGTGAGTAAACGAGTTTGGGACACCCTCCACCATTAATCACATTAAACTGGAGATATGTGTGTGTGTGTGTGTGTGTGTGTGCAATGCCCCGTAAAATTGGGTCTAACTACGGTCTATGCATGCTTTGATAAGCCCCCACCCAGAAATCTTTTCAAATACAATTAATGATAATTTCTTTGTTGGTGAGGAAGTGAGATGTTAACAGCGACGAAAAGCGGTGAGCTACTGTTTGTTGTTATGACGCAAAATAGAATCCAAAATGTAGCTACATTTGTAAACAATATGCCTTAGTCGCCGTTAATCGTTTATTGGGAAGCTACTGAGGCAAATTGGCCGTGCCTATTGTGCGATGACTTTAGGAACAGTCATCGCAGATGTAAAGTTTGTGACTATAGTCTTTTGTATTTCGTATGTATGCATGTAGATAATAGCGATAACATAATTAAGATTTCAATTAAAATTATAAAACAAAATATCTTCCACCATATTTGTCAAATCGACAAATGTAAATATAAAAAAAGAATAGACCGACTTACCACCTTCCTCAGTTTTGTAGTTTCAATCCCTTCTCTCTGCTGAAATTCGTGTAGTTTCGGGAGTTATTTGTTGTACGCTTAAAATAAAAAGAACAAAATACATATTTTAGAGATTCTAATGAGTAAAACTATTTGGATTTCATTACAATCCAAGTGCCACCAGGGGGGTTTATTTCCTCCCACTAACCACACCAATTGGTGTATATGTTTTTCATAGACAACGGTATAAACACTAAAACAGGCAGTTGCAGGCAAACCATATTAATTTAAAATGTTCGGATATCTACACACACAATTACAAACGTTGTTTAACAAATGTTACGCAAAAAGAAAACGATTAAACTAGCTAAAATTAAAGAATTTTATCACAATATTCACTTAACCCACACATAACGGCTCTTTCGTACAGCGTTCTGTTCAATGCACTACTCTCAGACAATAAATAATGAAAAATGAGATTTAGTGCTGCAAAGCGTTAAAAAAAACTCTGCAATTGTCAATATATTCTGTAGTGTTGCGAAGCGAAAAATACCTTGGCATTTGTGTACTTTTTTTATTCGGGACAAATATGTAATTAATAACGATGATTTTGTTTAGAATTCAATTGATTTTTGTTTTCATTTAATATAAAAACATATTACTTGAGTGTTTTTGCCAATTAAATTCGCATTTAAGACAAAAAAAATACATAAAATAATAAGCTGATAATCCGAAAAACACATATTTTGTTCAAATATGTATGTACGAAAAACAAAAAATTTTTATCATTGTTTGAGAGTGTGTTTTTCTGCAAATTAGGGGAATAGAATACATTTAATGGCTCCATGTTGCCCAATATTACAGTATATTATTTTAATAGAATTTTGCATATGAACGGTTGTCGGCTGATAAATCTGTCGAAAAATCAATACCTAAAGGGCTTTGTTAAGTTTTAAAAAGTACAAAGACCAAGATTTTAATATTTTTTATATGTTACTAAAATATGCTGCTAGTAAAGCTATGTACAGACGCTTGTCAGATCTGCTAATGTACTGACATGGATAGTGTTGCCAATATAATTGTTTCTCTGGGCGTGGTGTATTTCTCAGATGAAAAATCTTCGCGTATCTAACAATTAAAAGTGTTTGGCGAATATCTTACAATAACTTGATAACGGCAACATATTATCTTGTAACGACTGTCAGACGGTTGGCAATATTGTTTTGTTTTACAATGTCTGGGCAATGCTTTTTCTGACAACAATTTTAAGTTCACATGTTGTTGTTGTTAGACAGTTTCTGATCATTATTCTGACAAAAATGTAATATCTGGAAATCGTAGCTCAACTCTATACTTAATTGTAATATAAAAAAGTATTTTCACATTTTATGTGTCAATTGGTTCTTAAATCGTCAGATTTATATTTGTATTAAAAAAAATTAAAATGTCCTTGATAGGAAACCAATAGAAACATACAACTATTTTGTATAAAAGTCTTGCATTTAAACCCTATTAAAAAAATAAATATGTCTTGTTTCCCTCGTTTTCACTAACAATTTGATGGAGTCACGAATTAATCTCTTTTCAGTGCAACGATTAAAAATGAGCTCCTCCTTTACTTATTTCCTATGTATATCATTCAAATTCCACAACATGAATGATAACATGATCGCTGCGAACAATGATTCCAAACTGGTGAAATTTTGACGAGAGATGCATGCATCAAATTTGACGTCTAAATTAATCGCAGTTGGTACATGTTCAAATGCCATCTCTGATACCTTAGAGGGAATGTTCCATTCCATGTCGTACCTATGGTTGTAGTGGACGCAAGAGCGCCACACGCGACCATAATCACAATTTATTTACATTTTTGAGGTAGTCATTTAGTTTAAGGTAACTCACAAAATATTTACCATCTTTTACTATAATTAAACTAATGACAACTGGTTTTGATGTAGCTACAAAGAAAAAAAGGACATAATGGCCGGTGTATTGTTTGAGGATATTTTTAATGTGAAAGACATGGACCCCGAAGGCAAGAAGTTCGATCGTGTTTCCAGGCTGCATTGTGAATCAGAGTCCTTTAAGATGGACCTGATATTGGATATCAATTCGTGGCTATATCCTATGGAACTGGGTGACAAGTTTCGTCTAGTCCTGGCCACCACACTGAGAGAAGATGGCTGTCCCGACACCGGCGAATACAATCCCTTGGAGCAAGAGGGCACACGAGCAGATAGCTTCGAATACGTTATGTTTGGCAAAGTTTATCGCATTGAGGGCGATGAAGCGCACAATGAAGCATCCTCCCGACTATCTGCCTATGTTTCCTTTGGCGGCCTCCTGATGCGGCTGCAAGGCGACGCCAACAATTTGCATGGCTTCGAAGTTGATCAACAAATGTATTTATTAATGAAAAAATTGGCATTTTAAACTGCGGTTACCACTAAAGGCCAAGTTTGTAGACAAAATTTTGTAATAAATTACTTTTATGAAGTTGATGTCTAAAGTGTTTGGAAAATTTATGCAATTGGATATGTTATGTTTCTTATGTCCAGTTGTCGTGTTTTTTCAAAACAACTAAAGTATTGGATTTTTTCCAACATCGGTCGATAGAATAGAGTAAACTGGAGTTAGCCAATTGCAAATCAGAATGCTATAAAAATTGCCATGGGGTGTATTTTCCTTCAATTGATACTGGAAGATTTATTAGAGATTTATTAAAATGTAGCATGTAGCAATAAATTAGCTAGGCATTAATAGATTCAAAATTTTGACATGAATGTGGGCAATTGAATGTTCACATATGTGACAGCCGTACGTTTCAAGGAGATAAGAAACAATGAAAAACTTATTTTTTTATTACAGTCGAGTACGGTTATAGCGAACTCCTAGGGGCTAGGCATTTAAGTTCGTTATATGCGAAGTTCGTTATATCCGAGGTATAAAAAATGATATCAATCAACTTTAAAATAAATCAAACAAATCTTCAGTAATAACAACAACAGAATAACATTTCTGTATCTGTTTGAAAGAAATAACGTTACTGTTGCCGAAATAATTAAAAACATTGTAGGGAGTTCGTTATAACCGTGTATGAAATGTATGAATACTGAAAAATGGGACTACAAATACTGTTCGTTATACGTAAAGTTCGCTATAAAGATGTTCGCTATAACAGTATATATTTATGTATATGAAGTAATGAAGCAAAACCGTTGGGACCAGATAAGGTGTTCGTTATAACTGAAAGTTCGTTATAAACGGTGTTCGTTATAAACGTACTCGACTGTACTCCTTAAAACTTTTTGTGTAATACGTTTTTGTGTAAGAGAGAAGAAATCTACTGTACTGAACGATCCTAAATTATAATCAAATAAACAAAACTGTTGTGATATTTTTTTTTCTTGAATTTGAATCTTTTCATATTGTGTTGTTTTAATATAAACCATATATGATTATCGGTTATGTAATGATTAAAATAAATAAATAAATAAGATATTATGATAAGAGTGAACTTGTATCATCAGTAAATATGATATTAAAATAAATAAAGTTTCCAGCACACAAGAATTGAATTTTGCAGTCCGTTAAATCCACACGGAAACTAAGATTTGCCTTGGACCTTTTATGTACAATGTAAGTACTATTTGTCTTTACCAATACAAGTCAGAAAATTTTTTTTTTCAACTTCTAAATTTTAATTGCTTGAATGACTTTGTCCATTCGGAATTTCGGATCGGCCGTGGCATGATGGTTAGAACACGCGACTACCATGCGGGAGATCACAGGTTCAACTCCTGGCTCCAATCATCTTAAAAACAAAAAAAAAATTCTTTTATTGTCGGCTCCCCTCGAAAGTTGTTGATAGCAACTTCGTAGTATCAGTGTCGAGTCAATCGGCATGTCTAGTAAGAACTTCTCAAACAGTGACGTTCGTATTCGTCGATAAACAAATAGGTGCCGTTAGTTGTGAATCTAAAAATAGAAAGCGTGTTAATTCACAACAGCGCGAGAAGCTATCCCATACCTCATTCATGGGGTTTAAAGGGAAACTAAGTTTTTTTTTTAAGTGTAATGTAAGTGTAATATATGTATACTTGAAATACATAAAACAAAATGGAAGATGCGGAGCGACAAAAATAATACAGCTTTTTTTAAATTGTTTTTAGGTCAGAGAGATGAAAACTGACACACCATGTAAATGTATCCTGAATTTAAATTTCATATCTGCTAACGTGGCGAATTAAATTCAGCCCCAAGAAATAAATATAGGTTTGACAAAAAAGTACAGTAATGTATGTATGTGAATAAAGTCTTGATAGGGTTGATTGATTGCTGGTAAGGCAAATTGTGAGTGATTGTTGTTGCCTTAATCAATTTGCCTGAGAACCAGTAGTAGATCCAATAGGAATTATAGATGTGGACTGGATTTCGCTGTTTTGCCCTTGTAGGCCGATGTGAAGGTTAACACCTGCGAGAGCTGAGAATAGGGTTAAGTCCAAATAATAACTCAAGAAGTTTAAGAAATTATTTGGATAGGGAATAAATAAAAAGAGGTTGGGACTAATTAGGTTTAATTCAATTATAATTTTATTGTGGAATCATAGGTGCTTACCGTGTGAGTTGAGCTGAGAAACTAACTTTTTACATTTCATTTAACAAATTATGTAGTTTGACTAAACGGTTTCTTAAAGTTTCGTTAATTTTATGTTCAACAATTCGCAATAAACGAAGTGTTCTTTTAAAACAACTTCTTAAAGGGTTTCTAAAAAGTACATTTTATTTCACGTTTGGTAATTTTGACCGTTACAATAATTCAAATCAATTAAATAATTACACTATGACACAAAATCAAACTTTTTGAAAAACACCCGAAAGTGACTATATAGGTTCGATAGTACAACCGAAGCTGAGTAAAACCCTAGCTCAGTTTGGCTAGATTTTTTGGCCCTCGTAACTTTTTGAAATCCCTTGGATCCCTTGAAAAAAGGTGACATGAGTTTTTGGCCAACAGTTTGTACAGTTTTTAATCTAGCTCTTTCTCTTCTTAAGCAAAGTTGTAGCTAAAAGTCCGCTTAAGAAATTGATATAATAAAATTTTCCAAAAAAATTAGACATTCCTCGTTTATTTTCAAAAAACTTCAAAAAATATTGTAATTTTTTCACTATTTTGTATATAAGTCGTAGGGAGTCCAGATTTTTTGCATACTCTATTCAGTGAAATTGTAGTTTAGGTAACACCGAAAAACTTCTCTGAACAAACCCATGCAATCTGAACAAGTCTAGGGGTATTAAATGGCTCTCAAAACACACTACCTACTTTAAACTTACTTACTTAATTTCCCTTTGCACCCCATGAATGAGGTATGGGATAGCTTCTCGCGTTGTTGTGAATTAACACGCTTTCTATTTTTAGATTCACAACTAACGGCACCTACTTGTTTATCGACGAATGCGAACGTCACTATTTGAGAAGCTCTTACTAGACACGACGATTGAATCGACGCTTAATACTGCGAAGTTGCTGTCAACAACATTCGAGGGGAGCCGACAATGAAAGAAAATTTTTTCTTTTTCTTTTAAGATGACTGGAGCCAGGTTTGAACCTGCGATCTCCCGCATGGTAGTCGCGTGTTCTAACCACTATGCCACGGCCGGTACCTACTTTAAACAAATCAGTTTTTTAGGAGTTTTGGGCCATTGTGCAAAGTTTTTGCTTGGTATATTTACCAAAAACTTACTTATTGTGTAACTGAAGAACTTCTGTAAACAACCAATATGATCGGTATACTCCACCCTTTAATTGTTCACAAAGAGCATTAGGGTGTTCCTTACAAGGCATTTTTTCGAATTTCTTTGCACAATGGCCCAAAACTCCTAAAAAACTGATTTGTTTAAAGTAGGTAGTGTGTTTTAAGAGCCATTCAATACCCCTAGACTTGTTCAGATTGCATGGGTTTGTTCAGAGAAGTTTTTCGGTGTTACCTAAACTACAATTTCACTGAATAGAGTATGCAAAAAATCTGGACTCCCTACGACTTATATACAAAATAGTGAAAAAATTACAATTTTTTCCAAGTTTTTTGAAAATAAACGAGGAATGTCTAATTTTTTTGGAAAATTTTATTATATCAATTTCTTAAGCGGACTATTAGCTACAACTTTGCTTAAGAAGAGAAAGAGCTAGATTAAAAACTGTACAAACTGTTGGCCAAAAACTCATGTCACCTTTTTTAAGGGATCCGAGGGATTTCAAAAAGTTACGAGGGCCAAAAAAATTTTGGTAGCCAATCTAGCCAAACTGAGCTATGGTTTTACTCAGCTCCAGTTGTACTATCGAACGTATATAGTCACGTTCGGGTGTTTTTTTCTCTGTTGCACTGTGTTATAAGTAGAAACGTAGTTTATACAGTATGATTTTATAATGATGTTCGTTGATGGCACGATCTGTTATTAAATACACTTTTCGACTTAAAATATTTTGAAAACAAGAAAGCTAAAGTATTTAGCCCAAAAGAATACGGATTGTCTAGAAACAAAAAAATAAAATGTCCGATTCGAGCACAGTGCTATCGGAGCTTATAAAGAGATTTAAGCTGAGCTATACATTTTGAGTGAATCCAGTATTAGGTAGACAGTTCTTTCCCCCTACATCTATACAACGTACAGACGGATTCGAAGGGAACGGACATTTTAGTTTGTTATAAGCGTTACTTTATATTCGAAATATTTATTTTAAATTTTAAAGAGAAAGTTTAAACATTACATTTGGAAAACTAAAAAATAATATATTTAACAATACATATGTATGTACCTCAAAACTAAAATATAAAAAATATTTTTTTCAATTGTCTAGAGTTATTAACGAATTCAGATTGCCCGTTGTTTATTTCCAAATAGATAGTCAGTGTTGCGGCCAGATTTGGAAATATAATATTATCGAATATATTCTAGGAATATCTTAGTATGAGGATATCTACATACTATGTACTTTACAAGAAGTTACCCTTCTCCTTGGTATCTGTTTTATGTATCAGTGTTTAGGTTAAGAAATCTCTGTCTAAATTTCCATGAAATTGTTAATCATTAAACCGCATAGAGAGTAGTAGGTGGAAACATTTGAAAAATCATCCATTGCAATGGGCAATGGAATGCGATGTGTTTATTTGTTATAATACGTATGTATGCACATTGATATCTACAGGCAGACACACACGAATACACACACGCCAAAAACCTCGATTGTTTATAATTTTCTAAACAATTTTCACTTCATTTTTGTCTACATAGGTGTTGGCATCTAAGGATGATTGGCTGTATCCATGTACGCACCACAACATTTAGTATGCTGAGATGTGTTTTATGGGGCAGAGCTCTAAATTAGTGTTGTCGGCTGGAAAAAGAAGGAGGCAAAACTAGAAAGAACTCTTGATCTTGTTTTCATTTCCATGAGGCAGCGCATTGCCGCAGCAAAAACAAGTGAAATGTTTACAAGGTGCGAAGAAATTTATTAAACAAAACAAATGTATATATTTAGATTTTAATGTATACAAATCAAATGTTTTACTTCTTCTGTACCACATCGACACATCTAAACACAAGTGCCTCCTCCATACAAGAAATGTTACGAATCTATAGCTGCTATTTCGAAAGCCTCTCGTTTGTGGGTTTCTACTCGATGGCGAAAAGATAGTAACATCCAACTGTTTAAGCTGTTGGCTTTTGCAGTTCAGCTACAGACAATTTAAAATTAAATTCAGGAAATGATGTGGGACTGAGGAGGCTACTGTCAATGTGCAGAATTTCATTTGTAAAGGATTAGATGATAGACATCGCGGTGTAGTTGGGATATTTTATGATTTATCCAAAGCATTAGATCTTATTGATCACGATTTATTAATACAAAAGATTAAAGTGTATGGCGTATATGGTAAAGAGCTGCTGCTCTTTAAAAAATACTTGCTTCAACGGCAACAATTTGTTTAAATCGAAGAACATAAAAGTAAGTATGGAGTTCCCCAGGGAAGTGTATTACGCCCTTTATTGTTTTCAATATACATATATAAATGACTTAAAAAAACTTGGTTTGCATGGTTAGGTGTTTATATACGCTGATGATATCGCAATTTTTTTTCCGTATAATTATGAAATGGCTATAAAACCATACATGGAACATGATGCTAGTCTGTTACTGGAGTATACATGTATAAACAAACTTTAGACCCCGCTGCCGTTTTGACAACAGTTTTAGTATTTATTAAGATGGTCAGGAAATATTTGAGGTAAATACAATATTTGGGTTAATATCTTTAAAGTAATCTATTGTGGGATCTTTATATTCAAAATTTGAAGTCTAAATTTGCACCTGCTTTTGGTTTATTATATATATGATAGCTAAGTAATTAAAGTGACTTTGAACAAGAAATAACAGTAATTTAAGAGTAGCTATCTGTCGATCTGAAACAACTAAACAACGCGTTGAACACTCTGGTAGTAGCGAATATAATGTTTTGTCACAATATTTAAAAGAATTTCTATGTTTAAATCAAGCTCTGATTTGTCATTTTGTTAAGAAATTTAGATGAATTTTTAATTACAATGCCGATTTTGCAAATGTATATATATAAATAAGAAAGTCAGTTTTTTTATAATATGTATCATATTTGATAGTAGCCTTAACGGCTGATAAAGTATATTGGCGTCAAAATTTTACTTTGCCAGAAAATTTTCAGTCATTTCTCCTACAGCCTCAGACAGGATTTAATTAAATTCAGAAGACATTCAGCGCTGTCATAAAAACCAATATAAGTTATCGCTTTTATGTTCAAACTAAAATAAATGTCGGTTTTAGGTGTCACAGAAATCAATGTTATCAGTTTTTTTTTTTTGTTGAAAATAAACCAAGCAGCTAACAGCTGTCAGTTTTCATATGTTTGCTGCGGAATATAGCGTAAAAACTGAAGTAAATTCATTTACTTGAACATTTGCTTTTTATTTTAGGGGAAAACATAAAAATACCACACTAGATACCATAATCGGCGCCGTGCAATAAAGCCATATGGTCATATGTCTTTATTTTCCATTCGATTGGGAAATAAGGCCATATGACTTTATTACCAGCATGGTTGTGTAATAACACCATATTAAATTTCCGTTTAAAGTAGAAATAATGCTATACCATTGAAAAATTTGACCAAAAGTAATGAAAAAGCTTGATGAAGTTGATGAATAAAATATAAAAGAATGATACTTGATCCGTTTTTTAATTATTTAATAAAATACAATGACTTTTAGGAAAACAATGGTGTTTTTTTTTCAATTAAAAAATAATGTAAACAAATTAGCATATTATATAAACAAAATCAGTTTCGAACATTGATTTTATTTACACTCGAAATTAACGATCTGACATTTCTATACATAAGTTTATTTAGGTAACATATTCATATTCTTCATATCTGTAATTCATTCCTATTAAATATTATTATGGTAAAAAAACAATTTTCATATAAATTTGAAAAACGATTTACGCGTCAGTGGCTATAATTCAGATGATTGTTGGCTCAAACACTTACACAATCATCTACTATTGACAGGTGTTTGTCTGGTAAAAGCTTGGAGATAGAATATCTCCAACTGTACCCCGGTATCATCGGCCGTAGAGCGGTCTTTTTAAATGCACAGATCTGCGCTTATCTATCGATAGCTATCTTGGTTTTAGACTTGTGCTGCAGAACATTTCCACCCTGCAAAAAATAGCCCCTAACAAAACGGAAACGATCAATCGTCATGATCGCGTGTCGGTACAACACTCGTGAGTGGGTGGGCAGATGGGTGTTCAAGTCTTTGATTCTTCGTATGTGATGTGAATTTCTCTGTTTAAAATCATTCTCACTCTCTAATTGTTTTTCTTCGTCTCAACCTCTTTTGTGCAGCGGAATGAAATAAACATAAACGCGCAGCGCACATGATTTTTTCGGTAACGGTGGTGGCGTATCTTCTCTTCTCAGCACAACCGAAATGTGCTGTGGGGGTGCTGGTGTCTTGAACGACCAGTCCAACGATCCTGCGCATCTTCATATTTAGCGCTGCCATGCTCATTTGTTTATTTGGTTTGGTCGTTGCTGCACTGCTCATTGCCAAAGTAAAATTAAATGAGAAGAATTCATCATGCCTGCTCTTTCCAACCAATGTGTAACATTTCGAAAATTTTGAATAAATATTGAAACGAAGAAAAAGGAAATCGGAAAAATTAAAATACAAAAAAAGCAAAGATTCCGCAAGTTGAGTTTTCTAAAATTTTGGAGTGTGGGTGCAGTGCGTCGCGACGCGTTTAACAGTTCACACCAAGCTAATTTGCTTCTCTTGCGGTTCCTTTTAGTAAAGTAAATAGCGTCTGTAGACATACATTCGCTTGCGCCAATATACAACGATACATATTCATATTTTTGGAAATGAGTCTATTTTTATAGCGGACTAAAGGAAAATACGTCATTTCGTGATTTGAAGCGAAATAAAATTTCAATAAGACATATCCTGGTGAAATTTTCAAAAGTTCGGTCGTGCAGTTTAAAGTGTGAGTTCAATAGTGTAAAGGCAAGTAAGTACATACCTACAGATTCGTATCGTGACATAAATCAAAGGGTTACCAACCAACATCCAGCACACACACGCGCCCCGTGTTATGTCTCGCGTCCAGTCAAGCGAAGCATTTCACACATATCCATATAATGTTGGCCCTATATCTATTCACCACCAGTAGTTTCCGCATCCGATGACGACATTGCAGCGCAGTGGCGCTTCGGTGTTGCAGTGTCATGCTTACACTCTGCAGTTCCACACGATTTACTTATAATTTGGTCAACAATTAATTGGCAACATTTTATAGCAAATGATCGTTGTCGACACTTACAAATGTTGCACTGACACCCTTTGACTAATGCGAAAACTAATTATTTAAGTGTTGCCCATTTGCATGAGATACTATAGAGTTTCCACACTCCAAATCCTATTGCCCCCAATCGTAATCGTGCCCGTTCACGATCCACGACTCCAGATGCCACAAGACTTATCCGGAAATAGAAACATGAATGCAGCCACCGATCCCCATCGTACATTCGTGGCTGAAATAGCTGCTGGGCTACTAAAAATGTTTATGTTTGTACCCATTGTACTAAAGCAAGTGCAAAAGAACAGAAAAAACTGGAAATGTGTTTTTTTCTATAGAATCGTGAACATAAACATCCTCGGAACTTTGTTCCCCTACACTTGTGGTAAACAATCATAACATTTGGTGAGCACACGCCGTACGTGAGGGACTCTAGAGGGGGTTGGTCTGCCCATTAGATGCGAGTGAGTTTTCATTTTATTTGTTTCCAGTTAAAAATAGTATCATGAACTCTTGGCAATTCTAAATTATCGTACTTTATGGGATGATGCCATACTAGTAGGGTGTTCCTTAGATACGCATTTGGGGATATGTATCCACACACAGCCAACACACATCTGTACATATTTGTATATACTAGATCCCAGCTACACTTTGGTATACACATATGTACTCGTGTGTACCACCATGGAATGCGGTAGCTTTTAAATGTAAAATGTTGTAAAATGTACAGGAAAGTGTTAAAGCTTTAATAGCTCAATACCCACCCACATACATGTGTACCTACGTCGAGATATATGTACTCGTATGAAAAACGTATGTACTTCGAAAGGAATAACAAAAAAGTTTTACGATAACAAAGATGATAATACACACTTTGTTTTTAATGTTGATGTACATCGAAGTTTAGGTGAATATACCTTTCGTAGTATAGACAGGATGATATGCTAATGTTAAGAATATATACATAGACAGATATACCTTTTAGTATATTCATAATACTATACATACATGGACATAAGACAATTACAAAATTCCAACTAAATCAAAGTTATAAAATACTATTGAAATTTGTTAACGCGCATTTAAGAATCAAGGATCGGCGACTATTTATCGGGTATTTCCGGTATTTGGCAAATGTGACTATCAGCAATTTATTATCGAAGTTATCCCCCTCTATACATCATCATTGATAGCTATCTGATACGACATTTCGAAAGACTAGGAATTCCTAAATCCCCTTGACGTTGGTGTGAAGTTGACAAAAGTTAAGTGGCAAAGAGATTGAAGAGAGAAACGAAGATAGAAAACCATGTTCAGATTTAAGGCGCTGTCATATACACACATACGTCGGCAAGATATTCTAAGCTACTTCCTCTCTTTAATAAAAGTTCCCGTGGACGAATGCAACATAGTGAAAACGTCACATTTACACGATTTGGCGCCAAGAGTCTTTGTGAATGAATGAATATGTGCGAATATATGTAATATCGTTATATATATATAATCAACCACTCACACACAACTGGCCTCATGTACAATATTGAACATTAGATAGACGAGCCTATTCGTGGTGGTCCCCCATGTATGGCCTGTGGAATAGAGTAGCATCACCATGCCTACGTATGGACGATAATGAGGGGATTTCTTAGCGAAATTGTTAATTATGACAGACACATAGAGATCTTCAAGAGAAGAAGCAGCGGGACGATTTGATGATGTTCTTTTTTAAGTAATGCTGCCAACATTTCTAAGCTTTATAATTTTATAGACAGATATGCATATACATATACCACAGCAACAAACAACAAAGAGTGTATGACCGCAATACCACTTCAAGTCATGGAATGAACAATGGAAAAATTTACACTTTCTGGAATTTATTTATTTAAAAATATTGCCAACATTCGGAAGGCGCCGATAAATTGTACTTGTACAAATTTATATAAATACATAAATCTATCTTAACTTTTAAATCAAACTGTTGTATTCACCCAAGCAGAGGCAGATTGATGCAAACGTATGTATGTTTATGTGTATGTATATACAAGCACTTGACTGCGTACGTATGTATTTTTGATTGTCGGTCTTTGAAAATTGGTTTTCTTATCGAAGGAGAGTAGTCTTTCATGTGACCTAGTGTGTGAGTGTGAGTGTTTGTGTACATGCATATTAACCAAACATACCTAACACCATATGGCTAATTTGTTTGTTCTGTCGAATTCGTGAATACTAAATCATTTTGTTGGCGACTACTTTATTGGGGGGGGGCGGGAGACTAGTGGGTGAGACTAATGTCGAGTCGTTTGCAACTGTGCGTGTGTGTAATATTGTAACCTTTTGAACCTGGGATGTGATAGTCATCAGATATTCCAGTTGATTTGTCTTTTTCCGCTTACTGGCGCTTTTATTTGAGACGACAGGAAAGGGAAAAAGGCGTATAGACTTGGAATGTCATCATCGTACAAAATCATTTCCATCGTTCACTATTTAATTATGTAGGTATATTCGTTTAATGAGAGAAATGTATGTGTTAGACTCGATCATTTGCGTTCAATGTTTTTGTTTACTTTCAGCGAAAGTAGGAAAACTCAATAATTATTTTTTTTTTATTATCGGTTCTGCTGCTTGATGATGCTAGAGCTGCCAAAGAATCAGCTACTTTCGTACGTATGTACGTACATGTTTCATTTTTTATAATATTTGGTCGATTGTGTATATTTATGCATGTAGTACGCACACACACACACCCATCTACACACATATTAACGTATGCGGCCGATATTGGCCTGATGCCAAGCATTGGCATTACGAACGTTTTTGGGCTTTTGCCGTTGCTCTTTTGTTGCTGTTGTATCATATTGAAAATGTTGGTCTGTTTTCCTTCATACAAGATTCTATTTTCCTCTCGCAAGCGATTTAGAAGCAACAATTTCCGATATAATAGATATGAATGTGTGTATAGACAGTGACGAATACAATTATTTGGCAGATTAGATTTTTAATGTTAAAGTGTCCATAACTAATCAATAGTTATTTAGATTGGAGTAGAACAATTTATCGACAGCTCAAAAGATTATTAAAAACACAATACTGCCAAAGAGAGTTTACACCCAAAAAGAAAGCAACACCACGGAACGAGTTCAAAAACGGAAACTAACGTACATGCACACATATTGTATGTATACATGTAATCATTTATACTAAGCAAGGGAGAACACAAGCATTTCATCAAACACTCAAAAGCAACAAAGAATACTACCAATAACTGAATTTGGATTATGTATATGCCACTTTATTTAAACAATATCCGAAAATAAACGCAATACACTAGTACTACATACTAGTCGATTTATCATTTATGTACATACATACACATATACATATAAGAATGGGTCTATTACAAACGCTCTCGGAAAACTATTGTCGAATTGATTTCCAACGATAACCACACACCATTCACAGGATTTTTCCCAAAATCGATTGTGATGCATTTCGAATTTCATCACAATCTATAAATATTAGATCGTTGGTTGTTGGGTTGGTTTAACATTTACACTCATAAATATTCAGTATGGCAAATGTTATTCGCATCAAACTGGATATTTCGTTTGTTTACAGCAATTAAATTTTTAATGTCTGACCCATTAAGCACTTGCGATTGATTGCCGTACACTGAGAGAATTGCCATTGATCTGCACGTGCAGAGGCTTAGAATTCAGGTGAACGGTCACAATTTCTGGTAAGTGTAGCCTCGAGCGTCTCCGTTCCATTTGCATGTGGGTTGACAATTTGACGATTAATATGCAATTTGTACACGAATTTTTTCATTGGTATGAGAGTGAACTCTTAATGAGAGATGTGCATTGAAACCAGCCTAACTTCTTATTTCAATGACAAAATATTGCTGTAAGAACAACAATTGCAATTGCCTTTGTTCGTTCTGGGATGGAAGCGTATATAAAAATTGCTTACAACACGTTTAAACAATCAATTTTAAGCCGAAATTTATGAAGATCAGTCGAGCGAACAATTCAACGGCCGCCATGAAATATGTGAGTGCGCAAGCGAAATTTGGTTTGTATTCTGACATTCCGCTAACAACACCCTCCTATTGCGTATCGCACAGTTGTGCTTTATTCTCCTAGTGTCAACGGCCTATGCAGCGCCCGTGGAGGACGAGAAACCGACGGTTGTTCCCGTCAAGGATGATGTTGCCGTAAGGAAAGTGACTACGAAACCCCCAGAAATTGTTGAAATATTAGACTCCGGCTCCGAACATCAAATCGACGGATCATACAGTTTCCATTACCGTGGAGCTGACGGCAGTTTTCGTGAGGAAACTGCTGTTGTCAAAAATCCGGGTACTAGTCATGAGTACCTAGAAGTTACGGGCGCCTACTCCTTTTTCGATTCCGACGGCAAGGAAGTCGTGGTTCACTATACGGCTGGCGACCGCGGTTTTGTTCCAGTCGGCAACAACATTCCCGAGGTGATATCGGTGGCGGCCAAAGAAAACAGCGAGTTGCCAGCCATGGACGAATTCGGTGACGAAGATGATGCAGAGCAGGAGGTGTCCAAGGCGACCAAGAAAAATGCAAACTAAAGTGAGCGAAATACAAAAACAAAATTCATAATTTTAATCGTTTCTTGTCTCAGGAATTCAACATGTAAAACTGTGCATTCTTTATACAAATAGAGTATAGATAGATACTACTAGTACTTATGGAACCGTCCCGAGGGTCCGGCTTAACTAATGGCAGGCAATGGCCCTTCACTCTACTACTTAACTACATAAATGGGTATACAACAGATAGATTCGATTTAAACAATACGCACAAACATTTACATATAAATATGTATGCAAATATAAATATAATAAATATAAATATGTATATGAATGATTCTATTCTTGAAAGAACGCACTAAGGGAGTTATGACAATAATACAAAGATTGTTAAAAACTACGTACAGATAGATGAAAGAAGTCTAAAACTAAATAACTATTAAGTCAACAAAGTCTTTTAGGAAGCTCGTCTGTCTCACTTAGAGCTGTTCGTGGTCGATGTTGATGTAGAGGGGGAACTTAGTTGTTGTCGGAAGTTGCAGGAACCTATTGACTTGCGTTCCTTGATGCGTTGCTGCAAGGCTTGCAAAAGGCCGGTGAGAACGTCGTGATTGGGAATCTTTTTGGCGAAGAGCAGCCTCTTTACTGAGTCATCGTAGGTTAGAAGGGCCACCATATTTTGCAATAGAAAGCCCTGGCAAAACTCCAACAGTTTATTGGCATTGTAAACCTATGAAGGGATCTTAATATAAACAGTCAAGTATGGGCAGATAGCAATGGGATACAATACCTTGGCATGTATGTACATGGCAACTACGTTGTCAATGTCTATCATTCCGGAACATCTTGATTCGGTGTAGCGCAGCAATCCTTCCAATTGGAAGAAGCTGGCCGCCGCCATTAACTCTAGCACATCGGTCTTGGGGACATCGAGGCTGCTGCAACCTCCGCTGTACAAATACTGCATCACCAACTGGAAAATGTGATATCGAATGTCGTTGATTTGCACCGTGGGGGTGCTGCTCTCGCTCAACTTGGAGCTTAGCATGTTCTGGAATCTCGGCGATGCCGTAACTAGTACGATTTTGTGACCATAGAATACTTTGCCTTCGACCCTAGACACAACATATATTATAAATCGGCCCGATGCAATGTAGCAAGTACGTCAGTACCCTTACCTGAAAGTGACATCACTCAATTCGGGATTGTTAACAAATTTAGGATCAATGCGAGAACTGTTTGTGGGTTGAGAGGCAGGTTCCTTGATTGGCTTGATCTGCTGCCAACCATAGCAGGTGGCAAAGATGTCAGCTAGCAACAGGGTTGTGCCCTCATTTTTGCTATAGCGGAATATGTTGAACAGCAAAGGCAAACACTCGCAAACAAATTGAACACTGTAGTCATCTGGGCAAACTTGTAGGAAATCTTGCAGCAACTGATCGATGACGCCATCTAAGCGCAGCTCATGTGCTGCAGCAAGGGCGTGCATCCAACAGTGCAAAGTCCATGGAACACCCAGGGTCCTAAGCTCGATGGTGATATCTGTGAACAAGTGAAAAGTCAATGTGTAATCACTCACAAAGGTGGGCCACAGTTCAAATGACTTACCCAAATGATTATTTTCGGCACTGTGGTACATGGCTTCCTGAAGACTTTTGATCTGCGTTTTGCTGAGGGTGGTACACATTTCGTTGTTGGCCAAGCGATCGGCTACCGTGACTGGCCGAGCACTAGAGCAATCTCCCTCCGCCAACATTTCCTCGAACGAAAGGACATCCTTTGAACCTTGCGATATGGGAGTTGACATCAGTTTTCTTAAAATCGACCGTTGGCCATGAGCCGCCGCTACTGATATCGCACAGTAACACCCCCTTTGAGCTGATCCTGCAAAACTCATACAGTCCTTCTGCTGAGTGGACAGAAATGCGTTGGCCCCATGGAGTAGTAAAAGCGAAACAACCTCAATATTGCCGCATCCGCATGCCACTTGAAGTGGAGTAAGTGTGTGCTTATCCTCACTCTGCCTTGCGCCGCCCTCTACCTTTCCCCCCCGTTCCAGTAGTACGCGCAGAGCAACATAATTGCCCTTACTAGCGGCGAACGTCACAGCCGTCCAGTGCTGCGTGTCCGGATGAATGGCAGGGTAATTGGCGTTTCCAGTGGCTGGCACTTCGACATTGGGGTCACAGCCTGCGTCGAGCAGAGCCTGTATGACGACCTCATCATTTCGTATACTCGCAATCATCAAAGCAGTCATGCCAGCGTGATTGAGACTATCGTAGCGGGTGGTTGGCGGCAAAAGGTTCGATGCTTGTGCCAGCAATTCAGCTCGCCCCGTCAGCATAAGCTTGAATGCTAATGCGATTGTAGCACGTTTACCCAATTCCGAGGTGTCTTCATTAATACCGGACGAAGCAGATGACGCTGTCGCCTTATGTTGAAAATGAGACTTTTTCGTAGGAAGCTCCTCATCGTGGCCTGCTGGACGCATGGGACAGTCGACTCCTGGCAAAAGCAATCGTGAAGCCTGCATGATGTCATCCTTGTCAATCATGGCAGCACTTCTGTATTCTGCATGGGCCGATGACACACGCAACCACTCGACCAAGGGCGGTAAGACCACATAGGCTCGTTCGTAGCACAATTCTTGTACGTTCTGCGTACTGTTGGTGTTGCTGTTGTTATTTGAGGCATTAGTTGTCACCTGCTGTCCACTAAACTCGCTATGCTCTAGTTGAGAACAGCGCATAAAGTAGAAGAGAGCGGCTAGCGCCGCATTCGAGATGGCGCAATGTTGGAATTTATGTTGAGCTCTCAAGGTCAGCTCTTTCAGTTCACTAACACTGCCGACACACGTGGTTAGCAGACATGGCTCCATACCCACATTACTTGCACTTCCCGCAGATGAGCCACTCTGATGTGTCCCAGAGCCCAAGGAAGACTGGCTGGCCCACCGCGGCATAGTCAGTGCTCCAGACGCTATGCGACCAGCATTAAGGTGAGCAAATGGCTGCAGCAGACCCCATATATCCCCCGACAGTGATATTGTATGTTCTAAAGCGGCAGCAGTAAGTTGTAGACTGGAATCGCACGGAAAACATTGTAATAGTATTTCCTCCAGCAAGTTTTCGATGCCCGCACACAGATAAACGGCTGCATATTCGTGGATAAATTTGCCTAATCTAGAATCCGTCATCCAACGGTGAAATCTACCCACCGACAATTGTATACCTGCCCTAGAAGACTTGCTCTGCTTCAAGGCACTGTCGCCTGGTACAGCAAACATGGCTGCTGCCCTAAGGCAAGCTTTTATACAGGAATCCGCCATGACTGGGCATAGTACAATTTTGAACGCACCCGCCACCTCCTGTTTAGAACACAGTCCCAGATTCGACGACAGTCTTTGAATTTCCCTGGCAATGCGAACCAGAGCCCGCTGCAGAAGATAACCTAAGCGGGACAGCGCGTCAGGCGCGACTCTATCAACGTATTCTTTACACCGCCCGTCACGAATCACTTTTAAGATGCAGTGCTGACTCCAAGGTGGATGTTGAAGTTCCACCAGACGGTTGTGGGAGTCTACCCAAACGAACTCATCAGCATTGGTCACATTAGTGTTTACCGTCTCCAGGGAGGCATATCTACCCAAACGTCTGGCGGGTTCTGAACTCTCTGAACCAGCGCTAATGCTACTGTATGTGCTAGTGCTGGTCTGAGATCTCATTGTAAGTTGCTGAATGGCGATCTTAATGTCTTCCAAGCCATTGCCACTCCATGGAGCTTTGGCAGGCGTAGCTCTATGGCGCGTTCTTGTATGGTTTGTTGTAGCTCGAGAGCGTGTGCTGCGATTTGTTACCCCAGCTGCCAGCCGATCTTCTGGCAAAGGTCCTAATGCCACTCCGCCGGGTGAGGAACTTCCGTGGCCACCAGTATCTGACATGCTCGCATGTCCTGACGACCGATTCTCATCTGATGAGCTGTGGCACTCTTGCACTCGTTCTAGGGCTCTGAACTCATGGTGATGAGTACGAGTGGAGTGGTTCGTTTTCGTTGTCACGTTGGGGTTCTGCTGAAAGCCACCATCGATCGGTATTCCAATGGCAGCTGCATTAAAATCAAGGCTTTTGTCGCTCCCTTTGGGACCAGCGCTCACATTTAACTGTTGGCTCAAGCTGCCACTTAACATGGGTGGCTGTGATCTGACCGGAGTACTCTGTACCGTTAGACGGGCGGGACCAGACATGGCTCTTTGTGCAATAGTTTTGTTAGAACTCCCGCTGTTGTGGGAAGTGCTTATTTTCGCTTGCCCGTTCTCCAAATACGCCGTGCTGTGTGTTGTCAGATTAATGGGAGCGGCATTAACTACACTATGTGCACCCAGAGTGGTAACGGTTGGTCTTTGAGCTACTTCCTTAGGCACACGGGGAGCTGGCGTCGCCACAGCTGGACTTTGTATTCGACCCGAAGGCGCTGATCCATTTGCACTTATTTGCCCAATATTGCCACTGGCGGTTGCTAGAATCCCTGATGTGTACGAAAATGATCCATTTCCCAGGGGAGCTGATGCTTCGCCGCGCATATTCCCAATTGGCCTGTAAATAAACATGCATTTGTATATCAGAATCACTGTTTAAACTAAAACAAAAGTTAACGATCACGACAAAAAGTATACGATTGCGGCCCTATTCCCCAAATGTATGCGGACAGTGACCGTCGTAACTGTTCTTCTCCCCACATTCTAAAGTAGCAGTCGGATTAAATTGTGTCACTACTGTGGAGGGTATTGTGTCAGCAACCCGACATAGCTATTCAATGAACGCGTTAATCTAGGGTGGCATTCACATACATATGGCCGTTTCTACGCCATTGCCTGTGACGGCATTTGCATATGAATAAGAAGCTGTTAAATTCTTTTACAGTTACGGTGGAGATGCGTGATAAACATCTGAGAATTTGCTCGCCCATTCAAAAGATATAAGCACAAATTAAAATAAATGCTTTGTTGTGTTAATGTCTTCTATGTGTTGAGTCTGCGCCACTCACAGTTATAAGACAATAAATATTTAACCCAACGTCTCATTGTTAAGCATGATCTTTGTAAGAAATAGTAGATCTGCATATTATTTATTACCGAGCTCTCCATTCCTGTACGAAACTCCAATCGCCAACTTCGCTGGTTGCATCCCCATCGTTACTGTATTGACCTTGGCGACCAGTGTCGTCCTCTTCGTCGCTGTTGTCCTCCCCATTTGACGTTGTGTTATCTTTTGGCTTGCCCACAAGGGCTTGAAAGGGTTTAGATACTTTGTCGACCAACTCAGAGGCGCGCTGGTAGTTGCCTTCAATTTTTATATTGATTACGCCATTCTGCACACTCTCGATGTACGGCGGCAACTCGGCGTTCATTGGCGAACCGTCGTTGTGCATTTGGTCGGCAGCTTGGTGTTGCATAGCAGGTTGCAAAGTTTCATCTAGGCTGCTTTTGGCACGGTATGCCAACGAGTCGCCGAAGTAAATGACAACCTTGTGATTGGGTTTAGGCGGTGTTTGCGGTTTCTCTATTATCGTTTGGTTGCCATCGCCCAGCAAGGGGGATGCAGGTGCTTGCGTTACGGGTGTGGGTGATGGTGTTGTGGTTCGGCGCTGGCAGAAGTCATAGATATGACCCATATCACGCTGCTGGCACATTTCGCTACATTTTAGGGATTGTGGTTGAAATGTCTTGATCGAACTTGGACCACGGCGGCGCAGGATAAAGTTATCATTCAGACGACCAAATATCGAGGACGAGGTAGGCGGGCGGGGTGCTGGCCTTTTAAGGCCCTTGACAGGTTTGTAGCCCCGCAATTCGCGACACAGACTACAATTACAGTCTTTGGTGCAGTACATTGTCTTGGATGCAAAGCAGAGTTTCAGTATCCGAAGCTTTTGGTCAATATAATCGCTCACCGCCTCCTCCCCCTCTCAAATTTTCCGACCGTTTTGGACTTTTCGCGTTTAGCTACAAGTGGAACACACTCATTGCACTAGATCTGCCTGCTGGTTTTCAGCTTGGAAATACGACCGTCTGTTGTTCGCGGAGACTTGAGTTTAGTTTCGAATTACTACGTTCCATTCATTAATTTCGATTATTACGACATTTCCTGTAGACACACTTCACTAGTGACCGAGTCGATACGTATGGGCAAAGCCAAACTATTGTAACGAAAATATGTGGAAAATCACTAGAACATATTCTCCAAATACGAAAAGTTTATCCCAGTGCAATGTGTGGGCTTGCCACTCCGTAAGTCTAAAAACTACTTCCGATTATAGTTTCTTTTTTGTATGTGCGATGTTATGGCGTCGAAAAACGTTCTCAGCGCATTCGCCTCTTTCGACGACAACCGTGCATGACCAGCAGCAAAATGAAACTGAAACTTTATTGCGGCTTACACGAGCATGGCTTGTGTTTGGACGTTGATGTTTGAGTGTACACCGTTACTGAATAGCTGACTACTTGGAGATGGAGCTTTTGAATTCGCTGCTGCGTCGCCGTGGCACAATAGGCGTTTCAAACACGGTTTTGTTGTTGCGAGTGTGTCTTAGCATGGAAACAAATCCTAAGATATGGAATCTTCAATATGTTTATGCAGCGAGTTTTGTCTTTCGCAAAGATGAAAACAATACCAGCAGTGGCAAAGACTACAAATGCAAATTGGAGTATTTACAGGTCGATGCAAACATCCAATGTGTATCTGGAAACTGAGAATACGCTGGAAATGCTCCGTAACTACAGCAACAGTTATGGCGATTTGCGGCAAACTTTGTGTCATAAGGACAGAAGCAAATCATCGTCAATTCGTCATACGTACAAATAGTTTGAGCTGCTTTGCTTCAGAAGACATACATGAATGATCTGGTTGCATCATATGTGAATATTCTTGTCTCGACATTGGCCATGCTATTGTACTGCTTTGAAAATCCACATAATATAGACACACATACATTGCAAAGCATCTATTACGAATGGGATCTCATTCGCAGTAGTAAGACGTTCTAATGCAGTGAAGCCACGCACACAATCATGTGTTTGCATAATTACACGTTTGCGTACTGGGTGTTGAGTTGTCGTTTAAAATAGTAGAGTGATGATGGAAATTACAATCATTTTAGCTGCAGTTTAGCGTCTATGGCAGATTGCCACTCACTTATTGCCCAACTGAAATGTAACTCGCAGGTCCTTATGTAGAAGCATCTATCGTTCATTTATATATTATTGTAGCTTTAAATCAGATAATCTATGAAAACTCTCAATCATAGTTTTAAAGTGCGTGATATTTGAGCTGATCTTAAAGACTTATTTGAACACACGAACGATGTCACCGAGACGGTTATCAAAAATTGCTTTTCGTTAGGGAATGTACGATTGGCCCGCCCAAAAAAAAAATCAATCAAATGAAAGTTAATTGCAGCAAAGCCTTTCCCAAAAATGTTATGTAGTGTAATACTGCAAAAGTGGTTTGACTATAAATTTCACTGCAACCATTAAAGGAATGAATATTATATTGTTGCGCTGTCTCTTGAACCCTTTTCCTATCCTAAATCAAAGATTAGTGGGTACGCAGTACATACGTACTGCGTGAGGCACCCAGTATGTACGCATTTTGTATGCATACCTTCTCTGCGTTAACTTTATCGTACAGTTTTGTTACAGCTTTGCAAGAGGTCTTTAATAACCGTAAGCGTACGCGTGTTGTTTTGTGTAAAGGTCTCGTTCATCTGGAGCAGAGCATGACATGTACACTTTGTGTTTTGTTTTGTTTCCTCAACTAGAATAGAATAGCGCGAGTGTCAATATGCCGAGTCATAATTGTTTTCTCTGATGTATTGTTAAACAAAAGACTTAAGACACAAACCTCTGATAAATAAATTAATGAAAAAAAATGTGACAAATTGAAATGTGATTTTTTTCCACAAAACTCGATCGAAAGAAACGGTAACAATACAAACAAAGCTCATAATTATTCATTTGATTTATTTTATTTCGTAGTTTTCCATTTTTTTTTTCAGCTCGATTTTGATAGAAAAAACGGAAAACCTTAACTCAGTGCAGACTTTCTTTTACATCGGAGAGCGTGTGTGTGTGTGCCATTTGTATGTAATGTTGTTGTTGTTTTCTTGTTTTGTTTTGGGGCAATTATGGAAAGAAATTGTAATTAATTTATTATACAACCAAAGGTATTGTTGTATGTGTGTGTGTGTGTGATGTATAAGGTACATCAAATATGAATTAAAACAATTCCACCAACAACAACATTGTGGCGGTTGTACAGGAAAACAAATGTGGGTACAATTAAGTATAAAAAAAATTAAAATTTTCCCGTCTGGTGGGAGAATACCAAACAATATTACAGTCTACGGCACAGACCAGTAAGTACTTGCCAGTGTATTTTAGGAATTTTAATGTAATTTTTGCGTGAAAACTCCAAAAGTCTAACAATGAAAAGAAAAGTGATGAAGGCAATAACATTTTCGTGGTAAATTAGCTGATATAAGGTGGCAATAATATTGTGGATGATGATGGAGTCGGTACGAAACCAAACAACACCAAAAACATTAAAGTACTTGCCACGAGACGGCTGTTGTCATGTTGCACAACAATTGGACGACGGAGGAGGTGTTGGTTGGCTGTTGGGTTAGACGGTGTTGGCAACAGATATTTTATATAATTAACATAATGCTAGAGGCTAAAGAGAAATGTCATAAACAAACCCGAAAAAAACCAATAGAGATTACATCTGCATCAGCTAACAATAGGAAAAGGAAAAAACTAAAAAAAGGCAACTTCAAACAAAAACATTATCAAAACAAAACGGCATCGTCAGCGTCAGTATTTCGATACAACGATACAGCGTGAGCCAAACGCACTTATCGATCTCACTGATAATGACACACCAACAACTGAGCTTGAATGCAAGACACTGCATTAAGTTCAGGTTTACAAACAAATCGCATGTATTAAAAGGCTTAGACAATGGAGCACTTGTGTGATTTTGAGTGAAAACTCCCACACTTTCTCGCCTGTTGTGGAACACAACAAGGCCCTGCAAAAACATACACACATGTATAGACGGCAGTGTGTGCAAGCATGCAAACATATTTGTCTGGATTAGGTATAAATGTGTTTGCACACACATACGATCACATTTAATTGTACTTGTTGGATATTGCCGATAGTATGGAACACTCGGGTACAAATGGCAGTAGACCACCTCACGGTTTGTGAAGCCGTTTATTATTAATTATTTTAAATAAACACACATTTATCAAAGAAAATCAACACGCTCTCTAAAGAATCTTCTTTTAATCCTTTTATAATTGTGATTACTAAGTTATTTTCATTTTAAATTTAGGTACGCTTGAATGAAGATTTCTTAATACATCAAAGGTACATGAATCAGTAAGTTGTTTCGATGTTATTTTTACTTTATGCGTCAATATTTTAAAGCGACGTCTCGAAAAAAATTCTATATGAATAATAATAAATCTGTGTGCCAAGGTAAAATTAAGCGATCCATACAGTGTGACATGTGTCCTGCAAACTTTCAAGTCTTCAAATAGTTAGTGTGTTAATATACTAAATGCGAGAAAGCTGTCAAACATCTCATCCATGAGATGCAAGTGAGGTTGTTTTTTCCTTTTTGGTCTTATTACGAATACCCATAAATCTAATAGCCAAAGCAAGCCTATTATGATTATCATATTTATGCAATATATCTTGACAAACTTTTATGTATATTCTTGTTAAAAGCTTAATATTGAATAAAGTGACATGTATTTATATTACTACCATTCTGTAGATTATTCTGCAAGTTAAGTTATGGGTCGGGTTGAAAATTTGATTTTTTTTGTCGAAAATATAATTTAATGACCGCAACTATAAAAACATATGAAACATCAATATAATAAAAATATTTTTTTAAAAATGAGACCACAGACATCATTTGGCTATAACTAAGTCGAGGTATGTTCACATTCGTACGTTTATGTTTTGCAGATGCGCGTGTTTGTGTGTGTGTGTGGCTGTGCTACACTTTTTGTGATTTAATTTAAACATTTCATGTACCACAACAGCCAAGTTGACAATTAAGTTCAATTCTCACACCGAGATGTGTGAAGCGATAGCGAGCTACCGACGACCGACGTTAAAGATAATAATGAAGATGACTGTGGCGACTATCTTAATTATTCAAAACCAGCTTGTTTAATGTACACAAACAAATACATATGTGTTCACACATACATAGATAAATACGTACTGCCTACTGTATGCCGAGTTTTAAGGGTTTATTGGCCCCGTGTCATGTCACATAATAAATTTCGCGAATTTATCTATTTGAGATATTAAATTTTGTTTAAACTGATTTCCCTTTTTGTGTTTGAATTTATTTAGATCATAATGTTTTATATGCTGCTACAGACATCTCGTCTATAGCAAACGTACATACACTTGGTCCATTGGCATGGTTATGTACGGACAACGGACAAAACAAACGGCCATTTCTTGCTTTATTGCTAAAGTGTGGCAGTTTAAGTGCTCGAAGTGGTTAACAATGCCGTAAAAGTGCAGGTGTTGTATGCAACAATCAAACGTAATAAAGCAGATACATATGTACATATGTGTGTGTACGTAAGCAATCGCATTCGGACGGACGGACGGTCGAGCTCAATCAAATAACAATAAATTTATTGCAAGCAGTAAAATAATTTGTTGAAGTTATTACACTATGTGTGCATATAACATTGCTCCACTTTGTATTTGTTATTCGGTTTGCATTGGAAAATGTTTAGACAACAATTCCCAGCGGCGAAAGGAAGGACCTAAAAGGCCTTATAGAACGCCTTCAAAAGCAGTCCGTAGGCCTGCGCTCTGCATTTCCACTTCCTTTTCAAATAACTTAGGGTGTCGTTGTCAGGCAAGGCCTTCCAATGTCTGTGATGTATCACAAATATGTGTATTGTGTTGTGTACTAGTGTTTCAAACTATGGTGTAAATTATGGAAACAATTTAAGTAGGTTTGGAAAAGCGACAAATTGTAGAACGGCAATGAATTTCATGTCAGTTATTTTTTTATAAAACTTAATAATTTTTCTTATTCATTGGAAAAAGTTTGTTCTGTGTGGTTGTTTAGTAAAGTTACGGCAAATATTTTTTTGTTATTGGGAATATATTCCCACAGCTTCTATCTTTAATTTACTAATATCTAAACCGGAATATTACGATGTAGATACAAGCAGTTAAAAGCCCATTTTAAAAGCCAAAGCCCGTACGAAAAGAAAATGCTTAATTTTAACAATATTCTAAACGGAAATTACTTTTGGAAAGAAGGCCACATCTTAAATTTCTAAGGGACTTGATGGACGAGAATTAAATAAAACTGGATTAATTATTTATTAATAACCTTCAAGAACAATTCATATTTATATAAGCTGATAATCGCATTAATCATAATTATGAAGAAGCATCTAGCACTTTAGTTAACAATCTCATAAACACTTTAAATTTATACAAGATAACAAACTACTTGGGAGTTGCAGTCATCAAGCGCTTGAGGCAGTAATTTTCAAAGTTAGTAAAACACTTTAATTTATTAATTTAAACCTATTATTATTATTATTTTAAATTATTATTTTTTTTTTTAACATGTCCTATTTATACCGTTGTATAATCTATTAATATTTTTTTTTTACTTTTGTCAATTCATTTGAAAGATTTTTTTAAAAGATTTTTGGTTACGAATACATTAATAGCAATATTTTATTAAAACATAGATCTTATTGATTGCTATTTTTCTAATTTTCTTCAATGTTTATATCATTAATATAACTTAATAAAACCTTTATTATAATGTTATTTAAAAATTAACGTGATCTAACTAAATATTTCCACGAAATTGAAGGGATGATTATTTAAAAACAAATACATTTTGGGCTGACATAAATTATTATATTATGTAGTCGGCATGGCATGGTTGGGCGGGTTATCGACTATGGAAGGGAGACTTGATGAACATCTTCTCCTTTCTTAATTCCGATTTAGCAATTCTTCTATGAATGTATTATTGAATCTGTCAGACTTTTCTATATTTTTCTTTTCTTTTATTGCTACCTAAAACTTTAATATTTCTGTATTGGCCCAAGGCTTATCTCTTCGGGCAAGAACACCCCCCTTACCCTGAGCACGGCTGGATTTAATGGTAGCACAGGCCTCAAAGGGTTAGTCTGTCATTAGAGGGTCGTTACATGTCGCTTCCTATAAGATGGCCTGATTGAAGGCCTGCATGTACACGAAAAAAGAAGAACTTGAAAAATAAAACAAATAATATGCTCAAATTGCTTAGTTTATTTTGGATATTTCTCACTTCTATGTATATTTACACTTGTTTTCCAACGAAAGTAAACCTTGCTGGAATTTGAACTCACTACCTCGCAAACTAAACAGAAACTGTTTTATAAAAAACACACAAACACCTTCCTCGTTGCCTTTTCTTTTAATGCCTTCAAGGTAAAGGAAAGTGGAATGTGTATAAAAACCAAATGGTGAAATCGAAAACGTTGATTCTCCCCTCTCAAAGAAGTGTGGTCGTTAAAGAATGGAGTGAACATGAGCTCGGGATATTTCAGAAAGGAAGGAGAAGGCCTGTTGTCAGGAATGTGAAAACAAGGCCTTGAAGACATGACGTTTGTATGTCTCGATAGGCCTTGTTGCATGTCTGCTTGCAGAAGGCCTTGATAATTTCGCCGCTGGGTTGTACTCAAAGTGCTAGTATGTGTGGCCACCGCCACTCTCGTTACATAATATCGATTTCGCTGTGCACATATGTGTGGGTTTGAAACCACAAAGCCTTAGACAATCCTCAGCTCATTATTAATTATGTCCCATTTGAATTAGGTTTTAAACTGTATTTGTTGCACTCATCGACGAACTTGGCCTCAGTCAGTTCTGTTTTGTTAGCGTGTTCTTGAGTGACATCGTCATTTTCAGAGCTACTTCCCCTGTTATTATGTTTGAATATATACAACGTTTAATAACGACTATGTATGTCTTTGTTTGACCCGAAACAATAGGCAGTGCTAAAAACTGTTTTGTGTCGTTTTCAGTTGCAAACTCAAACATATTTTCATCTTATGCTACGTAAGTGTATAAATTTTCACATTGGTATTAACCTTGACCAAAAAGTGTTTTAATAAATTTTACCCAGAAAAATTTTAATGAGGTAAGCGGAGTTTATGTTGTTGTTTATCTGTTACCATTCTGGCTGATAACTGATTCCAACAATGAACCGGAGGTGAACGCTCACTTCACTCAATCGTTCTCGGCTCTAAAATCATTTTCTACAACACAACACAACCCACTGAATGAAGCTTTTCTTTGTGCACGTTACAAGCACCAGAACGGACAACATCTACTGAGCGGCAGAAAGCGACAACCAACAGTTGTTTGTGAAAACGCTTTTAGCGTTAAAGCTGTCGTATAAACAGCTTTGTTGGCAAGAGAGGAAGTGTTTTATTACAAGTTGTTGAAATTATATTTATATTCAACACTGTTGGACGAAAGTATTCTCGAATAGAAAAAAAACAAAAATAATATCAGACAGAAATAACGTTATTTTTTAAACAATCGACGAATGCATGGTTAAATATTTGCAATATATAAGATTTGTTTGACTCGTATTCTTCGTGGAGAAAATATTCGTGGGGTTTTCTCATGTACCTTTATGTTCGCCATGATGATGAAGAAAACACAATTACGGGCGCAGATGATAATCATCCATCAGCAATAATGGATAATTATTTTAGAATGAAACAAAGATTAGCAAAATATAAAATCGCAGCATCTGTTTGTTCGAATTTCTTCTGTTGTTAATCAAGCCGCCTAAAAGTATATCACAGTTCTCTTAATTAAAATTCTACATTGTGGTATTTTCGTCTGTCTGATTTTTATTTTATGTAATTATAAAGTAAAACACCAGAGAAGTGAGAAATCACAGTTATTTTTGAAATATTTTTAATCTGATTTTGGAAAACCTTAATAATATTTATTTTTATTTTCTCCATGTTCAGAACAGTTTTGTCTGAAGATATAACTTTTTGTGGGCAGTGAACAGACAAGTTTTCATTAAAAGTGACTTAAAAATAAAAAAATTGTTAAATTACCTTCTCGGCTTTGGTCTCACAATTTCATGATTGGAATTCGTAATACAGAGCGGACTCAGCGCTCCTGCCAAGTGTTCCACGCCGAGACCGGGATCCCAACTATGTCGTCCTGGCATCTCGCAATTTTCTACTCCGATATTATGTTTTGTTGAGCTCTGTGCCATGTGTTGTCTCGAACTGTTGCTCAGTTCGTTGCTGTATGCGGGCACGTTTCCATTTGTTGATGAAATCCCAATACTTGAGCTTCTTGCGGCTGGCAGTGGCACATGCAGGTTCTTCGAGCAATTCCCGTTGACCACATTTGACGTTTGTGTAGATGTTGTTGCAGACGCTTTGATTGGTAAATTATTGCTATGGGCACTGGGCTGGTTGCAGCTCACTTTGGGCCTGAACAAACCCTGTTGGGAAGTTGTTGGACTTATGGGTTGATTGGACACCATTTAAAAGACAACATCAGTTTCAAAACCTTAAAAAAAGGGAATCATAGAGGAAATACATTCGAAACTGTTACTTTTGTCATTTTATTAAACTTAATCTTCTAAATGCTAGAAAAACATAAAACAATAGAGAGATGAACTCAAATCATTATTAAAATATCAACATCTTTAAATTGGACAACCAAGCAATTCTACGCTCCACATAAATTTACATCTTTGTAGACGTTTTGTAGACCACTGTAGGAGTGTGTTAAATTGTTAACCAAATGCTATGCAGATGTGAAATGGCAACAAGCAAGAACACTTAAAATTTTGAAATCATCAACAAGAACTTTGCGAATAGTTACATCCAAATTATCGATCAAAAATTGAATAAACATCGAACGATGTCGATGAATTTCCGTTGTTAACGGTCACTCATTTAAGGCAGTCAATTTTACTATCGCACAAGATTAAGCAGTGCAGCGCCGTGTAGTTCTTCCCTGTTCAGTTTGGTCCTTTTCTATTGAGAAATTTCACAAAAATTATATATATTCTCAGTCTGAACAATAAATCATGAAGAAGATAAAACAGGTAGCTGACACTTATCAGAACAACTGCAGCCAACTCTAAGTCGCAATTTCGCATACTCATAACGTAGAGTCGATTGCAAACATCATGCATAACTACTCAGGCTGATCTGCCACCTTGGTATAATAAATGATTTAATATCTCGAAGCAGCAAGAGATATTAATTGCAACACACAACATACACAGAAAAAAACGCATTCTAAATTTTAGTTTAAAATTCTTATCTTTTGCAGAAAAAGTACTTAAATATTTAAGTACGAATGGTTCTAATTACACAAGGGAACAAGGTATTTGTTGTTAAAGAACTGAATATTGTTTTAAAGGTAATTTGGGACGCTAAATCCAAATCTGCACTTGGTTTTTTCGTATCAGCTCGACTTTTCGCGATATACCGTTATTTCCAAAACTAAGGTACTTCCACTATAAATATTTAAATAACTTGAAAACGGTTCACCATATTCAATTAAAAAAAAAAACTTGAACTCGTCAACAAAATTATCTTTAACCCGTGCCTACATTGTTTTTAATTTGGCCTAGTAGTTTCAGAGATATCGTTGTAGTTTTAAACAAAAAAAACAAAAATTTTACAAAAAAAAAAACATTTTGTTTTTTAAAAATTCATAAAAAAAAATAATGCAACAAAAATCACAGTGTTGGTCTTAAAACATTTAGTTTAATATACTTTGAATCAAATGAGCTACCCAGCAAAATATTTTGTTGCAAAGAAACAATTACAGAACAGCTTTTACTGATAAGTAACAAGTTCCACTTTCGGCTGCACAATATATTATTTTTGTTTGAAATTGTCCCAAAACCAACATGTTCTCATGGAACCTGTTATGAAATGAAGTGCTACATAACTGAATTAGATATGCTGTTTTTTGAAATTTCATTGATTTTCAATTGGGTGCTAGTTCGAAATATATTTTAACTCAGATTTTTGAGTTTTTCTTAATAAAAACCCTCTAAAAAATACTTATTTCGAATACGAATATTCATTTTCTGTTCTACGGAATCTGTGGTGCAAAATGTTGTACATAATCGATTATATGGAACCATAAACAGAATAGAAAGTCGATTAAAAAAGAAACGATTCTAGTATCAATACCATTCGCAACAAGTTCTGAAAAATTTTCCTGGGTATATTTCATTGAAATCTGTGCACAACTTTTGATTTTGTCAACAATTTACTATGATAACTAAATTCACAAAAATCGCGATTTCCATACAGAAATAACATTTATTAATATGTTTGTGAAAGTGAAGCTCGAGCAAACCTTAACGGATCGTTATGAAAATTCATCAGTATTAATATTTTTCGAAACGAACTTATGGGATTGTAAATGGGTGGAAAAGCCCCACCCCTTCTGGTACCTCCCATACAAAATTACCTATTTTTGGATAATTAATATATCTTCGATAGCTGCCAAACAGACAACCGGTGGATATTTAAATTTGGTTAGTTTATTTATCTTGCAAAAGTAGACAAACCCTAAAAAAACCGAAACCGTTGCCATACCCCTCCTGGTACCTCCCATACAAATGACCGAACTCACCCCAATAGTCTTACATACATATCTTTTCTGTAAGTACACTGAATTCAGTCAAACTATGCGTAAGTTTTACGGTTATGAAAATATCAATCAGGAATGAATTTGCACTATATCGGATCACCCCTTCTGGTACCTCCCATACAAAATGACCTATTTTTGGAAAATTAATATTTCTCCCTTAACTTCCAAATTGAAACCTGCCGATTAATTAAATTTGGTCAGTTAATTAATATTGTAATAGGAGGCAAAACTATAAATTAAACTATAAATAAATTTGCAACTTTGTCATGATTTTTAAAAATACAAAATTTTAATTTTTTTTGGGTAGAAACAAAAAAAATCGAAAAATCTGTTATCACCGAACTTAGCATAACTCATTCAATTTTCAATCGATTATTACGTACATACATGTTTTAGAAAGCTACTTAAATATGATATTCAATAAAGCTAATAAAAAGAACAATTTGCCCCCAACCGATTAACTTTCAGCGTGAAGAAAATTAAAATGTGTATTTTTTTTTGTAATTTTTTTTTTTTTTTTTTAATAAAAGAGCTTTTACTCAGTCATTTTTTTTGTGATATTAAAAAAATTTGATTTTTTTCAAAGGTAACAACGATATATTTAAAAAAAAAAACAAAATTTTAAAATCCGGCTTATGAAAAAAAAATAATGATTTTTTGAACTATAATTTTTTGGAAAATAGGTGAAAATACGATTAGTACCTGTAACTTAAAAATTCGAGCTGATGGAGAAAAATGGAGATTAGATTTAAAATCAGCGACCTCAAATTAGTAAAAAACAGCTATAGAATTCCAAACAACACTCAAAAAGTTCAATTTTGTTCCCTTGTGTTATTCTTAAATCAAGTAAAAAAGAGGATATGTTCAAAAATGTAAGCGTAAAAATTATTAAAATAAGAATGAAATTCTCCAATTAAGTTTGTACGAACTTAATTACAGAATTTTAACTACGAACTTCTCAATTTTAAAGTAAAAAATTCTTAGAATTAATATCAAGTATTATATGACTTAAAGTAAGAATAAAAATCTTACATTAATCTCGGTCGAAATTATTAATATAATAATGAAATTCTCCAATTAAGTATGTACGCTCTTAATTGGAGAATATTAAGAACGAATCAAGTAAAAAATTCTTAGAATAAATACCAAGTAATATCTAACTCAAGGTAAGAATAAAAAAAATAACATAAATCATAAATGTTTGGGAGAGAAATAACATTTACTCTCATAGCTTAATGTTTTCTCCCCACAATTAATTGGCATTCTAAATTTAAGTTTAAAATTCTTATTTTTGATAGTTTGGCAACTATCTAATTAGCTATTCGCATATTATTTAATAAAAATCAAGCCCCATCTAGCTCAGAAATCATAAACACTCTCTCCTGGAAAGAAAACAGAAACACACATAAACAAGGAACAGCTATTAAAAGGCTTCAACTCAAAAATAAAAATTGCTCTCAATCTATTACTAAACATCTAAAATATACATCAAGCTCATCAAAAGATACATCTCAAAATCAAATACATCAAATAAAAACAAAAATAATACATCAAAAATCACACCCGCTAGAATAAGAGAAAGAAGATTTGAAATAGACGAACCATTTGAAATGGAAATTTTATAATTTCTTAACAAAGTTTTTTCTTAAAGTTTTTTCTTAATATGACAACGTTTAAGTTGGAATATAAAAGGTCTAATTAATAACACTATGTCACAAAATTTCAAAAGTTTCTGTATCCCGGACATCTATATATATAAAAATAAGTTGCATTGTGTTAGAAATTGATATTCTCTGGAATGCGTGAACCGATTTTGTTTCTTCATATGAAAGGTGACGTTAATACCAAGGTTTTTATGTATAAACGGTCTTTGTATGTGCATTGGTTCTTGAGTTATAGCGAACACTGCATTCATTTCGAAACATGTATGTGTGTGTGTGTGTGTGTGTGTGTGGGGATGTGTGTATTGTTGTAACGTATGGGCTCGAAAACGGCTGGACCGATTTTGATGAAATTTTCAGGGAATCTTCCGAATAACCTCGCAAGTAACATAGGCTAAACATTATTTGAATTTTTCCACATTTAGGGAGTGAAAATAGCAAAAGGGATAAAAACTCCCCTTTCCTATATATATGTTGTATGTTTGCAACGTATGGACTCGAAAACGGCTGTGCCGATCTTGATGAAATTTTCAGAGCATCTTCAGAATAACCCCGCGGATAAAATAGGCAATACCTTGTTTGGAGTTTTCCACATTTAGGGAATAGAAATTGGCAATTCGTTGCTATTCCATTTTACTCAAACCATTCATTTAATTTATATACTTAGCTATTGTAAATCACATCTTCGGGGATCTATGAAATAAACGGCTTTTCTAATAGACCGATTGATACGAAAATTTTACCAAGTGGTTCTGTTGACCTGTTGATAGTCCCTGGCTATATTTGGTTGTGATTGGATAAAGGGGCGTGGCACCGCCCATACAACTTGAAAATTAAAAGGCCGATATCTCATGAACTATCAGAGGTATGAAGATGATATATATATATGTGTTCCTCTAACTCCCATTGGAGAATAGGCGTCAATATGAAGATGAGATTTGGTATATATGTTGTTGGAGCAGTATTAATTACATCCAGGGAGGAAGTGGGCGGTGCCATGCCCTCTTTTCAAAAATCGCTCTAACGGCTTTTCTAATATTCGGGAATATTATTGATCCGTGTGAGAAGAAGACATGACAAAAGAAGTTTTTATGGTTAAAGGCATGAAGCTTCAAATGGATTTTTCATTTGCGGTCAATAGGAGAAGGCATAACAAAAATGTTTTTAATGACCAAAGAGATGGTTAGTATACAGATGGTTCCCGCTACTACAGATCAAAAAAAATAATTTTGATCTTTAGAGGAATGTCTGTTTCCGATTTGTGGAAGAAGTGGGTTTTCGCCCTACATACAGAAAAAACTTAATCTACATGTCGGCACTATAGATATGACTTTGCTGATGAACTTTTTATTAGCATTTACAACAATAAAACTTAATTGGTTAACTTTAATGTTAAGGAGTTACTTTAAATAAGTTACATAAGTAAATAAACTCAATATATTATTGTCGAGCTTAAGTACCGTTTTCAAAGTACTTTGTAGACCTAAATGTGGAATATATTACAAGTTCATATGCAATAGCGAAGCATTGCCGGGCCCACTAGTTTAATAATATATTTTAATGTAAAATTCCACGCTAAATTTAAATCTGCTCTCAGATATGTGGAAAGTAGAACAGTTTTTGAGATATGGTGCAGAAAACACCATTGTACGCCACCCGATTTATTCATTAACAGCATAAAGATACCATTGGTACCTAAACTTAAAATTTTGGAAATAATATTTCAACGCAATTACCGCTGGAATGAGCAAATACTAAAGCTAAAAAAGGAATTGGTGAATATATCTAGTGAAAACATTAGTTCTCAGTAAGATAGGCTATGGTCTCTTTCTTTTTGGAAACAGCCCAAAATCAACTCTCCGACCTTTAAACTCCATCTATCACGATTGCATCAGATCCTGCTTGTACGCATATAGAACAACACCCATTAACTTCTTACTTGCTGAATCTGGACTGCCAACCTTGTTGGCAGAATTACTGACGTTAGAAACAGATTATTACCAAAAATACTTTTCGGCGATTCGTCCATTATAAGCAAAGATGTCATCAAAGTCATGTTTGCTAAAAGAACACCAAAAACTCCATCTATATTATATGACGGCATCTTCAACAATATAATTCAGTTTAGAGGAAAAATTGCAGTATATAAGCCTATTTTCCCACAATGGACGTATACGGAAGGTCTAGCCGACACATCTCACTCCAGACAATGCAAAACTAACACACCAAATAAAATATACAAACAAAAGTTTAAGCTATTTAAAACTGAACACAATAGTTGGCAGTTTCTGTACACTGACGCTTCCAAAACCGATTTTAACACAGCCTACGCTATTGTTGATGACAATGGCCAAATACTGGGATATAAATTACACAGTGATACAAATGTGAAGGAAAAAAATATACAGGGGTTCTCATGTAGCATTTCTGTTAGACTGGAGTCCATAGAGTAAAGTGATACTTTTAGTTTTTCTCGGTCACTTCGTTAAGTAATGTTTTTATAGCAAATTAAGTGAAATGACGATATTTCTTAAATCACAAGTTCCAAAATTCATAAGTCTTCTCTTTGTAAACCGATTTTCAAAAGCTTACATCTGTTTTAAATCTATGACTTTCACCTTTAATTAACAAAAAATCGTTTAAAAAATAGTGAAACGGTGGCAGTTTAAGCAAAACAACCCCGAAAAAAAATTGCGAATTCTCATTTTCGCAACGCTCTCAGTTTCTCCGTTTCTCCGTTTCTTATAAACTTACCTATTTTAGAAAGCTACTTTAATATAGCATAATACAAAAATAAAATATATACATGTATACTAGACCGGGTCGGTCCCCATACAAAATTTTTTTTTCTCCAAAGTCGAAGGCAAATATTGAAGATCACCTCGAGACAACTTAAAAAAAAAATTTTTTTTCCTCCCCCACCCCCGGAAAAACAGCCAAAATCGTTTTTTTATCACTGCTTTTTTGTTTGTGGCTCAATCGTTAAATCAAAGGCATCGGTGGATAGGTTTCGACGAGTACTACATTTGTCCTATAGATGTCGCTGACATACGACATCATCTTGTAATGATGGTCCCATTTAAAACAATTTCTACCCCTAAAATTTAAAAATATTTTTTCCTAGGATTAAAGCCCTTTAAAAACCAAGAACATTTTGCTTTGGAAGTACACAGTTTTAGTCAAAAACAAAAAAGTTACTAATGATAAGATGTATTTACAGCATTAACAAAAACATTTTTTTTATGTTGTTTGTATTATTATCGCAAATTATTGCATACTTTATAGCGCTGATACAAAATTTTTATAAAAATGGTTTTATACTTTGTAGCTCAAATTGTTGCATAAGCCTTAACGACATCGAAAAAAAATTAAAAAATTTCTCGAGATAATTCATTTTTAATCTAGTTACCGACGATTACAAATAAAATCCCAAAAAGAGCAAAGATATGTATGTAATTACAGTAAATATTGGCTCGACTCAAGGTCCGTTCACTACTTTCTAGTTTTGCAATAATTTTTCATTTCGATTAGTCATTCCTAGCGCTGATTCACTTAAATTTCGCACAAATGTTCAGTGTTGCTAATTGCATGGGAAGAATACAAGTGCATATTTATGTCTATATTTTATTACTAGCTGACCCGGCAAACGTTGTTCTGCCATACAACTTCTGAATCGGCGAACTTCGTCTCGCTCCAAGTTAACGCCTTCTTATAAGCTCCAGAGTAATATTAAAACACATATAGTTAAAATTTTAATGTGACTTAATTGAATTTATTCGATATCAGTGAAGAGCGGTCTGATAAACAATGTTTTTCGATTTGTTTTTCGGCGCTAAAATAAACTGAGAAATTCGAGTTTTATCCCACAAACTTCCAATGATTGGCCTTGCGATTTTTTGATTGTCATCGCAAAAGCCAATCGAATGGGGAAATGAGGATGGCGAGAAGCGTTTGACGAAAATCTTCCGACAGAAATATTGTAGCCCCCACCAAATAGTTTCGAATCACCTGCAGAACATCAACGGGTATTGAAGTGCATCATATGACCGATGAGTTTCCCGACGCTTGAGAACAATATCGTGTGATTCCACATTCTCACCCTGCAGTACCTGTGAAGCCGTCGATATTCATATGAACAACTTTAAATGCAGTTATCTCCTAACAAAAATGTTCGATCGCAAAAAGAATACAGTTGGGATCTCATCTTAAAATAGATTGGGATCTCACCTTGAAATGGTAAAAAGGTGGTTAACATGCATGTGATCAAATCGATACCTTAATTCTAAGCCAAGGTATGTGTAAATTTAACATTTTACAGAAAACGCCTTTAAAGTTTGTGAGTACATCAAATAGATTGCACTTATATTTTAAGTTAAAATATCCTAAATCTACTAAATCATATATTCGAAAACCGAATTGTTGGATAAAGATATTTTTCGAATAACCCGGAAAGCGGTTTTCTGAAAAATTCAAGTATTTGAACACTATAATTGTATCCAATGCGAAAAATATTGCAACTGTTCGATTATTTCGTGTTTTATTGAAGTAAAAATTGCACAACGTTGATCTAGTTCTATTGCCGAATCACCAACGAAATAGATCTTAATGAACTTATGATCTTCGTTTGGTGGTGGTAACAAAGCGGCAGCTCGATGATGTATTTGCCCTTGAATCTAATGTGTGGAAGCAATTTCGAGCAAAACGGGAGGAATAGTTTTTAATAATAACACTGACACAAAATCAAACTTTTTCGGAAACACTCGACCGAATGACGGGATTTTCCGATTGTAACTTCAATGCATTGCAATGCTGGCATACGACAGACTATGAACCGATATCAACGCAGCGAAGATCTTTGTAGGCGATTGTGGAATCGTATTCAAAAGCAGCTCGATTCTGGTCTATATTTACGACTGGTCTTCTTCTAGTAACATTTTGTCGAATTTGAGGTGGTGATTGTGCAGCGCTAAACTGTGCAATATGGGCACGTCTCCCAAAATTTTTTTGGCCCGTTCCTTTTGCGTTTGATTATTACGGACGTTCTGACTAATTATAGCACGTCGCGTACGCCGTCCAAAGTTTGATTGTCTAACAGGAGGCTTAAGTCTAGTAAATAACTCTCCGTAAAAACAACCATGTCCTTTCGAAAAATCCAAATTTTTCGAGTTTTTCCGAGTTTTCCATCAAGAATTTGTCTATTTTCCATTCGGAAAGTCATGTCGGAATAATTATCTAAAATTTTTCGCAGTAACATCGTCAAATCATACGACAAAAAGCTAAGTTTCGTCGAAAAAAAATTAAAATTTTTCGAATTTTTCCGGAATTTTAAAACAAAATTTTTCTATTTTTCCATTCGAAAAGTCATTCGCAATTATTGCACACAAAATTCCATACAAAAAAAAACAATTTTCGGTTATTCCAATTTCCCGGCTTTTCCGGAGGATTTTCCCTTCTCCTGGCAATTGCGAACAACTGAAAAAATATCAGCAAAATCGGTCCAGCCGTTTTTCTGGAATTTTCCGAGTTTTCAACCAAGAATTTTTCTATTTTTCCATTCGAAAAGTCATAATTGTTCGAAATTGTTCACATTTACATCGCCCAAAATTACCAAAACATACGATAAGATGCAAAATTTTGTCGAAAAAAATATTTTTTTTGGCATTTTCCATAATTTTCCAACTTAAATTTTCTATTTTTCCATTCGAAAACCGACAAAAATTTAATTTCGATTTACCTCAAATCAGGCGATGAAATGCAAAATTTTGCCGAAAAAATTCACAGTTTTCGGTTTTTTTTGGAATTTTCCGAGTTTTCCACCGACAATTTATATATTTTTCTATTCGGAAAGTCATTTCGGAATAATTATCCGAAATTTTTCGCAATTTACATCGTTCAAAACTATCAAATAGTACGACAAAAAGCAAAATTTAAAATTTTTCGAATTTTTCCGGAATTTTCCGAATTTTCCAACCAAATTTGTTTTTATTTTTCCATTCGAAAAATCATTCATAACAAAAAATTCCATACAAAAAAGCAATATTCGGGTTTTCCAATTTTCCGGCTTTTCCGAAAGATTTTTTCAAAATTTTCTTTCGTAAAAACCTACTCCTGGCAATAACGAATAACTGAAAAAAAAATTGAACCAAATCGGTCCAACCGTTCTCGAGTTTTGCGCTTAGCAACACATTCAGCGACTTATTTTTATATTATAGATATGAAGCCTAACTTTCGTTAGCGTGTATCTGTATTACTATAACAGTGAGAGTCCGGAAACACCTAAAAAAAATTTCACGTTCACTACCATATTTACGCAGTACTATGTAGTAAAAAGTAGTATAAAGTGGAGGTATCATGAAAATGGAGGTGGCAGCACCTACACGTAAAAGTAAGAACCAACTATAAGTTTTCATCAAATCATGCGCGTTGGTATTGAATATCTTACGGCCTTTTAGATAAATAAAAAAAGTTATGCCACGAGTGCTTTTGGTACAGAACTATATAGTGTTTGGAAAGCAATGGGAGTCTCCTTTCCCTTTAAATTTGAATATTTCATACTTCAGAGGCCAAAGTAATTAACCATTAGTTATTAGATTGCGGCGGTACTCAACATCTTTATCAATCATTTTGGACGCAGGACGAAGTCTGCCGGGTCAGCTAATTGTTTATAATAGTTCTTCAGCAGTATGGTACCATTACCGCTCGAACTCCCAATACGGACATCAATAATGAATGCAATTTACTTATGACATAAGCATTGAAGTTCAAAATTCATCTTTCATTTCATTCTGACTGTTCATAATTTGCCATCTTCTTCTCATCATGGCTAATCAAAAGAATATTGACAGAGATTCAAGCCACGGCATGGACGTAACATATGTATGTATGTTCTGCAGCGACCACACGACAAAAATGTGTTTAATTGGTTTTGCTCTTGAGGCTGTGCAGTTGTCAGAGAATTTAGAATTGCTAAAAGCACAGCTTGCTGCATCTTACAAGGCACTGGCGAATTGCTTCCTAATTACATTGCTGCCGATACTCGTGTACTCGTGTATGCTATAAACAAAAGTAAACGATTTGTACGTAATACGTAACACAAAGAAAGGAAGGGCACAGTAAAGGGCTGATGAGACATGTTGCAAGTGCCTATTTTGCAGCTGTTTTCCTTTTTGGCGAGAGGATGAGGACCAAACAAAATGTTGCCAATTATATGGTGGGAAACCATTGGCCATTGCCCCCTTTGACGGAGGCACGGAATTGAAGCTGTTTGCATATTTTCGTAATTGGAAAAACGACCAGTTGTTATATAAAATCGCATGCAATTTCAAAACACTGCGAATATCCTACCAATGCATTGTGCGTTTAGCGGTAAATGTGTTAACCTGACCGAGTTTTAAAAGTTTTTATTTTTCTGAATAGACCTATATCGTCGACAACAATTCAACAAAAGTTGCTATGACGGAAAAAAAACACTTTTGGTTATTGAACCCGAAATCTACGTTTCAGCCTATTCGTGAGTTCGGCCTCCGCATGTCTGAGAAGATTTCAAAATTAAAGCTGCTTCATTTTTTAAATCAAGAGACGGTCAAAGTGGCAGCGTTGCCACTCACCGCACTTTCAGTAGGTTTTGAGGTATTGATTGAAACCACCTAACCAGTCAGACATATTAACAACAGCATAATATTGGACTCCAACTGGAATTTAACTTAGGCAAAGGCCCTTATTAATGATGATTAATTGATTTGTTTTTATTTATTTTTTGTTTGGGATATTCGCGGTATCAGTTATCGTACGCTAATGATATGATTTTTCTATGCAAACATACAAATGAGGTTATTGACAGTTTTACATTTCTGTTTTCCGGTTATAGAAGACCAATGGTGGTGTCGAGTGGAAACAACATCGCCTTTATGACTATACATACATTGATACGCACGGTCATGTACTCATAAAGTTTACATATGCCAGTGTATAGATGTGGGCCCACATAATTATAGATTTTTGTAAGAATAAAAATTTAAAATGTTTTGAATAACTATGTATTTGTTTGCATTATTCGTTTGGAAGACTCCACGAAATGATATCATACATATGAGTATATCAAGCTGTGTTCACATCACTAAGCCTGGCAGTTATGTACATAATAAATAACAATCTTTTTAGTTGTATGTTTTATAGCAGACATGTTAAATTCCAATTAGAATTAGCAATTGGTTTATATTCTCTAATTCATCAAACAATTAGAATTAGTTCTACTAATTTCCATTAGATAATTGAAATTTTTATTCCAACGGTAAAACTAATTGCAATTAGTTGCCATTAGCAAAAAAAATTGGTTTCCCTTTACAATTAGGAATCTAATTGATTTCTGCTAATGCAATTAGATATTCAATAAGCTCGAATTAGAATCAATTTTTTTTTGATATTTTCAAAAACAAAAATAAACTAAAATATTCATAATATGAATTCCACACATATATATATATATTACTTATGTACATAATATATACTACTAAGCTAATTGAAAATCTAATTGCATTAGCAGAAGTCAATTAGATTTCTAATTGTAAAGGTAAACCATTTTTTTTTGCCAATGACAACTAATTGCAATTAGTTTTACCATTGGAATAAAAATTTTAATTATCTAATGTGAATTAGTTGAACTAATTCTAATTGTTTAATGAATTAGAGAATTTCACAAAAGAAGGTTAATTAGCAATCATTACCATTATCTAATTATTATTTAACATCTTTGGTTTATAGTAAAGTTTCAATTTAAAGTAAATTTATTTCGGAAAAAATGCTTTCTAATTTATTTGTTTGTATGTATTTCTATTATTATTCTATTATTACTAGGCCTATAATTTTTCGTAATTTGCCATTAAACCAATATTTGTTTTAATATAAATTGAAATAGAAATTTTATGGATATTTTTCAATTATATGCATATTTGCATAAAACGCATATGCCGAACATATGCGATGATTATGTTCGACGGATTTATATCGGCAGTGCATTCAGTAACAGTATCATTTAATGGGGACCGTTTGAAAGAATTATTTTGTACAATTAGTGCACCACCCTGTATAAGTTAAATTCTTGTTTGGACTTGTGTCAATGTTACGGTAATTTTCGCGTGATTGAATGTTAATTGTCGTCGTTTCTCATAAGTTTATTCGCTTTCTGTAAGCTTTGGTAGTTATTCAAATTGAGCGTGGCAAAGGCTTGCGAACATGTAATTTGCATTGTGCTAGAGCAAAGCTACCATAACCTGTGATGTCTTGTAAGAAGTCAAGTTTGATAAAGCACGTGGCGAATAGGGCTGTTGTGAAACAATACACGTGCCACATCCTGCAACGCACACCAAAGAGACCCAAAAGCATATTTTTTGCTGATGGTTTATACTTAACGCTCGTATATTTTTTTTGGACAAAAACAGTACATTTCACTGAATTTTTTTAAAAAAGCAGTACATCGATTTGGAGAGACAGTACTTTTCGCAGTACATATTTACATAGCATATTTATTTTATTCAATATGTAAAAAAAATTAACAATCATTTCCAGAATCAACTTTTGTGGTTGTTTTGTATTTGTCGTTTGAAGCAATTTGAATAAGCAATGCCGGCTTCGTTTTGAGGTAATTGTAGAAATCAACGCATTTGTACTTCATATTACATTTGACGGTCAGAATCGGCTTCAATGTTTGCACATCTAATCGGGTTTAGTCTGACGACCAAGTTTTGTTCACTGCAGAGAAGATTCGCTCCACTAATGCTGGCGATCGTGGCAATTTCTTTGAATTCGCAATCATCGAAACAGTGCAATGGAGAGAAGGCCATTGAGTAATTTTGTCGCTCGTTTTTGATATATCTAAATTGGGTGTGCAAATATACCGCATTTTCATTGGCATTGTACAAATTGTATTGTAGCAGCTGGGAATAAAAAATCATCCTCTTGACGCATTTTTAGTGTTTCTTCGAGCTTATTTTTGAAGTAAACAATATTATTGCATGAATTCGCTCTTCGCCGTTTATATTTCTATTATGTATCGAAAAACAGTACTTTGAGGGAGAAAAGCAGTACGCAGTTTTTGATGTCGAAAAACAGTACTGTACTGCGAAAAACAGTACAGATACGAGCCTTGTTTATACTACATATTTAATTAATAGTAATCTCCAGATTCCCTCAACACGTTTCACTCCAGTGAAAAATTGCTTATTGTTATTAAAAAATATACAAATTACTAACAATCTAAATGCGAAATCAAACAATTTTAAGACTAGACTTAAGTCGCATTTAACTTAAACATCTGTTAAATCGGTGATAAAAGTTATGTGATTATATAACTGACACTTGAGATAAAGAAACAAACAAGCTTAAGTTACTCGATATGCGCGTTAACTGCGCTTTTTGTATTGCGTGCATATGCACGTACATATGTTTACCAATCTTTGCTTCATTTGTGTTCGTTCGTGCAGTTATTTCTTGCTGGTGGTCGCAGCTGAAATACAATTTTAATGCAACACAATATCAAACCGACCACCATAAGGAAGGTTGTTTTGAATGAGCTTCGAAACTCCAGACAACTAAGTAACAACTTTCAGTTATAGAACTGAAGGGAGATGCTGCCATTAAAATTAAACAAAAAATGTCAATGTCATCTGCTAAATACAAACATATGTATATGTACGTACGTATACTTATGCATATATTTGGAATGAGCTGTCAGGCTGTTATGATGTTTATGCTGATGCTAACGAGATTAGCAATCACTTTTTTAATGCTTTCAGTCTAAGGTTTAACACGTTTCTTTGGAGTGTTCGTTACTTTCGTCGTGTCTCATGATAGAAACGAGTTTGTTGCTTAAGTCTTTTGTTTTGTTTCTTTTTATTCTTTTTTTTGCATAAACACCAATAGAGTCGCACGAGGACACATGATAACGTTCGATTACTTCAATTGTAAATGCCCTAAACAAACATCATCACTTTGTCGTGCACGTACATTCACATTACCTTTTTTGATTGTGTTGTCATACAATGTTGCAATGCTGTCTTCTGATATATTTAATCGAAGAATTTTTTGACTGTCATTTTCCCCGCTTATCTTTATTGGGTTCAGATGCACACATACAGGCAGTTGGACGGACGGACAGACGGACAGACTGGTTCATACATACAATACACACAATTGGCTGGCTGTCACTTTAAAAAACACTGGAGATTGTTGCAGAGGAAAGACCACTCGACGAGTGGTAAGTAGAAGCAGCTTCGCTTATTTTCCTCTCATCTCTACTCGGCCATATTGACCAATTAATGTTTCATTTTTGTTGTTATTCTTATCATTTGGAAATTTCATTTCTCTTAATTGCTTTACACATACGATCGTTCGACGGACATTTGGTCGAGCATAATGGGGGACGCACTAGCACGGACAGAGAAAGTGTTTAGGTTCGATATGTGAGCTTAATGTGTCCGTCTGTCTCCTGTACGGGCAGTCAACGAAGAATTGGGTCAGTGTTGTCATGAAATGTGTACGAATGACCGTTTGTGTGTAAATGTGTGTGTGCAAGCTTTATTGTTTATGTTTTGATCGTTAGCAGACGCCCATTGGCATTTAAATCATAATTCGTGTGTTGTGCGACACAGATACACATACATATGCATATGAATACATGCATAGCTATACGTATAGCGAACTTCATTTCAAGTGAATGTCTTAACATAAAGGACTTTATTCAAATTATCGATTCGCGATTAATTAATATTTAATAATACATTTCAACTCGTTTCTCCCATTCTTTTTTGTGATAGATTCTGCAAACTGCAAAGGATAAAGGTGTTTCACCCTGGATAGTCAATGGCTTTGAGGTTAGTCACACACAAATGCGTTTCATTCTTTGCTGTCGATGGTGTCATAGGCACCACAAAATTATGTTGTTAATGCGATTTCATGCCTTAGTTTCGAACAGGTTATACAAAATAAATATTTATACAAGATTCTGTATTATTTAATAGATTTACATACTCCTCAGGTAGCGACAGACGGTTCGCTATTCGTAAGATTACGAATTCTGTGTGGTATAGAAAGCTGTGGATAAAGTAAAATTAAGGCCAATAATATAATAAGACAGCAACACAAACAAACAATAACAGCAATACGACTTTGTTTTACAGCTATGTATGTTTGTATTGACCTCTTGACGTCGCTCTAGCACATACGAATAGCATTACCGCGCGTCACACCAACTCTTTAGACATACATACATTAGTGGGAGCAAGGTGGAGAGGGGGGTTTCTCACACCAACTCCCTATTTACGAATTCAGCTTACCCTATCAAATGTATCCACAGAGGTAGCAAGACCACCAAAAACAGCCATTAACGTTAATCCCAAGCAAGCGCTACAGCGTTTGAAAGACTTAAAATTCCTGGCTGACGCTAAGCCCGTCCATACAGCTTCCGTAGCTTTGGTATCCCTGGACAAGAAAACTTGTCTAGCAACTGTGTATGTACATAGATTTTTTTGTTTCTTGTTGTGTTTGTTGTTTTTGGTTTTGATTTGGCTATTGTCGTTGCACAATCCGAATTTTGTTATTCCGTTTAATTGGCGTGCTTTTGTAAAATTTTTTAATTTTCTACTTGCCAATCACAAAGGTGGGGAAACTCAACTGTTACAAATTATCTATCCGTGGATGTATGGAGGTAAAAACGTATGCACGTAGGTAGGAGATACATATCCAAGTGTGTGCGTTTGTTTTTCGACTTCGATTTAGTTTGGAATGTATGTTGGGGGCGGGGGTAATTTTGTATACTATTCTTCACAACAATGTTTCCACTTTCAACACCTTTATTTTGCTGTTTTCATTTTCACTTCACTTTGCCCCCTTCATCGACGACGACGACCACTTCTTCTACCAAAAGAGTGGCTTTTACTTGGAGTATCGTTTAAAATGCCAGCACGCGCGCCGCTCTACTCAGAACGGTTCTGCTCTGTGAGAGTTCAAATCGTAACTGCGGCCGTGTCTGGTTGTCCAACAGTTTGATCGTCTGTTTCGTTCGTGAAAAGCCAAAACAACTTACAAGAAACACTGGCACTGCAGTGACGGACGGAGTGCTGGTGTTTGTCTGTTTGGCTTGGTGCCTTTCCTTCGATCGTTTTCGGTTTTGGCATTTAGTGCTTATTCGATAGTGGCAATAATGTCTGAGTCTGAGTTCATTGGGTTGGTTGCCCACAGAGCGATTGAGTGGAATTCGTGGACGACTGAACGGCTGAGTGGCAAACCTGTTACACAGGCTATTAGAAGTACTCATTACAAGTTTGTAGGAAAGAGTCTCCCAGCCACCAAAGTACAAATTGTGAATTTCAATGACTTCGATTTTGGACAAGCATTTCACGAGCGGCTGCTCGTCAGCGGAGTAGCGCGGCACGTAGGGATTTACACGTTCGCCATATCTTGTTTTTAAAACCACTCAACTTAGCCATTTGAGAAATTCCTTTTTTCGAAACTAAACTGAAACCCAAAGAAACGAAAACAACTCCCCACGACGGCAAGGGGCATTCCAGTTTGGCACACGCGAGATGTCACTAAAATATGCCATGTTGAGGCTGACGCTGGTGTATGTGTATGTGTGTGTGTGTGTGTGCTTGTTCGCTGTTCTCTGATGTTGTCCATTTTCTGTTGTTTTTGGGCTATTGGCAATGTTGGCTTGGTTGTCGGACTTGGTGCCAATAAATGTCTTCTCCGCAGAGTTGATGGTCCTGACGTCAGTTGTAAGTATTTGAGCTACCGAATTTTCGCTGTTACATCTTATGGAATGTGTATTGTCTTCCAAATACAAAGACATTAATTCAAAAACAAAACAAAAACAAAAGCACATACAAACTCGTTACGTCCTGCTGGCGCACAATGTGGTAATGTTCTTGACAATTGGTAAATTAATGAAATTAATGAAGTGACATTTTAACTTTTTAAATATTTAAATTAAATATTCCATTACACAAATTTCTGGAAATGACCTAAAACTACAGCATTTGTTAGTCTATACAAATTTATATGCATACTATGGTTATTAAAATACATACAAATGTATATCTACCCAATAAACATTGATGTAAACCGGCTTATTAATAAATGTTTTCCAAAAAATTAAATTAATTTCTCCAAATTAGTTTGCGAAAATTACTTTCTCCAAACCTTCAGTAAATTATTTACAAACACTTTGTAAAAATTTGTAAAAATAGAAAAATACAATTGCCCAATAAACATTGATGTAAGCTGCCTAATGGATATATGTTTTCCAAAAATTTTAGTTAAGTTTTTCAAAAGGAGTTTGTAACACATTTGTAAAAAAATAAAAATACAATGCTTTTGTAAGCTCTCCTAAGCAGGCGACCCAGGCTAGTCAGAAAACATAAAAAATAATTTTTTTATTTACAATATTATTTTCGTCTCTGCATTTAATATCGTTTGTTGCTGCTGACATATTAACGTGTTTCGTGTAAAAAAGAACTGCTGGCGTAAAATATTAACGGACAAATTCGCTGAAAAATATTCATGGATGGGAACAGCAGAAAAAACACTATCCAAAGCCTCAATATTACAGCGGTCATAAAAAGTAAGTAATTACAACTCATATAAAAGTGTATGATTTATGATACCGAAATATTTTTTTTTCACTTTTGAATAGGTGCTGCTATATGGCTTGGATGAAGGCCATTTCGCTCAGGAAATGCCTATGTAGTCATAGGCAAAAACAACGCGCTCAATATAAACAGAAGACCATGATAATACATTTTAATATATGTACATATGTATTTAATATAAATAAAAAAAAAACTTAATTTTAATATATGAAATAACAATGTAAATATGAATAAAATATTAAAATAATAACTTAATATAAATTTTTAATTAAATTTTAATTTTTAATTAATTTTAATTTTTAATTAATAAATGTATAATATTATTGTACAATTGTATTCATGTTTGGAAAATATTTGGAAATAAACTTAACAATGCAATGCATAATCAATAAGTTGAAAAGCTTGTGCTAAATTTATGTTTTCATTTATTTCCAAATTAGATATTAATTAATACATAAATTTACCACAAGGTTTCCAACATCTTTATTATGTATTGCATTATCAATTTTATTTCCAAATATTTTCCAAACATGAATACAATTGTACAATAAGGGATCCCTTTCGCTTATCCAACAATTGGAACTTAACAAGTTACAATGTTTCCGATAAAGATTTTCCAAACATCATGTTTACTAATGTAAGCTTATAGTAAATTTGTAGTAAGTTTATAATGTTTATTGGGTAAATTTAAATAGGTATTTATAATAACTTTTATATTTGTTGTTCCCATTTCAGTTCTTTATTTTACTATTCTAAAAAAAGAAAATAACAAAATCAAATTAACCAAGCAAGAACAACATAGACTTTACTTTACTTTACTAGATTTATTCGCCCATCTTTTTAAAATATTTATAAAAAAAAATAGTAAAGAGGAAACGAAATGGTCAGGAAATGCGTGCAGAAGTTCAACGAGACAGGTTCAATAATGACTCAACGATGATCCGCCCGATAGGATGCCAAATGATTTTTGGTGTAGGGTGAATAAAATTGTTTTTAAAGCTCCATAACTTTTTTGTTTTTTTTAATTAAAAATAAAAGCTTTTAATACGAAAGTTTCATGATTTGGAGAGGTCTTCATGGTCGTTATAAGAAATGGACACGGTTAACGGTTTAAGTCGTGTATCTTTATAACAAGAAATAACAAGATAGTACAATAAAACATATTTCGGCCAAAACTAGGGTACCCGGACCAGAAAAAAGATTAGTGTTCTTAAATTGGTATCCGCCTCGGTTACAATTTTTGTATAGGGACCAATACTAATGTACATACATATATACAACTTATATTGACATTGGACATTTTTTGGCGTAGAATAGAAATACAAGAATCTTGTTTGGATAATATGTGCATATTTTGAGGAACATTTAAAAATGTCCATTTTGTGGGCTAAACACCATACTGTGCGTCGCCTGCTGCCGCATTAATACATGCACCACAAACTCTCACGCATTCGTACATACATACATGTGGCATATGTATGTGGAGATATTCCTTTGGGGCGGAAAGGTAAGCGTTAGTAGTACTCATATGTTGCTCGTACGAATGGTGTTAAAAGCTGTTTAAACCACCAGTTTTCGAAGTCTGCCCACTTTACTGTTTTGCCCAGGAGCCCACTCCACTGTGTACTTTTCGTACTAAAGTTTTTCCTTTAGTTCAATGGCCTTTGTAAGAACTACGCGACTACATCAAGCGCACTTAGTAATGTGAGCGCACAAATACATTACACGTACGAGTAAAATAGCATGGCAGGGAATCGAAAAAAGAAAAACTTTGCATTGTTATAAACAACGTGGGTGTGTGTGTGTGTGTGTGTAAGTGTGGCTAAGGTTTACCATTATCATTTCAATGGCAATATTGTAAAGGAGCTGATGTGTATATAATGAGAAGTTGACGAATCTTAAGATCATTTTAGTTCAAAGAATTCAGAAATGTTGAAGGTTGTTATTTCTGGCACTATGGATATTTTGTATGTCTATTTCTCATTATTGTCTTATAAAATGTGTATGTCATTGTAGCTCAATCGGTCTAACCAAGGGAGGATAAGTGGTTTGGGAGGCCTTTTATCAGCCACTTTACAAAATGTTATTAATCCGAAAATCCAAAGTAACCCCTGTTACAGTAAAAATGACAACAGAGAAATTTGTGATAATTTTCTGTGATAAAAAATGCACGTATGTAAAAAAGCACTCGATCCAAGAACTTAGTCAGCCGAATATTTATTTTAATTTTTGTTTTAATTAAACTCATCCATCTACCATAGTGTATTCGACTCTAAAAGAATTATTTATTTTTAATAGAAATAATACGATGTCGCTGCGCCGACCAAAACTGTCATGTGTTTAACAATTACTTTTTAGGACAGCCAAAAAGCTGGTCTTTTTTTTTTTGGATATTTCTCATATATTCTACACATTACCGACATAAATAACTTCCAAACCAAACAAGATATCACGAATGGAATTTAACTTTTAATTTAACTTTTCCACTTTGACTGAAATCATGGAATGTATGTACTCGCATTTTGAATTATTTTCTCTCGCTCTTTCTCTCTATCAGCGCACCTACAATGGGATTTTGAGTAAAATAAATGTTTTTTTAATATTAATAATTTTAAAAATTTACTTTAAGAATTGTATTGACAATTTGCCTAAGTATATTAGTAACAAAAACTTTTAAAGAGGCAAAAGTGCGATGTGTATATGTGTGTGCATAAATACAGTAATATGATTATTTTAACTTGACATATGTATCGTTATGTTTTGCATATCCTTTAGAGTTTTTAAAAATTAATACCTACTAACCAAAAGTTCTGTTTGAACTCATGTTTTAAAAAACTTCAACGTCATTCAAACTAAACTTGAAAGAATTTAATACATTTTTTCTGGAAAGTAATAATAAAAATCTGTTTCGATTAATTTCTCTTGTAATGTAAATGTAATGTCTTGTAAATGGCTTTATTTTCGGAAAGTTGTTAAATTGTTTGGTCTTTGCAATATGGCGAAGAAAAGCTGTTTATTGATATTTTCAATGGCAAACAGGTAAATTCGACAAATAAACATTTATGAGTTTAAAATTTTTTTAAGACAACGGATTTATATTTATTTTTCTGTTACGGTTACACCATCAAATAGAATAATAATTGTTTGACTTTGTAAACATTTTTGTTATTGTTTTTTTTTATAGATTACACAGTAGCACATTTTCCAACTTCACACTCTTGAACCAATTGAAACCCACAAAATCTGAAAGCTTATGGTAGTAGAAGGAAACCCTAACTGGGTTTTGAATTATTAGCTAAGGTTTTTTTTAATTCTTTTTTTAAGATTTCGACTCAGAGTAGGATTTTAGTACATTTTTTACTGATTCTTAAGTCTATATCTCGTGAACTATTCCAAATATTTCTTTTCTCTCTTCAGCTAATTTTTAGCTCTTAATCAGATGTAAAAATTTTACCTTGAGATAAAACCAAGAAAACAACAACATCCTATTCAAATCAGCAAAACTGTCAGAAAATCTAAAATTTTGTCATATTTTTCTGTGGTTTTTTCATACTTATTTCAGAAATTGCTTCCAAATCGACCAGACATTATAAGACAAAAAGATAACCAAAAGCAAAACAAACAACTCTTCTTAACAAGCCGATTTCATTTGATGATTTCTTCACATAGTTATAGCCGCACAAAGTCTTCAAAAATTCAATAAAGGACCAAGAAATCACCTTCAATTTTGCATTTATCGAAATTAAAAATGCTATGCTTTTTAAAATGAAATATACACAAAATAGAAATAAATCAAAAAAACAATAAAAATCTAAGATGAAATTTTACGATTTTTTACAGTTTTGCTGTTTTGAGGTAGATGTTGTTGTTTTTTTAATTTTATCTAAAAGTTCAAGTACAAGAATCAGTACATGATTTTCAAAAATTTCAAAAATGTATTAAAAAAAACCTTTTCTAATAATTCAAAACCCAGTTAGGGGTTTCCTTCTACTATCATAAGCTTTCAGATTTTGTGGGTTTTAATTGGTTCAAGTTTTTACTGCTGCACTGTGTAATAAATACATATTGTAAACAAGTGAATAATTTCTTTATTTTCCTAGTGGCAAAAACGCAAATGTATAATGTAAATTTGACCAATTGGATAAAATAGTATGTTTTTGTGAACTTAATAATATATATATATTTGGAAATTGGTATAAGCCGTTTTGACAGCAACTTTCAATGTAGCATGTCCTTAACAACTCTTCCTGAAAAGTGTGTGGACGACAATTCTTATAATATTTTTTATCAATAAACATTTAAAGTAATCAATTACTTTCACCTTTTTCAAGTAATTCATTTTGATTCTGTAATTAAATTGAAATTGATACATATCGAAATTCAAACTAGGAAGCGAAGATGTTAACTATAGAGATAGTTGTTAAATACCAGTGTCGTAGAATCGTTAATTTCAAGTACACAGAGTTGAGAATAGTATTCTCTTTTAAGTTAGTTAACATCTAGGGTTTCACGTTAACTACACCAAGTTTTTGTAGAAATAATAATGCACCGTTCATGTGGACTCAAAGTGTAAAGGGCACTTAAAGAAAAATAAAACATTCAAAATGTTCGACAGATATGTATGTCTGTAATGGTAGGGGAGAAGACAGTGTTAAATGCCCATAAGAATATGTTTTCTTAGCTCATTTGCTTCTGTTCAAATTAAAGAAATAAATTCAAAATTTAGTTCGTTGCCATTGTTTGTTTTTTATTATCGTTTGAGAAATGTGCCACCATAGTGCGAACATCACCAAATAACCACATTCAATGTGCCAGATGTTGCTAATGTTGCCACATCGACTCGATGTAATGTGAAATACTCGCAGTTTTATTCGGTTACTCACACAAATCAATTTGACAGGAAAACAAAGAAAATTTACAAAACAAGCGAAAGTTAAGACTGCGATTTTATTATTTTTTAGTTCTTGCTGTTCGATGGGAAAATCGAGGGTGGCAATACGACTAATTCCTGCACTTTCATTTAAGTTATAGCCGTCGACATTTTTCACACTATCAATTGTTGTGTGTATCGTCGCTTTTAATTTGGGAGATATTCTTTTGCTGATTTGCTTGTTAAGAAGACAGAGCAGCAAGAGATTTACATTTCTCCCTGGAACAGCAACCACCTGCAGCCGTCCTTCGAATTGAAAAGCTACGGCGGTGGAGCAACTATGAATAGCAATGGTGCCAGTAGTGGTTCCGCCACCGAAAGCCGTGTAACCAAGGCGAATGAAAATGCTGGGGTGACACCAAGGGGACGCAGTGCCAGTGTGGAAGATTACAACGGCGCAAGTGATGACGAGTATGTCAGCCCTCAAAGTAACACAGCTGTTTCACGTCATTCCTACAAAGAAGCCATGAACACGCCTCTGTCAACCACAGGAGCAGGTGACAGCACTGGTGCTGGTTTTATGGATATGCCTGCGTCCTCCACTTGCATCGAAGGCGTCTCTCCCATGGCCATCTACAACGAGGAGCGCATGAGGCGTAAATTGCAGTTTTACTTTATGAATCCCATCGAGAAGTGGCAAGCAAGACGGAAATTCCCCTACAAATTTGTGGTTCAGGTTTGTTTGTATTTGTAAACCTCCCCCATTTGCATTTGAGACACGCAGCAGCACTGGTACGCTTTGTATTATTCTCAAATTGACTATCAGTTGTCCGCTGATAAGGTACCCATTTAAGACATCCATCTACCTTGGAGAATCGCATTGTGTAAGATTCTGTCCACCAAATATAATCTGTGTAGCAACGCCTTATTAAGTAGGAGTGTACTTGGCATATACATTATTTTAATTGAATGCAAAAGAAAAAAACGCAAATGATGGCATCACAATACACTTATAATTGAATATGTGACATGAGGCAATCTTACATTCGTTGTTACCTTTTCTAATCTGCAATTAATGTCTAAGGGATATGGGCTAAGGTTATTGTATAAACCCATTTGATAAACATTGGAACGATTGAAGCAAAAGGCAAACAGAAAATGGAACAAACCCGCAAAGTGAATAGTTAATAGCTTGTTCCTTTTATAAATAGTCAAACATTTTTGTTTCTTATCATTCAATCTATATCTGATTTTAAGTTAGTTTCCTTGTACGCAGTATTGTCATTTTTAAATTATTTATTCAATTAGTCATACTACTTTAGTTCAGATCATAAACTGGTGTGAGTGTGCGGACTATTGATTATTTCGCGCTCTCGCTTTATTATCATAAACACGTCTACATACATTTTTGAATCGTTGTTACCAAACAAGTCTAGGGCGATTTAACAATACTTTGCACATCATTGTACGTAACTAAAATGAATTTAAGGTGGGAACTCTTGCCATTGTGGCTAAGGTTTGATTATCATTGCCCAGATTCATGCATGTAGTTAATTCTCAGCAGTGGGGGATCTCAAGTAATCTACAGTTCTTTTGTTTATGAATTAAAATATGAACATAGATGTAATCGTTCAAGTATTCTCTTTCCAGATAGTAAAAATTGTTTTGGTGACAATGCAGTTGTGTTTGTTCGCCCATTCACGCTACAACCACATAAACTATACTTGGGACAATCGCATCGCATTCTCGCACCTGTTTTTGCGCGGTTGGGACTCATCGCGCGAAGTGGAATCGTATCCGCCATCAGTGGGGCCATTTGCTCTTTATGAGCAGAATGAGTTTTTTGATACCATTGATTATGCCGTGCAAGGCTACGCGAGCATGAATCGCTCCATTGGCCCATATGATTACCCCACGCACGACAATAGCATGGCCTCCATGAAACTTTGCTTGTACAACTATCGTGAGGGAACTATATTCGGCTTCAACGAATCGTACATTTTTAATCCTGAAATCGAGTTGCTCTGCGAGTCACTTACGCCGAACGTCACGATCATTGGAGTAAGAAAGTATCTAGAAGATAGAGGCGTTGTAGTGAGCTTTTCCTCGTTAGTAAAAGCCACACTAGTTTTTGGTATAAAGACCATTAACTTTAAATCGTATGGCGGTCCTTTGTCTGCTCCGGATTGTTTCAAATTTGATATAACCATTTTCTTCGATAATCGAGACCATGATGGTCAAATGCTTCTGTCACTCGACGCAGATGCAACACGCCTGCATTGCAATGGAGACGTGGACTTCATTTCCGATGCTGAATTCGATGCGATACTGCGGAGTGTTTTGAACATATTTGTGCTGTTGGTGTGTATGCTGTCATTCGCTCTGTGTGCCAGAGCTTTGTACAGAGCTTACCTGCTAAGATGTCAGACGGTAAATTTTTTTCACTCGCACTTCAACAAGGAACTCAGTTTCGAGGGAAGATTGGAATTTGTTAACTTTTGGTAAGACTGTGGTTTCCCTTTGAACGCAAATATATAATGTTTTTCTGTTATCTGGTTGCAGGTACATCATGATATTATTCAATGACGTCCTATTGATATTGGGCTCCGCTTTGAAGGAGCAAATAGAACGAAAGTTTCTGGTGGTTGACCAGTGGGACACTTGTTCACTGTTTTTGGGCATTGGTAACTTGCTGGTATGGTTTGGAGTACTACGATATTTGGGATTCTTTAAAACATACAATGTGGTCATATTGACATTAAGGAAAGCAGCCCCAAAGATATTTCGCTTTCTGGTTGCCGCCTTGCTCATTTACGCTGGTTTTGCATTCTGTGGCTGGCTAATTTTGGGTCCATATCATATGAAATTTAGATCTTTAGCCACTACTTCAGAATGTCTTTTTTCCTTGATAAATGGAGATGATATGTTTGCTACGTTTGCCACACTTTCATCCAAAGCGAATTGGCTTTGGTGGTTTTGCCAGATATACTTGTACTCCTTTATATCGCTGTATATATATGTGGTGCTATCGCTGTTTATATCTGTTATAATGGACGCCTACGATACTATTAAAAGATATTATCGCGATGGATTTCCAGTATCAGACCTCAAGGAGTTCGTCGGCACTCGAACCGAAGCAGATATCACCTCTGGCGTATTCATGACCAATATGGACGATTTCGACCAGAGCACTTTCGTCGATGTCGTACGAAACATATGCTGCTGTGGCTGTTGTCGCACCTCATCGGGGGGTAATTCAAGTGGTCCCACCGGCTACACAAGCTTAACAAGTATTATCAAATAAAAATTAACAGTGCGTATGGATGCATTTATTCCATTGCTTTATTATTTAGTCCAATGTTTTGTTTGATATATACATATGTATATGTACATCATTGTAAGATATGTTAGTGATATTGTTTGGTAGTGGTTCCATAATAACCAAAAGTCTGCCCATAAGTATGTATAAGTCGCGAGTTAAATGTTTGCTTTCAGTATAGCCAAAGTTTGGATGTAAGTATGTATGTTTTTGCTGTGTAAATGAATATGTATATTGTAAAAACGTTAAAATTAAATAAAAATAAAAAAAATCCTATTATAAAAGCTCAAAAATAATTTTTTACGATATTTACTCTAGACTAGCAAAACATATCCTTTTGTTTTTGAGAAAGATGGAAAGAAAAAACTATTGTCCAATGGTGGGCTAATAATTGATACAATAAAGTATATGATCGTTAAAAATTATTGCAAGTGTAGAGATTTATCTGAACAATAGAATTTCTGAATTTAAATATGTATAGCAGTTAAGAAGATATTCTTTTAATGATGCAGATGCATAAAAGTGGACATATGTATCAATTTTTAGAATTGCAAATTACGAAAAATATTTTTCGTATGATGGGTTTTTTTGACTGCATATAGGTTTATAACCACACGTGAATACTCTATCTATGAATGTAAGTAGATCGCCTAATTGATTAAGACTGCACAGGCCATTAAATTCCAAGCCATAAAGTATATGACATATTTTGTATGAACTGGGAATAAACTTTATAAACTCTTTATCAAAGACACAACACTAACCGCTGTATTTTGCACAATAATACTACAATTAGTTGTAGATCTAAACCAGAGCAAAAAAGCATTAAATAGACCGACCTAAATAAATATCATTTTTTCCCATATATTTGCAATTTTCATGCACTGCATGTAATTTTTTTTCGGTCGGTCTATTTGAGGCTTTTTTCGCTCTGGTTTAGATCTACAACTTTGCCGAAGACAAAAAGAAAAAATTCCGAACGGTTTATGAAAAATGGACTCCGTAAAAATGGTCAAAAAATCGTGTTGGGTTAAAAATATTGGAGTATGTATAAAACCTCAGAAATGTTGCACTGTGTAATTTTTACTTCGCTTAGGTGTTTTTTTAATAATATGCAAAAAATATTATTATATACAAAAATTCGATGATTCAAAATTCGATGATTACGCCAACTGCGTTTTAACACAATACACAACAACTCAAACTGTAATAATCCCTCTACATATGTAATACATACATACATACATATTATGTATCATTACTTATTACCCTGCAAACATTTTACTGATTGTTTTCATCGCCATCTCAAATTTTTCACTTTTTCGTCACTCCGAAAAGTTGGTTCTTAGATAGAAAACAAATTTGTTTGTCTATTCAGAATTTACAACTACTTAAAACTTGGAGGAAAAAGAGATTGAAATATGCGGTTAGTAACATTGTAATTGGTAAGTTACCAGTATGTTATTTGCAGGGAACATTTTTAAAAAAATATTAAAATTAAAAAAAGTTATAATTTAATTACTAGTTTGTATTCTTTGTCCTACAAAGCAAACAAGTGTTTTGAATAAAGTGATGTTGGGCTGATTGATTGCTGGTTAGGCAAATTGTGAGTATTTGTTGTTGCCTTAATCAATTTGCCTGAGAACCAGTAGTGGACCCAATAGGAATTATAGATGTGGACTGTATTTCGCTGTTTTGCCCTTGTAGGCCGATGTGAAGGCTAGCACCTGCGAAAGCTGAGAATAGGGTTAAGTCCAAATAAAAACTCAAGAAGTTTGAGATATTATTTGGATAGGGAATAAATAAAAAGAGTTCGAGAATGATTAGGTTTAATTCAAGTATAATTTTATTGTGGAAGCATGTGTGCTTACCGTGTGAGTTGAGCTGAGGAACTGAACTTTTTACATTTCATTTTACAATATATGTCGGTTAATTAAACGGTTCATTAAAGTTTCGTTAATTTTAGATTTAAAAAACAATTCACAATAAACGAAGTGTACTTTTAGTACAACTTCTTAAAGGGTTTAAGTACATTTTTAGTTCAGGGTTGGTACTTTTGACCGTTACAATAATTCAATTTAAGTAATAGTTATAAGTAGAAACGTAGTTTATACATAGTCCCGCCATTTAAGTTGGAGCCTATCCTTTGGGCGTGGTTGCGCATAAAACGGAAGCAAGCGAACGAATATCTTCTGACAGAATGTGCTGGTCCGGCTGGACAACTTCCTTCTTTTTCGGTTGTACACGTTTCTGCGTTTTGGACTTGGCTGGTTTTGGCAATTGGCTTCTTCTAATCGTTGACAATCTATTGCGTGCTGGACCTCGAACTCTTGGATGCTGCTGGTGTAGTAAGGTGTGATGTAGTCTCTGACACTTCCGACACGTATCCTTCGAATCGCATGACCGTACGGTATGGCTTTTCGCTAAACAGTTGATACAGTAGTGGTACTTCTTGGCGACAATGTGTCTTTCTTTGGGGTTCATTTTCAAAAACATCCTGCAAAACCGAATTGAGTGGTAGTGATCGCAAAGCTCGCACTTATAAAGGTCCGAATCACGATTGCGGCCGTGTCTTGTATATCTAGATAAACTATAGAAGAAATCAATCAAATAATAAGAGAAAATTTTAGAATATGGTTAGTTGAAATAAAGAGAAATGAAATGTAATGAGATTGATGATAAGAAATTTAATTTTGTTGTGCTTGAACATCATTTTCATAAGGTAAGAGACATAGCTTGACGATGGGACGATTAATGATTCCATTCGCTACTCTTATATCTGCAACACGAACATTTTTGTCAGATCCTAAATGAACTTTATCGATTCGGCCTAATCGCCACTCGCTGGGGGGTAGTAAGTCATCTATAACTACTACAAGATCACCAATTTTGATATTGGGAGTGGAATGAGTCCACTTGTAACGCTTTTGAAGGGATTTGAGGTAGTCCTCCTTCCATCTTATAGAAAATTGGTGATGTATCGCTTTTAGTTTTTCCCAACGATTTATCAAAGACCAATTGCTGGTTGATTCTTCTGGCATTGCCATGATGGGAGCACCTTTAAGGAAATGACCGGGCGTTAGTGCAGTCAAATCCATGGGATCTTCTGAGATTGCGGAGATTGGGCGAGAGTTTAATACTCCCTCTATCCGCGCTAAGATAGTGGCAAATTGTTCAAATGTGAACTTATGGGCGCCAGCAATTCTTTTAAGGTGGTGCTTAAAGCTTTTTACGGCAGCCTCCCAGAGGCCGCCCATGTGAGGTGCATGGGGTGGGATAAAACTCCATTCAAACCCATGTGATGCGTACTTATTTGATATGTCGGTGGAGGTATTTTTCAGAAATTGTGAAAATACTCTGAGCAGCGTTCTACTTGCTCCAACAAAGTTTCTTCCATTATCTGATAACACCCTTCGGGGGAGTCCCCGCCTACCAACGAAGCGAGCGAAGGCAGCTTCAAACGCTGCGGAGGATAAGTCTGAGCAGACTTCCAAATGAATGGCCTTAGTTGAGAAGCATACGAATACTGAAATGTAGCTTTTTATCAAAGGTGAACGCCTGAGATATGAACTTTTAATGTCAAAGGGTCCGGCAAAATCAATGCCGGTGACGTGAAAAGGTGGTGTTATAGTACACCTGTCCAAAGGTAAGGGTGCCATGATCTGCGCGCATGACTTGTGTTTATATATAACACATACCTTGCATTTTCGAATTATACCTTTGATTCTCGGTTTAAGGCGAGATATGTAAAATTCAGTCTGTACCATTCTACACATTTGGTTGCAGTCTGCGTGAGCGAGAAATGTGTGTAAGTATGTAAGATATAGTTGGCAATATCTTGAATTGCCGGGAAGTATTATGGGAAAACGTTCACCATAAGGAAGTGAAGAATCGGCTAGTCTTCCATTTACTCGAATAACGTGGTTACTATCCAAGAATGGGTTAAGTGGCGTTAAATCGCTCTTTTTAGATATTTGCTCCGAATTTGCAAGATCTTTATATTCGCTTTTGTAATATTGCCTTTGAGCTAGAGATATCAGACGCGATTTTACAAACGATATTTCGCTATGCGAAATGGCTGTACTGTTATATTGCACAGTTCTACACGAAATTTGACGAGTTCGGTTGAAAAAACGAAAAATGTATGATATGACCCTAAGAGCTCTTGGAAGTGACGAGAACCTTTCTAGTATTTGAGGTTCTTCTGAGCTAACGACAAGAGTTTGAACTTCCCTTTTTGGTTTTGGAGCAGCTAGAGGTGTGGAAACTGGCCATGTTGACGATGGATTTGTAATCCATTTTGGCCCATTCCACCACATAGTGTTATTTACTAAGTCTGCTGGGCGACTTCCACGAGTCCCGAGATCCGCTGGATTGTCGTGAGTTAGAACATGTCTCCATTCTGCCTCGGGTACCAAAGAATGTATTTGAGAAGTACGATTTGCAACGTACGTTTCCCATGACCATGGTGGTTTTGATAACCAGCCGAGTACTATGGACGAATCTGTCCATAAAATAGTTTGGGTGACTTTGAAATCCATGGTTTGCGATACATAATTCACGAGTTTGGCCAGAAGTAATGCTCCACTGAGCTCAAGTCTGGGCAAACTTACAGTTTGCAAAGGAGCTACTTTGCTTTTAGCCATTAGCAAAGTTGAATATGCCACGAAATCCGAAGTCTGAGTTCTGACGTACACGCATGCACAATAGGCTGCTTTTGAGGCGTCTGCAAAGCCGTGAATTTCAACTAGATCGGAGGGGTCGTACTTAACCCATCTTGGGATTGAGATTTGATTGATGTGTTGAAAATCAGTGTATATAGCTTCCCACTTTGACCGGGATTCAGGACTTATGTTCTCATCCCATTTAGTGCCCTCGAGCCATAATTCCTGCATAAGAGTTTTAGCCTTGATAATTACTGGCGTTATCCAGCCTGCTGGATCAAAGAGTTGCGCAATTATAGAGAGTACTGAACGTTTAGTAATATTCGTAGGCGGTTGATCAATGTTCAGAGAATAGTTGAACGTATCAGCAAGAGCGTTCCACTTAATACCAAGAGTTTTGGTAGAACTAGTTTCGTGGAAGCGTAAGAACTCTGAATCATATAAATCATCTTGAGCAACGTTTTCTAATATTTGAGGGTCATTTGCAGTAATTTTCTTAAGAGAAAAACCTGCCGAGCTAAGAATATTGATGAGATCATTTTGTTTTTGTACCGTTTGCTCAATAGAAAATCCGCCTGACAAGATATCATCAACATAAGTTTCCCTACGCAGAATTGAAGCTACTACTGGGTGTGAGACTTCCGAATCTGTAGCCAATTGCAAAAGGGTGCGAATCGCTAAGAACGGAGCGCAATTGATACCAAAAGTTACAGTGTTTAACTGATAGTCTTTAATCGGACTGTTGGGAGCAGGTTGATGTAAGATTCTTTGGTACTGTGTATCATCGTGATGTACCATGATTTGGCGGTACATTTTTTGAATGTCGCCGCTGAATACATATTTATATTTCCTCCAATTGAGGATGGTGGAGACCAAATCGTTTAGAAGAGTTGGGCCAGTATAAAGGACGTCATTCAGGGAATATCCCGATTTGGACTTTCGTGACGCGTTGAACACAACCCTAACTTTAGTGGTTTTGTGTTCTGGTCTCACTACTGCGTGGTGTGGGAGATAAAATGAAGTAAATTTTTCTTCAGAGATAATTTCACAGGAGGAAGTTTCTTCCATGTGACCAAGAGAAATATATTCATTTAAGACATCGTTATATTGAGCTTGTAATTCAGGATTTTTCGAAAGAGTTTGTTCCATTCTGGTATATTGACCAAGAGCGAAAAATCTTGACGAGCCAAGAAAAATAGCGCTTGGGAATTCCTTTTTGAATGGCAGTCGTACGACATACCGACCATCTGAACGTCGAGTTGTTGTTTTTGAGTAATAGTCTTCGCAGAATTTGTCTTCTGTAGAAACGGATGGTGAGTTAGGAATTTCCTCCTGTTCCCAAAATTTGCGCAGGCATTTACTGAGATCCGAATCTTCTTTAGTTGGCACGACATTTGTCGTGAACGAATGTACTTGGTCAGTCTTAATAGGGCCGCTCAGTACCCAACCAAATATCGTATTATATGCGGATGTGTCACCGCAAAGATTCTTCTTAATGCCATCCATGTTAATAAATCTCTCTGAATCGTTACCCAATATGAGATCTATTTGCGCAGACTTATTGAAATTTGGGTCCGCTAGATCTATATCCAGGAATTCTGATGGGTTGGGAACAGTGAAAGAGACAGCTGGTAAACGCTTTGTAAGCTTCGGAAGAACTATAGCGTTTACAGTAAAGCGAGCATTGTATCTGCGTGAGAACAGGATGAGGTCGCATTCCTTGTTAGAGGTCTGCTTTTGCCCTCCAATGCCAATAATTTCGAAGCTTGACTTCCGAGTTTCAATTTGTAGACGATTTCGAACTTTGTCCGATAAGAAAGTTCGTTGAGAACCTGGGTCGATCAACGCTCTGATTGTAAATAGCTCTCCGCGATGTTCGATCTGTACTAGGGCAGTTCTTAGCAGAATCGTATCACTATTAGAGCAAAAATTTGACTGAACTTTTGAAATTTTAGTTTGTGATGATGAAGAAGGACGATTTGTTCCATGTGCTTTGTCTGAGCTTGGACCCGAGACGCTGTTCTCACATTGAACGTTGTCATTAGTATTCGAAGTTGGTTTATCCGTAACGTTTGTTTTATTTAAGTGGAGCAGGGAATGATGATTTTTCTTGCACCGAGAGCAAGTATGTTTGCTTTGACAATTGTACTTTGTATGTCCTGGCGAAAGACAATTGTTACAAAGTTTAGATTTGAAAGCGAAATCAATTCTTTCTTGAACGGAAAACTTTTGGAAATCGGGACACTGTCGAATGCTGTGATTAGAATCACAAAGCGAACAAGACACGTTAAGTTTATCTTGCGACACATACGTTTGCGTTTTAAGGGCGCTTGAACTGGGTAGACTGTGTCTATCCCTGGTTGACCGAATACTTGATATTCTTTCCACGACTTCATAACGGTTAATGAGAAATTCGTCCATTTGAGTCCACTTTGGTAATTCGCGGTGAGATTTCAGCGATTGTTCCCATTGAGAAAGAGTCTCGTCAGGTAATTTCGTTGAGATCAAGTAAATCAATATCGGGTCCCAGTCCCCGACACTGACATTCAAAGTCTTAAGTGTGGCTAAACAATCATTGACCGTTGATTGAATTTTTTGAATGGACTCGCTATTTTCAGCCGACGCTGAAGGAATATTAAATAAAATCTTCAGTTGATTATCGACTAGGACTCTTTTATTTTCGTACCGAGTTTTTAGTGCATTCCAGGCTAGCTCAAAGTTTTCATCACACAGTGGATATCTTTTCACTATCGCGCCAGCATTTCCTTTGGTCTTATTCCTCAAGTGATACAATTTTTGGGCACGTGAAAGTTTTGGGTGGTTTACATAAACCGCCGTGAACATGTCACGGAAAGACGGCCATTCAGCGTAACCACCTTGGAAGATTTCAGTGTCACAAGGGGGAACTTTTATACACACTGATGTATCCACTTGAGTATTGGGTAAACTTGAAAGGTTTGGCTGTAGAGCAAAGCTGGGAAGACTTAGTCGTGAAGCTTCATGTTGTGTTGAAGGCCCACGTGAAATCCGAAGTATGTCTAAAATATTAGACCTAGCAACGTAATACGCGTCGGAGCAGGCATTGAAATTTACCCTAGCGTTTTCTTTAAAATCTGAAGAACTGGAGGATTCGGGGGCTAGCATGAGAGTTTCATATGAATTTTGCATTCTGCTCCACCTATTGTTCAGATCTTCCAGTCTGATTTCCAAAATGGAATCAGTTTGATCATGAACATCTAATTTTTCCAAATTGGAACAAAACATTATTAAATGATCGCAATCAAATAGAAATTTCTCACGGGGACCCGGAGAATGAGTGGCTACAGTCGCAGCTGCGACAGAGGCTGAATCGTCGTTCATGGTTAAATTTGTTTACCAGAAACTAAGCGGAATTATAAACTATAGCGATATGATTGGTCGCGAAATTGAATGGAAATGGAATACCCGATATACGCACTAAAAGTTTGAATGACAAGGAACGAAACAATAAGCAAATATTGAAGAAACTCTAGAAACAATTCGAAGTTCAGAAGATAATTAGCTGTGAAATGTACTAGCGGATTGCCTTGCAATAAACAATTACCAATTGAGGGAGTTACTGAGGAACTCGCGCTACGAAAACTGGTGTCTAGCTTAGCAATTGAGAAAAGATATGTTAGAAAGTAAGAAAACTAACCAATTAAAGGAGTTACTGATGAACTCACGCGACGAATATTGGCGTTTATATGCTAATTTCTGAGATGGTTCGAATTGTCGTTCGTTTTAGATACTCGAATAAGAATTTTCGCGATCCGATTTGCTAATTTTTAATAACTTTCATTAAACAGAGAAAGAGTATCGACCAAGTAGTATATTGAATAAGATTTGAATTTTAATTCCAATTTTATCACACTGTAACACCAATGTTTGGTGTTTGTTTATAGATTTATGGTGCACTAAAGGTAGAAATATTTCAAATAATAATGTATTTGAATTAAATAATGTGTGTTGTTAACATGAGTAAATTTCCACTAGATAAAATATCGCAGTATATGAATGTTGAAATAAATATTTTCCAAAAACAATTGTATTAATTGTTTTAATTGCCAATATTTCCAAATCTTTAGTAGGTATATGTATCATGCATGTACATATTTAAGATATAGTTTATTGTAGTATGTATTACGTGTTAGTTATTTGCATGTATTATATGTTAATTTATTAGCATGTACATTTTTTAACTTTTGAAAATTTTAATTAGTTGTTTTTTCCTTTTATCGGTAGGAAAAATTGTTGGTTTTGCAATTATTGCTGTTGTTTTAAAAATATTTCCAAATGTGATAACAATTTATACTTTATGCACTACGTGTGCTATTTATTTGTGCATTATTGTTGCATTAATGTTTAAATAGTTGTAGATATGAAACCGATCATGCAGGTTTGTAAGTTTTAAATCACAGTAATATTATCTATTTAATATTACTTGTGTGTTAGCAATGTGATTGTACACAAATGCTAAACAAAATCGCTAAAAGATTTTTTTTTTTTTTTTTTTTCTTAATTGTGTGCAGGAATTTCGATTTCAGAACATTCAAAACAATAATTATTTTCTTATTATAATTTGGTATTAGCACCTATGTATGGTACGGGTGTGCTAAATAGTGACGCAGTGCTGTTGTAGTTAAACACCATAAATGTAAACAAAATAATTTCTCTTTTTTCCCTGATTGAATTGGTTTGAATTCTTCTTGTTCTTTTGATTTTTTATTTATATCAATATAAACGCAATCGTTTTCTATTTTTCCACCGTAGACTTTCGCTAAAATCAAATTTTAATTGATTTTATGAAGTTATTGTGAAATTTTCATAATTTTATTCCCATGTAATTGTCAAAAAGAGGGAGCGATGACATTCAAAGTTTCTGCGGCGAATTCTTCTTCTTTCTTATTTTTCTGGTAATTAGAGAACAAACGAAGAGACGAAAACCAAACTATATATTTGCAGAGGAGTTGCTAGTTATGTTGTTGTTGTTAATACTCGTTGCTTTTGTCTTATTTTCTCTCTAGTTGATACAAGTGTAAGTGTTTCTATTAAGTTCTCTAAACTTCACTCTCTTCTTTGTTCCTTTTGTTCCCAAAATATGAAAGAGGAGATTTGAGTATAATTAATGTTCGTAAATTTGCTCAAATCTATGTATGTAGCGATCTGCATATGCAGTTCGTATGTATGTACTCTTGCTCCAATGTATGTATGTATAAGAATATGTTTATGAAACTGTACGTATGTACATTTGGGGAAACGGTATGAGGGAATGTGCAAATACAATTTGAAAGAAATAACAAAATTACCTCGATTTCTGGTTGCCAAGTGAAGATTTGACCGTTATTTTCGGGAGCTGGTGGCAATAATATGGCCTTTTTGTTGCTACACTTTTAATGCCTTTATCTTTTCTCACTACACTTTTTGTTCAAAGGGGGCGGGGTAAGCCAATAAATTTGCTGATTTTTTACTTCTTTCCTTTTCTTTTGTGGTTTTACCACAATTTTGTGATTTTTTTTTTGGCACTTTAGTGCTTTATCAGAAAAAATTTTGCAACTGTACTTTTTTGCTCTAGTTTTAATTATTTAATTTTTTTTTCTTTTTAGGTCACCTGTGGAAGTAAATTTGAAATTTTAATTTCGGCAAATGGCGTTTTTAGAGTTCGCCAAAAAACGTTTTGTATCAAAATTTACTTTTATCAGTGGAGTTTTTTCTCCGCTGTAGAAGGAAATTTTCTTTTTCACTCAAATTTTGCGACAAACTTTAATTTCACTTATAATTTGGAACCTGATTTTGGTCTGTTGGCCACCTGTAGACACAAACTTTGTTTAAACAAATTGAAATTTGTTAGAGGAAATTTTCCTGAGACTAATTGATTCTGCTTTTCAGAATGAAATTTGTGTGCCAAGCACTCACTGTAAAACTTCTGAATTGAATTTTGATGTGGAGCGACCTAGAACATATTTTTTTTCTTACTTTGGTGGTTTATCACTCTATTGACTGCGTTTTCGGTTTATTTTATAGGTTTTCTTTCCTAAATTCACCTTTGTATTTAGATTTTTTTTCCTAACACTTCGCGCCTGGAAATTATATTTTTATATTTCTAATTTTATATTGTCGGCGTACACTTTCCGAGTTCTAACTTTCGCGTACACTTTTTTGTTTGCTCGTTTATAGCTTTTACTCGGTCTTTCGGCTTACGCTTATTTGCTAAGGTAGCTTACCTTCACGATCCGTACACAACTGAATTGATGAGATCAAAAATGTGTTGAGTTACCTCATGTCTTCTTTGTTGCTTTTGTTTTCGCCGTAAGTTTCTCTTGTCGAAAGGACCATGAATAAAGTGATGTTGGGCTGATTGATTGCTGGTTAGGCAAATTGTGAGTATTTGTTGTTGCCTTAATCAATTTGCCTGAGAACCAGTAGTGGACCCAATAGGAATTATAGATGTGGACTGTATTTCGCTGTTTTGCCCTTGTAGGCCGATGTGAAGGCTAGCACCTGCGAAAGCTGAGAATAGGGTTAAGTCCAAATAAAAACTCAAGAAGTTTGAGATATTATTTGGATAGGGAATAAATAAAAAGAGTTCGAGAATGATTAGGTTTAATTCAAGTATAATTTTATTGTGGAAGCATGTGTGCTTACCGTGTGAGTTGAGCTGAGGAACTGAACTTTTTACATTTCATTTTACAATATATGTCGGTTAATTAAACGGTTCATTAAAGTTTCGTTAATTTTAGATTTAAAAAACAATTCACAATAAACGAAGTGTACTTTTAGTACAACTTCTTAAAGGGTTTAAGTACATTTTTAGTTCAGGGTTGGTACTTTTGACCGTTACAATAATTCAATTTAAGTAATAGTTATAAGTAGAAACGTAGTTTATACATGTTTGATCAAATAAACAAAATGAAATAAAATACAAAAATTAAAGACACCTTTTTGACTCTTTTAAAATACACTTTTTTGACTTTTTGTTAAGATCATAATGCGTCACTTATCAAAGAATTGTAATATACACTTCTGAAAGAGGCTTAAAAGTTACTACATGGATGTACCTTAAGCGGGGTACATTTTCTAACTAAAGAAGTTACTATTAAGATAAAATTACGATATTTTATACGATGATTTTCATCCACAAGGCGTAACCATTTAGTAGCTAATTAGATAGAAAATGTTTGCAGGGTAACTACTCTACTCCTTAGTCTTATAGAATGCTTCTATGCTAGAAAACATATTTTGAAATATTATTAACTTTGTTAAATAAAGTGTATATGGGCAATTCCACAGAAAGGTCTACCGAGATCGAAAAAAAAATTCATAATTTTTTTTTCTCACTCTTATCATAAAATATTTGTTAGAACAGTAACAGTAACTCCAATAACTGTAAAAATTGATCACTGCAAAAAAAAAACCATGGAATTGCCCCTAAATGTATATAGAGATGGTAATAGAAATAATGTCACGTTCAACACATGTCACGTTCGAACCACTTAAAAATTAAATTGAAAAAAAATCTACCCATGATATTTCTAACAAATAAAGAGGATTCGAAAACTTTATTTTTTAAGCTTAAAAAAAATTAATTTCCCTTTACACCCCATGAATGAGGTATGGGGATAGCTTCTCGCGTTGTTGTGAATTAACACGCTGTCTATTTTTAGATTCACAACTAACGGCATCTACTTGTTTACGAATGCGACGAATGCAAACGTCACTGTTTGAGAAGCTCTTACTAGACACGCCGATTGACTCGACACTAATACTGCGAAGTTGCTGTCGACAACATTCGAGGGGAGCCGACAATGAAAGAAAAATTTATTTATTTTTTTTTTCTTTTAAGATGACTGGAGCCAGGAGTTGAACCTTTGATCTCCCGCATGGTAGTCGCGTGTTCTAACCACTATGCCACGGCCGGTTATTTTTTAACATTTTACAATTTTCATCTATAAAATATTGTGTTTGATTTCACGTTCGAACCGCTCCTTTTCTGTCCCTATTTTGTAATTTATATTATATTTCGCCTGAAAAAGACTAAACCACGAGTGATAGTACTATTAAGGTTATGTAAAAGATCAATCTAAAAAATGTTTTATTCTAACTTTTTTTTGCTTTAAATGTGTACAACGGTCACGTTCGACGCCGTAGAATTACCCATATATTAACTTGCCAGTATGGGAGTTTTTATACCTCATTCGTGAATAGGTATAGCCGCATGGCGTACAGCAGCATTTCCCTCTTTAACGAACTTTGACCTTTTTGTCAAACAAAAAAAGAACAAGGTCTGTTTTTTTTATTTTCATTTATTTAAACTTGTAATATGGCAATTCATTTCAGAATAATTACAAAAATAACTAGAATCATTTATTGTTATAAGTTATTGTTGTTTTTACTTTAATTTTTTTACAGCATAACACAAAACATACATACATACATACATTTACACAACATAGAAACGAAGTTAATTCCAAAACAAACACTGTTGTACCGCCCTATGGGATTGACTTTCGAATTCGTAATAAAACTATTTTGCGGCGCTTGTTTGTGGTATCCTCTTACAGGTATTTCAATATATTCACACACATTCATATATGACTACATGACTATGTACATGTATTGTGGTTTATGTAGAAGTTCTTAATACTTATTCATATGTATATCTAGTGCGACCCCGGTTGGCGCAACTCTCGATTATAGCGGTATCGAATAGAATTAATGTTTAATGTTGTGGTTAATCGAATAGGATTCGGAATAAAAGTAGAAACAATGTATGTATAAGTTTAATGAAGCGAGGTTGTTTGTGATTGTTTGTATACACACTTATATGATACGGTTTTTTACACATAACGGCGAACACCTCAGCGTTTTGCGAGATTACACTGTATATATTATATAATTGGTAATAGTTATTTGAAAATAAGTTTGTTTATTTTTGTTTACAGAATTTATTCCAAATGTTTGTTCTTTCGATAGCATTCTAGCTTTGTACCTTATATAATGTACATACAGACATAAATGAAGATATGTATATTTTAATTAGAACTAGAAAACAACATAGTATACATTACATAATTACATACAGACTAACATATATTTTTACATATGTTGCATATTTATTAAACACTAAAATAGTCTAAATTGTACATACACCCACACACACACACCGGTACTTTTTTAGAAACTGCATACTGTTTTTTTTTTTCTTTCAAAAATGCCATTTTCGAATAACCGGTTTTTTGATGTCGATTAACTGGGTTTTCAAAATGATTGTAAAACCACTATTTTAATAGCTGTTGTAACTAGGAACAACGCATAACTTGATTTCTGCTATGTTCTTAGGTCATTGTCAGGATAGTTCTGGGCACACTGGTATACAGAAGGTTTTTTTATAAGTATATGATTGGCAAATCTTTGAAAATTAATTTTTCAAAATGCTCCTAGATGACTGTTTTTGTTCTAAAAAACAATTGGTTTAAATATTTTTTTTTTATAAATGTAAAATGTAAGGAGGTTCAAACAAATATTTTACGGTACATATAAATAATGTAGCTTCTGAGAACCACTTTATAGTGAATATTTTTTTTTATTATTTTAAAACTTGTTAAATGTTTAAAGTTAGACCAAATCACTTAATATTTAGTAGCAGCTAGTGATGGCATGAAAATCGATATATTAATTATAGATTTTAAACTAATTCCACATACTTAGGTACATCCAGTTTAAAGGTGATACAAATGTTCAATGTTAGATTTCTCAAATGTTAAAAAAACTATGACAGCAGCACTATTGGTAAAAGAACATTCATCCGATACTAGTTCGATACTTGAATTCAAAAAATATTTTGAAATATCGAAATACTACGATTATAATATAACACCTTTTGTTTTATATAGAACACTATGGTCATGCACCTATCCTTGAGGATGTCTTGCGGACACTTCCTACTGGGATTGTACAATTTCAGAAAAACCTGACAGAACCGGTTACTCCGTTATAAAAGTGATAAATATTCGAAAACCGTTTTATTGCAAAATGGTATTTTTCGAATAAAACCGAATCCTGTATGCTGGAAAGTCAGGCATTTGAACACTATAAACTACACACAAATATACGCCCACATACGCACACTCATATGCAAATCCAATCGCGCATTCAGATTGGTTTGTTACGATTTCTGAGCAAATAAATCAAATTTGAATTAACGGCAAATAACTACATTCTTACATATATAAACGCGAAGTGCCGAAAAACAATCGTGCATCAAGTGCAGCGCAAAAAATGTGACTTTTAATGATTTAAATATATTTTATTTATTGAGATTTAAACAATCTTCTGGTATTTAGTTCATAGAGCAATGTTTCTTTTAGTTGTTTTTGATTTTGTTTTAGCGGATTCAATTTACTTATTGATTTCAAATAGTGTGCATAGGTAAGGATAAAATGAGAGGATACCGATGTTTCACATTCTAGGGCCAATACATACACGCACACTTAAAGATACACACACACACACACACACACACACACACATTCATGCGTAAACGTTGTACAGTTTATAGACGAACCTAGCAAGATACACATCATACATGCATACATAATTATATGTAGTCACTATAACTAACTAATTAATTAAATTAAAATGTTCACCTAATTAAGCATAAAAATGTCTGCTGTGTAGTTTTTGCTATTGCAATATGGAGATAATTATTTAATAGAATACTTAACGATAAACTAAATAATGTTAGGAGGAGAGAGGGATTGGGATGGGGGGTTAACACAAGGAAACTATAGTAAAACAATTAAGACAAATAGTTAGTCTAGAGACTGTGACTAGACACAATTCTACGGACAATGGGTGTGAAGATTTCCAACTGTGACCTGACTTATTACACTATGCTCTCGCGGTCTCTTGTTGAGCTGTTTATGTCGCTAAATCCGGTGACACCTCGCACGGCGCTGGGCAGTATGCCTACTCTCCTCAGTGATGCGTCGTTAGCCCTCTTTCCATTCCCGTGAAATATGCTTACCAAGCGGTCTAAAATGGATGAAGAATTGACTTCCGCGGGTGCTTTGCCCGATGACTTTTTTGTGGTTGCTTTCGAAGAACTACTTGCCTGTCTGCCGTCGATGTCGGCCGCGTAGCTTACACTATTGCCGGCGTGAGGTTCTATTGCTTCGAGTGAATGCCACCGTTTAGCCTTCTCCATGCTTGTGGGAGTAGTAAGGGAAGCCTGACGCTGTAGCAGCGGTGCTTGGACATCTTCGTCTATTGCCATGCCGCCGTTGCAGTTGTTGTTGAGATGTTTGTAGGGCAGCATGGACACAGTTGTCCCCGTGCTGACATCGGCTATCGAGAAACCTCCGCCGCTGCGTCTCCTGTTTAGAACGTTGGAGCTCGCAGGAACTATAGCAGCCGAGTTGCGGATGTTTATGTCACCGTTATCTCGCGACATCAACAATCCGACGTCGTCACCCACAAACTCATCTGTCGCAGGTACATTACTCAGTTCACCTGTTGAATCGCAGTATTCCCTGCACGCAGACTGGGAGTCGCCATTTGGGTCGTCGCTAATAAGCGAGACGCCGACGTCCAAAGACCTGGAGTTGTTTTTACATAGCTTGGATGGGGGCAGCACCTTCGGTTCGTGCCGTTTTCGTACCTGGAACGGCATTGGATCGAGCGAGCGTGCTTCTCGCAGATTATGATGAGCAATCACAGAAGTGCCAACTATTATTCCACTACCGTATATATCCTGAGTAAAGTTTGGAGAGTTGACAACGCGATGCGGACGCACCATGGCTAGAGGTTTGTGCGAGGGACTAGCAAGGCGTGTTGTACCGAATGAAGAACCGATGTCACCATTGACGTCCACACCGTTATTATCACAGTTTTTTTCGGAATGCTCCAGAGTACTATGCGACGCATGGGAAGTGTCCGCCGCGATATCGCAGGCACCAACACCACCACAGCTGCCACAGTAACTCATGTGCTCAGGTATGCTATTACCTTGGAAATTGCCCACCCCGTTCGCTGGAGGCCGGTCGTAACGTTTGGTCAGCATGTGAGGGGATTCGCGTTGCATTTGATATGTGGATCCCTGCAAGCTGTAGTTCGATTCTACATCGGCCCGGGGAACGCTGGACTGTCTCCGCGAGCTGCTGCCCGCGTAATGCATGCCAATAATACTAGGTTGCCTTGAATCACAATTCAATTTCGGACTTTTGCGTGGACGGCAGAATAGGGGTGGTGGCAAATCGGTCATGTCAACCGGCTGCTTTTGTATGGCCTTCTCAGTGGCTCCGACCAGCCAATATGTGGTCACTTCGCCCTTGCCCTTCATGTTAACCAGGCCACGTTTTTCCGTAACATATCCCTCAAGTTTATCCAAGGCTTCCTTGCATTTACCGGAGATGTGTATCTTCAGAGCTTCGCCGTTCGACTCCATTCTCGAAGCGGTGTTTACGGTGTCGCCAAATAGACAGTAGCGCGGCATTGTTAGACCTACTACTCCAGCAACCACAGGTCCCGTGTGCATTCCAATGCGTAACTTTAGCGTTTCGTTTGGTCTGTGAGCAATCCTGTGCTGTTTAACGGCCTGCAACAGCTCCAACGACATCGAGGCAATTTCGCCCGCATGCCGATCGCCATTCTTAATAGGCAGCCCCGACACCACCATGTAAGCATCACCTATTGTCTCTACCTTGTACACGTCATAGCCGCGGATAATGCGATCGAAGACTGTGTACAAATCATTGAGAAAGTTTACCACCTGAAAGGGGGTGCTCTCCGCAGACATGGCCGTAAAACCGACAATGTCACTGAAGTAGATGGTGACCTAAAAGAGACAAGTACACATTTAGACACAAGAGAAAGCCACTCCGCCATCTGGGAGAACCAACCAAATCGTACGAAACTGGCTCCACACCCATTCCCATAGTCAGTTTCTCGGCTACCGACTGCGGTAGCATTCGGTGCAGGAGATCTTCCGTTTTGCGCTTCTCTTCACACAACAGACGCGTACGCTCAGTCACGATGTCTTCTAAATTATTCGCATACTTTTCCATCATTTCCATCATTTGGTCCATGATATTTTTAGTTTTGCCACCTCTCATTTTCTTCAGTCGAGACCTAGAGAAGGCACAAAATCAGTACACCGAAGAAACCACACTACATTTTTCGCTCACCGTATTGTTGGGAAGTCGGGCCTGACATCTGGGTCCTCATGCCAACAGTCCGTTATACAACTCAGCACATAGTCTGGACACAATTCACCTTCAATAATACATTCTAATTCCGGCCGGAATGGTATATCCCCTTTGATGGGCTGCTTCCTAACCAAATCAACAATTTCCTTTGGTTCGTACATTGTTTGGCCGAAAGGACCTTTGCGGCTAAATATTTCGTACATGATTATGGCGAATGCATAGACATCGCCTTTTTGGGAACCAAACACATGGGGATTTCTCAGGATTTCCGGAGCTTTCCAAAATTGGTCTGAAACACACATTTGTCATTAGTACCTAAGTAACATTACCGCATAGAAAAAAATAGAACTTCTTACTTCTATAGTGCTGATGCTCCCCTATGGACTCACTTTCCGCACAATGCCTCAGATCGTGCAGACCGAAATCTGTAACCTGCAGCATCCACCGTGAAGTGACCACACAATTTGATGATTTCAAATTTCCATGATAGCCCAGCGACGAATCGTGAATGTAAATCATACCCTAAAAAACGACAAAACTCCGTTTATTACACACACTAACAACATTGGACTATAATCAAGGGCATCAGGCCTGGCCACATTACTTTTATGAGATCGTGTATGAGCGACGCGATGAACAGGTCGTCCAGTTTGATGTCCTCATTCTCGATAATGTCGTACAAGCTACCCTTGGCACAGTAATCGGTGACTAGTAAGATACGCATCGGTTCCACACAGGCCCCAATGAAGCTGTTTACATTATCGTGGCGCAGTTCTCGCAGCAAACGCATCTCCTTCATGATTTCACGCGACATGTCCTTCTTGCGGGGAAACTTCAACTCCTTGATGCGCACTACGGCCCCGCGCAGTCGAGCAGTTGAAGTGAATACTTGGTTCGAACATCTCGAACCGAACGATTGGGCACTAACCAAACTTAACTGCAAAGATATGATACGTATGTATGTTCAATAACAATTGTACCTGCACGCACACCAGCCAATAATGCAGCTAATTCGTCTATTAAGATAATTTTTATTTCTTTTTGCAGATGTGATGATTTACCTTACTGGGCGATGATACTATATCGTTTCCGGCATATCCTTTAATTTCCGATATATCTATTTTCCACAAGAGTCCCTCGATTTCGAGTTCAATTTTCCATTTGCGGTAAATACTCATCGTGACTACGCCGGCGCAAAACAGAAGTAACCCTAAAATACCGGCTGCCACCAGAGAGGTAATGTGACGATCGTCCTTTTTGCACAGCTCGTTGGCAAAGCCACACATAGGCTCATCGAAGGGTCGGTCGCCGCCCGAGGGCCAATCCACACGCATAGACCCATTGATCAGCTTGTATTCCTGCAAGTTTTTATGACTGTTATTTGGTCTCATCGTAAGCGGGTTAAACACGGGCTTGTTTAAATGAAAAGAACATAAAATGACGACTCACTCACTGGAATATCAGATCCTTGTTGGAAATGGGCGACAGGTACCATGTGAAAATTGCATGACAAGTTCTCCCGGTACGAATACTTGAATGGCTTGAAGGCCAAGACGGAGAAATTGCCCTCCGAATCGCCATTGTTGTCGATCTTGATCGTGGCACCGGTAACACCTTGAAAGGAATATAGAAATCGTCATTGGTCCACCAATCATCCGTTTCCTTAGACAACACTTACTTTTGTACGTCCCGTTTTTGATGATGGTCTCAATAATTTTCGTGCCATCACTCGCGATGTTATAGATTTCCTCCTCTGTCAGGGGTCCGTCCTTAGCAGAATTTCTCAGCAATTCGTCCAGGGCCCACGCATACAGTTTGGCAGAATCGTAGAGGTAAGCGGCGTATATAGAAACAAACTGTTTGCCAAATAATGCCAGTGTCAATATCAACATGCAAATAGAAAAGAAATGCAAAGTACTTTCAAGACTCCCCTGTGCGGCGTGGCCATGGAGCACGGTCCACAGTGTCATTAGGCGAAAGGAGGTGAGCAAACGTTAACTACGATTACTGTTCCTGTAGCCATTCATGCACGAGTACACACCCAGCAAAGAAAGGAGAAGTCGGCAGCGTTTACCTACTCCAACCCTCCTTTGCTTGTTGCACAATGCCAAATATCATTCATTTTACGTCGTTATTTATGGCTTAACAGGGACAATTATCCCACTCCGTTGCGGTGCACATCGTAAATTCAATGTCATCGCATTCGCAGCCGGTGGACGTCATCTTCCCCCACAAACCCGATTTCGCAACGCTCACCCACCAGCCACCCTCAGCTCGCTTACCTTTATAAAGTTGTTGTACTGGAATATCTGCGGCAACGTAAAGTTGAAAGGCTGCATTTGGTTGTAGTCCCTCACTTTGGCCGTGAAGTTCTCGTAGCTGTCGGTGGGCGGTGTGGAAGCCACCACCAGCAAACTCCGGGCGCGCTGTATGAAGTTGTCAGTCTCGTCACAAGTTTTCATATGCTCGACTTGCTCCGGCTTGCGCAAATACTTTTCGGCTTCTCTAATGTGAAGTGACGTTTGTATGAATTTAGTACGCACTAGTTCTGGCAGAGGTCTGCCACTTTGAGCGACCCGACCTCTAAACCATTTGCCGACACTACGGAGAAAAATACTTACTTCGGTGTATACGTCATCATATCCACAAATATCACCATGTACTCGCCCTTCGAGAAGAGATTGGCCGTATCCATCGAAGCCATGAACTCGACCAAAGCATTGGCAGTGCCCAGGAAGACATAGATGCGTGTACGATTCATCGTGTTTTGGACAATCTGTGAAATTTGTGAGTATGAAAAATTTGTGGCATTGGGACAAAAGAGTCAACCCATGTACCTGATACCAGAATCCCGTTCGGCAACATGCCAACATCTCCTCACAGCACTTGGCCATGTTGTCAATGAAGGATTCTTTGTGATTTATGGTCATGTTCTTCTTAATGGCTTCCACCTTCAAAAGCTCTGCCACCATAGTCCAGCCCTCGTCGTGTAAGATGGAAAACTTTTTCCAACCATAGTACCGCAAAAGCGAAATGACGGATTTGATCACCTGGACAAATGTTCAGTTATGGAATTCGATTTCACGAAGCAGATTATCGACAATACGTACCTGGGTATCGGGAGGTTCGGTGCGGGCAAATGTGGGTATAGAGGATGCTTTGTTTTCAGGACATTTCTACAAGAAGCGACGGTTGAAAACGATGCAAACAAAAAAATCTCGAAAAATACAGTGACAACTACACAGACATCGTACATATGAAACCGCCAGTTTCTTAATGCGATATTTTTCGTCATATTAGGCGGAACGAATTTTTAATTTTGAAATACCGAAAAGCAATATTTCGAATAATTGTTGTACATATTTTTAAAAGCATTTTATTACAGGCGACTGTTTGTAGCTCGGGATGTACGCATTTCATTACATTTCAGTGTATGACATCGACTGCATTTTCCTCAATAGGAATTTCAAACTTACATAAGATATCATTGGAATGTTACGACTTTGAGTGACTATCGCCTCGACATAACAATGACCTTCGGGACCGAAAATCATTGCAATGCCATCACATATCATTTCCGTTATGGCTTTGGTGGCTAAAACCGTATCACCTTTAGTGTCATTCCAGCGCAGAGCCAGCTTGACGTCCGGCAATAAGCTGGTGTCGTTGTTGATCTAAGAGAGCGAAAACTTCGTGATTGGCAATGAAACAAATGAATTAATTAAAAAGTTGATACCGACCTCTTCCAGGGCCATTGTCAGGGCGCCCGATATGGCCAAGCCCTGTTTATCTTTGAGCTCGCCAGTCAACGCGGTCAGGTAGCCCACATTGATGACTGTGCGTTCACCAGCGCTGCGTACACATTTTACGCTCGGAACCAGAAATACTGCCGCCGAGAGCAATTGTAAGATGATAAAGGGCCACCGCTTCATGGCCCCTTTGACCGGGGCCGATCAGCGCGACACCTATGAGTACCAATGGTTTTCACTGAAAGCATAGGTAAGTACAAAACATGAACATTTCTTAGTGGACAAAAAACCGTATTTGTGTTTAGCGCTATCATTATATGATGATGAATGATGATTTAAAAATCCCTCACAAATACACCAACATATTGACTATTGACTTTGTTTGTTTCATGGACACCATTCTCGACTACAGTTACCAACCGAAACAACTCCTAAATATTAAGATGGTGGAGCATCACATGCTTGTTCTATGAGATGAACGGAACTTGTTGTCCCTTTCCAATACGAAAGCCTTCAATATGTTTACAACTGTTCTTAAACAATAATAAGCATACACCAATGAATACTTGTAAAAACAGTCTTCTTATCGAATCCATCGCAGTCTCTTCGCCGCCCCGTTGGCGTAAGATCAGTTTCAACTGTTTCAAAAAAAAAAAGCGTCTCGGTTGTCGCGATATCCAAGTTTGCAATTAATATTTTCTGGGATATAAAAAAGGCAGTGTTGTCGGTTTCTTTCATCCAAAATTAGGGTTCTGGTTTGTTAAATGTTTATATCTTTAGAACTGTATTTTTAGTCGGTGTTAGTTAGTTGCTAAATTAGGTATAAGCATCATAAATCAACAACGATTTCAGACACTAAGTAAGACTGTTAAGTGCAATTAAAGTTTTTAATTTACTTTGTATTTTTTATATCGAATTTACAAGTATATATAAGATCTCCCTACGATAGCGTTGTTGAGCAATATTTGAATATTGTGTTGGAGCTTTTAGTTGACCTGTGACGGATGGTCAAGGTTAGGTGCATCAGCTGCCGTTGTCAGAAATGATATCTCAAACACCGAGGGTCGACTGTTGTAGACTTCGCCTAGCATTGTTATGAACCAGTTACTTAGTTCCTCGATGTGATCTAGAGTGCATTGAGCCACCACAGCACCTGCTTGTCGTCCATGTTGGTGGGAATCAAAAAACGACACCATGTTGCTGGAGAACTCAAAAATAAATATCGTGGTTCGACTGTCCGCAATCAATGCGGCAAAGAGATTTTTAGCTTCCTTGTTGCTGTGCGGGTGTTTGAACAGCTGCACTCCTAACTTCATCACTTGAGCTATGCGCGAGGACACAGATCGTGTGTACGTCTCCTTAGAAGAATTAGACGTAAGATGTGTGTAAAACCACTCCCGCAAATTAAATCTCATGTTATCCTGGCTAACTAGAGCGGATATGGCTTCTGGTATATTCAGATTGGGTGTCCTTCTTTTCCGCGTTCCTTCCGAAGAGAAATCGTTGCGCTCAAATATTCGCGAATACACGCCGTTGCCTTCATTCATAGCATCGCCAAATATTTCCACAGCTCTGCGGGGTAAGGTACGTGACCTCAGGTGGAGCACATGTTCTTTGGAGATTTTATCGGCCAGAATGAGAGAAATTAAGGTGCAAGAGTTTGTGCCACTGTCGCGGTACTCCCCAAAGCGTGACTGACAAAATTCCCGCGGGAACCACCAGACGTTGACATGATCGTGCAGTTCGAATACCGCCATGACATTCGCCACTAGTCACTCGTCCTTTGGCAGCTATGATACGGCAGCAATGTATTCTGCTTAACTCATTTACATGGCAATTTAACAATTGATAATTTTGAATGGGCGGTGAATACCGCCCAAGATACTATCGAAATTAATAAAAAGCTACAAACTGTTGACATTCTAAATTGAAGTCTCAGAATAGTTGTTTTCTTTAGAGTGTGACTACGATGTTTTGTTTTCAATTTTAATTTGGCACAAGCCAGTGGTTCGTATATAAATTTAAAATCGTCTAAATGCCTAATAACGAATGTCATCTCGTCTCGCCAAATCATCTTTCCAAAAATGATGGTACATATCGTCTGGGGGCATAATATAAAAACATTACGTTTACTTAAAATCCACTAAAGGTCTAACCGCCAACTGTTGAAACTACGCCAGCAAACCCACTGCGGCCGGTATACATATATGTACATACTACATGCATATGCAAGCAAATCTATTAGTTTTTTATTTTTTGAATTGAAATACAAAAACCAGGTGCCTCTCTGAGCATTCAATTACCAGCAAATGGAAACCCGAATTCACTTACTCTTCGTTACCGTACACTGCGGGCAAGCAGACCTTATTGGCCGCGGAGAGTTCAATTAATATGTTTTCATTCGATTCGATTAATTCGTTTATTCAATTTTTGACGTGGCATCATGTGAGTGCATTTGTATGTTGTATATTTATTAAGTTAAACAAACATTAAACAGCACCGCCAATAAATACACGGTGTGCTACCACTTATCGCCCCACAAACGCCCACAAAGACATTGGAACGTTGTGCGAATTCATGTGCTTGCCGACAGCGTAAGCGTAGGAAATGCTTCTCAATCAAAACGTTCGAAAACGTACGACACTGGTGGCGAGGATGCATTACACACACACACACACACTCTCTTTCTAAATCTCAGCTATGCACCTCGTCGATCCCCTTTCAATCCCGTATAATCACACCGTGTAAAGGAGACAAATCACTAAACGTCATATCCTAACCGGCTGAAGTGATGGGTAGTTCGACTTGTGCTGTAGACCTACATTTCCACCCACAACTATGTTAAGTCCAAGTAATTGATGTGTATTGCTCTCGTTCACCGTGGTCCGTCTCTGCCCCTCCCTGCTCCTATGGTTTCAGAGAGTGACCATTTTGCTTGTGTATCATTCCTGCAATGTATGATTATCATTACGTATTAAGAACTTTGTACGTGACGAGCTGTGCTGCAAGTAACTACTGCAGAGACTGCAACAAATGAAACTGGCGAGCAGAAAGACTAAAAATAGCTTCGAACTGAGATGATGAAAGTAATAAACAAAACAAAAAACACAACAAATAATTTGCGACGTGATAAAACGCTCAAACGAACGACTTACACTCACCGACCGACCCGTCAGTTGATCCACATGCATACACACAAGTGTATATGTATGCATACTATCACTGTTATGTACATACATCCCATAAAATGTGAGAGTGGCAACTTGAACAAAGGCACCAATAGCAAAAACACTCATGAACTCTAATTTTTCAGCCTATATGAAAACATTGAATCTTATGAATACCTAGAATTTAATCTATGATAAAGCGGTTGGAGCAAGGCAATTTAAAACATTATCTAGCATCTTAAAATCTTGATATAAAACATATCTATGGCATTTATAAATTTGGTTAGATGGAGAATCTTGCAACGGGTAAACCCAAAACCTATTAAATTAATTTTATTTCGTTTTTCCTAACACATCACAATTTGTTTAAAGAACGAAATATTTTAGTTTGCTAATACGATTAGTTTTTTTATAAAGGTATTGAAGATTCTAGAACCTGAATGTACATAGAAATGTGGCTGGAAGTTTGATTCGAATGCCAAATCGATTAACTCCATTTAACTTAAACCTGATACTGTTTTTTAAACCTGCTGTTAAATTATAAAGTTATTTAAGAAATGTTCAGTGGTGTTAACTTTTATTATTGGAGAATTTATTCGTTTAACAGCAAAAATATAGGATCTGTCAGTGATTTGAAATTAAAATTAATCGATTTGGTTAGTAAAGAAAACTAGTGTTTAGATTTTCGTTCATGCTTTACACTTTTGCATACAACCTATAGAGCAATATAATAGGTAGAGACACCAACTCGCTCTTTAAATTTAGGTTCCATAGGCTTGAGCAAACTGGAGGGGAAATGTTTGAAAGGAGAGACAATGTGGATCGTATGTGGCGCGTGAAAGAAAGAGATTTAAAGGAAAAAACTGCATTTTTTGTTTTGCTGGGTGTACAAATCGCAAAAACCTAACATATTTCACATTTGAACAAATACTTTTAATAGTATTTTTGGTTAATTTTCAAGAAAAGAAGTTTCATATGACCACTCCGAACATCGAACATGTTAGAATTCGCTCGATCCTATTCATTAAACTGACTTCTATTTTCAGTTCAGCTGTTTAAACCAGTGTTGCCAAAAAGATAATAGCTAAAAAATCACCCTTTACAACCTCTGTTTGTTAACAACGGCTGTTAATTCGCTCGAACCTAGGCTCAAAAAATTTTTAAAATTTTTATTGTTACGAGTGAGAAATGTACCAAATTATGTTTATATAAGGTGCAAGGTGATTATTAGACCATTTCACAAAAAACAGTTTTTTTTCGAAATGTCAATGGGATAATATGTTTTCTAATTCTATTTAAAAAAAAAAAACAAAAATTTTGGTGTATTAAACTTGAAAATTGGGGTCGCGCAAAAACGTTTAAGGTTTTTGGATAAGGAAAACGATTTAGGTAGTTTAAAAGAAGATTTTACTTCAAATTGGACACAATAACACTTTTTGTGTTCTTTTTGTATGTTTTATTACGTTGTTCGATAACTTGCAAAAATTCGTTTTATTGTACATGATCCTTCGTCACAGTTTTAATAAGTCCAATAGCAATCGTTGACAACGCTGATGTTTACCATAATTTCTTTAATCCGTTTATAATTCTCATTCTTGGGCCAATTTGACGGATGGATAGCAAGAAATCTGCTGGCCTACTCCAATAACACCAGTCCACAAATTTTCGAAACAAGATTTCAAAACACTTTTTCCATAGATTTTGACCTCCTTAACAAGAAAATGATTTTTAAAAAATTTTCTTAGGTGACGTTTCTTTTATAAAAATTTAAAAATTTTTTTTTTAATTTATGGAGGTGCACTTAATATTTTGGTAATGTTTTGGGTATCTCTTACCCGATCTTCATATATAACCACTTAAGTTAAAGACAACAAAATTCTCCAAAACCTTAAAAGTTTTTGCCCACCGTTTGAGCTCGCGAGCGAAAACAGCTTTTTGTGCTTTAACATGTACACATAGAGCTTTGCGCTTTCACACATACACATACAAATCAGAAAGCGAATTACAGTATTGCTTAAAATGTTTAATGATATTTGGGAAAATGGTATGACAACGCAATGTTAAGAGTAACCACAAATTTAATGGCGAAAGGCATTACAGGTCTTGCCATAAAGAATATTTCGATATTGTAGATGAGGAAAGAACAATTTTTTTTTGCTAATTTAAAAAAAAAAGTTGTTGAAGGAGAAGCAGGAAAGATTTTAAATAATGATGTTGAAAAAGCGTCTTTTAATGTTTCGCGAGCGTTATTAAAACGCTGTCGTCCTTTTGATGATGGCATTTTTTAAGGTGCTCGCTAAAGAAGTGCTAGGTTGTTTTGGAAGTAAGGGTAGAAATATGGCCAACATTTTAGAAAAAGTACCCTTACAAAGGAACACAATTACCCGTTGGACAGAACAAATTACTGCATTCCTCTTAACATGTATATAAAACCGAAATTTTCGAAAGTCTCAATCTTTATTTTAAACAAAAATAATATGTAATTTGTAATGCAAAGATATTTAATGTCAGTTGTGATAAAGTGCGTCACTTTTGCACAACACTGTTTGCCGAAATAACAATTAAATCTTTTACGCATACCCAACACTCTCGAACAAATCGCATACATTGACGTTGGGCATAGCTGATTTAGATCATACAACCCAAAAATTCGCTCGTTCTTTATTACTTAAATCTGTTTGTCCATAGAAAATATAAGGACGGAAGCAAAATTTGTATGCATTATTTTGTCACCAACTGTGTGAACATTTGTGGAACTGGAAACATACACTTTTCTACATCGTACAACGTTGTACGCACACATACATGTGTTGCATCTATGTATTTGCAAGTCCCGACCCAAGCATCTTTGTCGAGTACGTCAAGTCTGGTAACTATGAGTAGAGTATTTTTGAAAATATAAGTTCGCCATGCAATATTTATTGCCGTTTTTATCTTTAGTTGTTTTTTTTTTGCTGTTGTTTTGTTTTCTTAAAAATAAATAATAAAAACCAGCTATGGAATAAAAATAAACTAAAATATCTAAAAATAACTTTAACCGACGGAGAGTGATCGTCGCAAAGTCGTTTTACTACTTCTGCATTACAGCATCGAGCCAAATGCAATCACAACAACTAAAGCACACTTCCACTGTGCTCACTCACACACACGCTGTGATAATACATTCACGTACACTCTCAAAGCACTGTCTGTATTCACCAAACAAACACGGGCATGCAAATGGTTCTCCGGAAAATAATCTTGAATGTAATTGTGTGTAATTGACCTGCCAAGGACTCTATAGGATAAATGGAAGAGACAATAGGCAAAAATAAAGTTAAATCATGCAGCGCCTCTATCCGTACCCCGCATTCTGGGTTGTAGTACAAGTCCCAACAATGGTGGTGCCAAAGCAGAAAGTTTGATCACACACTCATACGAAACGTTGTTCATGCGACAGTGACAAACATACAATGCATAGAAAGTATTTTACATCGACAAGGTTGAATTTAGCATCGCCTCTGAATTTGCAATTTGCAACCCTAACAGATGTTTCCCAAGCCATGTATTTGTGATAACTTTTATCACTGTTTTCGTCATCTTATGGACAGTTGTTGTCCGTATACTTCAATTCAACATTGTATGAATGCACGACAATTAAGAATTTAATCGGAAAAACTTTATAGGTTTAGGTTTGAGGTCAATGGCTCACATTATTTCATCTTGAAATTGACATGTGCTTTAAAGTCGTAGCAACTGTGATGTTCCAATAACAAAACCTTTCTCTCGCCTGGCTCAGTGTTAGTGCATCGACATCCACGCCAGCCTTAAATCTGGAATCTCAAGAAACTTGAATAGAGGCGACAAACGGCGAGGGAAATGATCAGATCTGCAAAATTTAACGGACAATCAATTGGCAAACCCGTAGTGAGAAGTTGCAGATTAGGAGCAACACTTTGCGGAAACAGTTTACTTTATTTACTGTTCAAATTTCCGCAATGAAATCGGTCAACTTTAAACAGTTGAGATGTTAGATAAATCCTTATTATAAAATAACATAACTTTAAACTCACTTCAATATAAATGTCTATTTGTACATACATCCACTTATCTACATACATATGGATATGTATGCTGTATAAATCGATACATACACTCATGTCCATCTAAGTGTGTTTACTTATGAACAATGTGTCTATCAGCTGCGAATGACAGTCCGCAATGTAGTAACCGTGAAAGAAAGTTTCATTTACTTTCAACCCGAGCAGCGTACATGTGACGATTTTCTTCATGTCTTACAAAGATGTCTGACCGTATTCTGGTCATAAGACGTGTTTTACGTTCGTATAGTTTCACTCTCATTTAAACAAAGATTCACTGGAATTTCATCATATCTATCACTGCCAATTAAATAATGTAGGAACATATGAAGCTGTAGAGTCGTATAATTTTGCCATAAACGACAAGAATTGGCTGCATATATCCGCATCAAATGCAACTACAAATAGAACCCGTCAAGGTCACCAGGATAATAGTACATTTGAGCAGTCGATTAATCGACAAGTCCAGTTACAAATATTTATACAGTTTGTTTATTTTTTATTATAACCCATCTTAAAGCATAAAATCGTCATATTTATTGTGTATATATTTAATATTTGCAGTTATTAACGTCACCAGAGTGTTCATTGGCATGCTACCACCGATGCGTCTTAGGAAGTAGGTAACAGAAGTTACTGAAGCTCAACACAGGCTCTATTAGTGGCTTTGGCAGCTCCAAGAAACTAGGATCGGGCGCGGTGGCCTAATAAGCCACTCTCCTTAAACCAAATTAATATGAAAACACGAAGAAAAGAAAAACCAAGAACCCCCCCAAATGTTGACGACCCTGGAACCTGATATGTCCGAACTCTATACAGAGATGGTGCCTCTATCCAACTGGCGGATGTCCTCGACAAATACAAGGCTGACATCACCGCCATACAGGAAATGAGATGGTCGGGACGGGGACGCACACGACGAAAGTACTGTGACATATTTTACAGCTGCCATGCAGAAAGACACGAATTTGGATGTGGTTTCATAGTCGGCAAGAGATTTCGACACCTGGTCTCGCGGTTTAATCCTGTAAGTGACCGAATAGCCACCATTCGCATCCGGTCGAAATATTTTTACATTACGCTGATTTGTGTACAAGCCCCGACGGAAGACAAAGACATTAAAGATGCATTCTATGAGCGCCTGGAGGAGATATATGACCGCTGCCCTGCACATGACATTAAAATTGTTCTGGGAGATTTTAATGCTAAAATAGGAAGGGAAGATGCTCTTGGTTCAGCAGTCGGAAAATTCAGTCTACACAACAACACTTCCGATAACGGATTCAGACTGGTAAGTTTCGCGTCGGCAAGAAACATGGTTGTGAGTGGAACCAGATTCCCGCATTAAGATATCCACAAGGCAACCTGGATATCTCCCAATTAAAATACAAGAAATCAGATTGATCACGTGGTAATTGATGGAAGGCATGTCTCAAGCGTTATGGACGTGCGTGTGATGCGCGGTGCAAATATTGACTCGGATCACCACCTAGTTGCAGCCAAGGTACGCACACGATCAAGTAGTGCTTAAAACACTCGTAAGCAAACGCAAAGGGACCTAGACATGACAAAGCTGCATACCACTGAGATAGCCAATGCCTACTCCAACCAACTCTCTCAATTACTCCAAACAAACAACCCTAGTTCGGATGTTCCCGACATACAGTGGCAGCATATTGCGAATTCTATGACCACTGTCGCAACGACCGTACAGGCTTAGACAAGCCCTGGTACGATGATGAATGTCGCGAAATGTCTGAGGAAATGGATGCTGCATACAAGGCAAAACTGCAGCCAATGGTGACACGTGCGATGACGGAGCGTTATAAAGAGAAAAGGAGGGAGATGAAACGCCTGTTCAGACGGAAAAAGCGTCTGTGGAAGAAAGAGAGCCAGGATATCAAAAACTACAGGGATAGAGGTGAGGCCCGAAAGTTCAACCAAAAGGTAAAAAGTAAAGGGTTTGAAACAGGGATCCCCACCTGTAAGGACAGAGACGGAAATCTGGTCTCGGACACTCAGAGTGTGCTGCAAATATGGAGGGAACACTTTCAATCTCTACTTGTTCCCGAAGTCAGCATAAGTGACGATATCGCACCAATCATCGACGATGGAGTAGACTGTCCACCACCGAGCCAAAACGAGATCAGCACGGCAATTGCACGGCTTAAAAATAATAAAGCTGCGGGAGCCGATGGACTTCCGGCAGAGCGTTTTGCATACAAGGCGATGCATACAAGGTCCTGTCTAGTGTGTTATGTGAAAGACTAAAGCCCATTCTGGCGAACCTGATTGGACCTTATCAGTGTGACTTTAGACCTGGTAAATCCACCACCGACCAGATATTCACATTACGACAAATCCTGGAGAAGACCCAAGAAATGCAGATCGACACCTACCATCTGTTCATCGATTACAAAGCTGCATTCAACAGTCCGATACGACAGAAATTGTTGGATGCTATGGCTGAGTTTGGTATCCCCGCGAAGCTAATTCGACTTTGCGGGATGACACTGACTGACACGAAGTCTTCAGTTAAAATTGGCAAAAATCTGTAAGAGCCATTTTCTACTAAGCGAGGCTTAAAACAAGGCGATAGTCTCCTTGCGATCGTAATGGAGATGATCATGCGGAAGGCTGCAGGAAGCATGGTACCATCTTAAACAAAAGTCACATGTTGCTCGCGTATGCTGATGATAGATATTATTACACGTGGATTGCGAGATGTTACTGCGGCTTTTTTTTCAGCATTCAAAAGCAGTCGGCTGAAGTGGATCTGGTGATAAACGAGGACAAAACCAAGTTATTTGTTTCAACGAACAAAGAGTCCACTCCTCTGGGACGCTGCGTGAACGTTGATAACTATAACTTTGAAGTGGTAGATGATTTTGTCTACCTTGGCTCCGCCATAAACAAAAATAATAATGTCAGCCTTGAAATCAAAAGACGAGTATTGATCGCAAACCGCTGCTAATATGCGCTAAACAAGCGATTTAACGACAAAGCGAAGAACAAAGATCCAGCTCTACCAGACAATCTATTCTGGGAGTCTTCCAGAGAAAAATATTCCGCAAAATATTTGAACCCATCAATGTGAACGGCGAGTACCGTCGTCGAATGAATCATGAGCTGTATGAGCTGTTCAACGACATCGACGTGGTCAAGAGCGTTCAAATAGACCGAATGCGTTGGCTTGGACACGTTGTACGAATGGACGAAAGCTCCGGCTCGAAAAGTCTTCGGCAATAAAATCGATGGGCAGCGCAGGAGGGGGCGACCAAAACTCCGATGGATGGACCAGGTCAAAGAGCTGTTAACTAAGCTTGGTGTGACGAACTATCTACGAAGCGCAAAAGACCGAAGCGCTTGGAATACTTTTCTACGTGCGGCTACTGGTAGATAAATTTCTGTTGTTGCTGCCATTAAAGAAGAAGGAGAAACGTGGAAAAATAAATGAAAAAAAAATTACGTTGAAATAAGTATAAAACCTCTTCCACGAATTATTTAAAATTTGCAGTGTTGCAAGATCTAACTAATCCTAACTCTGTTAACAAACATTCGACTTTTCGAAAAACTAGTTTCGGTTTAATCCCCAATTTACATTATTCCAAAAACTCGGTTTTCGAATACTTAATTAAGAAAAAACCGGGTAAACCGGTTTCTTTCAGGGTTTTTAATTCGACACAAAAATAGTAAAGTGTTACCATTATTACCAATTTAATTTGGAAATGTTAAAAACAAGGGGTTATTTAAATTATCACACAAAAAGGTCTGGATTTTATTAAATATATCCACTCATAAAACTATGCATACACTTCCATCTTCCACACATCTTCCTGACGTGCCCTAAAATATTCGTTAATTTTTTTCATAAACTTAAACATAATTTCCCTTTACACCCCATGAATGAGGTATGGGATAGCTTTTCGCGTTGTTGTAAATTAACGCGCTTTCTATTTTAAGATTCACAACCAACGGCACCTACTTGTTTATCGACGAATGCGAACGTCACTGTTTGAGAAACTCTTACTAGACATGTCGATTGACTCGACACTTATACTGCGAAATTGCTGTCAACAACATTCGAGGGGAGCCGATTATGAAAGAAAATTTTTCTTTTTAAGATGACTGGAGCCAGGATTTGAACCTGTGATCTCCCGCATGGTAGTCGCGTGTTCTAACCACTATGCCACGGCCGGCATAGTTAACCCATTGTTAACCCAAGGCTCTATTAAACGCTACTTCTTGAATTTATTAACCCATTAAATGCTATAATATTGCTATTGAGTTGTTAGCATGTAATATTAAAATTTATACAAACTATTACGATAGAAAGGGGTTTTACAAGATATGTGTGTTATTTTAAGGAAATTACTTGTAGCACAAAGATAAGGAACATACATTTTGCTTCCACATAACGTTGCTACAATATTTGAAAAGTTTGAGCTTAGGTGCGTGCGACCAAGTAAAAACCTTAAAGTCGTCTAGTATGGAAGTGAAATAAAGAATTGAAACATTTGCAATTTGAAATGAAACATTTACATTAGAGCTACAAACTAGCAGGTACTCGATTTAAAACAAAAGGTTTGCATATCTTTACGTTAGTTAATAATAATCTCAAAAACAGTTGATAGTCTTTTTATATACATATAATTATGTATACGGCCGCTACAAATATAAATGTTGTAGCATCTAACGGGTTAAACAATTATAGAAACGGCAACTAAAGCTTAGTACCTTTTTATAAAGTCCTGAAAATCAAAAACCAAACAAAAAAAATATTTGGAAGTTGTAGTGGATTTTAAAATAATGTTGCACATTTTACACATATTTTGTTAAGTTGTTAAAATTTTATTAACATATCGTTTTCTCCATAAAAACTTGTAACATATTTCATTTTAAATTTTGTATATAGGTAGGTAAGAAATACATATAACTATGTATGAATCTGTACATCAAGTTGTCACCAGAAGCTTGAACATGTAACCAGTTTTTTAAGTGCGCCAACTATCGTTGGTGGCAACAAGATTTCTGTGCACCTTCTGGGACAGACAATCAGGCGCAACCGTAGTTTGAGCCTCACACTTGCTACTATGTGGTGTGTTGTTGTTGTTGATTTGTAGATCTGATACCTTTTGATTGTAAATTGCAAATTTATATAGAAATTGCAAAAATAGTAAAATCGATTATGTAGCAACCAACCAGCTGACTGAACAAACGACTTGGCGAAGAAAACCAGTCAAAGTCGTAAGTTTGCTTTAAACCAGCCCACCGAGCTTGTGCCAACATATCACCTGGGAACGACATCGTACCAACTATAGTAGCGTCACACAGTGTAACGATTTCGAACAAGGAGTGAACAAAAAAAAAAGCATATATTTGGGGCACAATACTCATGATGCTCTTGAGACTCCATTACATCATTGTTTTGGTGCGATTTACATGCCGAAGGCGTCATCGGTTTATTTGCCTTTAAATCCGAAACCGGTGCCAACATCACCGTGTATGGCGAGCGCTATAGGCAAATTACACACTGTGAAAAAATATAACAAATTGAAGGAACTTGGTAAGTAACCAAGTGCATGTTGTAGGTCTGGTGAAGTACAACATGACCCTGTATACCAAAGTTTTATAACACCCTCAAAATCTTGACCTACGTTTCAAAAACCGGTTTTTCGGATCTTTCCTCACTTATAAGCTAATAACTCCGTCAATAACTTTTCTGTTTTTTTCTTTTGGTTTTCGGCGTTTGTGTTGAGTGTCTTTTTGAACACTCTCGAGACACTGTGCTCCAGCTAGTCCAAACACTAATCGGGTGTGTGACCTCTGACAGTTAATTGGTCAATCCCTACTTCATTAAGAATTTCCAACTAATTTTGCTGCAACTGCCACCACTGGACAAGTATGATCCATAAACACACACATGTATCTACAAACATGCTGACGCACATACATATGTTCGTATTTACATGGATGTAGTCGACTCAGAGGTTGGCGCTTAGTGTTTGCAGACTGTGCGATCGTTTAGACGATTGTTTGTTTGTTTTTTTTTATTTGAGCTTACGCTCACTCGCACACGATTCAAGGCCATTTATAAATACGCCAAGTTAAAAATAACTTGCGCTGCTCTGCCATGGCACTGTGTGGCGTGCGTGGAGCAAACAATCTTTGAAAAAACTTTCGTCGAGAGTTTGGCACCCACTAACCAACAATCTCAGGAGATTGCACTCGCCCTACGTCCGTCTGCCCGTCGACACACACAGAAAATGTTTTCGTCGCCGTCGTCGTCGTCACCGTCATTGTCGTATGCAAACAAATCGTCGTAAACACTATACCGTCAGCAGACGATCTCTATGAAACTACACGATTGAACATACATAATATGTTCCTATGTGCGAATGTTGGTAAAAATATATGAGTCTGAGTGTATGTGAGTAATTTTGTAGTTACATATGGCTGTGTGTGTGCACATACATGCCTATCTCTCTGTTTACGATTATTTCAATAATAAACTGTAAGAATTTGAGATAAGTCAAACAGTGTTACCAAACTGCACTCTCTGGAGTTTCAACAAGTTGTTTGTTGTTCATATACATACACACATACCATACACATATACCAAATGCCAAAAATGTATATAGATTCTATAGCAAAAGTGAATAAATATACATTTCCTTAAAATTTTGTATATGTAGGTATTATGTGTTATGTGTTATTATTTTATGTTAAAAATTATAATACTCGTATTATGTACGTATTGTTATATATTATGTCTGTTTTATATAAAAACTAAACTAAATTTAAAGAACCACCAAAGGGTTTGGCGTTCTCCAGCCAAACCTTTTTTATGACCGTTTATCTATCTTCTATATATATAAAAGAGGATGTGTGTATGTATGTAACGTAGGGACTCGAAAACGGCTGGACCGATTTTGATGAAATTTTCAGGGAATCTTCCGAATAACCCCGCGAGTAACATAGGCTACACATTGTTTGGATTTTTCTACATTTAGGGGGTGAAAATGGCAATATTCGATAATATGCAATAGCGAAGCATTGCCGGGCCCACTAGTATTTATTGTTTATCTTCATGTTTGTTCGCTTAGTTTTTCAGCATAACTAAAGAACCATGTATTATTTCTCATTTCATTCTTAGCTTCAATTCTGTAGCTAAGTCTTAAGTTAATAATTTGTATCAAAATATGCATGTAAAGTCAATCATATACTTCTAACAGTGGCACAATTGTGCTAGCTCAATTCACTGGTATTGCATTCTCTCTTATTCAGTCGCATTATGTTACAATCTGTCTCTTTCTCACTAATACGATCTCATTTCAATTCGGATGTCTATCCCATAGATTCACAATATTGGAACTATATGCGTATGATTAATATAAAAATCCGCCTAAAAATAATATTACTCATAAGTTGTACATTAGGCATATAACTAATTTTTAAGAAAAATTTGGCATATCACTACGTGGTGGCAAACATTGAACAAGTAATGAATATCACATTTTTAGGTGGTTTGGGTTTAAGTATTATTGTTTTAAATTCTAAATATGACGATAGTGCATGAAAATTTTAAAAATATGGGAATAAAGGCTATTTTTTCATGATATTTTAACCTTAAAATTATGATTATAATAAGTAATATTCCACATAAATCATACGCCACGCCATATGTATAAAATCAATTCGTAGTTCGCGCTGAGAAGCATGAAGATTTCAGGTAGACATATTTTTTTTACAATGAACAACTATTAAAACCTTCAGACCTATGGGCCCCGGCTCTAATTTTTACCTACTATTCCGATGCTTGGAGACCTAGACGAAGAGAATGGTATATTTTTGACATTGTTTTCTGTATGCCAACACTCAGAGGCCATAACTTTTTAACCAATACATAGATTTGCTTCTGTAATACTTCATTTAGTTTTTTGTGGAAGTCAGTTTTACGCAGAAGTTTTCTTACTATTCATATCTCTGGGCGAACTGCAATATACTGTGGAATTTTGACAGTTAAAACTACTTATTTTAAAAGGGGTGTAGCACAGCCTACTTCCACCCTTACTGTAATTCATACTGCAACAATAACATATGTAACAAATTACATCTTCATACCTCTGATAGTTCATGAGATATAGCATTTTTTACTTTCAAATTGTATGGGCGGTGCCCCGCCCCTTTGTCCAATTGGACCGAATTGTAAATCTAAACCACCCGGGGCGCCACCCAAACGCATAGAAAAATAAAAAGTATGCAAATCGGTCCAGCCGTTTAGGTGGAGTTCAGTCACAACACACGTATAGTAGAATTTTATATATATAGATAGATTGTACATACATTCATATAAACATATGTACAATGTACATTGTACATACATACATATGTAGCGAGTACCATATAATAACTCGCTACATATGGAAAGTACAGAATAGACCAGTTTTCTACCTTCCACAGATGAGACATCCTATATACGGCCAGCAATTTGGAGTTATAGGGATAAAAAGAACGAAAAATTTCAATTTTTTGAAGATTTTATTCGCTAAAATTAGTACAAGTTGATTTTTTACATATTAATAAAAATTATTTATTTAAGCTTTAGCTACAATTGTGCTAAAGAAGAAAAGAGAAATTATCAATAGTTCTTGAGTTATAGCTGAAAAACTAAGCAAACCAGTACCTTCCCTCCGACTTGGAACTTCTCATCCCCCAGACAATGACCCCGACATTTTTAGACATATTACTTCCTATTTCTTTGATATCTTTATATTTAAGCAAAAATAAATGAGATTTGTATAAAATTTTTAAGAAAATATTGAAAAAGTTTAACAGCTGTAATTTTGAACGATCTCGGCATGTTTGAGATATGTGATGTTATCCCTTAATGCCGTTTTGTAGTATGGATAAGGTCGTGTTCATGTGCAGAGGCAAATTGGTAAATTGGCAAAAGATCAATGCAAATTGTCTATCCTAAAGACGAATAAAACATTTTGTAGTAATCTAAGACGTGTAAAAACTCTTTAAATAGTAAGGTTCCCGCAAGTAAATAATGTTATGCATTTTATAAAACGCTTATTAAATAATTAAATTAAAGTTACAATTGACTTAACTTACATGTAGTTTATAAACTCTAATTTAAATAACATTATTTACAATCCATTATCCACTTTTACAATCACGTTAATAAATCATATCGAAAGAGTTCAAACACGTCGTCCACATACAACATATGAACGCACATTGTTGAAAGTCATGATTTCCCCACAAACACACACACACACACACACACACACACACACACACTTTCCCAACAAATTGAAATGAACCATTAAAAGCTTAAAAATTATTGTAATAAAAACATTATATGCGAACACCATCAATACTTTGCGACAACAGTTAAAATATTAAACTTTAACAAGCTGTTCAAATTAACGTACGAATGTGTGCGAGTAACAACATTTTCACACACGTAGAAAATAATGTTTACGCATATACCAATGATGAAGGGACAAGGACATACATAAATAGTTGCAAACAAATGTTATGTTTCAAAGCAAACATTCACACTTTTTTTTTGTCAAACAGAAGAAATCAATCGAAGTAAACATCAATAAAAGTGATAGACGGACTAGCATTCAATCTGTATGCAATAAGTTAAACATATGTGAAATGTTTGAAAAAATAGTTTACTGATCCGGGGTCATTTATGGCGGAAAACCCCACAGCACAGAGACAGAGATTTATTTATAATTTTTCGCCAATCACAATTTAAGTAATTGCGATACCTCATCCATGACAAATAAATACATTTCTGCCGCTGATAAAAAAAGTAAAATATTTTTTTAATTGACTTAACTAAAACCGAAGTACGGTAATTACCGATTATGGTAATTACCACATTATCGCTGTGTTATTTGTAACAGCTCAATGTTAAGATACGTGGCTCTAAGAGATTGCATAATAAAGAGTGGTTTCACGTGTAAAAAAAACAACACATCAATAAGCTTTTCTTATGTACATACCAAGCAAGCTAATGGTCTTAAATTATAATAACTAAACAAAAACCAGTAATTATTTTTACTGGTACAACTTTGATCTAAAAATCAGACTGTCTTTATTAATTATGTCAATTGATAACTTATTTCATCTTAAGATTTTGACTCCGAGTACGGCCTAAAGAACAATAAGTAAGATATAAATAAAAACTTAATTTCCCTTTGCACCCCATGAATGAGGTCGCGTTGTTGTGAATTAACACGCTTTCTATTTTTAGGTTCACAACTAAATACTCTTTGTATAATCACAATGGCAGATTAAAATTTTGCAATATGGGCAAATCCATAGTCACATATTGTCGCTGCGCCGACCAAATCAATGCAATTTATTTAGAATTTTTTTATTGCATTTTCTTAAAGCTCTTATGGTCGTTCATCGACCTTTAAATCCCTTTCGCAATATCTTGATTGGTTTGGAAATTATTTATATCGGTAATGTGTAGAATATATGAGAAATGTTACAAAATAAATAAGTTTTTTGGACCTCCTAAAAAGTAATTGAAATACACATGACTGTTATGGTCGGCGCAGCGACAATATATGACTGCCGTACATTTCAGTGAGATGATAAACGATAAAAAGCTTGATTTTTTTTTTGTGTAATGCTTAAGAAGCCTTTTATTCAGTAAGAGAGACGAAATCCTCTGAACTGATGGTCCTTAAATGTTATCAAATAAATAGGGTGACGTTACGTGACAAAAATAAAAGTTAGTTTTTTCTTCTTTCACAAAACCACAAACCAGTGCGAATTGAGTCGGACTTTTTTTAATATGATTTTGAATATGTAGATTCACATATATAAAAATTACGTGTATGTTCGTGGTCGCTAAACTCAAAAACTACTGGACCGATTTTGACCAAATTTTATATGCATGCTCTATGGGCAGTGAGTAGTGTTTCTGTGTGAAGTTCGTCCAACAGATGGCGAGATATTTAGTTTTTTTTTGCTATTTTTAAAAAAACAACGTTTGCAAAGGTCAGCTAGTAAATTATAAATTTGTTTTACAGTTAGCAGAACTTCAAAAACTTTTTGTAATTTCTTTGTACAACATATTGTGTGAAACGTCACGTGACGTTGCGTGATGTGACATAAATTTACTTTTTGATAATTTCGAAAATTAGGGTATATTATAAAGTTTATTACCAAAAATTTTTTATCACGAATGTTACATTAGAACGTCAACAGAACGTCAGAAAGAGGTGAGATCCTTAATCATAAATGAAAGCTTTGGAAATTTTAATTGAAAAAATTTAGGTATTTGTCATTACTAATACAAGTTAGAAGAATTTTTTTTTCGATCACGGCAGAGCTTGTTAAATTTCTGGAAAGGTGAACCATTTCAACTGTCAAAATGTTCTGTTGTCTAATATTACTTTTCACATCTAAATGTTAGAATGACGAGTTTATTCCTACAACTATATCTTATCGCCTATTTTGTGTTTATCTTAATTAATGTACCATTTTTAAACGCAGAGACATTTTATATAGTAATTCGGTAGCTTGAAAACAATCACTCATTAATTAGCTGGAACAACCCGTCAGACGACTAGCGCGCAAACGTGCGATCTGACGTTTATCGATCGCATATTTATGTGTAGTTTATTCAAATGGCTCTTTTAATATATGCCAAAAAAAAATTTATTATTTGTTGAATTTGAATTTGACTTTTATGCTAAATGTCTCACATTAATTCCCATTGTTGTTAATGGCGATAAAATGAATGAATATGGAAATGAAATATGTATCGCGATTATGCGCCACTCACATGGTGTTATTTCGATGGTTGCTGCTCCTCGGACGATTTGGGTGGCACAACAAATGGGAGAACCACGGTAGATTTCATTTATCCATAACTGAAATGAAAACGAGAAAAAAATGGTATGAAATCTTTAAATTTAATTTGCGTTCATATTATGTTGCCAGAACGAATGAGAATGTCAACACATGCTGCCAATTACTTATGTAGTCAACAGTATGTACGATACAATCGGTGGTTGTATGATAATTGCCTTAGATCGAACTGGCAGAGATTACAACATTAAGAGGAGAAGAACTATACTATTTGTTATGCTAGATACACACGAGGCTATCGTTGCAGCAACAGAGCATAGAGTTGAAGCAACGGTTGCTTCGTGTTTGGCTGTGTTTTCGTGTTGCCGCAACCTTTGCCAGAAATATCAAAAAAAAATTTGATATTTTTGTTGGGTGCATTTACTCATTCAGTACGTCAGAAACAAGCAGGTAAGAAGGCACGTGCGTGAAAATGGCAATTGCAAATAATGAAAATTATGTTAACTTTATTAACGAATACAAAAATTTTAGAGGACTATGAGATGTATCTTCTGAAAAGTATAAAAATTTCTCATTTCAAAAAAACAATTTTGCTTTTCTTACGCTTTGTACTGAGATTGCGGCAACAGTTGCCATGTGTGTAGTGAACAAAAAAAAACACGTTGCTTCGACGGTTGCCTCGTGTGTATCTAGCATTATTGCTTCTGTGCCACTTTAGACAGTTGCCTTATTTATATGACAGGTATTAAATGTTTAATATGAAGTAACATGTCGTATTTTTTGGATTTGAGTATTACAATTGATGCAATTAACCTATGAATTAAGATATAAATAGAAGAGAAACGATTGCCGCGGAAGAGTAAACAAGGCAATAAATTTATAAAATCCCAAAAAAAATAAAATCGTGTCATTTGATTAAATAATAAGCATGTCTCAAATTGGATCGAATTCGCCAAAAATTATGTAAATATTTGCTCTTTTCTAATATTGTTTTTATATGTTTATATTATATCATATGGTTCGTGGTAATATTTGATTTAATTTTTGGAAATTGGTGTATCCTTTGAAACTTTTAAGTCCTTTTAAAAAAAATCCTGACGTTCTGGCAATAAACTGAGAACGCAGTTTTACTACATAAGGTCTCTAGTTTCACGTATAGATGGTCTTCATCAAGTGTGAAAACCACTGTTGCACGGTATAATAACCAATGTATACAATTTAAGGTAAGAAAATATATATTTTTATTGAAACGAATTTGACAATCCGCATTCATAGTTTTATTATAGATCTATATTTATAGATCGCTTCTTATGATTGACAAATTACGAATCATACAAATACATTTTGCTTAAGTTTTAACTGCAGTCAGAACTGCAATCTCAGTTGTATGCTTTTCTAGCTTCACAACGAGTTCATTTCCTTTATAGATTCCATTTATTATACTAGTCAATGTAGACAGGAGGCACGACCCTCGCTTTTCATTAATACGTCATGTCACTATGTACACTTGCTTACAATTATATATAAACGAAACACAAACATACATATAATATGTAAACTCGCATTATTAATATGAAACTTATCGATGTGTTGAAAGTCGTGAGTGGCAATATGAACAGAAAGTATTGCAGCCAAACAGACACATCCGTGTGTGATTTTATGAAATAAAACCATAAGAACATCAGTATCCTATAAGTATATAAGTGTGGGAGAACATATATCTACATGCTCAAGCACTTCATTTCATATATAAATGCCGTTTTAAATGGATGCATATGGTCGGCCTCGTCATTTCCAATTGGCCATCTCTTCAATTGACATTTAACGCTATAAAAAAAGATAGGTATTGCATCTTGGCGTTGCCACATGCCAGCCGTACATTTATTATTTTGGAGTTGTTTCCAAGTATAGCTGCGGTTGTTTTTTCAGCCCCCAAAGATATCCATCCACCCATTCATCCGGCTATCAATACGCCGCCTTCCTATATTTATAGGTAGCTGAGGCGACGAACGTTTTTGCAACAGGTGTTAATAGAATGTTCGTGAATATATTTCAATTGTATAACGACTGAAGATTATAAACTAATTTACGTAGTTCCACTAATAAGGCCTTTTATTCTAAAAATAATCTATCGCTACATCCAGTACGTGAGTGTGTGTGTGTTCGTGCATTCAAGTGCGAAAGTCTGTGCGCGTTCTCCACTTTCGCTTTTTGTGTAATGGCAATGCGATAACAAGGACACAAGAGTTCGTATCGTTAAAAATTGAAGAATATGATTGTGCTATAATCGTATAAGGGAGAAACATACATGTTGAGCTGCTGTTGCCATCGGCCAGGTAAAATATAGAACCGTATAACGCTACTATATTGTTACTGGCACAATTATATATTTAATGTTCCGGTAGGAAATGAGTTATATGTATATTTGAAATATCGTCGGTATCCTGCCGAAAGTTCTCAAGCTCACTTTTTGTGTTTTTGAGTTATTGTTTTTAGTTTTGACCACCTAAGTTTTATCTACAAAACTACTTTAAATAGATATGGAATTTTTAACAGGGTCTGTATTACAAAAAAGGGGACTTGAGACCTTTTAGGGGTCGCGCAAAATCGTTTACGGTTTTTGGCTGCAAAAAGGCATGTTTCAAAAATCCTGATTTATTTATATGATTAAAAGTTTTGATACGATTGACCGATTTTGATCAAAATAAAGGTAATAATATTTTACACATTTTTTGTGAAGACATCAAAATATATAATAAATATATAGTTTAATAACCTTTCAAACCTAAAAATTTTTGTTTATATTTAAATGCACTTTTGACGGACACTTCCTATCGATACTTCTGATGTATGACAGAATGAATTGTATTTTTAATTGTTGCTGAAATTTTTACTATTTCGCAGGTGATGAGCTAAATGGGTTAATTCAGTTCAACATTTTTGTGATCAAAATTTACATTTAACGTGTCCCTTGCAACACAAGCCCCATTAAACGACATTTTGTTGTTAAAAATCTTTAAAAAATAACGCAAAACAAATGAAATTATAGCAAATGTTGCACTCAATACTTTTGTCCGGCATTTATGGTATATAAGTGACATCGTGCTCGGCTTTTTTCTTTTCGACCCCAGGCATACCGAAGGAACTTTAATAAAAATTACAACAGCATTAAAGCATCCTGGTGACCAAGATTGCGAAGAAAATTTTGTTACCAAAATGATTTCAGAAAATACTATGAAATTCTTCGATATGAATGGAGTAGGCAGCAGTTTTCTTGCTATCCATCCGACAAATTGGCACAAGAATGAGAATTATAAACGGATTAAAGAAATTGTGGAAAACATCAGCGTTGTCAACGATTCCTATTGGGCTTATTAAAACTGTCAACAACACTTTGACGAAGGATCATGTACAACAAAACGAATTGGTGCAAGTTATCGAACAACTCAATAAAACATACAAAAAGAACACAAAACTTGTGTTTCGTGTCCAATGTGAAATAAAATCTTCTTTTTAACTACCTAAATCGTTTTCCTTACCAAAAATATGTGCTATGTGTTTAATTAATTTTTATCACTATTGATTAAAATTGCTGCTGCTGAACATATGTCATTTGAATGGTACTGTCACACATCAAAAGTATCGTTAGGATGTGTTCGTCAAAAGTGCATTAAAAGATATACAAAAATTAAAGCCAAAACTAAAAAAAAAAATTGTAATGGGCAAAAGTAGTTAAATTTTGAATAAAAATTTAAAAATTATTAGGTTTGAAAGTCTATTGAACTCAAACTACTATCTAAAATGTTTTAATGTCTTCACAGAAAATGTGTGAAATATTATTACCTTTAAAACAAGTCTATTCCGATCGGTCAAGCGTATCAAAACTTTTAATCATATAAATAAATCAGGATTTTTGAAACATGCCTTTTTGCAGCCAAAAACCTTAAACGATTTTGGCGAACCCCAAACCTTGATCAATTTTCAAGTTTTATACACCAAAATTTTTGTTTTTTTAAGTAGAATTAGAAAATATATTATCCCATTGACATTTCGAAAAAACTGTTTTTTGTGAAATAGTCTAATGTACATGCAAAGTAGACATCAGCCGAAAATGTCCAGCACCAATTATAGTTTGAATTTGACCTTTAAAACCAAAATTAAAATGTAAAATACATTTATTATACTTGATTTTTTAAATACATAATTGTTTTCATTCCAAAAATTGATAATATAGGAAGGAAAATGGGTTTTTTTCACAATAGGTTCCATCTTCGCTCTAAGGGGTACCTAGCCACGTTTTTAGGGACATTGGCTTCATTATCTCGAATTCAGTACTACTTACGTATTTTATTATTGCAAATAAAATATTATAAACAGTATCGCCTTCAATTTGATGTATGACATGGACAAATATATTAAACCGTTCTAGAGATATGGGTCGGCAAAATCGCCAAACTGCCCCAGTGACACGTGTTGACATCTTCCAGTTGTGCTCAAACTTTGGCAGTCTTAAAATCTAACAAAATGAAACATTTTAGGGGATTGCCCCCAAAATAAATCCGACATCGATTTTTTAAAACCACCCTAGAATGGAGTTTAAGATACTTCCGGAAACTTCAGATGCATCATCTTGAAATGATAGAGAAAGCGGGTTCAAGTGATAACTCGATCCATCTAAGTATTTATGTTTAAATCAGTGGATTTTATCTGGGATATAACAAGCTAACATGCGTTTACGATACATCTCAGAGTCTGCCTGCTACTATACACCATTGTAAGGTGCATTAATATTTTAATTGTCAAATAAAATAATTACGCTTTATTGTGAAAGCCTGAATAAATTCTCTGTGGCAATTATATTGCAACGAATTATAGTGGACAAAATTGTTGAGCAAACACAAGTATCGTAAAACGAAAGAACTCAATGCAGGACCAAATTCAGTCGAGTTGTCAGCGCAAAGACCACAACAGAATACCAAAGAGCATCAGTAATGGCAGAAGAAGAAGCGAAACAACAATATCAAACTAGTCGAACAATTAAACGTAAACAAATAGCAATGAATGTCCTTAATGGCTGGCTATTGGCCACTAAAGGGACTTTTCAGACAACCAGCGCAATTTTATTTATTTGTCAAACAAGTTTTTAGCAGTAACAAGACAGCCGAAGCGAGGGACAGAGAGGCAAGCCCAAGTTTACACAAGGACGTCGAGTAGATAAACGACACCACAGTACGCGCCAGGCGATATTTCCATCTTTTCGTACACTTACGTATGTATGTCCATTGTCACAACTCCAAGTTAGTAAACCGGAATTGCCGACATTATGACGACATTGTACTATGTCCGAATACCAGATGAACGTTTTCACTTCCGGTACTGTCCGCATCCTGCGTGTGCGTTTAGCTTTACCTTAAACTCACACATTTCCGCAGAAATATGTTCATACATTCATTCATTCATTGACTGAAAAGCTGGTTATGCGCTTGTTTATTATTGTGGTCACATCATTCCGTACCCATTCGATGAACTCGATTAGCCCTGATGGTAGGAGGGAGTCATCATTTCTCACCGCATCACTTAAGGTCACCCACTAATTTATTTATATGCACTTGTGCATACGTATATACGAAGTTTCCAGTTTAAATCCTATGTAGTGGAATTGTTCGACAGACTTTTCCTGTGAGTGTAGCGGCAAAACGACACAGTATTACAATCTACGTCAATTCGCACAAACGACTCAAGATAAACAAATGTATTCTTATCGCAGCGAACGGCGTTAAATACTCAGGTCGCGACAAAGAAATATACATGCTAATCTCGCTACAAATTGGGCGACAGGCAAATATTTCAGTACTTCACTAATTACTCTGTCATGTTTTGCACATCACGCACATTTCAGCCATAAGAATGTCAAAGAACGACAGTTTGAAAAAAACTAGAAATTTCGGTAGCAGGTCTTAAGAAATCTTCGAGACGGTTCTAAAAATATTCGGCTTCGATTAAAACAAAATCAACTTTAGTTATAATTGGATAATAATTTTTAAAGGAATGGAAAAAACACATTGTTTTCTTTGAATAACGCTTAGTTATGTAAGTAACGAGCATTAGATATTAAAACCCAATCCTTTGTAGGAGAGTTGGGCTCCTAAAACTCCTATAGGAAAAGATCACAATACATATTTTGTTCTCTGAGCGAGATTGCAATTGAGAACACAGTGATACAAAATTTAACCTTCTAAATGGGATGAGAAGTTGACATTTTTCATAACAAAACCCTCAAGGTTTATTTTTAGTTTATTAAAATAATGCTTAATTATTTTTATTCTTAATAAATGGAACTTCCACTTTTATAATGTCTAAATATATATCCGAAAAAAAAAAACAATAAGACCAGTTAAGTTGCAAAAGCTGTTGCGCTCTTTCGACTTTACAAACTAGAGTGCACAATATCTGAGCTGTTTGTCGTAACATTCAACATAAGTATCGTTACCAAAAAGACTTGTGCATATTTAACACAGGGATAAAATTGCAAAATTCTTACTAAATCTTAGCTGTATACGATTTAACGCCGACGCCATAAGAATGCCAAATAACAACATCAACAAAAAATTAACTCAAAAGTGAAAAGCAAAGCTTTTAAAAACATTTTAAAATGTTATTTAGACAAAGGAACGTAAGTAGTCAAAGTAGTTATTGTGTAGCCGTCGGTTGTGTTTAGCATTGAATTTGTAACGAAGATTATTGGAAATTTGTTTAAATTCGTATATACACTCTTAAGTTTATTTATATCGGTCGATATCACGAAATGACTACATTCTGTGGCTCGACGCATTTAGTATTAAAAATATTGAAAAATGTAAATCCTGCGAACAGGAATAAATAAAACAAAATGCCCTTTAACGAGGCCCGGAAATTAAAAAAAAAATATTCTACATATTTTTATGAAAAATGTGGTCGCACGGTGCAAATAGTCATTACCATGGCGTGTGTCCGATCGTTTTGTGTTCAGAAATCACAGATTTTCAAAATATATATTATAAATGAAGTACGTCAAGTTATTCGGTTAGGTGTAAACTATCAAAGTAACGACAATTCCCGTTAGTATTAAAGATAATTGACAGAAGTAAAAAACGAAGTCAGTTGTTTTAGAGCTGTTGAAGTGTTTAGTGTTTTTTGCGCATGTTCCTTAAATTCATCATTCCCGTGGTAAGTATATTTTTCCGTTATTCATATTATAATTTTTTAGCCTTCATTAGATTTTATTATATTTTATAACAAATTTTGAAGATTTCCACATTTAAATCGAAAAATACTCACGTTTTCATCATTGCCGTGCAGTCATTACCATGGGTATAATCTAAGTAATTTAAGTAATAATCAGAGGAAAAAAAACATGCGAGTAAAATCCTTAACATCCTTAAATATCCATGGCCCATTGCTTATTAATACATAAAATGGTCTTATAAAACATTATCAACCAAAAAATTATTATTTAAAACCATTTTCGCATTTCTCTCGATTGTAGTCAATTCACGATATCGACCCATATGGGTATTTCCTGGCGTTGCCAACGCACGTATTTTTCTTATTTTGTAGTATTCTCGAGAAGTTTAAATATTTTGAAGATTATGTTCATATTAAAAAATTTAGATTTTGGACAGTACTACAATGTTCTTCTAATGAAACTTTACTGAAAATGTTGTATTAAACAAAAATTCACACAATTTTCCACAGCAAATTTTTGAATTTTGCGAATGTTTTATGAACAACTTCCTTCATATTTAAAATACTTTTACCTTTTATGTTACTTTAATCTAAATGTGCGTTGCAGACACACGCATTTTTTTATGGATAACACACAGTGACGAAAAAATCAATACCTGGGAAATTATATTATTTGGCTGGTAGGTGCTGCTGAGCACTACAAGAATCTTTTTTTCAAATTTCATAAAAGCCCCAAAATCTTGAGATACGGGTAAAAAACCGGTTTTTCGTACTTTTACGCGCTTAGAAGCCAATAACGCGGATAAATATGAACCGATTTTAAGTTTCTTAGCGGATTTGGAAAGAAGAGACATTCCAACGATATATATATGTAGTTTGTTTTGTTAAAGTTCAACTAATTAATTTTATTATTACAAACACAAAAAGATAAAAATATAGCAATTTTTACTATGAAATCGTCCGTCCTTCCGCTGGAAAACCCATATAGCAATTTTTTACTATGAAATCGTCGTGGAGTTTTGAATTATGTTGTATTATTCAACGGACGATGATGAGATGAGGCTTATTATATTTATATGGGGTATATCCAAGGACATGTAGCTAAGGATAGCATAGATCGAAAGAGTTTGGAGCAGGAAATTGTAAATATTATTTACCACCTCTTCGATCTTGATTTCTTTTTGTTTTATTTTATTCTTCTATATCTAAACTACATCAGATGTCTTCAATATTGGGTCAAGAATTTCATCTTATAGCCTACAGCTCCGGAAGAGTATTCGAGACACCAAACAAGACCACTCATAGCTACTAATTACAAGTGGAAATTCGAAAGAAATATAGTTGGCCTCTTATTGAATTGTTCGCCCTTAACTTTCACTAATTACTGGTAACTTAATATAACTGAGCATAAGAAGAATATCTGTGTTCTGTGCGTGTGTTCAGAATAATCGCAGCAGATTAAGCAATAAATGACAGATATGAGTCATTCCATGTCAGACAGTACGTATTTTTACATCATTTACATCACTAGCTTGGATTGCTTCGACAGTTTGTGTATGCATTCTTCTCCTAAAAATATATTATACGTGTTGCAAGAAAAAAAAAATGTTTTCAAATGTTATGACTAGGGCGACCAATTTTCAACATATGCTGAATATTGCTGATGCTGCTTAAATTAACGATTTCAAGCGATCTTGCTTATTTAATAGGTTTGTGCTTTTTTATGCTGTTTTTGACCTTATTTAAATGTTTGACACATTTTGATAAAATAAAATTTTTACATATCACAAGCCATTGCGGTTCATAAAAATATGACAGGTAGTATTAAATTTGCAAACTATCCTCTTATTTTAACTTTCACACTCTATCTATATCGTTGTACTCAATGTGAATTTAGTAAGGTGTATGCAAAGACGAATTGGTTGTACTTAAGCGAAAAAGGTCACGCGGATTGCCATTGAATGAAAGCTTAGAAACAATACAATCAATTCAACATGTTTTAGAAAAACTATCTGATAAAAATTATTTTAAAAAAATTACGGCCGTACTTGCGCGAAATCCTGGCTTTGTGGAAATTACTAAAATCAACGATATTATTTTTTTTTTAAATTCCAAAACAACAAGTGCGTTTATCGGAAAATATTCGTCTGCTCAATTAACACTTTTTAAATACGCCCCCGTTTCATTGTGTGACGTAGAACGTATTTTTCTATATATGGAACATTTTTAACAAACCAGTGTAAAAGTTTCACCTTGGAAAATTTAAAAATTTACTTAGTGCTTAATTGTAATCGGGACATTGACCAAGATATAATCTCACTAAGTTTTTGTTTGGTTTAAAAATTACATTTTATGTATAAATATCCGATTGAGTAATTTTGTTAATTTACTTATTGTTTTTTATTACTTCATTAATAGATGTGAACTTGTTTTTTGTTTTTTTTTTTCAATAAATCAACAAAATTTTAAATGCTGAATATAAACGGCCTTATAAGAGGTTTATAAACCATTTAAAATCAATTTTTGAGAAAACTATATTCATAAACGATTCACACCTTCAATAAGTTAAAGTAGGGTTGTCTCTACTTTAAGCATGCTATAACTTGACGTTTGTACAATTTATTGCATATTTATGAATTTGAGACCTTTGTTTTGAGTTTTTAGGCATTTTTCCTATTGGAAAAAGTTGTTCCATGTATTCATTGTGTATGAAATTTTCTTCTTAATCATTGCGCACATAGAAAAGTATCTAAATAGACACTTTTCATTCATGAATACCATTTTGAAAAATATTTCTCCAAAATTCTTCAAAAATAATTTGTAAATAATAAAATAATATTCGTGATGTATAATCAATCAAAACAAGGAAACAATGTAATCGGTATCCGATTATAACTTCAACATGAGGAAATGAAAATAAAATTTTTTAATATAATTTTTACTTTAATGTCTTTCTTATCATCATGAGAATCGTAGTAAATGAAAAATTGAGCTACAATGATGTTCTTAGTTATTATAAGTGCAAATACATATTTGGTATCCGATTATGAAGCTTTTGTATCCGGTTATAAAGCTTTTTTATACATCATCAACGACCAATAACAGTCGGCGTTGCCACCGGAACACATAAAGCTAAAGTACTGATAAAAAACGTTTATGAATATAATTTCTTATTAAAGGTTTTTTAGAGCTAAATAATACTTTAGCTAGAGAACGCTTCATACCTACTTTAGAAATTTTTTATGAATATGGCCGAAAATCTATCGAGCTTATTTCAAAGGTTTTTCGTGCTTTTTTAAGTACTAAAACCCGTTTTTTCCGTGCTGATAAATCGTCGCCCTAGTTATGACCAATTGAACTTTGGTGTAATGGCGATTTTTTCAAAGAGGTGTGTTCATTCAGACGCATGTAACTCCTGAAATACTTAACCGATTTTAATGTGCTATATCTTGTTTTGAAGGTAATTTCAACTACTTCTACAATACTAAACCATAGCATTTTTTTAAGTTTGTATCATTTTAATCCTTTTATTTCGATTTTCAAACCTTCAAAACAAGGTATAGCACATTAAAATCGGTTAAGTATTTCAGGAGTTATATGCGACTGAAAGAACACTCCTCTTTGAAAAAATCGCCATTTTACCAAAGTTCAATTGGTCATAACTTTTGGTGTGCGATGAAATAGAGTCGCACCTAACCAGAATTAAAAAGCATGAAAAATTCACAAAAAAAATAAATTTTTATGCCACAAATTCACAATAGGATTTAGGTCTGGCGATTGTGCTGGCCATCTTAAAACTTAAATTATTTTGATTTCGAAATTAAGTTTTCCCAATTCCATGTGTGTTTCGGGTCGTTGTCTTGCAGAGACACCCATCGAAGTGGCATTTGTAAAATTTAGCGTCAATTTTAACCTGCAAACCAAAATACAGACCCAGTACCATAGTACGAAACTCAACCCCATATCAGTATGTTCCCACCACCATGTTTTATGGACTTGATGGTGTATTGGGGACGATATTCGAAGTAGGGGGTCTTCGTACAGGAATCACGATGCGATCACAGTTAATCAAATTAACTTTCGTTTCATCTGACTACAAAATGTTCCGCTACTTGGTTACTCCGTCAATCCGCATGTTCTTTGTCGAATTCAAGTCTTCTTTTTACGTTTCGTTTATGGTAAAATAGAAGCTACATTTTACACAAATATTTTGAATGACATAATAATGCCTTATGCTGAATGAGAAATGCCACTTCGATGGGTGCATCAGCCGATGATACAAACATGGCAAAAGGTTAAACTCAATGTCGAAATAACAAAGTCAAAGTTTTAAGATGGCCTGCATAATCGTTAAACTAAAATCCTATTAAGAATTTGTTGCGGGATTTAAAAATGGCTCTTAAAGGAAAGAATCCATATAAAATTGAATTGAAGCTACGAACGCATGATTTTTCATCAGATTTAGGCATTTTATGGACAGACCTGCCAAAGACATATAAAAAGAAGGCAGACGGATTTCATACACATCCCCTCTCGCTTCCAAATAGCAGGGGTATTGTATGCCTTCTAAATGGAAAGAATTGTTAATACGTTTTTTTTTAACCTTTATGAAGGCCTGCTAGAGGCCTTTGAAAAGAATGCAGAGGGATTTCATACACATACCCTCTCGCTTCCAAGTATAAGGGGTATTGGATGTCTTCCAAATGGAAAAAATTGTTAATTTCCGTGGAAGGGGTTTTTTTAAACAGTGTATCATTAGTTTCAACCACACAATTCGAATGCATATTCATAGGCTATACAGTAGCATGGCTGACTAACAATCACGAGGTAGTCGGTTCAAACTCCAGCAATGTTTACTGTCGTTGGAAAAAAATTTAAGTTTAGAAAAAAAATATTTAGAAGTCAGAAATATCTAAAACTAACCGGTGCGCTCTCAAATAAACTATATAATTTGAGGGTGCACTGTACAGTTTTTTTATTTGTAAGTCATTATTTGTTCATGTGTATGCAGGCCTTCCATAATGCCTTCTTACAGAAAGCATCCATAAGGCCTTCTTCTGGAAACCGGCCACGGAAGGCCTTCTTTTTCTATTCCACGCAATGTAAAAAAAGAAAGGAAGAATGAAGGTCAAGGAAGGCATACCGGACCCAAAAGAAGGCCTTCAAACTCATGAACGAAGGCCTTCCTTCTCATGATTTCCGCCGCTGGATCCATTTCAAATTCATTTGTATATGTATGCGTGCGTATAAGATAAACGCACTGTGTGCCTTCAAAATCAACGAGATGTATAAAATTAATTGTTATTCGATTTCATTCAAATCTGTGCAAAATTGGCTGCGTTGCCATATAAACATATCCAAACAAAGGATATTTTACGCAATGTGTGCAATGGTCACAATGATGCAATTAACCAGGATTAAAGCATAACCACGAGTGTTCAAATGTATGCAAGTATGTATATACACATTGTGTCTAAATGTCATTCTCCAGGTACACACAACATGTGTATGTAAATGTAGGGTGGCAGTTTCAATGCTTTAACTTGTAAATAAAAAGTTAAAGCCACCGATAAATACTAAACGAGAATAACTTTTTAGGCGTCCAAAGTGTTGCCTAAAATAAATCTCTCTGTACATAATAATGGTCCTGCTCTTTTGTCTAGCAGACTACAATGAGTTGAAAATGAAAGCATACAAGTTCAGTCAATTTACAACAGTTGGTCTCACACCAACTTATGTAAGCAGTTCATTTGGTGCACCATTACAATTACTATTATGCCTTTCAAGGTATAATTTATCACTCAGTAATAACGTAGCATTCCACAGGTAAAATAATTTTTAGAATCGGGTGAGTGGAATCAAAGATTACACCCTACATACAATCTAACAAACTCACAAACCTAAAAACATCTCCTGTTTATAATAATAGAAAAGATTACACTATGGTAGTCGAAAAAAAATTACACGACCGGACTCGACGGTTTTACCGTACTTCGCAAACGAGGAATCGAACTGCATCATTAGTTTTTTAATTAAAACCGTCTCATCCGGTCAAGTAATTAAATTTTTTTTTTTAAATGCTCTAATACTATTTTTTTTATATAGACAGATATATCGCAATAATGGAATTTAAAAAAAAATATATATTCCAGATTTGTAGTCGGTAACATTCCAATAGATGAGATCTGCATTAAAATTCGGAATAACAGTAAATAGTTATTACATATCACGTATACATATTTTATTTTATTTCAATTCCATAATTCAGTTTAAGAAGATGCCATTATTAAAGTTTTCCATTATCCATCTAGTCGAAGTGTTAGCATTGCACAACAAAATACACGCCACTTATAGATAATGATTGTGTAGGCCATTATTTCAATTTATATCTTGAACCGAATAGTACAGCGCCGAAACGACTAATACATTTTAAAGGCAAATCCAAACCTTTGGAAAGGTGACCAAAAAGGCAGTTTAGCGATAAATAATGTTGCTCTTCATTTTATATAAATTTGAAAAGCGCATATTATTTGGTTCACCTACTTCCATGTATATGTGCATGTTCGAGTATTTGTGTTCAGCTACAACAGCATAACAATTTATTTATTTTGGCATTTATTGTTTTTTTTTTTTTTTGCGATGGAAAATTACCATAAAACGTTATTTACTTAAAAATATTGCTATTCGCTAAACACGACAACAGCATCAGCGGCAGTAACAACAGATCCAACCAAAAAAGGGAACCGAATCGAATCCAGTGATTGTCATTTTCTATTGAATTCAACAATTTCTAATATTACCGCTCAAACAACACACACGATAAAGGTTTCATTGTAGATTTATTTTGTTATCACCGCTGTGTGGACTTTTTCAATTTTCCCATCTGTGTGTTACTGGAGGGGAACATTCATCATCATGGACTAGTTGTTGTTGGTATTGATGGCTGCTTGGTTGGACAATTCAAAGAAAAGCCTTACACCTAGTTAGGCTACTTTTGAAAGCTCTCAGGTAATAAGGTAATCGGCCTCCCTCCTTCGATCAAATGTCGTATGGACTATAGATAAGCGAGAACTGCTGTAGGTAATACTGTGTAAACACAAATATCTCTATGTGTTTCTTTCCATACGTACACACATACACACACACACACGCACACGTATAATTTGCGAATGTAATTAGCAGTCTGCCAAGTGCTAAATGATCACACGATGTTCAACAATTAGCATTTATTTGTCCAGCAAGCAGCAGTGACTGTTGCGAATTTGATTTTAAGCAAAACTTTCTTCGCTAACACGTAAAAATCAAAGCTAACTTCAACATGTAAATACAGAAATAAACTGCAAACTCAAAATGTCACAACTCCACTCAGAGATACGGTGAGAGAGAATTGATAGAAAATGTTCAAAATAAATCTTTGGTCAGGCTGGATATTGCACGGAAGTTTTGATAATTACTCACTCAACCCATACCTCATTCATGCAGTGAAAAGGGAAATTAAGTTTTTTTTTTTTAGTTTCGTTAGCGACTTTATGAGAATGTCCCTTAAATAAAATTGATTTCTGACTCATCCTGATGCTAATAAGCTCAGCCAAACGCCGGTTTCAGTACAAAGCTGAGCCGGGGGTTGATTGTGGTTTTAATGAAAACAAATCTCCAGTTCTATATACAAATGCAATCGATTTTCTAAACTGAGACACACTTTTCGCTGTCAGTGTTAATTGGGTGTGAAAACAATAACACTGTCGTTTAATTATTGTATTTATGTTTTTAATTAGTTGGCCAAAAATTGTCTTTGTTTGATATTCACAAATTCAAATATAATCGCAATAGATCTAGCGCTTGATTTAGAACACACAACAATGTCTCTAATTGGAAACAACGAAGCAATTTTCGATTCCAAGTTTTGATAACCACTCGCATGAAACTGTGATGACGGGGATTGTAGAGGCCAATCCAAGATAACAAATACGTGTGTATGTACGCACAAGTAGTGGTTAGTTTTCGCTTCATCTTATGGATACAATTATAAATGTGTTTTTTTTATTACCTCTGGCATGGCTAGAATGAATTTTAATGTTATTATTGAAAATATAACGTCTAATAAATTGTTTAACATCACATTTTCATTCACACACACACTATCTCATGCCCATGTACGTGTGTTTTTCATTTCGTTCAAGTGTACGTACATATTTAATAACATTTGAATTGGTGTTATCATCAACGTGTGCGTGTGTGCGTGTGTGTGTGTGTGCGGGTGGCTAGGCTGGGTGACGACGGTTGGAGTGCGAGGAGGTGTCTTCTGTGTAAGTAAACAAACCAAGAAAATGATAATTGTTTTCAAGATGAAATGTTCAGCAAAATAATAAACGCGAACTAAATCACAACAACCGCATCAACAAAATTTACTTTTGGCATTAATATCGAGCAGAGCACCGCCAAAAATAAACATGTCCAAGAGAAGAGGCGCATAAAAACCTGTATGTGCACATGCTTATATGCATGCATGTGTGTGTGTGTGTGTATGTACATACCCAGTCGGAAATTTGGTAAGGTACTTCCAATGAGAAGGCATGTTTAGAATAATTCATTTCTACGCTTACTAAAAGAAACTACAAATGCTATGCAAAGTGAATCCTAAAGAGAGCCTAAGATAACCGTCGGCTAAACAACCACATGTGTTTTATTACTACTAAAAAATATATTTCCTCGGTCAGTTGGCTAGTGTTTTTGGCCGAGTGTTGACGTGTTTTTATATCGATTTTTTGATACTTACGCACACATCACGCTGTAATCGCGAAAAGAAGTAATAATGCTTACGTTTTCAGGTATCGAGAATAGTGATAAAATGCATTACCTTCAATTTATTTTTTAGAAACAAAAGTGAAAGCATGTATTATGCCTGCTTCCATTTCCAAAACAAATGTTTACGTCAGACGGCCGTTCTTTTGAAAAAGTAATGGGAACTCGTAAAGGTAGATAGCATCCCTTCCGAACGTAAAGTAAGCATACTATAATGCGTTATAACATGTTTTTTTTCCTACTGGGTACTTGAAGAAAATCAAGTAAAAGATATGCACACACACAGGCATATACGGACGGACAAATTCGTCTGTGGGGTATGCCCAGCCTTGCGACAGCAAAAGCTTAACAAGGCAAAGCAGACCCGACGGTCCGACTGACCAACTGATCGAGCGAGTGAGTGAGTGATGACGATGCTCGATTTTAACCAAAACAAAACAAAGCGAACTAAAATACAAACATTTTATTAAATTGACGGAAATGAACAAATACCAAACCAACTGACGGACAATGTCGTCGTCTTCTACATATTGTAGCCAATATTGTAGCCAGCAGAGTACAATCGCCGTCAAAAAGGTAAGCACAAGATGTGAATTCTAACTCGGGGGATTCGGGTAGGAACTACATTAGAGTTGCCCACAATCATTGCCTAAGATAGCTCTACTTTAAACCAAGGACACCTTTGTTCGCATTGATACACAACTGAAGGTGGTCTCGGGGCAATTTTATGCTGTAGACATGTTATTTTGTGGCAATACGTGTTCTTCATAACCAAACTCCGCTGTGTTTTTATTTATCCAGGACCACAATTCATACTAACAAAATAAACAGATATGTACATGCAAATGTCTCTTCCTCCAATTTCCGCCAACAATTTCATATTTTTTATTTGTCTACTAACCCAGATAGCCGGTCCAATTTTCAAAAGCACTTACAAATAAGCCTGCTTGCAGATAATTTTATTTTGTTCCGGATTATTCTTCGATATGTGTTCACATGCACTCAAAGCAATTCTATCTTATATAGGTACTTCTTATTGCTGTTGTTCAAACTTACAATTTGTTTACAATATCCACAAGCGGCAATACGATGTTTTGATATCTTTTTGAATTGTTAATACTACAATAATAATTTTTGAATTTTTATTTCGCCGTCATACTATTTTTATTGAATTTTTTACGCCGCCACCAGCGCGGTTCCGGAAAGAGCAACGGAACGGAAAAACAATTAGAGATCAGTGGAGAGCGTTGCGTGGTGGTAATGCTTCGTGCTGCCAGTATCTCTAGAACATGCATAAATGAATGGGGGTTATTTTCGAATATGAATCTATTCCATTCCGTTTCATTCCATTCATTTGTTTAAGATCAAATCTTAGCATTGTTACAAATAAGAAATCAGGATGGACGGCCACATTATTCATTTGTTTTCATTCGGCAATGACAGTTTCTATTACGTTTCTCTTTTTCTCGTGTACTCTTCCTTCACGCCTCTTTGGATCCCTTTGCTCTCACTATCACTTTGTGACAAAGTAAAAATAATAGAATCAAAAAAATAATTCAACGAAATAACGACGGCGACAACAACAACAACAACCACAACGACAACGACAACGAAATCAATGCAAGCGCAAGTTATATTTTAATTTTGATCTTATTTATTCGATTCTTACGAGGAGGAGGAACCTTACGCAAGGCAAAATATACTGTCAGTGCACTGATTTTAATTCATACGTATGGACTCATATTATGTTTGTGTATGTGTGTGGGTACGTGCAACTGCTTCTTCTTTAATTAAACTTCTCAATTACAAAACACGCGACGCAGTCCGGTCGTAGCACTCAGTAGAAACGCAACTATTATCGCAGACATGTAGAATAATACTGACATTTGTTAGCCAACCACAAGTGCGGCGCTCCACTTAACGAATATTCACACTGGACGAGACGAGACGAAACATCACACAAACCGATTCCAATTGAGAGAAGTACACACGACACAGTTGCTATCAGCCACTGAGAGAACAAATACAGGGTATGATCATAGCTGTCAACTCTTACAGTAAAAGAAAAATCGTCAACATTTTGGCGACTTGGCCAACCAAATACGTATGTAGTCAATTTAAAAGCTTTGGACACTTGTCAACTTTGACACATTTTCCCTGTCCGTATAATAAACAACAGCTCACGATTCTTGTCTGCAGTTATCTGCAAACTAATGGCGCCCAATGGCACGACGCTCAATTGTGTTTGCGTAAAGTCGATCAAAATCATGGATGCTTCACTTGCGATACCAACCACGTCTACTTTTGAGTCTACTCTGATAGAGTTCATATTTTTTCTACTAGAAAAAAATTTCTGCAATAATAGAATTGAATACTTCTTACATCGTAAAATTTTTAATTTCACTTATTTGATTTTATAATTTAACAGGTTTAAAAAAAACCTATCATATAGCCACAAAAGTTCTTTAGCTTTGACTTGAAACTGTCTTATTTACACCAGTCTTATTATTATGTTCACACTAAGAGTAGTCCAGTGACATTTAACTTTACAAATTAAACCGATTTCTAAGTAAATTTAAAATTTTAAGTCACTTTTTTGCAGCTTAAAATGATTACTAAACTAATGAACCATATGATTACTAAATAAAAGAATAATGAATAAAACATATAAACTGTCATCCATGGAAACCTGCAAGTGCGGTACCAGAAATATCAAAATGTAATCGAATATAATTTGATGAATATGAAGAAAGAAACATCCTTTTAAAAGTCATAGTTTGTGTTTTCGAGGAAAAACAGACAACACATGACCAATTGTCTACATACAGTTATGTACCATTGGAAAGGTCTGACATTCTTCTTTGCAAACCCGTCAAGAATTCAGAAAATCAATTAAGAATTGACCTAATCATAAGCTTACAAGTGAGGAAACTGAGGAAATCGCGTTATTTCAAGATTTTGAGCGTGTTAGGAAACATTTCTATACAGATTCATGTTGTACTTGACCAAACCTATAAACTGCACTAGCTCACTCCCCAAATATCTCCTCAAAATAATGATATTCTATCATTATTGTTGTCTTACTCAAGTTCTCAACATAAATCCCATGTAGTCTCATTTACCCAAAACATTTATGGCTGAAAGTTAGCTATCAGATCTTAAACCTCATGATAAATAGATACAAGTTATCTAAAAGCTTTTTATAGAAATTCTCAAATGCTTAAATTGTTTTAATTCCGATCACACTAAATTGCGTAAACAATGCATGAAATGAAACTGTCTATGCTGGATCAGCTCAAAAGTGATATAACCCGAAACTTTTTTTAGAAGTGATATATTTAACTTACATTACTTTTGATTTGCTGGACTGGTGTTGTTATCTTAACATTGTCATTCAGTAAAATCTACCAAAGGTTTTGTTAAAGTGTCTTTAAAATTTTACCATAGAATTGCTGAAGGTTCTTTAGAAATTCAGAAAGATAATGTGACTTAGCAAATACCTTAAATGTATTCCCATATTTGGAAACTAAAGATAAAATAACTTACATAACAACCAACATAAAATCGCTAGTCCTAAGCCAACTAATTTGTATTAAGTGAATTGATTCTTATACCTTAAGCAGAAACAACTAATGTATTTCCAAATATTTGGTTTAAAAAATCTTGATTACGGCACAAAACGAATGCGGTAGTTGGATGGGTCCCTGCTTTTTATTTGAATTCTGAAGAAAAATCAATATATGTATACCAGAATTTATATAAGAAAAAATATCTTTGAGGTGAATATCACTGTAGTTCATTGTGGTTCATAACGAGAGATATAGATTTTGTGTGATATTTGTTATGGTCGGAATTGGTTTGTATTGACAGAAAGGGACCACATTTCAATAACCATGGCGGGAATCGGTATATTATATATGGTCGGAATATGGCGATATTCAAAGCTGATATGTCCATATGTATTAATAAGATTTCAAAACTCTCGGTGCCGCAGAGCTAAATGTGTGAAATGTTTCAATGTTTTATATGTAAGATGTATCAATTATAAGGTGGTGTTAACATGTCAGCTGTTGAAAAACTCTTTTTATTTGTGTTTATGACGAGGACTGTCAAATGGTTTTGTTTACATTCGTTTGCATGTTCTTAATGAAAGATTGTGAAATGTATTGTTTTTAATAACTGCGTGAAAAAATAATACTCTATCGAATATTTTCAACCAATACTGCTTCAGGAAATTTAATTTATTTTTATTTTTTCACCTATAAACTCTTCGCGGGCAACAAACATCACAAACAAATCAGCTCAATTTGACAGTCATAGTCATAGAATTTCCCTGTTGTTCTTGTTGCTGTGAACTTGTTGCAGCTGATGCCAACACCTTATAATTGATACATCTTGTTCTATATGCTAGTCACACTCACACACACATGTACATATAATATTTATATAACACATATTACTTACTGTCCACCATCAAAATTTCTGGCCTATAAAGTACACGCTTGTGCACCAATAACACGTGCTCATACGAATTCAGAGCAAACTACCTATAAACATTACAAGTGTAACACTGCAGCGTTAGTAAGAAATTGCACTTACTATTCGCACAACATCACTCAGTGTATTGCTCTCCAATGCCTAGTAATGTGCTGTGATTATCCAGCCGTCTATAAAGAGACGGAACATGAGCAGAATCCCAATCTTCAAAAATTACCTGACTACAAGCCCAACAGATGAACTTAAGAGCGTCGAGGAACAGAGCTCCCAAGTCGAAAACGTAAACAACTTCAAACAATTTAATGGGTACGCGGTGCTGGGGGCGACGGACCAACGTATAGAGGCAACGTCACAATAAAACAATGTTCGGCGATACGTCCAAGCAGCCGACCGTCTGTTCGGCCATCCATCGTCACTGTGCAAACAAATGTTGATCAATTCGCAGAGTAATTCTATTTTTAGACGCATGTTAATAACACTCGTCGCTTTGTTTTATCAGCTGCTGTTCTGTGGAGTACAGTGTTTGTACATCTGTACATTACTACTTATACTTAGATTGGCATGTGTAGATGTGTGTGTGTGTGTGTGTGTATGTATGTGTGTCTTTTCGTGTAAGCATATGCGTGAAAATCAAAGCTAAATAATCACACGAAGGAACCCAACAACGGAATCGAAATAAGATGCACCTTTTTAACAGTTTTTATGTAATGCGTAACTGATTATTTAAATTTATATAAATATATTTAATTTTGAAATAATCTTTAAATAAAGAATTGTAAAAAAAAAACTGAAAATTTACCACGACTTTTTTTGATGAATAGATCCTAAGGCCTTTTCTTTGCTTTCTGGGGAAAACATTCTGATGGATGTTTTTTTATGGCCTTTTGAAGGCCTTCCACAGGAGAACTTCTGAAGGTAGCCTATTTATTACATTGCAGAGGTCTTTCTAATAAGGCCTTAGGAATGACTAATTTATGAGACCTAATGAAGCTATTAATCTTAGAACCCTTCAGCAGGTCTCTTTTGAGCAGCGAGAGGGAAGACCTAGCTCACCAATCTCACACTATGTAATTTAGAAATGAAGATGGTATGGGGCGAGAAGTAATAACATCTCCAAAAAAAGGCCTGCTAGGAGGCCTCCAAACTGAATATTTCCGTTGCTGGGAAAAAAACATTAAACAAAAAATATATCACCACCTACCTTAGTGGCTTAGTTTTACTCCTATTGTTGAGAATTATAAAGCTGATTATTCCCTGGTAAAAATATAAAATTCATATGTTTATAACAAACGTCTAAGATTGAATCATCTGATTTCATTAGTGCACCTATGCGAAGTTCTCTACACCAGTATTAAAAACAAAACCAGCGTAAAGTTAGCTCCCAGAATACCTATTTAGTAGCTAGAAAAACAATTTTTGTACAAATTAATTTAGAAAAGACTGCGTATTTTCGAAATGCCTTGAGGGCTACGGGTAAAAAGCAAATACATAGCAATTACATTTTAATAACGATTCCGTTTAAAACGAACTTTCGGTTATAACGAACTCTATTGTCATGCGACATTAGTTTATTTTTCGGTTAAAACAAACCAAAAAGTGGGATAAAAACAACAGGAAAAAAATATAAAATAAAGTGTAAGATGTAGGTTTGTGTTTTGGTTAGTAGGTGTTTCTGTCAGTTTCAGTAACAGGAATATTATGCATTACATCAGATTCTTATTTCCGATTCGCTCGTCTGTAGCAGTGTACGGTGTCATAAAGTGCTGACTGTCAACTAACTTCGCACCCATGTTTACTGGCAGACATATCTTTATCATTGATAACTTGTTGCTCTAACGACAAAACTAACACATTAGACACCCACACATGCAAGAGCTGTTCTAATTTGCGAAATGTCACACTATGATGATGGCGTTCTTAACGATGATTTCTTGTAATCCCTTCAGTGAATAACTGCCGTTCGCATGCTTGAAACGCGCGGTCGGTCGTAATAATGTGGATACGGGCTTGAATACTTCTGCACACACTCTCACAGCGTGTTTAAATGTGGTGAGAATTGTGTGAATGTGGCGATCAAAGGAATGCATAAAAATCTCAATAAAAAGTTGATAAGGCTCGAGCTAATCACCGCTATTATGAAATTTATTTTCCAACAATGTTGTTGCCTTTTCCCATTGTTGCTATTACGAAACTTTTTTCCCCCAATTTGGTATGTTCAAATTTTATGGGAATTTTGTTCGAATTTTAAAATATTTATTCTCTTTGAATTTTGAAGTAAGCAAAATGTGAAATTTCTTAAAAAAAATATAACAATTGCCAATTGTAATAAGTATTTCTAGGTCGGTAAGCAGAATGCAGCCCAAGTATTTCCTGTGGTTGTTCCAAAATAACAAATAAAGAAAAGCATCGTTTTGGGAAGACGCAATAACCGCTCTATATTGCCCGAGTTGACCAATAAAGACTTTAGCTGAATGATATAACCTGTTCGTGGGTTTTTTGTATAAATTTTAAATAAAGAAAAAATTTAATATATTTTTACAAAGTTTGGATAGATCACCGAAGATATGCACAGATAGGGCTGTATATGCTTTGCTATACCGTAAGTGCTGGTACATTGGAATGGGTTACAAAAATGTTAATGTACCTAGAAACCCCCTACGTTTAAAGGTTATCCAAAGACAACTTCAGTACACATATTTTTTATCGGTGCACCCTACATACGGTCCATTTATATTTTTGACCTCTAAAAACTATTCCAAGTACTAATTTTTATTTACAAAAAAAAAACACAATTGCCTGCAAATTGGTAATTTAAAAAGTAGGTCAAAAAAGCTGACACCACTTGACTTTAATATTTGAAAATATCAGCTGATTTTTAATGTTCCCAATTTTTTATAAACGCAAATAAATGAGTATGCGAGCTCCCATACAATTCCTTTGTGGGAATGAGAGTTTACATTTTCTTTAAAAATGGGAATTCCCTATATTTTAATAAAATCCACACCTGTCAATGTTTATCTTTCCTATGCAAGACCCTCACATAATCAAGTCTGGCATCTCTGATCTCATCCCTTAGCCACTCCACCATGTTGATATTCCATGTGCAATAAGACAAAAAGAGAATGTAAATATCAGAGACAGAAATGGAGAGAACAAATTCATATGAAAAGTGATTTTATAAAAAAAATCACATTGAGCTTATTGATAAAAAAAAAGAAACAAAGACCTGTTGCAGGTTGTTACTTTTCTTACACTCTTGTCTTTCTCGTTCGTTCTTTTACATAAAGAAAACAACACAGAAGGAGATCCCCTTTGTCTTCATTTCAACGACCACCACAACATTCTACTCTGTGACAGTTTTTCTTTTCATCCATCTTTCACTCCATTGGGATAGCGGACAACAATAACGCCATGTGTGTGTGTGTAGGTAACGATGCATGCAAGTAAACAACCATAGCAACTAAAAAGTAAACAAATTACATCTTACGACTAGTATTCTTGTTGGATCGCTGTTCATTGGACTTCCCTCCCGCTACCGGTCGCTTGTTACTCGCAACGAGGCAGCCGCGCACTTGATGCAGCGTGTTTGACTTTTCTTTAGGTTGATAACGCACTAACACTGGCACAACGGAGTGTTGGTGCTAATGAAGCAATTTTAGTGGGGGACGATATGAAGTGGTGTCCAAAACCCTACGTAGTACCTACAGCTATGTCTGGGAAGTTAGTTACATCGAAATTGCAGCGGCCCTGCATACTTACAGCATGTGACTTCCTGGGAATGTGCAACGAACTTATATGTGCGGGAGCTTTTTTTGACACTTTGCTTTTACAAATTAGCACTTGTGAAATTTAAAAAAGTAATTGTGAGATTTTATCATACTGTGTTGCTCTATAATAGATACGATAATACATTTCACGATCACTCCTCTTTTGTGGGTAGTATTGAGTACGCGATACACGGTGAGAAATTATCTGTTATCGAGAACAATTTACTTGTTACACTCTCTTTCTCTCTCTCAATGCCGAAGCAACGCTCGCACTCGGGTATTCGTGTATTTCATGCAAATGTAAGAAGAACATTAATTCGTTGTAGTATTTTTTTTATATTGCTCACACTCGTGTATTCCATACAAATGTAATTCGTTGTAGTAACTTTTATATCACGTACACAGGCGAGTAAGGGTATCTCCAGTATTTATGCTGGGCTTATTAAAATAAAACGTGTATTCGTGTTTTTATATTTTCTTTTCACACTGTAACAATTTTTTGTTTTGTTTGGAATCGAATTTTAACGGCGCTCAAAGTACATGAAACTCCGTATTTTATTTGGCAACGCAGTACCCGTCCGCAACCTAATCTCACACGAATGAAATTCACGACACAACTGACGGCACAAGTAAAAGTGGCCGTTTAATCGGGTTCGATGCTTGAATTGCGCAAACGATAACTTGATTATCGATTGTAGGCTTCAATGGTATCAGAGATGCCAACGATTTGTTGTGAGATGGACAAGAATGGAAGTGACAACAAATACTGAGAATGTCATGAAATGATGTGAATCGAAAAAAAAGAAGAAGAGAAGAGTATTGCAAACCAGCTGTTTTGCTGTGGAACGCATGATAAAGAAACAGAAAAATTAAGCAATTTCTAAAAAATTTAAAAAAAAAAACTTAATTTCCCTTTACACCCCATGAATGAGGTATGGGATAAGCTTCTCGCGTTGTTGTGAATTAACACACTTCCTAGATTCACAACTAACGGCACCTACTTGTTTATCGACGATTGCGAACGTCACTGTTTGAGAAACTCTTACTAGACATGCCGATTGACTCGACACTAATACTGCGAATTTGCTGTCGACAGCATTCGAGGGGAGCCGACAATGAAAAAATGTTTTTTTATTTTTTTTTAAGATGACTGGAGCCAGGAGTTGAACCTGTGATCTCCCACATGGTAGTCGCGTGTTCTATCTACTGTGCCACATCCGGTCCCAAAACAGTGATTCGATAATTGAAACAAACTATATTTAAACCAAATAGGTATCACAAAATTTTGTGACATTCTCAAAAAGACTAGACTTCATCTTTGGATCGCTCTTGGTATCCTTTGTTTCCATTACATTGACCAGTTTTTTTAAGTATATATTTATTGAATTTGGCCAATTTTAAAGAATTTGTTATACTATGTATATAAAATTAAAACTTGAACCATAATGGCATGGATATATTTTTAGATATTTCAAGATTGGTTACACACTAAATGTTATTGGAAACTCCTACTTCTCTCGTATGAAAACAAGTTTTATTACATAAACATTTTGTATTGTTTATTTAATACAAATGGATAAAAAATATGAATATGCCTTTGTTCTGCATTCAAACGATTCCTTTAGAAAATAAAATACACAATGCGTATGACAAAAATGAATAGCGAACCACTGTAATAAATACCAACCATGAAATTCCTGCAATTCTTCCGTAGACAACACCATTGGGACATTCGATGTCCCTCTGATATTAGTCCACAGAGACGCCGGCTTTTTATGTGTTACCCTTTGCATTGACAAATACTTTGGCCAAACTTCATTAGATCTATCAATATTTTGAGAAACGTTGTGAAACTCCTCCGAAATACAATCGCCATTGACGTAGACCTTTTGATTCACTCTAATGTGCCTGTTCGATATGTATACATTCTGCAACAGCCCATCACCGGGCTGTAAGGACATTTTAGCTACGTGTGTCGACAAATCATGTCCTGTTTCGCGTAATTTAAATTTCAATGCCAGATTTTGTTTTTCTAGCTCTTCAATCTTCATTCGAAAATTTTTCTTGGAGATTTGTTCGCAGTTGTCGTCAACAGATCGAATGGCTTGTAAGCCATCGTTATTTGGACGGAATACATAAAATTTTCTATACATGTGACTTGCCAAATATCGCTCGGTCATGTGAGCAATCTTGGCCAAAGCGTAAATACACACAAAGACGCATAAGAAATTGACATAAAAGTCACGATTGTCTTGACAGCGAGATGGAATCTGATTAGTAAATTCTTCCACAGCGACATCTAAGAGAAGAGAGAAAATGTCAAATTATTTTAATATATGGGCTAAATATTTTTTCTACCATTTGGGGGATCTTGGCTTTTGTAAGTTGGCGAACACATCAGACGATTTTCAATTTCCTTAAAATAACAAAGGATTGCCCACGAGAATACCCCTAATGACAAAAGAAACAAGATATGTACGGAAGGAAACATTTTTATTTCTTTTTTTAAATTTTGATAATATTAAAAAATTTCTTCGATGAATATACCCGTAATTATTTATTCGTTTGACAACCGTCTGCTCAATATATCAGTTACGTTAATTTAAAAATAATCATAAACATTAATGCCATTTAAAGGTCACCTAACACTGGCAGATAAGCTTAAAAGATATATATGTATGTATGTATATTGTCCATATTTATGTCCCCCATTTTGGGATAATATTATCGGTCTGCGGTATATTTTTCTAAATTTGGCTAGAAATGTATTTTATTGTAGGGGCTGGTTCAAAACACTTTTTGTTTTGGGTCAACGAAAATTAAAAAAAAAACCAAGGAAAATTCTTCAATTCGTAAATTTACAAAAGTCGAAGTCAAACAATGAAAACTCAACTATTAAGTGTGGTTTTCACGATTTCTACCTATATCTACTCAAATACATAAGCGAGATAGAAAACATGCAGGAGTAAGCGAAGACACACGTTATGCTTTATTCCGCATATTAGTAATAAGAGGCTTACATTTATTCATGTATTTTGTTGTTGCAAAGAAGTTAGCATATTTTAGCTTAGACAGAAAAATAAAATTTTTGCTAAAATATAAATAATTGGTTATTCTTATTATTTAAATGCATTCGCGCTTCGTGGACTACTGCCTCCGAAGCAATGTAATAGATTTGGTGGCAGGAAAGTGTTGGTGTTTAGCACAAAATAGGGTGCTATTATTATTTTACTAAATTAATATAATTATAATCAGGGCCAACAAAAGCATCTATGCATATGCGAATACAGTATTTCGGGCATGTTTTGAGGCAATTATAATCGGAACCAATAAAAGTATGTAAGGTATATTTGCATATGCACACGCATATTATAGTCTTCCGGTCATTTTTTGACGCTTTAAGCTAATAGAAGTGTATTTTTCTTGGGATTTCACTTTTTTTTGAATTTTTCCATTATATACATGTATATTTATTATTTATTTTTATATTATTTTTAGCACTTTAGACAACATCTATTTATGTCTTTAAGATGCCAAAATAATCTCTATAATTTTTAGCAACTGGCGATGCCTACCTTATGCCAATGAATTAAAATTTATGTATTAATAACTTCTTCAAATGCAGTTTTTAATGTAATTATAAAAGTTATGTAGTGTAAAAATAACCACTTAATTTTTCACAACTAATTTTTATCAAATCAAATCTATTTAGTGAATAATATTCACCACAAATCTAAACTTATTTTGCATTTTTTATCAGTTTTGGAGGCATTTTAAAATGTTAATTGATGAGGAAACGGAACACTGAGTACGACTATTATTTTCCCTTTCAGATAAAGACACAGACACGTTTTATTTATACATATGTATAAAACAATGAACCATGTATTTTGAGTTTAATGCAATTTCTTTGCAAATACTTACCTGTCGACAAATGCTACTGCTTCGTTTGCATTATAGAGCGATTACAACAGTTTGTATTATAATTTTTATATGACGTGAGTATTTAGGAACTGTCGTCCATTTTTATAATTGACTTATTATAAATCAACTTTTTAACACTAATACTAAGACTTATTTTAATTTACTAGCTTTTTTCCTATTTTATACTTCGATATTTTAAATACAAATAAATGGGAAACGGAACATCGAAACATATTTCCTCTTTTATATACACATACAAACACAAATTTCACCTACTTCTAGCAACACTTCCATTCTCTTTTGGCATAACTTTTTGCGCAGAGCAGGCCCAGAAAGACATTTTTGCATTAACCGACTGCACAGAAATAAACCGAACGAACGCACAAACCGAGCAACGGAACATGAAATTTGCGTCAACGGATTAAAAACTTACCGACGCTATGAAAAGAAACACCGACCGTCATCTTTTAACCAACTTAAACGTAATACATCATAGACACGATAAAATGGTAACATATTTTTTAGTTTATGTAAAAATGTACAACACTTTAAACGGGTAAATTATTTAAAAAAAAAAACTATAAATTTACACGCACTTTGCCCAAAGATTCTGGTTAGACTAAAGAGTTATGCAAAGGAATGAACAGTCAATGAAGATGGCATTACTAGGGAGACCAATATCACAGACTCTATCTAGAGTTACCATATATGTTGATAAATTTTAGAGTACTTTATTCTTTTTTATATTTTCAGCATTTTTTAATATCAACTTCGTAGTATAAGTGAAGAGCCAATCGGCATGTCTAGTAAAAGCTTTTCAAACAGTGACATTCGAGTTCGTCGATAAACAAGTACGTGCCGTTTAGATACCTTATTCATGGGGTGTAAAGGGAAGTTAAGTTTTTATTTTGTTTTTAGTGTTTTATCCTACTGATTACACCAAAAGATGGGATATTATATTTTAAATTATATCAATAAACAAAAATTTTAATCATTTATTTTCACTACATTTTTTCTACTTGACATTTCTATTTTACTTATTTTACTCGTATCTTCAGCGATAATCACGATCAAAATTATTCAGAAAGGAATACAATTGTTTTTTTAGAAATTTCCATTTTCTTTTTCTTATTTAGCTGCGGCAACAGAAATGTATTCATCAGTATCCGCACGTAGAAAATAATTTCCAGAGTTTCGGTCTTTTGCGCTCCGTTGATAGTTTATCACTCCAACTATATACAACAGTTCGATCAGTTGGTCCATCCAACGAAGTTTTGGTCGCCCCGAAGACGTTTCGAGATGAAGCAATAAATTCATAACATCAAATATTTCACATGTAATGGTTATTTTTAATATATTTTACCCAACATTATTTAAAAATATATATTTAGCATTTTCCCTAAAATATACGCATTTTTTTTTAAATTCTCCTATTTCACAAAATTTTTATAGAAAATGCACATAAAAAAATCTAATATATCTTTTTCTTTTGAGAACTTTGAATTATTCACGATATTTGTTTACATTTATCGAAAAAATTGCCAAACAACATTAACGGACAAAAAATTAACATTTTTGCCAAAATATTAATAAATGATTATTGCAATTAGATAAAAGCATTCGCGCTTCGTGCAATACTGCCTCCGAAACAATGTTAAATGGTTTGTGGAAGGAAAATATACCAGGTTTAGAAGGAAAATGGAAATATGTGTGAGCTAGACAACAGCTGACAATATGCGAAACTGCAGTGTAAAACCACTTTTTAGCATTCCGCATCTTCAGCTCAAAATGCGGAATGCTTTTTGGTGTAAAAAGGCTATTAAGCTACGTACATACGGTTGCCAGATCTTACAATATTGCCCAAAAAATATTCAGAAAATGTCCAACAACCGTGTGTACTTTAAATTTTGTATGGCAACTTTTGCATAAAAAAAGCATTGCCATTACATTGTAAAACAATAATACTGCCAGACATCCGATAATCGTATGAACCGCAAAATGTTGCCACTATCAAATTATTGTAAGATAATTGCAAAAACATTTAATTTGCAGATGTGCGATGTTTATGCATCTGCTAAATACACCACTTGCAGAAAATAATTATATTGGCAACACTGTCCATGTCAGTACATTGCCGGTGCATTAAAAGATTTGACAAAATTGTTATTTCTGGCAACCGTCTATACTTAGCTTTAGATGACAACTACCACAGATTAGAAGTATAGACAGATAAACTATCTCGTTCTCGAGTGTGTTTCGATTTGCCTCCAGCTCCGCTCAAGAGTGTACATTGGTACTCTCATGGTCTTTTGCCTACTCTCTTTGCACAATACTTCCTTAATTTTTCTTATATTTTGATTGATTTTAAAAGTATGATTAATTACGTATAAAAGCAACTGCAATTTATGTTAATGAAACTTAAAGTATTTAAGTTTTACATTGTCCAAAAGATATTTATAGCATCGTACACTCTTGAGTAATCGAAAAGATCAGATCGTACACTCGGCTCAGGTCGCTGAAAATAGAAAAAAAATACGCTTAAGTTTAACAACATATATGGTAACTCTAGATAGAGTCTGTGATATTGGTCTCCCTTGTAATGTCATCTGCATTAACCGTTCATTCCTTTGCATAACTCTTTAGTCTAACCAGAATCTTTGGGCAAAGTGCGTGCAAATTCCTAGTGTTCTAAAAATTTATTTAATTTACCCGTTGAAGTGTTGTATATTTTCACAGAAATTGAGAAATACGATATTATTTTATCTTATTTATTGATTGAATATGAAGTTATTACGTTAAAGTCGGTTAAAAGATGCCGGTCGGTGTTTCTTTTCATAGTGTCGGTAAGTTTTTAATCCGTTGACGCAAATTTCATGTTTCGGTACTCGGTTCGTGCCATCGTTCGGGTTGTATGTGTGCAGTCGGGTAATGCAAAAATTGCTTCCTGGGTCTATTGCGCGCAGAAAGTTAAGCCAAAGGGGAAGTCCACACTTTTGAACTTTATGGGAATGTGAAATGTGTGTGTGTTTGTGTGTATATGAAAGAGGAAATATGTCTACCGGCATTTGTGTTTCATTATTGGAAGAAAATCGTTCTCAATGTTCCGTTTCCCATTAATTTACATTTGTATTGTATCGATCGATTAAAATACCGAAATATAAGGAAATAGTAGGGAAAGAAGCTAGTAAATTAAAAGAAGTTTTAGTATCAGTGTTTAATTTTTCGATAAGAATAGTGCAACAATATGCAAATGACTAGTAAAAAAATTAATTTATAATAAATCAATTATTAAAAGTGGACAGTTCCTAAATACTCAAATAAATTGCTATTACGTATTCCAACAACATTTTGAACAAAAATTATAAATGTTATGATTAAACCTCAACTTGTTTAGAACTTTTTATCCGTTTACTCAAAGGTAAGTCTATGCAATACATTCATTTTTATTTTATATTTTACCCAACATTATTTAGAAATATGTATTTAAAGCTGTTCTTTAAATATTTACATTTTTTTCTAATCTCCTATTTCACAATATTTGTATAGAAAATACCCATAGCTACTCAAACTCACATCATTTCATAAGAAGTATCTCCATAGAAAAAATCTAACAACTTTTCTTTTGAGAACTTTTAGTTTATTCTTAAATTCGTTTGCAATGTAATCTTCTTAATTCACTTACATTAATTAGGCATTAATACAGATACACAGTTTGGGACAGTTATTTAGGAAATTATTAACATGGCGCTAATAACGTACATATTTGATTTTTTACCATGCTGATTTGTTTGGGCTATTATTGCCAATAAGCTCGATAATAGTATAAGGATAAAATCTATTTGTAAGAACACCAAAAGTTCAAATGTGTCTTAAGAAAATTCAGCCCATTTGTATCACAAGTCATTTCGATGAAGTTAAGAAGTTTGAGAAATCGTAGAGATCATACTTACTTGAGCCGACCTGTTCGCTTACCAATAAAAAATAAGCAAAATCTGCGAAAATATGGAAATACTGTGAAAAGAGAGCGCGAGTGTATCAGTGTTCACTCTTGAGCTGACCTGACGGCATATCGAAACATATTCGAGAGAGCGATAAGTTACCTGTGTGTACTTGTTATCTGTAATAATAATCAAATTTATCGATATATTTTTGCAATCGAAAATTGTATTGTCCATCACTAGCTGGCCTTTGTTTTGGTCCCAGTTACATTTCGTCACCAAACCAACCAAACGTTTATAAACAGACTAGAGCAAAATGGGAAAAGGTTTTAACAATTACATGTGCAAGAAATTCTTCCACCCCGCGTCCAGGGATAACCTGAAACGGGTAAGTTAGATTTTTTTTACACCATTGACCATATTTTCGATCACATTGTTGGTGCATCTTTTGCCCCCAGGTATGGATGGCCGAACAGCAAGCTGAAGCGTACAAAAAGAAACAGGAAGAACTGCGCAACCAGTATGAAAAGGAACAGAATTTGCACGAGAACAAGGCCATGCTCAGCAAAGAAAGCAAGGACAAACTAAGTGTAAATTTTATGTACGAGCCGCCACCAGGAGTCCGCAAGGAGCGTGAAAAAGATGATAATGAACCGGAATATAAGTTTGAGTGGCAGCGCAAGTACAATGCGCCCCGTGAATCGTATTGCAAAGGTGATACGGAAATTCGTGATCAGCCTTTTGGTATTCAGGTGCGCAACGTGCGGTGCATCAAGTGCCACAAGTGGGGTCACATCAATACTGACAAAGAGTGTACCATGTACAGCATATCGATGAGTGAAGCCCGCAAACTGCATTCGGAGGCGGAAGCAGCTGAGATAATGGAAAAGTCAGTTTTAGAGGAACAAATGAAAGGTGATGGCCTGATGATGAAGCGTTCCGCCATGGAGCTGCAAAACAGCAGTCACCAACGCCACGCTCTGGTACCTAGCGACACAGAAGAGGACGGAGAGGCGCATGCATGTGGCATTGCTAATCCAGAAAAGGAATTTCTAAGATCATTGACCAAGGAGCAAAAGTTGAAGCTGCTTAAGAAGCTAGAAAAAATTGAGAAGCTTAAGCGGGGCAAGCATAATCATCTCAAGAAAAGCAAGAAGAGTAAGAAATCCAAGAGAAGCGATGACGATAAGGACGACCGCAGGATCCGCAAAAAGTCAAAGAAATCTAAAAAACAAAACATTTCTCAATCAGACGTGTCCTCATCATCAAGTAACTCTTCATCAGACTCCGAGCCAGAATCTAAATCGAACAAAAGTAAAAGGAAGACATCACCATCGGAAAGCAGCTCACAGCATAAAAATGAGCGGCAGCGACATTCCCCAAGAGACACAGTCAAACGATGTCATTCTCCCTCCAGGGAACACCGTTATCGGAATCGCAGCAGATCTCCACACAGTAGAAACCAATGCCGTCGAAATTATTGAAGTCGTTTAACAAAGCAGACCCACAAGAAAAAAACTAGAAATGTATTAATGATATCTTTTGTTTGTTCTTTATAAATAAAAGCTGAATTATGATTTCCAAACAAATCCATCGATTGACAATTTCAAAGTAAAGTGTAATAATGACACTGCAAGTGCAAGCGAACAGAACAAGAGCTGGGTCGGGCCGTAGAGAAGATGCAAGTCAAACGAACTTAAATTAAATTCTAGCCGTTGTAGGTGTGCTTGAGCCGGCTGCAACACAAAGGTCGGTTACAAGGTTGCCCGAATCTCGTGGGATACTCTAAAATATATTAGGCAGTATTAGTATAAAATAAAAATCAATTTGAGGGATGACGTCGACAGACCTTAACATGTATGTTGCTTTTAAGAAGGGCAGCTCGTAATACTAGCATACGTGTACGCCTCTGATATTCCTTTCCCATATTTATGGCCCTCTCGAATGTGCTGCTACGTTGATCTGTCTCCTTTGCGTATAGGATTTTGTTGTGTGAATCGATGCGGGCCTGGATTTGCCCCTCCAAAATCAATTGCATCACCTCGTTTTCTAATGCCTCGACAGATCGATTAAAGGCCGTTGCCATCTTACGCATATCAGCAGATAAATAGGGACTAAAATATTGAATCAATGCCCGATTGCGTATCTTTGTGTATAATGTATTGACATGAGGGGCAATATACATGTCCAGCAATAAGTTGTCGCGTATTTCATCCAGTAGTTTGAGACATGATGCATACTTTGATTCGTAGAATTTAAATACGATATCGCGCAACTGCGGTTCTAGCTCGAGAAATAGTTTGAATGAGCTGGAAGAGATCACATGCTTTTGCAGTTCTTGCCGATCGAATGTGGCCAGAGCACAGAGACCGCCGTACATAGCCACGTTGTTGGGGGATATCATTTCGGGAAAGTCACAATGATCGAAATTTGCCAAAAGAAAATGTTTGGCAGCCGATTTATATTTTTTGGTTTGAAGTTCTGCCAAGCCGGCAGCACACTTTAGGCGAGTCACCACGGTCTGAAAGGATAGAGGCATTAATGGTTTTGTCAAAATTATCTAGTAGTAACAGCTTCTCACTTGGTTCGCATCCTTTGAGCACTCATTGAAGTCCGGAGTACTTTCGGCTTTGGACACATAGCTTAAGACGTGTGACCAATTCTGCAAGTACAGAGACACCTTGATGACATTCAAACACATATTGACCACATCTTTGCCACTGGTGCAGTAGTCGCGAGCTCTGGAGTAGCACTTGAGAGCATTGGATAAATCGCCGCAGCTAAGGTAATGGTCTCCCAGATCGTCGTGACCCCGGCGTATGCTTTCTTTGATAGAGCTCGATTTGAAGTTCTTCAGGTCGGAGTCCAATTTCTCCAACTTGAGGGCTGCTTTTTTGCTCTTGCACTCTACCCAGTTCTGATCAAATGCGGGCATGTCCTGTGCATGTCCTGCTATAGCCGGCTGTGCTGCAATGTCCGGTAGCGCCCCAGCGCCGCCGCCATTACCATTACCGGCGCCGGCAGCTGCACCGTTACTGCTAACATAAATGTCATTTAACTTTTTATGTAAAACCTGGTACATGGTTACGTTATAAGTGGTCGTGACGTAGTTGATGGCCATCTTCAATGCCTCCAAACGCATAGTGGGGCAAACATCGGAAACAAATATCAACCTGTAGAGACGGGCCAAGCCCACGTAAGAATTGGCATACACTTCTAAGTCCATCGTTGGATTCTCCACAATCAGTTGATGCTCCTCATTGTTGTCGTTGTCCTCCATCGGAGCATCGACTTGCATCGGTTCGACAGCATACTAATTTGAGAGGACATAATCGACGAACAACGCAATGAGACGACAAGGAAAATGTAATACATCATTCGACTCCTTTCCGGCAAATGTCGACTTACCTGCGCCAAAGGAGGCAGTGGCATTTGCGGCATGGCTTCCAGGTGATATTACTGATACTTTCTTCACCAAAAAAATTTCTTCTTTTTTGCAATAAAACCAACTAATTTTAATGTAAGAGAAGTTAACAAAGTATATCCCAACAGACTAACTCTATTGAGAGAAAACAGTGGCCACAATGGAGAGTGTATAGTACACAAGAGGATACAATTCGCTCTTTCCTTCGTGTTATAAAAATAGTGAGTTAAGGTGCGTTCGGACATGCGGATCTATCGACGTACTTATCTAATCTGCGAGAAAATGTCGTGAGTTTGCGGTTGTCGAGAGCCAGAATATCAATTCGTTACCGATAATTCTCCCGGCCGACAAACCCATATGTCTGAACGCGCTTTAATACGTGTTTAATTTTGAACAGCTATAACCGTTTCCGCTATGGTAGTTTTTTTGATTTTCGAATTTTCGAAGTAAATTCTGCATACATATGTAAAAAAAACAATTATTGCAAGTTAGCAATACTATAATTGCAGTAAATTAGTGGATAGCTTAAATTTTTTAACATATATTTTTAGAAATTTTGAAGAAATAAAGTTTTCTTAGAATCATTTTGATTGCGGTACCTCAAAATTAGATAACATTAGTTAAACAATAACAATTCCGGAGGCAGTATTCCACGAAGCGAGAATAGTTTAAACTAATTGGAATAATCATTTATTAATAATTTTGCAAAATTTTAATTTTTTGTCCGTCCATGTTGTTTGGCATTTTTTCCGATAAATGTATTGTTTATTTGTAATTCCAGAAGATGATTCTCAAAGAGGATCGAAATATTGAAATATAAATAAATTTTACCAAAACACTTGAACTCGAGCTTGATTTAAAAATAAGGAAATAAAGTAAACAAACAACGATAATGGTGGTTGCCGAGGAAAATCGCTGAAATTCATATTTTAATAGCCTTTTTACACCAAAAAAGCATTCCGCATTTTGAGCTGAAGATTCGGAATGCTAAAAAGTGGTTCTACACTGCAGTTTCGCATATGGTCAGCTGTGGTCTAGCTCACACATTTTTCCATTTGCCTTGTAAAACTGCAATATTTTCCTGCCACAAACCTATTAAAATTGTTACGGAGGCAGTATTCCACGAAGCGCGAATAGTTTTAACTAATTGGAATAATCATTTATTAATAATTTTGCAAAATTTAAATTTTTTGTCCGTCCATGTTGTTTGGCATTTTTTCCGATAAATGTAAACAAACAACGAAAATTGTGGCTGCCGGATCAACATTACTGTGAAAAATCGCTTAAATTCCAATTTTCAGAGTACAACTCAGTGTATTTTTCCGCATCTTTCATGGATGCGAAAATATGTTAACATCTTTCCAACAACAAAATGCATTTTGGCCGCATCTATCAAAGATGCGGATTAACGCAGAAATATGTTAAATGCGTTCCGGTGTAAAAAGGCTATAAGAGTACAACTCAGTGTATTTTTCCGCATCTTAACATCTTTCCAACAACAAAATACATGTAAAAATTTTAGCATTTTGGCCGCATCCATCAAAGATGTGGAATAATGCGGAAATATGTTAAATGCGTTTCGGTGTAAAAAGGCTATTACATCGTTTTTTTTTTAAATTGTTGGCACATAATTAAATGTATTTTTCTATTGAGCATTACATTTTCGAGTAAGTGATGTAAAAAAGGCCAATATTTGTCGATAACTAATGGAATGCGAGAGTTGTGTTTTCAAAACATGTTCGAAAAAAGTACTTTCGAAAACTATCTTTTTCGACATAAAAAAATTATGGGAAAATGAGTGTTTACGATAAACTCTTCAGGAAATCGTTTAAATGCAGTATTTAATATAAATAGGAAAACCTGTAGATATTTTTTTTCAAGTGTAATCACAAAAAAGCATCGTGAACACGAATGAAAAATCATACAGTTATCGATAACGAGATCGGTCCACAGTCCGATGCGTCTGAACTCTGTTTTATGTTTTGCATAGACAGCTTATTGCCGCACATCTGCTGGCGTATACGTGAACTATAAACAAAGTCGCACGTGTGAGTGATTGCTGTTGCGCTACTCGTTCTTGCTGACAATTGGTAAACTATGGAAAATCCGGAACTTAAACAGGAGTTGGAGGCTTCAACAGAGGAAAAACAAGTACAGAATGATAAGGCGTCGGAAGAAAATTCTGCTGAATTCGAGTACTTGCAACGCAATGAGTTCACATCGGAAATATACAAAATCGAAGTGCGGAATCTCGGTTACTTTGGCATTGGAGTAAGTTCACATTGAGCGATTCCAATGGGCATTTCCTTCTATAGCTCCTTTCGTTTCTGTAGGAATTCAAGAAACTTTTGAAAAACAAACTCAAGTTAGATATGAGTAAAATTAAGTCGCCCTTACGAAAGGAATTTGCCTTCGTATGCTTTCGCAGCCAAGGGGACCAGGAGAAAGCTATTGCCTTGCTAAATGGCTACAAGTGGAAAGGTAAAGTGCTGCAAGCAAGTGTAAGTAGACCCAGGAGTAAACACTGACTTTTATGTGATTGAGATACGACAACGTATTCTCGTATATTCAGGTTGCCAAAGCGTCAGCGGACCCGCTGCAAAGAAAACGGAAGGAAGAAGAGACTGCCAATGATAAGAATCCCCACAAACGTGCCCGAACTTCGGCAGAAGCAACATGTCCCCTGTCTAATTTATCGTACGATGACCAACTGAAACAAAAACACTCTGACATGGATGAGTTGACGAAAAAGTTTGTCAACGAACTGAAAAAAATAAACAGAGACGCAAAGCCGAATTTGCAAGACTTTAAATTCGAAGGCGTCCTTCCCTCTCCCCAAATTGATGGATACCGAAATAAAAACGAGTTCACGGTGGGAAAGAACTCTCAAGGCGAAGTGGAGGTAGGCTTTCGCCTAGGGAGTTATTCGGACGGCTCAGTAGAGGTGGCAGAGGTAGAATCATTGCCCCATATTCCAAAAGCGGCAAAGTGGGCAGCAGCGTCGTTTCAAAAGTTTGTCAAAAACTCACGATTTGAACCATTTAACCCCGAGGCGAATGCAGGACATTTCCGCCAACTGATGGTGCGCACCACATCGCAAACCAAAGAGATAATGTTGGTTGCTGGCATATATTCATCTAATTTGAGCGAGACGGATCTGGAAGAAGTAAAGGGAGATTTAAAACAATATTACGAAAGTTTGCAGGATGCAGAATTTCAGTGTTCTTCGCTGTACTATCAAGATGTTAAACATCGTGAAGCCGGACAAATGGTTTCTCCTGTGGAGCATCTTTTGGGCAACACTCATATAACAGATACTATCCACGGGCTCAACTTTAGAATAAGTCCTCTTGCCTTCTTCCAGATCAACACAGCCAGTGCCAATGTCTTGTACCAGAAAGCCATTGATTTGGCAGCACCTCAAGCTCATTCAACTGTGTTAGACATCTGTTGTGGGACTGGTACTATAGCGCTATCTTTTGCAAAGCACTGTAAACAAGTTCTGGGAGTAGAAATCATTCCAGAGGCTATTAAAGATGCGGAATTCAATGCGGAAAGCAATGACATTAAAAATTGTAAATTCTATGCTGGCAATGCGGACGATTATATCAAATCAATGGTGCGCGAAGTAACATATGGGACCCCACCCGGAGAACCATTAGATCTCATTGCTATTGTAGACCCTCCAAGGGCAGGATTACGTAAGAAATATCATTATGTTTGATTTACTGTGTGTTTCAAACTGTCTACCTATAATATTTTTTTTTAGATAACCGATCGATTGCAGCCATTAGAGCAGCCACAGCAATCAAACGTTTAGTATACATATCATGTAACCCACAACGTGCTCAACGCAATTGGATTGAATTAGGACGACCTGAATCGAAACAATACAAAGGAGAACCTTTCTTTCCAAAAATGGCAGTAGCAGTTGATATGTTTCCACACACAGTTCATACCGAAATGGTCATACTATTTGAGAGGAAAGACGAGAAAAAGCAAGAGGACAGCAATCAAAGGGAAAGCACGACACCTCCTGAAAAGCAAACGGCAGAAGGCATTTGTCTCGAAGACAAGCAACCCACCGAAGAATAGCTACATATATCTAAAAATACATGCAGTTGGCAAGGGTTGTCCCCACAGAACAAAAGTCGGAGTCTGCATCCTGTTTCTATAGGTTAGGTTAAGACCATTTTTCATGTTGATGTTGACATTGGACTTAGATATTTACCATTGTTAAAATTCAGCATTAAGTACGATAGCAATACTTAAAGATGAGCGTCTAGAGTGGGATAAAAATCAAAAATTGGGCTGCCAAATTGTCTTTACCTGTTTTATAAAACCGGGATGCCAATCGCCGAAACTTTTATCCGCCCACCCCGATACATATAAAACTTTGTATGGTTTATTTGGTCTACCTTTATTCATCTTATATTATTATGAATATGTTGAACTTGGCAAATAATAACAGCATGATAACAAAGTTAAATTGATATTTTAAATTTTGGTATTTTACAATTCTTTTAAAGATACATGAAATTAACCTTTTTTTTATTTATTTGCATTAACAGCTTTGCCTTCCAAAGTATAATTTTCAAATCTTTAACAACTAATAAGATTTATTATTTCGTCGGCTAGCCTGCAAGTAGTGTCATGTGTAATTTTGGAATTTTTATTATTGTACCATTGTGAAGCTGTACTGTAAGGTGGGTCGCACTTCATACAAATAAAAAAAGTTTTGCCGGTCACCCCCTAGAATGAAAGATAATTTAAAATCGAATTCAAAAAAATTTTTTATTTTTTTTTGCCACGCCCTTTGACCCCGCGCATTGGGTTTTTTGTTTCCTGTGTCTCCATTTATAGTCCGATCGTAATGTGTGACATATCAATGTTCTTGGACTGACAACAGCTACATTTTCTTCTCTGATCACTTTTGACTCTGACGTCCAATTCTAGAAGTTTCTACCAGAATCTCGGTTTTTACCCCCCTAAGTCAAATTTTTTTCGTAACCATAAAAAAGTTTTTTTAATTCCATGATATTTTCTCTTTTACAGTATATATTTTTATTCATAAACAAAAAAGTTACAGAGGTTTAAAAAACTAATTACGACCACGCCAACATTTGTAAACAATGAGTTTTGGCCTTTAGCGACGTCAAATTGATTTTTTTAAACCTCTGTAACTTTTTTGTTTATGAATAAAAATATATACTGTAAAAGAGAAAATATCATGGAATTAAAAAAACTTTTTTCATATATGCACAAAGATGAATAATGTATTTGTTAAAGCTTTCTTTGTTTAATTGTCTAAGTTTCTAAAATTTTTTTTTTAATAAAATTTAATATTCAGGAGCTGCGGGTAACATTATTAAAAAAATTCGTTTGACATTAAATAGAGTAGTTCGTTATATATTCAATGTTAATATTCGACAGCATGTAAGTCAACATGTTTGGAATTTCCTTGGATGTTCATTTGCAGATTTTATAAATATCCGAAGCTTGCTACATTTTTATAAAGTTTTCAAGACGCAGTCTCCTAGTTATGTAGTAAAACTCTTTGAGTTTAGTAGGTCTCGTAGGAACCCTCAGATTCGTATTCCTAAGCTATCACCAGTTATGGAAAAATCATTTCAAGTACGTGTTGCTCGAACATACAACAACCTTACACTTTTTCTGAGAACGTTTAATTTTACTTTCTCCGTGTTTCGATCTAAGCTGTTTCAACATGTCCAATTGTTTGATTTGTGATTTTTTTCTCTCATTTTTTTCAATTATATAATAATGTGGAGTAGTACACGAGAGTAGTGTTCAAATATAATTTATCCTTAATTAAATTCATGTTTGAATTAAATTGAAATGTTATTGATATTATTAGCATTGCACAATTGATGGACTAGATATTTTTTAAATTGTGTTTTCATTTTAAATTCATATATTAAAAATTGTATTTTACTCATATAGCTTATTCAATACCATTGTTATATCTATGTGAAATATTGTATTAGTAATTACTTAATAACTATATATATTATATTTTTTTCTTAAATTTGAATCTTTCCATATTGTGTTGTTTTAATATTAACCATATTTGGCCGTATGGCTCGGTTATGTAATGAATAAATAAAAATAAAATAAATAAATTAAATAAAATGTTAATGATTTTCATCATACATATTGTACCACCAATTTTGCTAGCGTTTGGCGTCTTTAAATGGCAAAAATACTTCAATATAATACAATAAAAAATCTAAACAAAATGTGTTATGTGTACGAATTCATATGAATATATTTTAAAAAAAGTTCCTACAAAAAGTGTTATGTGTAGTTTTTCTTAAAAAACCTATAGCACTCCGTAACAGAGATCAATATCGGATATCTTTTAATGCAGTACTCTGGTATTTGTGGTAGATATTCAGTTAAGCCTATGGTTAAATAAAAATATCTTTAATGGACGAAATAAATCAGTTTTTTGCCTCTCCTGAAAACCTGTTCAAAAACACATAACACTACTTGCAGGCTAGCCGACGATTTATTATAAAAAAATTAAGAAATTTTCGAAAACTAAAGATAGGCCTCTTAGCTTCTGTCTGGCCCATTCATATAACAAAAAATTTTTTGTTGCTCTTGTGAAAAAAAAATTATATATACCGTCATCCCTGACCAATAAAAATTTCAGGTCACGATATACAGCTATAAATTATTAACATTAATTATTTCAATAAGAAGGACAATTGCCGTAGAGCAGTACAATGGTTTCACGTGACCAATAAAGCAGCGACACGAACGCAAGTACAAATAAAACAGAAACGATACAAATATAAACTTGTTAGTAATTGTTTATATGGATCTTTAGATTATAAAGTTTATAAGCACATCTTGCAATGCATTTATAATCTAAACACATTAGATAGATGAAACATTACATAGATACCTACATTTGTACAATACAACAAGGTTAAATGACAGTGGTAAAAACATGTAATTTGTGAGAATTTAAGAGATGTCTGAATAAAGCTCTTGCCGCCAGATGATCGAACACTTTCCCAGACATGTGAAGACTCTTCGTGGTGTACCTTGGGAATGTTATTGAACCACATTCCTGTACGTATGTGTATGTATTTCAAAGTACACATATGCATATATATGTCTGTAGACGTCGATGCCAATGTTTTGTTGTTGTTTACAATCGTAGGCGAATGTTAACAATAACGGCACAATGAGAAACGTAAACATGTTTACGCATATTTCCCACCACAGTTTCCGTTGTATGATGGCTTGCCAGTCACGCTCACGTGCTGCACCAATGTGTCGTTCGATTTGAAAACATTGTTTTCAATTCGTACAGACTAAACTTTTCATATTCAATTGAAAACCGTGAGGTGTTGGGAATTCGTTGACTTTTTATTAACGCTGCTGGCCTGTCTGTCTGTCCGTCTGTTGATTACACTATTTAAAGCCATATATTATTTATATTTATTGGCTGTGGCTGTGTTATCGCCACTCTGACTTTGAGATATTTTGCAAAAATTGAAGTACTTCCACTTATGAGTAGGTGTAGATATACATAGGCAAAGGTACATATGTCAGCGTGTTTGAGAGCTAAATATCTACGTATGTACATAGGTAGGTAGTTATATACTGCGTCGTCGTTTGCTTATAGTTTTTTATTGTGTCGTTTGTTGTTTTGATAAATTCTATTATATTCAATATAAAAATGCTATAGTAACGTACGTACAAAACGAACGGACGGACGGACGGACAAAAAGCTCAAAGAAAGCTGTTGTTGCTGCTCGCTCGTGCCTCCTATACTATGCAAGCGATGGGTATAAAAATCAAATGCTGGCGTTGTCGCCTCGATTACGCCAAAAAAGCGCCGTGACAAAATCATAACAATCTAAGAATAAGGAGAAGGTGACAAACGTATCCCCAACGTCCACCGTTCAACATATTGTAAAATAGTTGCACGCGCCAATACTACGTACGAATGTTTTAAATAGGTGATGTTGTGTGTACGCTAAACGGTCATACGTTAAGCAACTGTAACTAAGCACATAAACATAGCAATACTCGAAGGAAACGAACGGGTCACACCAGCAAATCAACAACACGCATTAATAACAAATAAATCCCATATCGATTCAGGAAGTATGATTCGTGGCCGTTAGCGAGGAACAGCGGAGTAAAGTACAAAGTTAAGTAACCAACCAACCACCACCCACCCACCACCTTTAGAACATTCTTTCGCCCGAGAAGGCAGTGTGAAAAGCCGATTACGGTTATCTTCGTAGTCAAGATGTCAGTGCCCGAAGTATTGTCTCTGGCTGGTGCGAGCCCGTCTTTACTGGATGATCACATACAAAGCGTAAATATCTTAACATGACCATAGAACTCTTTGTGTCTCAGAACAAAGGGGAAATTCACCTCACTGCATCGCATAGAAGGCCATTGACGTCATCAGGTGGACTAGGTAGTTCCAAAGGTTTGTGGTGTAATTTGAATTTTTGACGTTGTTTTTTAAGTGAAAGTAAAAGGATTCGTCGGTTGCCTTTGTTCATATGTGTGAGTGTTTACATTTATTAACGAGAGTATCCACACTCCTCAATCTGTTCTGCAAAAGTGCAGTACAAAGTTCAAGATTTTCGTTAAAAGCTCAAGTTTAGTGCCAGTCCCCCAGTGAGCACATGCGTCATGGCTCTCTAGCTGTCCAGCTGACAAATGACATTGACAATGATTTTGCAAAAAAAAAAAAAACATTATCCTTTGCATATAATGTATCATTTCCCTCAAACTCATATCCCCAATGATGCTTCAAAGTCGTTATTGTTACTTATTGAACGAAATGCTAAGTGAAATAATTGCCCCAGCAATGACATCGGCATTCACATACAATCAACGGTGATTGTCGTAAAAAGTGTGCCGAAAGGATTAGTACGATAATATGTACATACATAGTATCTTGAAGTCCAAACTATAAATCGATAGTGTTTACAACAACACAACACACCACTCCCACCATTCATAATTTTGCAAGCACGTGACAATACGTCATCCCTCTATACGACAACATTTTGTTGATGCTTCAGGTTGTTCACTTATTTTACTTGAGTCAAATAGTAATTTTGTTGTGTCTGCTTCTTTATTTTTTTTTTATCTAACGACAAACACTTCTTGTCTGGCAGGGAGCCAAAACAAAATCGCAACTAATTTTTTTTAGCAAATACCTATATGATCTGCTGCCAGTGGGGTATCGTCTTCTGTAGTATTCGCCGGCATGTTTACAATAAATGGCATACATGTGTTGAGACCATTTCGATTTAAAAGAATTTATAAAAACTGCCTAAGGACTTCAAAATCCATTCAAAGTTTTGTTGATGCTGTGAAGCAGAGTGCCATGAGTGTGGACTGTGTCCAATATATGAGGCACTACACAAATGGACAGGTAATTTTAAACTAGAAGATAATACCAATCAAAATCGAAATAGTTCCCTTAAGTTGCCCGCTGAACTGTCTTACACATACACTCGGCCTATGTTCTCACACGGACATTTCGTTGGAAAATGAGTGATGAATGAAGCTAATACAATTTAAACACTCAGCAGTTTTGAAATTATAAGTACCTGAGGGGGTGGGTCGATATAATAAATTTGCAATCCCCGGCTTCGGTGTGTAAATCTATTGATCGATTCAAAGTTTCAATAAATATTGACGAGATTAATTATGTCTACTAGCCAACCAGACAGACAGAAACAAAAAGTAATGAAACATATGAATGCGGTTGGAACTTTTAACGCCGTGTGTTAAATTTTTTGTCGTCGTATCAACTGTTGGTATAATCAACTGTTGTTTCGACGTGCCAATGTTATGGTATTCACTTTGCAACCTTAGCCTGTTTTACTATGCACATCGACGTGCTTGCACATTGTTTTCTATGACAGAGTTTTGTTGAGTTTCTCTCAGCTTAATTGTTTAGTAATTGCTTCCGAAATTTGTCTATCTTACTAATTTTTCATCAACTGATCGCGGGGTTAGAGGTTCGCCAATCCCGTATTCAATCATAATTTAGCGAACTTCCAAGCGCTTCAAGTACATCCAGCACGATCTCACGTCATAGGTGACGATAAGAACAGAGAGAAGTCTTGTAGGTACTCGTTTTAGACGCATTTCAAATAGCTAGAGTTGTTGTGGTTCTTTCGGCTTGCCGTTGCCTCCCTTTCCTAATGTATGTAGAGTATAATATTTATATACTCGCTTTAATTGCAGAGCTTTAGAAGAGCACAAATGATTTGAAATCAGTACGGGCGGACACATACATTTTCTATGCACAATATTCATTTATTTAGTCAGTCGTTCTTCAGACAATCGTCTAAATAGACACAGCTTGTAATACTCATTGAAATCCACATAGACTTCAGACAATATGAGGAAATTACATTTTCTGATAACGTTTTTAATTGTTTCTCTACAGTGCGCTTCGCTTGTGGACACGGCTGTGCTCGGCAACAGCATCAGCACAATCGAACCGACCAATGAAGGTGCCAGTGGACCTGCGACAGCATTGTGTACACCAACGCTACGCAGTTTCAGTGTTCAAGTGGATCAACAGCTGGAGCGCAATGAGCGTGTGGGTTTGGTGGGAGACTCGAAGGCATTGGGTGAATGGCAGTTGGACCGATGCATTACGCTCGACCATAAGAACGGCAGCAGGGAGTGGACGGGCGGTATAATGCTGCAGGCTTGCCGCACTCTCAACTACCGTTATTTTATTTATGCAGAAGACAAAACTGGACTTAAGCAGATCAGACGCTGGGAGACACAATTCAAGCCACGGTCTCTCAGCGCTTGTGCCTCTAATTGTCGGCAAGTAGATGTGTTTGGCCAAGGCTCTAATGGTGAACTTCAATCAAATCGTGGATGGATTACGAATGAAGTAATTTACCAATTCAAATTCGAACGGGAACGCATGTTCCAAGTGCATGACATCGAACAGTTTGATACCGAAAACATCCAGTTGAGGCTAGTTCCTTTGGCGGATGATCTTAAAACCCCCTTGGACATGACAACTTCAGCGGTGAATGTAGAAGTGGTTAAGATGGAATACGGAAAGAGTGTATTGCAAAAACAGCAGCCGGTGGGTGTCTCGCATAAACGTGATGATATTGTCATATTCCATGTTACAGTACCAAAGAAGATCGAGCCAGCTTTCGCATTGGTATTTAGTTCGGCCGACCAGAAACCGATGGGCGAAGCCATCATAAGACCATTACAGTTAAAGGGTAGCGAGGGTGATCTGATGCTTGAAATCAAAGATTCAAAGTCAGTGATAGCACGATTGTTTTTGCCGTATCTGGTTGTGAAGCCCTTTTGTGATGCTGGTACTTTAGATTTCCGGGCCACCTATGCCCATTACTGGCCCAAATACTGGCCGATCTTGGACGTGGGTCATCGGGGGAACGGCAAGAGTTACATTGCAAATCCACCAAATGAACGAGAGAACACTGTTGCCTCGTTTTTGAAAGCCTACGAAGTATTTGCCGACATGGTTGAATTGGATGTCCATTTGACGGCCGATGGCGTCCCAGTGATTTATCACGACTTTGGGCTGCGGACAGCCCCCCAAGGCAAACTTGTTACGAAAACGTCTCAGCTTGAGTATGTGCTAATTAAAGATGTCACCTACGAGGCGTTATGCAAGTTACGTATTTTTGCAGTTATAAATAACGAAATCAAGGAGTATCCTGCCCACAACTCCGAACCTATAGCGGAGAACCGCATATTTCCTCGCCTGACAGATGTGTTGCAGGCCTTGCCAAAGACTCTGGGTATTGATGTGGAAATAAAATGGCCCCAAAAGAGGAAATGTGGTGGTGTGGAAGCCGAGCAAACAATTGATAAGAATTTCTTCGTAGATCGTGTCCTGCAGACCATCATTCAAAAGGGGTGTGGTCGACCTCTGATTTTCTCCAGTTTCGATGCTGATATTTGTACTATGATACGTTTCAAGCAAAACATTTTTCCCGTCATGTTCCTAACAATGGGCAAAACAAAAAAATGGGAACCTTTTCTTAATCTCCGTACTAGGACGTTCGAACAGGCTCTCAACAACGCTCAAGCCTTCGAGTTGGCCGGCACGGCACCTCACGCCGAAGACTTTGTGGGCGAACAAGGCAGGGTCATGATGCAGAAGGCGCGGGACTTGGATCTAATCGCCATCGTCTGGGGCGATGATTGCAATTCCAAAACAGCCGTCAAGTATTTCCAAGATATAGGCGCTACAGCTACCTGCTACGATCGATCTGATCTGTATATGCCCGACACCAAAAAAGGAGCTTTCTTTAACTCTCCCTCCACGTTGAGTGAATTTGAAGGCCAATGTCGGCAATAATTTAGATACTCGTATGTAATGTACACATATAGCTCCGGAATATTCTAATTCACTGATTAATATTGTTAACCTTGGAGAATTCCATTGTATTGTTACGTTTTGCAACTAATTAAACTATACACTGAACACATTTCAAGTTCGCTGGCGAACATTTGTTGAGGCGAAAAGGTGAGCAGCCATATGAACTGTAGTCTTTAAAATGCCAATTAATAATACTAGTACAATATGTTACACTTATCAACCTACTGTCTGTATGAGGCTGAGCAATAAATTTCTCTTTAATGATTCCTTACAGCGACTAGACTCTGACCGCTCGAAATGAGTCACGTAAGCAAATAAATACACGAAATAAATCTGAGATACATAGTACACATTTGCATTTTGTATTGGGGTTTCTGGCGATTCTTGATTTTATGGGTTCACACGCACAGCACGCTTGTTTGGGCACAAAAACAACGGTTGATGACGAAATGGACATGTTTCGGTTTCGCTTGGCGAGAGAATCTTATAACTAGTTTCCATGTTAACGCCATCACCATCGGCTGTAATTAAATCGAAGCTCTTGAGTTGGCCGCTTTGAGCAGCTGATGAATGAAAAGACCGCTATCAGTGAGATCAGACCACACAATAACAAAAAACGCATTGTTGCTACACCGGGCGAGAAGGGGTCATTAGCGCTGGCAGAGCGACCACACGAATACTAGAGGTGCTGTCTTTGAGATCTGCCCTCTCGTTTGTAGCATTTGTGCTAAAGTGTTCTTTTGTGTTTGACGTGCTGTCTGATAAGTTTCGGAACTGCCGCCTCCACGGTGAAAGCCTAAACATCAACAAAGAGGAGAGGAGCCGGCGCTACTAATACAGTTCTTGATATCACGCACATGCGTTTGTGTGTGCGCGGTAAATGGTTATGAATTAAATATAACTCTTCCGTACAATAATTGACGTAAGTGTAAAATGAATCCCAAACGTATATTTTCCCAACTTTGTATACAACTTTGCAAATTTGCAGAGAGCACCTTAACACTTTGAATGAGAACCGTTAATGTTTTGTGTACACGAATTCGTAGTGCCGACACTTTGCAGCTGTAACATGTTTCCAAAAGAACAATTGACGGTATGGTTGTCGTCGCTACTAAGTGTTAGTTGTTTAACGTCAACGTTAGCGGATGCACAAATCCATCGAAAGCTTTGCGGCGGAAGTGTGGATGACAACACTACAATTACCGCTAGAAACGATTTGCTGCACAACCAGAGGGATGAACGAAGCTTACAATGCATACCCATGATAAAGCACTTCGAGGTCGAGTTGGAGGAGCGCCTAAGGCCAGGTGAAGGCGTGGGCCTTACGGGCGACCATCCCAAGCTAGGTATGTGGCAAATCGACAAGAGCCTTGAGCTTAAAGTTCGTCGACGTAATCCTCTCCGGTGGTATTTGAAAGTTCCCATGTGTGCCTCGGTGCGTGTTTACTACCGTTTCTTCATATATTACAAAGACTCGTTCGACTCGAAACGCATCCGAATGTGGGAGGGCCAGCAGCATGCACGGGTTCTCGAAGCCTACGAAATGTATCGCAAACAGGGATCATCGAAATTCGGCAAAGCCCACGACACGGCCGTTGGTGGCGGAGTTCAAAAAGAAAAGGGCTGGCTGCGAGGAGAATACGCCATCCAACTAAAGTTCATCTGGCCGCAACATATACGATTCACATTATTCTCGCACTTCATAAGAAGCCTCAGGTACAACATACGACTTAGCTCACATCGGACTAGCGATTCGATTGGATTTGCCCCAAAGCTGGATACAGATACCGAAATAGAAGTTTCGCCTTTTATTTACAAGAATTCTCACCTGAGACCACAATCTGCTGGGGGTGCATTTTACAAGCCTGGCAAGATTTTGGTTTTTCATATAACAACGACGTTCAGTGGCGAAAAACTCTACACCCTCACGATAAGCTCCAAAGAAGGTGATGTATTGGGGAACGTAGACATACCGCCTTCTTCGTTGGCAGACAGCGAGGGTATTTTGGAGTTGCCTATATATGACCACCTCGGGAACTATAGAGTTGGTTGGCTGACCTTGCCCTATCTCATAGTAAAACCAATGCCAAATGCTGCTGACTTCAACATGCGAGCTAGTTTTTTGCATTATTGGCCCCACAACTGGCCTACGCTTGACGTGGGGCACAGGGGTTTGGGTAAAAGCTTCTATTACCATTCGGCCAGAGCTATGGAAAATACGATAAATAGTTTTCTCAAAGCCATTGACGAAAACAGTGACATGGTGGAGTTGGACATCCAGCTCACGAAGGACTACGTGCCAGTGGTATGGAACGACAGTGGTTTCTACACCGCGGAACGAGGGGACAAAGTGTCGACGCTAGACTTGTACTATGTCTACATAAACGAAATCTCCTACGACGAATTGGTGCGGAGCAGGGTGTTTGTACACCTGAATGGGGCTATGGTAGAGTTATCGCATCTCAATTCCCCTTATGTCGATGAAAAGGAAAGAATCTTTTCGAAACTGAAGGATGTGTTCAAACATTTGCCACTATCGCTGGGCATAATCATGGAGGTGAAGTGGCCGCAGCTGCTAAGTAGCGGATCTTTGGAGTACCTCCAGTCGTTGGATAAAAATCGATATGTGGACGCCATTCTAGCGACCAGCATGCGACACAGCTGTGGACGACCGCTCGTATTCAGCAGCTTTGATGCCGACATCTGCTCGATGATTCGCTTCAAGCAGCACGTGTTCCCGGTCATTTTGCTGTCTGCCGGACAACACAGTCAATGGGAATCGTATGCGGACCTGCGCACTGTGTCACTGATAAATGCCATCCACTTTGCCCAGTCGGCCGACATCTTGGGAACAGCTATTTATGCGGGTGAGTTATCCCGATCCACACAAGAGCTCGAAGTAGCGTTTCAACTGCAACAAGTTATGTTTGTGTGGGGCGACGCACTGAACAATTCGCAAACTCTGACTAACTTTCGGGAGCTTGAGTTGGCTGGCTTGATATACGATCATGTAGACAAATATATCTCCCAGAGGAGGAAGCGCTACGGTTTCTTCGAGGCAACCGAGTTGAAACGAATATTTTTGAGGCAGTGCGTTGCCGCCGGCAACGTGAGTGTAATCGAGGGTGCACCCGATACTCACTCCCCCTTTTGGCCTCGTCTGCGCAGCCTGGATGAACTGTAGTTCGTAGCATCTATACAATTCCACTGACAGCGATTGAATATACTCTAATTGAAATTAATCTGAAATCAGTTTTGTTGTTTTTTATTTCAACCAACACATAGACCGGAATATACTATACTTGCGTGTGTTAGTGAATCCTGTCGTGTCTTCATACACTCACACACGCATCGTGATGTGAGCAAAGCTCTTTAATTGCTTTGTTCGCCTCATTAAAAACTTACGCCTCAGGGCATTTCACATACACGCCCACAAGAGCATTTACACACGCAGACACGCTCATGTGTTTCTGGGGGAGGGGTTAGGGGGGTTAGAGGTGTTCTCCTTCTCAGAGTAGCTGAAATGGTGGAAAATACCTAGAGCGCTTTCTTGGGTGTCTACCGAAAATGCTAGCATGTAGTTTATAATAATTGTAAAATTGAAATCATAATGAATTGGCAATAAAGAAGATAACAACCTGTCGATTAATCAAAAAAAGTCGTCAAATTCTCAGCATAAGATGGCATCGGTGCCAAAAAAAAAAATCATTAACTTGTGCTGCATCCAAAGTGTATTCACCGGAAAAATATATTGGGAATTTGTTTCAATGTTTCACAAATTAGGATTAAATCTAGATGCAGCTTTGTACACACACACATACTTACAGAAACAATATGCGAGAGTATGAACATCAAGCATATCAATTCGTACCAAAGTGAACATAATAACTTTGAAGCACGCCCGGCATATCCCCCCACAAGGGTGTTCATGTGTTTAATGGAATTGTTAAGCTCCCCTGGGGATGGGAATTAGCGCTGTATACCAAACCTGGAACCATAGTCGGGTAAGGAATTCGTGAATGTAGTTTATTTTATTCAAAATCATTATTATTGATACATTGAGGCAGAAAGGAAAATACATCGGCTGACAACAACGGTGCAGGATACTGTGTTAGGGATGGGCTGGAGTGTAGGCTGGAGACTGATGTCGACTGAGGAGGTGCAATGCATTCGGTATGGTATTTACAAGCATTCCACGTTGAAGACATCGATGTAATCACCCGAAACGCAGGCATTTCCAATGGAACCCATCGATTGGCATATGCCCGGTATTTTGCTGGATATCTCAATCGAGCAGCGTCGCAAGGGAGACGATGCATGCGAAGGGGTCGACGTGTGCACTTGGCGGTTGGCGTTGTGGTGCTTCGTGTGTTTGTGCTTCTGCTGCAATGGGCTGTGGAAACTATTGGCCTGGGCTGGCTGATGTTGGTGATGATGGCCCGGTTGTAGTTGCAACCACTGCGACATGTCCGGTCCAGTGGTCGCGGTCCCTTCGAATTCCTCAGGCTCGTCACTGCCACCGCTCGTAGGTGCAAAGTCGAAGCTTTCCTCGATGCTGGGTGGTACCTCAACACTAGCATCGGCAGCCGCCACTAGCGGAAATGCCATGCGACGTGCGTAATCCGTCGATTTCGGTACTTTAACGCCCTCGTGCAGCATCTCCAATGGCATTTCCATGGCACTCAGGCGGCTGAATGAAGTGAGTAGCTGAATCGACATGGTGGCGAGTAGATACGTATGCCAAGTGTTTGCCATCACGACACAATGCAATGGTATTGCAATCGCTTTTCAGGCCAACTGTATTCTAAATTCACTTTGCTCCAACTGTCAACTTCCGTTTCCACTAGTGTGTCGTTCCGTTAGGAGTGGTCTGTGTATGCACCGATTGTTTAAGGTTAAATGATGTCGCAGTGAATATCCATTATGGCTTATATAGGCATACGAGCCTGCCGAGCTACATCAGCAACAATCTCACTTCGCATTATATGTGGACGACCATTTTAGGCCATACAAATGGCAAATGACGCATTGTACCATACGCTGTGTAGGAAAACTACTGGACCATTATGTACATAGCTATCTATGGGTCTTTCAATCAGATTCAATGTCTGCCTCGCCATATGTACCAGTATCTGTGAAAGAAATTGGGAAATGAATCCCTACAACTGACTAAGTAATATTAAGACAAAACCAATGCGTCCGGTTATTTTGTCACTCGGTGCTGGTGGGTACGAAGCGGGGCATTCTCGCGTGAACTGGCAATAAAATTGTTACAAATTAAAGCTCACGAAATACTCGTTGGCCTTCGTAACATAATTAATTGCGCTCACATGCTGACGCAGAAATCTGAGTGATGGGCGATGGATTGTTCCTTTCTACATGTTACTGTCCACCGATGTACAAAATTTTATGAGCTTAAATCGTCCTTAAAAAGGATTCAATACAAAGAAATAAGACATATTCGAATATGAGAATGTCTATTTACGCTTCAGTAATTGTAGCAGTTGTATTGGCTGCCCGCTTTGAATGAGATGTGTGTGAGTATATGAATGCATTAGGTATTTATTGAAATATACGTACATGTGTGGGTGTGTGTGTGTCTATGTTGAAAAGGCTTCATTAGCGTTTATAAATATTGATGATGGTAGTGAAGACGGACTTTCTTCAATCGTAACGCTAACGAAAGTGAATTATGAAATGCTAAATTTATTTCGATGTTATACGTATATGTCCTTAAGCGAATGTACAGGGTGCGACAAAAGCAAGTGTTTGATAACAATAGCATAAAAAGCCTTCGAATAGCTACCAATAGTTGAAAAAAAAATTCACGACCATGGACAATGGCAAAAAAAAGTTATTGTATAGTTACCAATAGTTGGAAAAAACTGCACGACTGCATGGACGGTCGGAATAATAGCCTCTTTTTTACTAATTAATAGGTGCGTTCTATTCGTTCAAATGTAAACGCATAATCCCTACCCTTAACGGCGAATGACAGTGTTAGCTGGAGCCTCCTATCGAACACTTCTAAAAGTACGTACAGACGGTTGCCAGATATTACAATATTGCCTGAAAAATGTACCGAATATGTGCGAACAACAGTGTGAACTTAAATTTTTCGTATGGCAACCTTGATAGAAAAAACATTGCCATTACATTGTAAAACAACAATATTGCCAAATATCCGACAATCATGTATAGAAAATATGTTGCCATTATCAAATGTTTGTAAGATAATTGTCAAACACTTTTAATTTGCAGAAATGCGAAGTTTATACATCTGTCAAATACATAATTTGCAGAGAAATAATTATATTGGCAAAACTGTTTATATCAGTACATTACCGGTACATTAGCAGATCTGACAACATTGCAAGATCTTCTAAGCGTCTGTACATAGCTTAATTTGTTATTATTTATATATGAGAATTTATTAAAGTTGCCACCCATATTCATGTTAAACGGTTATGCGTTCATATCGTATATACTAGACAAATAGCATTTGAATCTAGGACTTGTAACCAAATTTAGACGTTGTTTTGCTTCCGTTCTGCGAATTACACGACACAATTATATAATAACTGGACAGAAAGCCAATATTATTTGTTGGATTCTGTTATAACCATTAAAATTTACATACAATGTGATATAGCCACTGGTCGCAATAACCGAACACCACTGTACTTAAACGTTCACACATCTGAAACATCGGATTAGCGTATCAAGAGCAAGACAATAAAAAAAACATCCCAACACATACTTTTGTTAAAAAAAATACTTTGAAAAATTGCTGCATTTTCTTCAGTTCTGTTACTAGAATCGGCAGGATTTGTCTTACCTACCTTTGATATATGTAATCCATATGTACTAAGCGATTTTTAAAGAAAGTTTTAATTTAATGTCATTAATTGCAATTGAGTAACTCAATTTAAATGTGCGACGGATTGGCGTGGGTGGTAACTTGCAAATTGCCAACTTCGTTTTTATTGTTGTTTTTAATTAAAGTTAAGCTCAGTTGAAATTATCAATCATCCAGACAACGTTGGTCCCTGGTGTGTTCTACAACAGACACTACTCACATAGGAGCAAACAAACGCTCAATCATTCTTTAATGTGGAGCCAAACAATGGCATGCCGTGCCGACTCACCGAAGCGGCCGAATGCGAAGATTGCGGTAGGAACGCACAACATAACATACGACAGGTTAAATTAGGCTGAAAAGTGTTAAACAAACGTGTTTGTCGTTTACAACCACGACTAAAAGTAATACACAAATTGACATAGTATACTCACACACACACACACTGTTATATGCATATCCCTGCCGAAGTTCAGTTACATTTTCTTTTGTTCGTATGTGCGTAGACTAGCAATGGGGAGGCTAAAACGAAAAATGAATTTAAAAACCACTCTTATAGGTTTGTTCGTGGGGAATGGCTTTGAATCTTTTTGAATAGTGTATTACAATAATCGTAGGTTAAAGTTTTCTGCAATTTTAGTAAAATTTTATTTAGATACAGCAAACTATATGCTAGAGTTGGCTGAAGATTATCGTAATTCCTGTTACATATACATACAAAAATTTCGAATTTTGAAAACTGATCTCATAAACATATGTATATTGTTTGAACAAACCGATATCCGAACCTTAAATACCCCATTTAGCCAAGTTATATTTGACGCTTTAGTCGTGTATCTGCAGATGTGTGTGGGCACACATCTGTAAGGATCAATGTCTGTGCCTGAGTACTCTGTAAACAGTGTAGAGCGTGTTTTAATTGGATTTACCAATGCTGTCGCACAAGTTTCGCACCCTATCGCTGAACAGTGTAAAGTTTAGTCTTTTATTCGGTACTAACTAAAACTGACGAAGAAGAGAAATGGATGAATGCAAGCAAGTTTTCCAATCATTATACACGGAGGATTTCAAAGTTGAAAAGTTGTTTGCCACTTGTAACGCACATGCACACGGATGCACAACCCTTTAGATTTTCCATTGTGATAACTGTGTTGGTGTGTGTATAGTACACACACGTACAAATCCTAGCTTACCGTCAAAAACAAACTTGCCACACATGGACAGGGACGATTACGTAAAACCTTTGAGCTTCGTTGTAACGCATAGCTGCCCAGGAAAATACATTTTGAATGACTTTATTCAAGAATTTGCCTTGTGCTCGTATGTGATAAGGAAGTAAAATGTGAAATCAATAATTATATTGTAAAAAAATTTGGAACCTTTAATTGATAATGACGGTAGTGTTGTAATACCAGACTTTTTCAGAATTCTGGTTTTAGTCTTATTTGAAACAACCTTTTTTTCAACAATTCGGGTTTCGAATACTTGATTTAGAAAAAAAAATTGAGATAACCGGTTATGTCCGGTTTTTCGGAAATTGTGAAGTAAACCGAAAGTGTTATAAAAACCGATGAATTTCGTGAAAAATACTAAAATGCTGGCCTTTCTCCCGTTCGTATCAGTAAAAGTTGGTGTCAAAGTTCTAATTATCTATGTTGAATTCTTATAATAATGTTGGAAGTGCCAAGTAACGAAAATAAATTAGTGCGTATTATGACAGATAGCATATACCAGAGACTGAAAATAATTGTTATGGTTTTTGTTTCGGAAGAAAAGGTTACGATAAAATGAGCTTTATTTGTTTTAGGGTATATGTTATTTAACCATTATAGTAAGATATGTATTATTTTAGACACCGTAACCATTATAAATGAGAAATATTTTTTTTTTGGTTACTAATAACCATTATCGAAATAAATATTTTTTTTGGTTATCAGTGACCAATTTGACAGCTAACATTTTCATACCATCACCCTAGGATGATGGTATTTATCAATTGAATCGAAAAAAGTGTAACGCATTAAAGGAAACGAGTTAAACCCCTAGTATCTTAAGACCAAATTTGTTTCAGGATATTTTAAGACGATTGAGCTATGTCCGTTTGTCTGCCTAGCAGGATGGCTTTTGGATACGATAACTCAAGTAAACCTTAACAGATCTGTATGCAAATTAAGAAGTATTATAATGTCCAAACATGAAGTGATGGGATTGTATATGGGCAAAACCGTCCTTAACGCAGCAATATTTTTGGATCCACGTTTTCGACGATTGCTTCTACCAAATAAAAAGGAAGAAGCGAGAGGTCACCTAAAGAGGTTGGCAACACAAGTCAATGAATTGAACCAGGTTTGCGGGAGCCATTTTTTTGGCTCAACTGCAAGTAAATATGTGGAGACACTATTTTCAAACTTTAACTCGGTGTCCTGCTCATAATTATTATCCGATTAGAACAAAACCTAATTTACAAACTGTATATGTACCAAAATAGTGCAGTTTTAAAATTCCAATAAAATAAAATGTTGTGTTTACAAGTAGGCTAAGTGGTGTGCTTTCCAATTAAAAAAACCAATACCATAATACGTTACATCATCATCCAATAATACAAAAAAAGAATTTTGAAAATCGGTCAAGAATTGCCGCCTAAAATTTCAAATGTCCAAAAAAACTTTTTTTTCCCCACTGTGCGTCGTCAGAGGATGAGACGGCAACCTACCTGAAGGGAAGAGTTGATGTCGATACCAACCTTATAAATTACTGGGAGGAAAACAAATATAAGTTCCCGTTTCTCAAACAACTGGCAGACATTGTTCATGCCGCTCCAGCAACGCAAGTTAGCGTCACAAAAATAGAACGATTTTTTTAAAGTATGAATTTTTTAAGTTTTATATAAAAATGTTTCAAACAATTAGAAAACGTTAAATTTTTTTGGAAATTAAATTTTGATTTTCTATAGAAATAATCAAAAAAATTAAATTTTAGTCTTCCATAGAATAAAATTTAAAGAGTTTAAATTGTTTTTTTTTTTAATTATCGTGTCAAATATCTGGTATAACAATTTTTTTTGTGATAAAAAATAATAATAATAAAAAAGTTTCAGTCGGGTAAACCGATTTACATATACCCTCACGCTCAGTAAAAACACAAAATACAGAATGTGGGCACGATCGCGTTGGGTCTGGAAGTCTTGGCAGTGTACATTTGAATGGAAGGTACCAGAAGAGACATGGCTAGACCTCCTGTTTTTCTTAAAAACTTTATCCTGTCATAGCTTTACTAAATACAGAATTTGTGCACGATCGCGTTGGGCGGATTGATATTGTTTACGCGAAATAACCGATATCTGACGTACGCACTTAAGCTACGCACAACAGCAGTGCTAAACTCAACGAGTTACCTACCTCTATCTGCAGACGAAAGATCGAAAGATTTAGTTCTATTTATTCCTGCCACCCGTGAAGAACGTTTAAAACATACCACGAATAAATTTTTTTCCCTACATTTTTAACGGTTTTCTAGTAACATACCTCCCTCACAGTGCCGTATAGTGTTACATTCAGATCAAGTGTGATCTGAACTCAATATCTGAAGTTTTATAACGAATTTTAAATTCCCGTGTTTTTCTCGCATTCTTCTGAAAGTTAAAACACTAGTCAATTCGACACCTTCTTCCCCCGCATTAATAGATATTATTACTCGTTTTGTAAAGTGAGCGGTATAGTACATTTGTACGGGAACATTGCATATAGCTCATATCCAATCCCGTAAGTAGTTTTGGAAAAATATTAACAGTTTCAAAACAATTGAAAGTTTTTCGCGAATTTTTAAAGTTATCATACGTACCAGCCATATGCTACAGCATGTTTTTTTTACAACGAGATATTAACAAATGGGTAATGTATTTACATGTTTCATGGTCCTACAAGTGTTTTGAGACCTATTTGTTAGAGCATATTTTGGCATATTTTACCCATAAAATCATATTTCGGCAAATTTTGGTTTTAGGAGCATATGTTGATGAAAACCTTGTTTTTAACCATATTATAAATTTTTTAGGGCTTATTTTTGAAAAAATATCCCTTTTATGTTTTTCACAATAATTTTTTGTTCTTAACAACAAGTCTTTGGAATTTAGCTTAATGTAAAAATGTAACAGAGAAATCTGCTACATGTTTGCCTACTACTAATACTACTGTTACATGTTTGCTAAATCGACAAAATCAGCAAAACTAAAGGCGCTTTAGAAGAGTTTCCTGACTTACGAGCTGATGGTGGATTCCTCTTTTGTAAAATCTGCAGCAAAGTTATTGCAACAGATCACAGATTTCAAGTGAAACAACATTTGAAAATCGGCAAACATATTCAACTAAGTCATAGAAGTGAAGATAAGTAGATCAAACAATTATTTTTGCCAGAATTTCCGGTAGACTCTCAAAAGAACATGATTTTCAGGAAAAACTGTGCCGAGCTTTGTGTCTGCTGACATTCCACTTTACAAAATGAGAAATCAAGTGCCATCCGAAACAGTTCTTCGACCTAAACATTTAAAAAAATGTATTCAACGACTGCATGGACAATATACGAGCAAAACAAAAAAAAATCAATTTTTATAGATCTCAATCGATGAAACTATAAATGCAACAGGCAGGAATGTAGCAAACGTTATAGGAGACGTATTGAGTTCTGACAAGGAAATTGCAAGTGAGAAATTTTTACTACAGACAGCAGCCTTGGAATGGACTAATTACTCGACAATTGCTCGACTTTGTGACGACGCCATAAAAAATCTGGACGTCAACTTTAATAAGAATAATGTTTTGCTTTTCGTGACTGGTGCAGCTCCATACATGGTAAAGGCTGCAAAAGCTATAATAGCACTTTATCCGAAAGTGACGCATGTGCCATGTATTGCTCATGGTCTCCAACGATTGTGTGAATGTATTAGGAATTTATATGAAAACGTAAAAAAAGCTATTGCTAATGTAAATAAGGTATTTTTAAAAGCTCCATTTAGAGTGGAACTTTTTAAATAAATGTTTTCAGACCTTCCATTACCTCCAGAACCTGTAACAATACGATTGGGAACATGGCTTGAAGCAGTTAATTACTATGCCAATAATTATGAAGAGATTTTAAAGGTCCTAAGTGCATTAAACGATAAAGAAGCTCAATCAATTAAAACTGCAATAGATATCTTGACAGACCCCCAAACTAAATCTGCTTTGATTTATATTGCTTCAAATTACTGTTTTATTGCAAAACATATTAAAAAATTTTAAAAAACATCAGGTCTTACGCTTATTGAACAAGTTCAGGTGATTGAAGACACTTTTCAATTTATTTATAACACAGTGCAACACACTTTTTCGGGGGTGAACCAAACCAATATCAAACGATAGCATTTGACCTCAGTAACAAAACCCTAAACTCTATTTTGCTTTTGTTTACAGTGGTTAGAAGTTTGAATTTTTTGGTCAAAAGTCGATTCAAAGAATATGAAAAATAATCTATAAAAGTACATTTGGGGTATTTCATGTTTTCGGAGACCTATACTTAAACATTCAGGGGTTTTTTTTATAACCTTTGACTCGTAGAGGCTATTTGTCTTCGGTGACTCTTAGTGAAATTTTCCGGAAAAGATTTTTATCGAAGATTCTAAGCCTTGACCTCCCTCCAAATATGACATATAAACAGGTTTTTTAAAATTGGGCCAAAAATGACCCAAACGGGTGGCAGCTAGGGGCTTAAAATGTTCCGAGGAAACATTCCCCTGAATGTTTTAGTATAGGTCTCCGAAGACATGAAATACCATAAATGTACTTTTATAGATGATTTTTCATATTCTTTGAATCGACTTTGACCAAAAAATTCAAACTTTTAACCACTGTAAAAAAATTTGTGACGTAGTGGAGCAAAATGGAGTTTAGGGTTTTGTTACTGAGGTCAAATGCTATCGCTTGAAATTGGTTTGGTCCACCCCCCGAGATAATAACCCTCAAATTGTGTCATAGTGTAATCTACCAGATTCCGATATTAATTTATTAGCAAAAAAATTGTATTAAATTACATCAAAAAACGTTAAATTGGAAGTAATGAAGAGTATTTGTAAAGAATTGTGTGGATCTGCGCATAAACATCAAAATAGGATGTAAAGAAAATATGTCCCTTAAATTCGCTCCAATTATATCTGTGGATCTCGAAATATCATTCTCAATGTACAAAAACATTTTACGTTGTAATAGACAAAATTTTTTGTTGTAACACTATGTCACAAAATTTCAAAAGTGTCTGTATCCGGGACATTTAACAATTGATTTTAATTTAAAATTTCGCACTGAATTCAAATCTGCATTGAGATATGTGGAAAGTAGAACGATTTTTAAGATATCGGCACATTTTTAATTTTTAGTTATTTGAAAAAGGTTAGATCTACTAAAATGTAATTTTCTCTGGTTTAAGTTCACAGATGTTTGTAAACTGTGACCGATTTTTACTCAAAAACGGAAAACATCTTAAAGAAAGGCAGCGAAAACTCGCAAAATCATAACATAACATTTTTTACAAAAATTTAACTTAGAAGTGCCACAACTTCATCTTTTATGTTTGGATTTTAAACAACTGTCGTGCCGGGACTAAAAATGTGTTGCATTGTGGAAAAAATATCTCAATATTTTGTAGTTTACTGCAACAACAATCTCAAATAAAATGCTCAACATACAAAAACACCGTGATACTTAGAAAACAAAGTTTAAGATTTTTTTAACTTTAATGTTAAATAATTTGATGTGATCTATTTTTTTAAAATGTTCCTTAAACAATAATACTAAAATAGAAATACGTCATAAAATGATATATAGGTAGAGATAAGTTTTGAAATTCAATTGTATACTACTTTTTATTTTATTTTACTTACTCTATATTTGTGCAAGTAATTTTACCAAAAATACTTACAAAGACTGAATTTAAAATAATATTGATTTGTTTAAAAAGTTATTTGTTTTTTTTTTTTTAGTTTTTAAGCTGTTTTTTTACTTTAAATAAGAATATTCGTAATTAATATGAATATTTTATGCGCATAAAACACGATTTTTTGATCATATTTGCCCTGGTTATTAATAACCAAACAATTTTTTCGGTTACTTTACGTCCCTGGCATATACATTAAGTGTTTCATGCGATTATGGTCATTTAGGATAAATGTATTTTTAGCCACAATATTACGCCCCTTCAATCGCTTAATACATATTAATACCCCATTTAATATTGCCCAAGAAAAGTCTCGTTGCTCACAACATGTTTGGCTTGTTTGGCTTTGGACAATTTTACACACGTTTTTTGTTTCTGTGTGGCACTTGTTGGCGTGTCAAAAGAACATGTCATAAAATTTAAAATGACATTAACAGCTAAACGGTTTTTAGTAGATCCCACGTTACTGGTACAACGTTACAGCGATTGTTATGGTTATTATTAATATGTATTTCACTTTGATTGGCAACACAGCAGGTGAATGTGTATGAGTGCGGTGCATAGTTTATGTTTGGTAATTGTGCTGGGTACAACCAACATTTTGTTTTGGAGACATTCTAGCTATTGTTGCATTTTTGCATATGCAACATTTTGTCAGCTAACGTGTTGGCAGAAACAAATGAGCGATTGTGTCACTTATAACTCATGTAGCAGCACGTATACGCCTTCCAAGGCGATTGTCATCGTCTATAAAACAACACCATATACACAGTGTGTGTTTATACTTTTATGTACATGTCCCCGATGTGATGTGGTAAGATAGTGCAACATTAACATTTCGATGGATACAAAACGACCATCTCGAGATAGCGCTCACACATTGCAACTTCTGTACATCCTTGGCAGGACTATAAATAACACGACCATTGTTCCATTGGGACCCTGCTAACATTCAGATGATAGTTGGTCGAGATAATGGTTAGACAATGGTTTTGCTTGTGAAGCGATAAATAGAAGAAAACGCTACCGCTGCTGTGTTTCGTTTACTTCATTTTTCAACTTCTATTGGAGATTTCACCATTTGTATGTTGCTTACATACTTACGTATCTGGGTATAATTTCATTCAGACGAAGGCGCTTTCAATGAATCAAAAAGAAAAAGACGAGTCTAGTTGTATATTTCTTAATCCTCTTTTGCAAAGGAATAAAAACCAAATTTAATCCGCCTTTTGTGCAAACTTTTTAAAAGTTAAATGAAGTGAAAACATTGATATTGTGTTCGAATGAGTGGTGGTGCATAAGATGCCGCAAAACTATTAATAAGTCGACCGAATCATCGTGTCTGAACAATTGGGATTTGTGGGAAAACTCAGAGATGAAATCACAGATGACTGCTAATATATGTAGTTATAATTGCATTTTCAATTGTATAATTGATTACAGCATTCTAAGTGTAAATATTAGTTTGTGGGTATTGTAGGATGATATATCAAAGTAAGAATGTTGATATATATATATTAACAAGTTAAAATGGAATTGGGCATAAATTGTATTCAGAAGGAAGCATACAAATTAAGTGTAATTTGTAGTAGTTGACGAAACCTATCAAATGAGCTGTAATACATACATCTTTATTAGGGTGACCGTAAAAATCGATGTTGAAACTCCACAAAATGATTTTGCAGTTTTTACGATAGTCAAAATATGAGCGCGATGGAAACATGTCAAACAGTGCCGCTGGGGGCTCAAAGTTCCAGTAGCCACGTTTGTTTGATATAACTCAAGAAAGACTTGTCCAATTTTGCTGAAACATATTTAGAAAAAATAAAGAACTACCATTCCTTTAATCTGTTCATATATTATTTCTCTACATAATCAACATTTTCGATGTTATAAATAAATTACTCAACGACCTGGCGCGGCATTTAAGCTCGTCAATGTTCGGAGGGGTGGTGTCTAAAAAGGCGATATTGAAACGTAAATGATCAAAATATAATTGATACACGGTTGAAGCCATTGTACTGAACGAGAAGCAAGCTTTACCCACTCGCTTTGAAGCGGTAATGTTGCATGTTCTTCTAGTGGGGTAGAGGCCTCCATCAGGTCAGACCTGCACGATAATACTTAATATTAAACACTCAAAGATTTATGTATGCCATTCAATGGGAAAGGACATTTATATCATAGAACACGGTGCTGACGTGATCCCCATTCTAATTGATTATGACACGACGTATTTACGTGCGACAGAGACGCTGGACAACACACACATTATGTCAGTAGCGTAGATTTTAATGCGAAAGTAAAGTAAACGTACACATGCACACGAACATGGTATAATATCAAATTGATTTAAATAGAATTTAAATTGGAAATCTACACCCTCCCTACAATCTAATGGTATATACAAACATACATTTCACTCATTCGCCAGCAGTCACTCAGTCAGGCAGTCGTATTTTGCAATAAATCTAAAACGCTTAAATAACAACAAATCAAATTAAAAAATCGCTAGTGATGGCGCGAAACTGGGGAGAAGACGGAAATGAAATTTAATTTACCGTTAGCATAACAAATATCCTGTCAACATAAAATGGCTTAACAAAATGGTAAAACGTCCCTTATTGTGTCGACACAAAAAGAGCCAAAAAATTCTATTACGAGTATCATAAACGTACGAGTGTGTTTGCCGCTAGGTGTGTGTTGGTGTGCGAACGTATGTTATTCAGTCGAGTAACAAGTGGAACGTATGAATTTAAGGAACAAACAAACGGATGATCTCTCGACCAGTTAGTAAATCATAGGCGAACGTATTCAACGCTGCCCATCCGTTCAATCGTCCGCTTGCAGTGGGCAATTGACAGCGCTAAAGGATACGAATGAACTTTGAGTAAGAGAAATGTTAATTTTAGTATTTTCGGAGCTATCGTTCTTTGTCGCGTATTTTTTCACTTGTCCCATAACCAAATTCAATTTAAATAAGAACTTAATTGTTACTCGCTTTGCTCGTAACCGATTTTATTAACAACGTTACAAGGTCGTTGCTATGGATAACAGTGAATTGAAAAACTATTGGAGTGGAGCATGAGAAAACCGTGAACGAGTAAATTTATTACGAATCCTAAATGAAAAATACCTAGGGAGGGAGTAGAAGACGGACACGTTTTTCGAGTACATTTGTTACTCTGCTTCATCGTGGTGTCAATCTTTATATCCAGGGAGAAGGGATGACGTAGCGTCGCATCGCCGCAATTCATCGTCACATCAGTGATATGCTGACAGGTAGTATACACACACACACACACTCACACACACACACAAAGAAGTACGTGTGACTGAAAATGGAATGGCAACCGTCAGTGAAGCTCACCTTTGTCAATCAGTTGAGCTGTCATGTTTCAATCATTATTGATAACACCAAGTGCCACAGCCAATTTTCAAAGCCGAAGACATCTAAACGATCTTGTGGCCTGTGGTCTTCTACCCGCCATTGCAAAGGACTCTGACAATCTTAACGTTTGTGTGTCGCTATGCTTGTCACGTCGCGTATTAATGCACGTATCAGAGATAGCGATGTACTTAGCACTATCAAAGTCGCACATTTGTGCCAAATGTGTATTTCGGGTACAGCTGGCAATTACAGCTTTAAATCCGCGACATTCTCAACCTTCGCGTAACAATATACAAAATCCCAGCCGAATTTGTATAAATCATGCCGAAGTGGCTAAACGATAAATCGCCAGAAGCCGCTTTGTTTCTGTAGCATCCTATACAAAATTGCGGCTTTTTTCATTTCATTTTGATTTGTTTAACGTTATTAGTTACTCCATATTGTACACAATCATTTAAGGAAAAACTTTGAAACTTTAGCTTACCGTGAATTTGTTAATGAAATGAAATCGTATCTGCTCACTCTTAGAATCTGTTCAATCTGTTCGGGACCGCTAATCAAAGAAAGCCAAAAAGGACGCAGGTGGGCATGAAAGCTACTAAATTGGAAAAGTTTTGCCGTAATTTTTTTGTGGCTACGGCCGCCGTTGCTCCTGTTGTTCACAAAAAAAAAAAAAAATAACAAGTTTTAAAGTTTGTGTTGCTTTTTTAATTAACACTCCTTGAGAGCACAATGATGCCGATATATATTCTATCGTATTTTCTCATTTTGCTGCAAAATGAAGTGAATATTGGACAAACGAGAGAAAATTCTATTTCTTACCAGCCCCCAAGAAATACAGCAATCATTGACAACGAGCAATCATATCTAATGCATATACTGTTATATGCATGTGTACACACATACTCTGCTGTTGCTGCTCTGCTTGCGTAATAAGGCGTATTTGGTGATTCAATAATTTACTTATGTAGAATCATCTGTACATGTAGAGGGGATCATCTCATTAATGCAAACATCGAACGATTTGAAATAAAATGTAAATTTAAAAATGTTGAATGTTTTTTGTTCTGCGTTGTTATATATGGAAGTAAATTTCTTCTCATATAGGTCTCATTAAAATTACATTAAAGCAATTAATTTAGAAGGAAGGAAACCTAATACTATTTATCTGGAAACGAAAATTAGAACCTTGGACCTCATTGAAAAATATATAACTGGGTAACAATAGGCAGAGTCGTCATACTTGGCGAATCAAATAAAAAATAAATTTACTTTGCATATGATGCGAACCAAGTTTAAACTATATATTTTGGCCACAAACCGAACCTATGGTGTGAATTTGGCTTATCTAGTTCTTATCTTTAAGATCGGATGCTCGGACGAACTATTTTATATATTCGGATAGATTTAGAGTTGTCCTTTACGAATGATTAATACTTATGTCGCCTATATTAATCATATTACTCATACGCCAACTAAAACATATTTTATCACCACCTACAGCTCCACCTGTTGTTAATTTTTCACTTTTCTTTCTTCCTAAATCTTTGCGTAGCAATTACGTACAAACCCGCAGAATAAAGTATCCAATTTGGAACAACCCTTTTCAAGTTTAAGGCATCTATATAGATATTTCAAAATATTTAGCCCGGCAATACTGTGTTGTCCTTCAGCGTCCCTCAAAAGATGAAAAAAATAATAAACAAAACCATAGCTTTGATGTAACCACATATTTTTTTAATTTCCCTTTACTCCCCATGAATGAGGTATGGGATAGCATCTTGCTTTAACCACATATACAGTATACAAATAAGCCGATCGTATACAAATAATCGGGACCAAATAACGTTTGAGCAAAGTGACTGCATTTGATGCAATGTGTAGTCATGGTGCAATTAAGCAGTTCTCGGTTGTCCATACATATTGCCATTGTCGCTTCTTTGTTTTGATTCCAGTGCGCCCTCGATTCTGTCATGCCTGTTGGCTTATGGTGAAATAAGTTACATGTTGCTCTTGATTAATTTCTCGCCATTTTTTAACACGGAGTGTATAAACGTACATATGAAGTGTGTTCGTTGTATCCGTGTGGGTGTGGGTTAGCATTAAACTGTCACTTGTGGTTACGACTTCAAACCTACACACACATGCGTACGTAGGTAATCGCAGAAGTACCTAACCCAGTTAGCGGATTTTGATCTAAAAATCATGTGAACATGGAATGAATTGATCATCGTGCTCTGTCACCTAGGCATCAGAGTGAAGTTAAATACATAAACCGCATATATGAAATTTATAAGAACTATTTTCCTGTGGTGCACGAGCTAAATGGCGATTATGTAAAGAAGTAAATAACCTTCTAGCCCAAAACTTTTTTCAGTTTTCTTTATTTCATCGGGTACTTTGGCGGCTACCATCGTATGTTTATTGGTTGTGTTTTGGTGCATAACACAGCAAAAATAATAACATTTGTATAAAAATTCTCATTTTTAAAGAATAATATCAGCTTATCAATTGGGAAAGAAGGATAATAACACCTATAGATGTAGGCAATTTTGCTTATACCCATACAATCTGCCTTACCCAAAGCTGTTGGGCTGTTCTGTAATGTTATTGGATGGAGTGTGTTTTGCATTATCGACTCGGCCAACACGACCAGTTGGTCATCTCGTCTTACAAAAAATAATCATTAATAACAATTCCCTAAGATTTTTTACAGTGTACATTTCATGGCAGTAGGTGCGAATTCCAGTCGAAAAACCAGCAAATATATCCTGAAAACGTACAAATACATACTCGTATGCACACACACCTGAAAATTGCGAGTGGTTGGGTCAGCAAGCCGGCATTCGTTGATTCATGACCATGCACTACGTACACATAAACATAAACACACACTCGGACAGTTGTATGTAACATATGCCTGAATGTAGCGTTAAAACAAATAAATATTAACGGATGGCTACATATGCAGGCGTTTATTCATCCATTCATCGATCCATTCATTCAACCATCCGGCCATTGATTAATTATGTGTTTGTTGTAGCCGTTCTGTTCTCTCTTGTGGCTGCGGTGGCTAAAAGCTTCGGCATTAATTGTTGAATGCCCTTAAAGCCGAGTAGTTGTTGAAATGGAACAGGATTATCGGATTGCCACAGACAACCCAGTGCGGCATACGAAAAAGGCGAGTGGGCGCCCATTTAATCCAATTCCCTCCTCTGACTTTAGCTAAAAGATAAATATTTATAATTTTCTCAAGTAAAAGCATAGGTTCCTCAGCGACACCCCCGCAATTCTTCGTTCGCAGTGTCATGGAATATTTGATGAAATTGTTCGTTGAAACTTTTATACGCAGAAATGCCAATGGAAATTCGTAAACAATATTAGTCTGCAACATAATTAAGTGTGAAAATAATCATTAAGGGTAGCGGAATGAAATTATTCATAGAATGGTGGGTGGAGCTGTCGTCCTGGTGGGTGAGATGGGCGATGGGCGACGGGCGACTTTAGATATGTACGAAATGGTCCAAATTCGAATTTGAACTCAATTAAATTTGAATTAGTTGCTACAACGTTATGGTGGGGCCGTTTCACAGCGAATCGTATCATGTATCGCCACGAACGAATCCGCACTCTATCGATGCGGGTAGGAATTGTCGTATATCTTATCTGTTTATCGCTGTGTTGGAGTAGTGGGAATACCATTTTGCAATTTAGATTGTTATTATGTTATTGTTATTGCCTTTGTTTATAGTTTTTGCACAGTCAGTTCCTTTTCATTTCTCTACGGTCCGGTCCTTCGTCACTCCTTGAGCTGCAGTGTTTAACCTTTTGGATAGGAAATCAATGATACATAAAAGTCCTCCGTAAAACATTTTGTTTGTATTGCCATTGTCCATGTATCTCTTCTGTATAGCGCCCTCCCCTCCCGCTCGCAGGGGCTCTCTCCCCCCAACGATTAAATGAATGTATTTTATCAAGATGGGAGTGAGTGTGTGTGTGTGTGTGTGTGTGGCTGGGTGGTTGGACCGCTCGTACATAAATGTCGATTTGCTTCATTATACATGCATCTTGTTAAGTAAAAAGGGATTCTTTCTCTAGACGATGTTTGATTCTCACTCGATAGTAGCTGCGATGAAGGTTCATTCGTCTGGACATGCGAGAATATCTCTTGGATGGATAGTCAATTGTTTGTTATCAAAATGGAAACGCGGCATAACGAAGGGCTCCATTGCAGTGTGCGAGAGTTAACCATCCAGCTAGCTAGGCATTTATGTTTCTCTCAAGAACAATAACCTTTCATTGGCAAATGGGTTTATTCATGTTTCTTGGACCCCACTGGGGACGCCGGAGCGGGGATTGGTTTATAGCAAATTATCGTCTATACCATATTACGGATGGTTTGTTTTAAATTTTTACAACTTTTTGTTAAATTCGTTAGCTTTGTCGCCCACTTAAGTTACACTCATACTTACGCATATAAAATCCTTTCTATAAGGATTTCTTTAATATCCTCTCAAACAAAACACAAACGAAAATATGGTTGGGGATGATGATGAAAATGAAGAAAAAGAAAATATGTTGGGACTCTTACAAATATGTTTTCACATACAGTAGAGCGTCTGTAATGTGGAATGATTGTTAACGACGAAATGTGATAATGTGATATATTTATGTGCGTTAAAAATTTGTAGTTATTTTAAAGTGGCAACGATATCACGATCATGACTTGTTATTGGTGTTGTTGCTTCTCCAAATTTTACGGAGAACATACAGCTTTTCGATTTTTTGTTTTAAGTCTGACTATTGGGTATAATTACTAGAGGTCTAACTAAATAACCTGGTATACCAAAAGAGAAAGAGCAAAACGAAAAGGAAACCTATTAAGATTTACTTTTAGTTCTGATCACTTGATTTCGGCAATAGGCGCGATTCTTCTAGACTTCTTTGAAAACGAACTAACCGAGCATAATTGTTTTTCATATACGGCTAAAGATCATAACTTCTATCTGCAATATCTACAAAATATTATTATCAGCTCCCTTTGCTGTACCTTCTTTACCATTGACGCAAACCCTAAGTCGAGGTTTGTAATGGCTTTTTGCTACTCATGGTACTTGAGTTGCTCTAATGCTCACACACACACACATACTCTCAAGGATTTAGGTGTTCGTTAGGATTCCATTCGAACGCCCAGATAAAGGATTTTAACAGTTTTATATGTTTGGTTTTGCCATCGAAGTGGATATGGTTTTATCTTAGATTTGGCCAAAAGGACTTAATTATTTGCACATAAAATGAAAGATGAAATTCCTTTCGCACACATTTCATTGCAGTGTCGCTTGTAACGCCTTTGTCCCCCGTATGTTACAATAGCACCTAATTTGAAGCGTTACCCAACCCAATGGCAATTCAATCAAGAACATAATTGATTTCTCCGGGTAATCCATCATATTTGTAGTTTTACTTAACGAAAATGTTAATGATTTACGTTTCTAGGAACATGCTGATGTAGTGCCCCCACCCTGATGTGAAGAAAGACTAGCGCTAGTATGTTTGTGTGGTGGGTATCAGTCCAATTTATACACACGACTACATACTCTTAGTATTAGGACGGCAAGTATAAGCGCTGTCATATTGCAGCTGATTTTATTTGTTAAACCCTTTTCGTTAGTATGAAATGAAAGTACTTAACAGCCCTTTAAGAATGTCATTAATCATTTTATCTAAGGATCCTTTTTATAGCTGTTCTCGTTACTAATTTTGTTTTTTTGTACTGTAGTTGTTGTTATACTTCAACATTTGCCCAAGCGGATGGTTTGTAGTTGATGTTGCGCCTCCATAACATGACACAATTAGTTCAATTTGTATGTTTTTTTATTTTGGTATCCTTCTCTGTTTTCTTATTTTATCCTTTTCATCGCATCTGATGTATCTGTGTCTCCGTTTTCCTTTCGCATGTTCTGTTTATCATTTCGTCCTGAGTAATGTTGTTTGGAATCTGTTGCGTCGTTAGAGATGAACATCTAAACAAATCATCAATTACAACGAATTATACCACTCAGCAGACCCTTGAGCAAGTGCCAATTCATGTTTAACTTTTTGAGTTCTAATTGCTCTTGAGCAGCTCTCAGCACATCGTCTTCACCTTTCGTAAATCATAACCACCGTTTTTGTCCAGACCGCAGTCCCTGTTATAATTAGTGTTTCCATACTGTTTGTCTCCTTTCGATTACACGATGACTGGCCACGGCGTTACCGGCGCACAGTGGCTGTAATTGTGAGAAAAGAACGTTGTTCATGTTAGTCATCTATTTAAAATTCGCATATGGAATCTTAATAGATTTTACTTAATTCTCTTTAGTTCACATAAATGCCAAAGGGGTCCCAAGATTAAGGGAAATTATGACATCGTGAAAGGGAAGAGAAAAGCGTTGGCGAATACCATCATTTTGTCTGCTCAACTGTTTTTACAACATACATGAGTTACATCATTTGTTACCTTCGCTGGTGCTTCAACACTTAGGTTTGGTTCATTTATCACTCTTCCGTTTTTTGTTATATGTATTTTAATTTCAAATGAGAAATTATGGAACGCGTACCTATTGCTTCATCGATGTGGCAATACAAGTGGCAGAACTTTATATTAGACTCATTTGCGTTATTAATAGAAAGAAAATAAAAGTGAGGCCAAAGAAAAGAACATGCGAATCACGATCCATCCACACTATGTTTACGTACGAAGTATATAACAACAATACACCTTAAATTAAAAGGAAATCACAGGAGATCAAAAAACTGTGATATGGCAAACGTAATAATTGGGCGTACAGCCCCACTTGAGTTTGGCAAAGAACCACCACTGGCCATAGCGTAGCGTAAATCAATCGATGGGCTTTGATAAACAAAAAAAAGGTGGAAAAACATACAGACAGATAAGATACTCACAATAGAAAACAATGTTTTGACCAACGATAGAATTTTGGACTAATTAGATGGGTATGAGACATGCTATCGGGCGATGTCCGGTTATCTTTCGACTATTTAAGGCAAAACTCTGCAAAGTTGGACAATACAAATCAATCAAACGTCATGAGAATCAGTACTAGTGTATTACTGCTACTGGCAGGTATCTGCTGCTTAGCACATGTCGGCGAGACAAGGGTTGTGGGCGTGCCCGAACATCTCCTTGAGAATTTTAATATCACCGATGAGTTGCCAGAGGCGCCGCCGGTAATCGAAGATGAAATAATGGAGCGCAGCATTTATGCCGATGTAGTGCCGGAAGCTCGTGCTAACGGTAGGAATGTACATGGGATTTGTTTGCCTCAGGGATATTCATTAGTTTCGTTATTATTTAGAGTGCAGCATCACGATTCGTGGTGGACTAAGCGAGCCTCAGCCTGTGTTCTTGAAGACTGACGCCGCCGAATTCTATCCCTACTCGGATACTGGAGTCATGCGTGTCGATGCTGGGAAGACCATGCAAATGTTCTGCCCCGGGCAGTTCAAGAGTTTTGCTAAGCAACTCATTACTGCTACCTGTGTCAGTGGCAGTACGTTCAAGGTCGATGGAACCAGCTACGCCCTCTCGGAACTGATTTGCAAGTCGTGGCCTTCATTTGTAGCACAAAAGACTGGCAGCAGCTGCAATGGCGGTTCCTTGATACGTGTTGGGTTCCAAGTCTCTTCCAGCCGTTTCGTTGAACAAATGCAAGTTTGCTTCAATGAAGAGGAGGAAGTCACTCGTTACGTCAGCCACTCTCTGAGCCCAGGCAGCAATTACTACCAGACTGGTGTCGACCGTATTACTTTTCAGACCGCCGGCTTCTTCGGTGGCAAAAATGTGGACAAGCTTTATACTCAGGCTACTCAGCTGGAAACCATAAACTCGGAGTTGGGCGGTGATGCCAGTAAGTATTTTGACTCTGGCAAAAATGTGTACCTAGCCCGCGGCCACATGGGCGCCAAGGCTGACTTTGTGTATGGAACTCAACAACGCGCCACATTTTTGTTCATTAACGCTGCCCCCCAATGGCAGGTGTTTAACGCTGGCAACTGGGCCCGCGTTGAGGACGGCGTTCGCGCTTGGGTAAGCAAGAACAAAATGAATGTCAACTGCTACACTGGCGTCTATGGTGTCACGACGTTGCCAAACAAGAGCGGCGTGCAAACACCCCTTTACTTGGCACGTGATTCCAACAACAACGGCCTTATTCCCGTTCCCAAGCTTTATTTCCGCGTTGTCATCGAACCCTCTACCAGGAAAGGCATTGTATTGATTGGTGTGAACAACCCCCACTTGACCCTGGCTGAAATCAAGAAGGACTACATTATCTGCAACGATGTTAGTGACAAAGTAACCTACATTAACTGGAAGAAGACCGACATCACGGCCGGCTATTCGTATGCCTGTGAAGTAGCCGACTTCATGAAGACAGTCAAACACTTGCCAGCCCTCAACGCTGCTGGTGGTTTGTTGATCTAGTTTTTATAGCGCAACAACTATTTTGTTTCCTAACAACTTTGATACCAATAAAGCATGAACCTAAAAGCGTATTCAGTGTTATGATTGAGCGTAATATTTTGAACTTTGGCAGTGTGTTATGTTGTTTTGAAACCAAGCATACTCGTATTGTTTAACTAAAATTTATGGAAGATAAAACATAATGTGTGTAACGGCATTTTTATCGTATCTATATATAGTACAAGCTTCAATCTTTAGGTCTTAAAAGGCATGACAGTGCAACAGACTCCTAGAACAATGCCTTTCAAAATATTTGTGATGGTAATATATGTAGATCAATGCCTAGTTTTTTAAAAACAACTCAAAACAAATATTTTATAAATGACACTTTTATAATTTGAATTTTGCGTCAAAAAGTTAAAGAATTCCACTTCATCAATACTATTATTAGTACACTTAGGTCTCCTTTTATGCGGTTTCTGAAATCGATTCTTTTGTGCCATCGATTTTGTTAAAACTTTATATTTTGGGAGCGGGATTTCCTACTCTTGAGTGTTTTAGTGTAAGAGTGTCAGAAATGGCTGGTCAAGGCGTGTAATTTTTAGAACAATAAGAAAGAATGAGAAGCAATTAAGAAAATCTTTGGTTTCTGGCACTGATACTACTCTTAACTATTCTTCTTAAACGAGCGATAATGGGGTAGAAAACATGCAACGAGCTCTCACGATATGAAAATTGTTGTATGGCAGTAGAGTATTTTCTTATGCGAACTTTTAAATGGGGATTTCTTAGGCTCCGCATAAACAGAGACATTTGTGTTTTGTATTGGATTTAAGAAATGGTTCGTTGATTATTCATCACTTTAGATAATTGTTATCTTTGCCTCAATGGGAAACACAGGTTTGCCCAACATTACACATCTCGTTAGATCACACTGTATTTTTTTACCACAAATTGTGGTTACTTCGTTTATAGGACAAAAAGCCATTGAACATGGTTAGCCATACACGAACATTATGAATGCAAACAAGACACGCTGTTGGGTACTATACGAAATATGTCGTCTAAACTTTATACTCGTTAGGGATGCTAATTCGCTAACTACAATAATATTTGCTGCACGGTGCTTAGTGTGGTATACATGCCATACTAACGTTGACGATATGTTGAGGATAAATTTGTATGTTGTATTTTGTTCTTATTCACATACATAATTTTCTAGCATTACCAACCATATGGGCGCCATACTATGTCAAATTGAGTTTATCGTAAAATTAATGGTTACGGTTTAGGCACATGATGGCGTTCACGTAATCTTCAAGATTTTATGGACAAATCCTTCGACATAGTCATCCTTACCCAAAGTTCAGTTATTGAAGCTGAGGATCTACATATCAAGATTTATACTATGTATAGATATTTCAAACTTAACCGAATTGATTTAAAGATATCTGTACGAAGAGTTTCATGTTCAAGTTAATTGTTTATTACTAAACAGCTGATGGGATATTGTTTTCGATAAATATGGAAAGTAGTTGCTGAAAAGGTTTCAGTAAGATACATCTCATAGCAGTGGGCATATATTTTCTTCTGGATTTATATTTTAATACAATAGCCCGCTCACAGACAAGCTGGGCAAGGTGGTAACCTTCTTACGGAACTCGGCGACCTCACAGGCATACGAGTAGCCTTGTTTTATATCCGTTTTCTTCCAGCTCAGCCAGGTGATTTTGCTACTAATGTCTGGGCAGATGATGTAGTCCTTCTTGATTTCCTCCAATGTCAAGTGAGGATTGTTCACGCCAATAAAAACTATGCCCCTCTTGGTTGAGGGTTCAATGACAACGCGGAAATATAGTTTGGGTACGGGTATCAGACCATTATTGTTGCCATCGTAGGCCAAATAGAGGGGAGTTGCCACGCCGCTTTTGTTTGGCAACGTGGTGACACCATAGACACCTGTCCAGCATTCAACGTGCTTCTTATTCTTCGAGACCCAATCACGGACTCCGTCCTCAACGCGTGCCCAGTTGCCGGCGTTGAAAACCTGCCATTGGGGAGCCGCATTGAGGAACAGGAAGGTGGCCCTTTGCTGGGTGCCATAGACGAAGTCAGCCTTGGCAGCCATGTGACCGCGAGCTAGGAAAACATTTTTACTGGAATCGAAATACTTGGAAGCATCGTAGCCCAAGGCCTTATCAATGGTTTGTTTTTGGACAACCTGTGTGTAAAGCTTGTCGACGTTTTTGCCATTGAAGAAACCGCCAGTGCCAAAATCAATGCGGTCCACGCCAGTTTGGTAGTAGTTGCTGCCCGGCTGTAGGGTGTGGTAGACGTAGCGGGTCACCTCTTCGTGTTCATTGAAGCATACTTGATATTGGCGAATAAAACGAGACGCATCCAGTTGGAAGCCAACGTTGATGAGCGTCGTGCCGCCATTGCAAGAGCTGCCTGACTTTTTGGCAACGAATGCGGGCCAACTGGTGCAAAGCACGTTCGATATGTCACGGTCTACGCCATTGATTTTGAAGGTTCTGCCGCTTACGCATGTAGCTATGTGCGTTTTGCCAGAAAGAGGGGAAGCAAAAGCACCAGTGCAGTGCAGTTCCACTGTTTTGCCTGCGGCGACAACAACTGCGCCAGTGTCAGAGAATGGGTAGAATTCTGTAGTCTGCGGTTTGATAAATAGTGGCTGACTATTCTTTAGGCCACCACGAATCGGCACCGAACAACCTATGGCAATCAAAAGTAGAGTTTACGCTTGCTCACTCGGACAGGACACCTATGGATACCTACCACTGCGGGCTTCGATTTCCACTTGGGGCTCAATGATAAGTGGCACTTCTGCAGTTTCCAAATCCCATGGCTCCGTCAGGACGCGCGCCTGGCAGGAAGCCACAATAACTGCAGCCACGATTAGAAATAAGTGTAGAGTATTCTTCATGATTACGAGAAAACTAACGGTGTTGGCCTCCCGGAGTTCTTTTAAATACCACATAGCTGGTACACTTGCAAATGTAGCATATCACAATAGATAAGCGTTGTCTCGAGTGCTAGCTGAAGAGTCCAACACTTACTATCTCTTGCGATTATCTACGCTTCTTTATCGCTAATAGCGGACCGATTCACGTGTGAACTATGGAATTTGTTGTCCGTTCTTGTCGTGCGTTCGCTGCGTACACTTTTAATTAAGCAGATATCCAAACTCGTGGATGTGGACACAAACACCAACAAGTTCTTGTGGTTGTGATTGTGCTTGCATACAAACCTAGTCTATCATGGAATAAAAGTTCAATTTGCTAATGGCATAAATCATGTTCTTTATTTATTTATTTAACGTTCCGGTTATAAATCTTTGCAAGCAAGTAACATTACAACATAGCAGAGAGAGAGAGAGAGCATAGCACAATATTTCTTGGCCTAAAATGTATCACTTGTTGATGCTCGGCCGTAATTTGCCCATTGTCTAGTTGCACCAGGACATGAGGATGAACTAGTGGTATATTAATGTTCGCTATCCTCACCCCTCTCTCCCTCTCTCTCTCTGCTCGCTCATTCTGCTTGCCTTTGTTCCTTTGTGTTGAAGAAAGTATAAAGCGCTCAGTTTAGGTAATATTTGGCATTGAACTACAAGTACAGTACGGATATTTCAATAGATATGACGGGATTTCATATAACATTTATTTGGCTTTCCTACTCTCGCTTGGGAGATGTGTTAACAATGGGCTTAATAATCTAATCTGCTACACGTATGAGCCTATTTACAAGCTTAATACTATATTACTATTACTGCTGTTCGGATGACACGGAGAAGATGGCATCCGTCCAGATATGATACTATATACACTTGTTATCTTAATTAATTACAAATACTGATAGCCGACCCGTTATCTGTACAGAGGAGCGGGTGTCGGGTCGACCGGATGGATAGCGAGTCGACCATTTTTGGACCAGCCATAAGGTGGATTTGAATGTATGCATGTATGTGTAGGTACACAAAGGATTCCTTTGGAATATTAATAAGCCAGAGGTGCTATTAATTTTTTTCATGCATACATACACAACACACACTTGTCCAAACATCTGTGTACATAGGTACGGGCAAACATCAAGGATTTGCATAATTTATTTAGGATTTGATGAACTGTGTCTCTGGGTATTACGGAATTAGTGATGCGTTGAAGTTGTATAAAAAATGATTTCATTTCGTTTTGTTTCATTTTCACATTAGTCGTACACCAATATGCAGCCAGTGCAGGAATTCTCCCGGGTGGCTACGTGGAAACTCTGCTCCTTTCGGGATCAGCTTAGAGAAAGATCACAAGCTGTGCGTAGATTTCAATGAATACCAAGACGGCCATTAGTAACGCGTTTACACAGCAGTAGACACGTCTGAATGGACGTCGACGCTGACACTGATGAGCTGCAACGAATTGGGATGGATGCTGCATTGGCGTCTGTCGATTTCGGTTGTCACATGCAGGACTTCCCTGGTAGTTTCTTGCATTTCCAATGCAACCCGGCCAATGTCAAACGGACGCCAACGATGATGAGCTGTCGTAGGCCACAAGCAAAGAGTCATTTTCGTCGCTGCCACTGCCGGCACTGCGCTCTGACTCGTTAATCACCTCAAGGCGTGTCTGAGGCTGGCTGAGTTTATACTTATTGTGGCGTTTGCTGATTAAGACGGACTTTATGTTATTGTTACGCACCCTATGACTTCGCTCGTTACGTCTGTGGTTGGGCGAAGCACCGAGCATTGAGCAATCACTGCCCTCACCATTGTCATCATCGTAAATGTCGCCGGCATCGTCCTCGTAGTAGCCGTCGCAGTCGAACTCGTCACCCTCTTCGTAGTCGTATTCATCGTTTTCATACTCATCCAGTTCGAAGAAGGCACAACATCCAATGGAAGGCGAATATTTATGAGGACTGCTGCTGCCGCTGTAGCGTCGCCTATGCTGATGGTAGTGGTGTCGCTGACGTTCAGACTCGCCGCATGCCTTCGCTGATGTATGGGACGGCGCCAATGTTGTCTTTGCCTGCATGTGGTAAGGCAAAAAGTCATATGATTTGTGGTGTTTAGATGTTAGGTGATTCTCAGACACGTAGTCATTATATTCAAGTTCTATTACCTCGGGACCTTTCCAAGTTATACCCGAACGTACTAAATTATAAAAACGCAAGACGCCCCACATCGAGAGAACCTAGAAAAGAAGAAGGATAAGAATAAGACACTCTTGCAGTCAAAAAGGAACAAAAGCTTGATTCGAGTTAGTTAAAAAAATTAAAAGAAAATATAAATGTTAGAGTATTATATTTAAGTAAAATATGGTATGAATGATATATTTAATATTATGCTCATGAGATTGATCGTTACAGGTTAGTATATTTCTGAAAAAGCAGCTCTAAGAAAGCCACACTTTATAGTCACGATCATGTACGTGATTGTCAGAAAATACCGGTTACTATCTGATATTCCAGATATTTTGTAAACAATTATTAAAATTTTATTTGATGATTCTCATATAAAAGAAAAAAATACAATTTATAAGTTTAGACCAGCCGCAAAGGACTCTTTTGGAAATACATATGTATTTCAAAAATTTCAGTTAGGAAATGCGTCGTCTCGACCAAAAGTTTGCTATATCGCTACTAATTAACTTAAGTTAATTGGTTATCGCGACCTAAAGTCGTTAAGGTTGTAAGTTAACTTTTTCCAAAAAAAAAATCGCCAAAATATATGCGTTGTCACCTTTCATACGTGAATAGATAATGTTCTAAGTCCCTACAACATATACAATCAAAGCGAAAAAGTCCAGCCTTTTTATATTAATCATTCTCTGCTTTTAGGAGTATTCAAGTAGTCATAGCATTTCAATGCAAATGCATGAGGGCGGAGTCTCAGCGGAGGAATTTGTAATTTATTGAAAAAATAATTCCATCCAGAGAAGATAATTACACTATATGACGGTCATTTGGAACTTGGGGAGTGACCTAGTGTATATTGTAGGTCTGGTCGAGTACAACATGACCTTGATTGCCAAAGTTTTCTAACACCCTCAAAATATTAACTTATGGTTCAAATACCAGTTTTTCGGATTTTTCCTCAACCGATTTTTTTATGTGTTTGGAAAAAAGAGTCATAGACTTTCTGAATAATATAATTAAAAAAAGTTTGCGATTTAGAGGCAAAAACAGACAGATGTAACAAGTTATCTATATATATGTATACCTCGTTGGAAAAGATAATGTATAAACTCGGTTAAGAATTGACTGAGTTATAAGCACAGAAGTGAGGAAAGATCCGAAAACCCGGTTTTAGAACCGTAAGTCATGATTTTGATGGTGTTAGGAAACTTTGATATGCAGGGTCATATTGTATATACTCGATCAGACCTACAACATGCACTAGGTCACTCCCCAAGTTCCTTCAATTTTTTCCATTTTGTCACAGTGTGTTATTAAATATAAAGTCATCATAGAACAAAAAATTTTCAAGCCCGGACATACTCAAATGGAGGTTGACAGTGTACATTCCGCAATAGAGCGATCTTTGAAAAATATGTCGTACCTTCTGATTATATTGGAATATGCAAATCAGCAAGACAACATTCGAAAGCATATAATGATTCTTACATATCCCAAGATTTTTTTAAAACATTCAGTAATGTACAGTTTTGTAATTAAAATATTACCAAAAAATATGAAGAAGTTACACCTAATTGCATTAAAAGTTTTGAAAAGTAAGTCGTTAAAGGAAAAAGTAAAGTTTTTTGTCCCTCCTGTAAAATTTTGAATTTTGGACTTACACCCTTTGCGACTTTAGGTCGCGATATGACATTTTCATAACCGTATTGCTTTCACTATAATAATTTAATTCTCTAATTTTTTTTCCAAAAGAGAGGAACCCAATGAAAATTGACATACATATATCAGAGTGTCAAAATGTATCTTTTATTTAGGTAATTTCTAAATTCGATGTGTTCCGTATCGCTGTTTAAATGTATGCAGTTGGTAAAATCGATGGTAAGCTTTGCCATGTTTTCAAACAACACGTGGATCTGCTGCAGGAAGACTGTGACGGCATATACTCCATATGGAATTTCAGCCCCCGGATACGCTGGAGAGCCATGACGAAAGCGTTGTCCCACAAGCCTATTTGTCAAGCGCAATGGTTCCCAGTGGTATACTGGACGGTTTTTGCAATAAGTACTTTAGGCTTTGTATGTACATCGCATACTTAATGGCAGCGTGAAATTTGAAATTCGATTATTTCTTGTAGGTTTATAGTTTTAGAGAATTGTTCACATTGTGCCGGAGAGGACGCAAGCGGATTTCAATGTGGCGCGAGCGGAAGTATTACGTACTACCACCTAAAGTTCTGAGGAAATGCCGCTTGGTGGGGGCGTTTGTCATGCTCAACGCTTGGCTTTTGCTATGGTACGCCGTGGTCAGTGTAAGTGCCAGCCTCGTAAAAGGCCCAGCCTTGTCTGTAGTCAATCTGACCCATTGCAGGTCTCGCCGACACACATGACTCCGTGGCTAACCATCAATGTGTTTGTGTTGGCCTTCGAATGGCTCACCTGGATCGTGGAATTCTTTGCGGGAATCGGTCGCATCGACGTGTACACCCTGTTCTCGTTTGCGCTGCCCTCTCTCAACTTGTTATTTGTACACTGTGTACGCGAAGTCTTTGTGGGGGCCGTGGACCGGAACGACGTGGCTGCTTTGCAATTGTGGAAAATTAATAAATGGCCAATCCAATAAATACGAGTAACCATGTGACGTGTAAGAAGTGCTTAATGTTCGTGTGTCAAATTAAACAAAAAGTAGTAGTTGCCTTTGTGTGTGTACTTACATTTATAAAAGCGCGCGCTATAAAAAAGGCCACTTCCGCTTTGCACATCGCATCAAATTGCTAAAACAGTTCGGCAGCATGAAAACAATTACAAGGGTGAGGGAAAGAACGGGTAAAATTGGAGAGAAAGAAAAAGGATTAAAGACAAAGACACTTTAACAAACAATTTCAAGTAATAAGTTTTGTGCTCGCGTACGAACTACAAAAGGGGATTTTAATAACTATTTTTATAGCAACAATACAACCACCACTTTGGCGCAAATGCCAAGAGTCCGAGCAGCCTTGCAATGTGCAAAATCAACGTCCAATTGAAATCCCTACAAGGGTCCAAAACAAAAAACTATTCTCACTCACTGTATCAAAGAGCTCGAGTACATTATTTCGTGTGACTGAGTTCACAATTGCAAAAAGTGTTGTTGCCAAAGCAGGCACCATTTTCAGAGGTTGTGGAACATCTAGGGTCTTTGTGGCGGTAACGTTTGCGTTGATATGCTGGCTTAAATATATCGTTTTACGCCAGCCAGGCAGGACAATCTTTTTATCCAAATCTCAAGTACTCTAAACTTCGTTCATTAGCATTGAGATATGTAATAGACCAAAACCAAGGAATATCCGATTGACCCCACAGCGGGGCACAACAATGGATTCGTTATACCCCTTGTTGTTGTTGTTGTTGTGGGTATTTTGATTGGAGAAGGGGGGATAGAGAGATCCTTTAGTTGCGGCCTAGGCTCTTTGTGAGCCAGAACGGTTGTCGCTAGTCTAAATTTACTTTGTGTTCCTTGCCATTGCCGTTGTACTTGTGGCGGCTGCTGCTGCTGCTGCCTCCTAGTTTATTTTTGTTCTTGTGTGGTAACGTGGTATGCAAATTTCCACATGAATTCCCACCAACATTATTACGAGCACCAACAGCAAGGGCAGCACAACACAAATGCGAGTAATACAATTAAAACAAACAAGAACAACAACAAAAACAGGTATAATGGCAATACGATGTCGACATAGTACTATTTACAACAACATTAACAATATATACAATAACATTTAAATACATCGTCTTTGTCTTTCGCATTTCGGTAAACAAGTTTCTGTCGTTTATTTGTACGTCCGTTGGTTTGTTTATTTATTTGTTTATCATTGTTTATCAGTCAGTTAGTCAGTCAGTCCGTCGGTCGGTTCTCCAAAAGTTTCCTATTACGGATGTTTCAAATGTGTTGCAATACCAACGCACCCGACGTCGCCCCCTTTGAACTCTCTGCACCAGGCATCTAATGGCAAACGAACGAAGGTCACCCCCCATCGTGACAGAATGCCAAGGACTCGATTGACATTAACTATACGAGATAAGTGAGCGTCGAGCGTAGCACAATTGTATACAATTAGGACGAGTTGAGGGAGTCACTAGGACTTACCTTATTTACATGGTCGCGCAGAACGTTTGAGTAGACCATAGCCACTGCCTCCAAAGCCATAAAAGTGATGTAGCCAATGATCCATGGAACAATGAGACCAGGGTTCTCCTGCAAATGGTAAAAAAAAAATCAACGAAATCATGTTACAGAAAATGATGCAAAATGGTAATTATAATAGTAGAAATGTGATAAGTGTCCGGACGGTATCTAAAGTATCGTTGTTTGTATAATAGTTATTGCACGATATGCATGATAAGCTCTTCTTCACGCAATAAAACTGCACTGTCGTTCTGTTGCTCAAATTGCACAAAAACAAAAAATGTCTTATTATTTCGTATGGTCTGTTACAAATCGCTTTTTAATTTCATATGGCTAATTGAGTTGATACATAAATATTACAACAATAACAAACTACTAAGGCTGCGTTTAAAATCGGAGAAGCTTAACTTATTTAAAACAACTTTGTCCAAGAAGGCATATCCAAAAATCCAACTTTAGCCCGCGAAAATTGAACCCATACCATTGAGAAAAAATGTGTAACAAAAAATTTGTATAAAGTGCTCACGACAATTAAAAAAAACTGAAAGTTGTTTTAAATAAGTCAAGCTTATCCGAAAACTCAACTGTAGCTTGTCGAAAATCTGTTAAGACCCTTAAAACCCTTCTCAAAGTAACAAAAAATATGTATGAAACAGTCGTTGTAACTCAAAATACTAATGATCGCAATTCTTTGTCCAAAACTATCACATTTAGTAAGGGTAATTCAATTACAAATTCGTCAAAATGGGTCATGTGAATGCAAAATTTTCCTATGAAATAGTAGCTTTTAAAGATTCTAGACGAGAAAGGCTTCAGCTATAAGCTGAAAATAATATCGGCGCCATTTAGCAATTCTAATATTAGATCCAGGATGAAGTTTGCAAACGAGTATAGAAATTAAGATTCAACATAAACCGGCTCCTCAGAACGAATGTCAATGAAAAGTTGCTTAACACTCCAAGAATACCCATTTGGATAAAGACATTTGCGATGCCTCTCTTCATCCTACAACAACAAAATATTAATTGATTCTTATAAAAACACAACAACAACTTCTTGCAACAAACGGAAAATTTTTTTTATTGTCTGAGGAACAGAACCAAATGAACTAAAGCATTCCTTTGGTTAGCATTTCCAAATATCGAAAATTGAATAAAAACTTTTTAAATTCAAAATTCTTCCTGTGGAATCATAACTACTTTGGTTTAAATTTTTTTTTCTCCAATTGCATTTTGTCAATTTCAATATCATTTATTTCACGATGTTCGTCAAATCACTTGGTGAAACTGTCTTTCATTGTTTAGGAAAACAGCAAAAATAATCGCCACTTTTCATCGTCCGTTCCTTTTGTCTGTTGTCTATTTAGTTTGGGAAAACAACTTTGATGGCTTCCATCCAACGTCTTTGCCCAGGCACACAAAAGTACCGCGAATAGTTATTATGCTCGTCAAGGATGCTGTCAATGTACGGATGCTAAGATGTCAAATTTTTGCTCGTTGCGTCTCACGTCTTAATATTTTTGCCGATTCCACTGGTTTGCCTCTGGCTTCATCGGGGATAGAATAGAAGTATGTAACTTATATAGTATAGGAAGCAGAAATAGTAATAAATAAATCATATTTAAATTATTTCATTGAGCAAAACAACAACGACACCATTGGCACCATTCTGCTAACGTTATTGTGAGCGTCTTTAGTGTCTGTCTGTGCGAGCGTGCAGATGTAGAAGTGCGACTGTAGGACGTAGCGTACATTTACATATATAAAGAGTAGGGGGTAGTTATGCGGCTCCTAAAATACTTTAATATAACAAATACATTTTCATTTTAGGCAAATTCTTATTTTGGCTGCTGTCGTTCGTTTTGTAATAAACCATTTTTTTTTCCTAATAGCTTTTTCTCCAACGAAAATACATATCTTCATTTTTTCCGCTAGCATTTTGTGTTTGCCCAATGTTTCTGCTGATGTGTGATGAAGTGTCAGTGTGTGTGTGTGTGTGTGTACATGTATGTGTTGGAGCATGTTACGTGTCATAAAACAGCACTGTCAACACATGTTCATGATGATATTTTTTTCATCAAGTCTGGGTGTGTGTGCTTTTTTATTCTCTAATACAGTTGTTATCTGCAACACTCGACGGATTTTGTTGGAAAAATTACTAACGAAACACATGACAAAACAAAACAACAATAACAAGGCAATCAAACGGATACGGATGCGGAAGCACAAAAGTCGTTAGTTTCATTTCGATGTACTGTACTCCGATATATCGACACTCTGATTTTAAACATCCAATAATACGATTATCGCCGACGTACTGATGGGTAGATGGGAAGACATACCTTGAAAATTCCAAAGAGCAGCATAACACTTAAAACAATCATCGACATTTGCGTGCCGATAATGGCGAAATACGCAATTTGCACACCTGAAAATAAACCAAAAATACAAAAAATATAATATCAATTTCGTTCCACGGTGATTGCAACGTTCAGACATGTACGACAATTTTCATATATGTAAGTTAAAACGGAGCCCGAGAAAATATTATTTGCTGCATGTCTCCTGCCACAAACCCAAACACACATACCACTATGCATTCATATACGAGTGTATGTTGGTTGATACTTGCATACGTATGTATGTATGTATGTTCATATAATATATAGACAGTTGTTTGTGAGGGTGCATGTTTTCCAGTTTGATTGGTGGCATTGTGGTCACATCGATTTTACTAGTAGTGCTCTCGTTCCATGATGACATGGATACCATTGAATATTTGCATATGTTTCTCTTTCGACACGGCACTGTTGTTGTTCTGGTTGTTTTATGGATTTTCGTATGCATCACTTGATACAGAACTGGAACAGTTTTCCAATTCCGTCAATATGCATCCGTGCAGACAGACTCGAGCACTCACAGTCACAGTCACAATCACACACAAATGTTAACATGTAGTGAAAGTTCGACATGAATTTCCCAAAGGGAGAATCACTTGACTCCTTCTCTGAGAAAATGTGCCTTCGCTTTACTGTAGCATCTGTATTCAGTTCTCAACAACATTTGGTCATAATTTGTTAACTTTTTGGTTTTGGTTGAATTTGTCAAACAGAATAGAAACTCATAAACGGTATGAGCTGAACAACAATTGTAAGAGTAAAACTCCTCCCAAATATCTACTAGTTTCTCAAAAGGTCGGTTTAGAAATTAAAAGAGCTAAGTGCATAATTGAAACAACTCGTTGTTGAACTGTACATTTGACTAAACAGAGGTGGGCACAGATAGTCGTTGGTCATGGGCGGCGATAAAAATGTTTCGATGTATTCGTAGACAAGACCAAGTCAAGAGAATAAAAAATTACGTATGATTAAATACATCATATATTGCAAAGGTGAGCCCCCTGACTAGAAATTCTGACTATAGAGCTATCTGCATTATAGCACCTGCAAGGCTAGGGCTGTTAACAATTTTGGCGGCAGGTAACATTTAATAGCGACATCGTCATCATTCGCTGCAATTTAGTATAGATTACTTATCATCTAGACCTCGACAAATTGTACTATTTAGTATTATTATCACAGGTAGATATGTGTAACACTTAGCACAAGTACACATAGTAATCGTCGGGGCACCAGGGATATGTGTGTCACACGCCCCTTCTCTGACCTTTGATTACGTTTTAATGCAATTCTGAAACAACCCTGTACATATCCACTTAGGTACATTAAATACATTATTCAAGTTAGGAAAAATGGTCCACTACAAGTTTCTAAGAAGCATTGCAAGTGTTTATGGACAACTCAATGTTTTTGTAAGTGGTGACCACAATCTACAAAAAATACAACGAAGACATTAAAGATAAAGCATTGGAATATTTTCCAATATGACAGATATGTAGTAAGCTTGCTTTAAACACAAATGCATACAGTATTGTTCCGTAGCGTTGTTTTAATGCAATTGCAAAATGAATTAAATGGAAATACATTTAAAAGTCTCAACTTAGCTACAGTTGAAGCGAGAAAATTTTCTTCTTCAGACTTCGTGTTATAGTAATATATATTACAACAAACATAATATGGTGGCCTGGGCAGAGCTTGTATGTTTCCCTCTTACAAACCCGTCTATAATTACGCCTTCTTTAGGGAGAGTGAATATACAAGTATTTAGACCTGATTCTGTTTGTTAAACCATAAAGCAAGGTGTTTAAAAATGTTCTTGCCCTTTGACAAATTTCGAAATAAACATTGTCAATCTACATATCGGCTTCTACATACCTATGGCTTAATGTAAAAAAAAGCGTATCTCAATTTGTTATACTTTACGGGTGGAGAAAAAAAAACTGAATAAAATAAAAACCATTTTGAACGTTATTTGACAGTTATTAACATATGTATGTAACTGAATTTTGTTTTATACGAAAAAACACGAGACACGCCGTTTCTACATTAAGCCATCGGTATGTAGAAGCCAAATTCTAACCTGGCCGACAAAAATTCCATATGAAGAAAACGTGCGTTTGTTTTTAGACACTATAAAGAAAAATAATAATAAATCGCGACCATTGTATTTTTTTGCTTTATGTCGTGAAAAATGTGTTTGAGAAAAGCATATGCCCCCCACAATGCTGGGAATTACGAGCAAATATATTTCAGAAACATTTGCACTTGAAACAGTGCAGTTGTTTTAATTTTTTTTTTACATACATATAACAAAAAAAGTTTTTCGGGAAGTTATTGCGCTCGAGTAATTGCTTATGTCATCAGCATTATAAGTACTTTAGTTAAGTGTGTTGTTTTTGTCTACTTACCATAGTACACATCTTCCAAATCGCTCGATTTGCTTATGTTAATGTTAATGCGCCACGAGTATATTAGCACTATCAGCAATGATATATTCTGCAAAGCAAGAGACAAACAATCGAAAAAAGAATATCATATTTTATTTATTGAAATATAATTAGGTGTCATGTTATGTACTCATGAAGGAGAAGGTGCGTGAATTTCCTTGGTCATGTATAAAAAAACGGGCATGTGTGTTCGTTCATTAATAACATTAATGGTTGTCACTCATTTGGCAATAGCAATAACAATAACAAGAAATGTAACAACTGATGAATGAAATGACAAACTGCCAAGTTATCATCATGATTACCAACAAATGTGTATACAAAAGGATGAAAATGAAAATTGTATGAATGTACGAGAATGTACATATGTAGTACATCATAGAGAATTAAAAAGAATGACAAGCGCCCAATGTTCACTTAACGAAACAGGGAGATGTCCTCACATAACTTTCTCTGTGTCGAGAATTTGACAAAAGTGAGGAAGAATGTTGAATTATGATTTCTGTAGCTTCTATATGACCATTTACCAAATTGAATCATATTATGTGAGTTTGACAATTACAACTAATAGAAAACTTTTAGCTGTTTTGTACCATGTATTATTAGCTGTGTTATTTTTTTTTTGGATTTGTCAAAATGGTACAACAGAAAACTCACATTCGTCAAAAAAAGTATTTTGTTTTTGAATATTTAAACTTTGTACATTTTTATGTAGAAGCAAAAATCAATTCAATTTTTTTAAGAAAATTGTTAAGCAACATACATTTGAATCTTGTCAGTGTGCTTTGATGTTTTGTTTTTAATTTCGTTGTATATATTATTCTTTGCTCTTTAACAAAAAGCGACAAAATTTCGGTCAAAGTAGTTGACGTGCTCATTATTCCATTTAAAAATGTAAATGTTGCAAAAAACATTTTAAAATTTTCGTATTAATAACTTAGTAATTTGTCAACACTATTTCACATTTTGAAGCTAAAAAATCTATGTGGGTTTTGACAATATTTAGTATGAAACATCAAAATCAATCAAACTCATTATGTCCTTAAGGACATTTAGAACAAGTTGTGATAGGATAATATGTCTGAGATAAGTGGAGGTCTATTAAATGGCTGTAAAAATAGCTGGAATACCTTTATGTCTAAATGAAGTTCCTGTAAAATTATGAAAATTGGACATATAAACTTTTCCATAATGGTATAGAAATGCACTAGTAACAGAAATATACTGTAACAGAAATTTGTGAAATAATAATATAAATAAAAAAAAAACAATAAATTATTCTAAATTACTTCAAATAATAAAATAATTTCTTTGTGTGTGTTTTGTTCGATCTGTTTGCTAGACAATAGTATTCATTTTTATTCAAACTAAAGACCAGTTTCGTTTCAATAAAACTTATCGAAATGATGTACTCATAAAGGCAGACAGTCTGTTTTTCAAGTTCAAGTACTTATGAAACATTTTTACATGAAACATAACACAAACATTATACCATGTCTGCTAAAGAGGTTTCGTGGCTGAATTCCAAATATTTGTAATGCATGCACCATGTCTAAATTCCTAAAAAAATACTATTACTGTACCTATTGCAAAAAAAAGTTGAAATCAATTCGGAGTTTTCGTTAGAGCATAACAACTTTTGTCTATGTTAATAGAACTAGGAAGGGAATGGCTATGAAATGGCTATGGATCACGTAGTTGAATTGTATATTTCCTTTTAAATTACTCTTAACACTCACTTATTTTGATCAATCAACTACGCATTATTTAGACATACGAAGCGTTACTGGAACATAGCTAATTAACCTAGATGAGGTGACATTTTGTTCCACATACTAATATGTAAGCTAGTTTTGGCATTAGTTAAAATTACATTATGTTTTATAGCATTATGTTCATTTAATTAGTGTCATTACTTAATGTTAAACCATCCCAACCCCACTTTCCAATCCAAAATAGATTAACATCAAATATTCGTACACTGCTAAAGAGAGCGAGGCCACACGAACCACAAACATGATAAATGTTCTCTACATGAATGGATTTTTAAAATACTCACTCCTGCATACACACTCATTCATGAATACAAATTAATTTCATCATATCGAAGAAAGACATTAGCATGACAAATGTTATGAGGTCCGTCTACCATACACAGACACACACACACACACACTCGCTTTACAGAATAAATCTGCTTCCGATAATAATCGGATCCCTTTCCGCTTGCGTTTGCTGTGCGGTTGCTCGCTTATTACTTTAGGCTTCTTGTGAGGCATAAAAGGATGCGAACTTAATCAGCGCGTTAGTCGACGTGTGTAAATTCGAGTCTTCATATTATTGAATTCAAATGTGAACGAGCTCTCAGTGTGTGCGTGTGGCATTGTTTGTGTGAAAAGCAGCCAAGATTGGGCGGTTTTAATGAACGTGTAAATGTTGTGGTGCCACAACTGTGTAAATCACTCCCCCACCCTGGAGTGGCTGGCTGGCTGACTGGCTGCCTGGTGAGTGCACTAAATGTTACCAATGTACTAATTGCTGTTTGTAATACACTCAAGTGGCGTGGTGGCATCGACAGTGCGACTGCGACTGACTACGAGGGCGTTATAAATTTTAAGTGTTCGTGGGTGCTGGGATGCGGCGCTCGTATGGTTTGCAAGCAAACAATTTAGCTCACTAATAAAACACATTAATGAAGTTATAAAATGTTGTTTATTACAATTTGCCGTCATTTTCCCCTGCAAGAATTTAGCAGGGGAAATTCTAAGCACGTTCTAGTAATCAACACAAATTATAAGTAAAATTTAAATAAAAGTATAATGTGACAGAGACAGGGACCTACGGGTGTAAAGCCATAGAGTTCACTATCAGGACGTTGTTATGGTGTGTAATTACTTGTGTATGTACATGTTAACACATACACATATCGAAATATACTGTACTGTAAAAGGTGTGAATGTGAACAGGTTTGTCTGTTCGGTGAATGGAAAGTGCAGTTTTGTGCAGATGTTGTGGCAAAAAGGAGAGTTGTTGTCGTCGTCGTCGTCGTTGTTGTTCTTGTTCTTGTCATTATCGTTGTCCCTGTTCCCCGGTATAATGCGGGTGTGGAAGAGGATGCATATTTTATGTTAATATTTAAATACTCACAATTGTGTAAATTGCACTTGTTATGGCCAAATTTTTTGCATGCAACATACGACAGCATCCGGTTGCCGTCAACGGACCGTACGGATACAAAATTACGGATTTCATCTTTTCACCAGCACCAGCAGCGACAGCAGCAGCAGCAACACAGCTTTGATGTTTTGTTTTCATTCCGCTTTAACACCACCGCGGAGAGCTGCAACAGACTCGCTTGTATGCACGTGATGCTCAGCGCAACGCTTCGGCATGGCTCTTCCGCTTCAGTTATTTACTGTTCGACACATGCGAATGCAGTATCAAAAACACTTGTGCGTACGTATGTGTGAATAGCAATCGGCATATACCACTTGCTATGGCATAGGTTTTAATACGGAATGACGATGTTTCCGATCGTCCTTCCGTTTGTCCTCCTTGGCACTTACACTGACCGACCCTGACTACTGTACTTGGTGGTGTTTATATTTTTCACCTATTTGCTGCCATTAAAGCCGATTACTTAATCGTAAGCGAGAACTGAAAATTAAAGAGAAAATTATGTATACTATAAATAAAAAAAAGGAATTGAAATAAATTTAAACATTTTCATATGATCTGTAAGACATTCTCATTAAAACAGTTTTGGATTTATAAAATATTTCATTGGTTTTAGGAATGGTATGGAATGGAATGGCAATTTGTTGCCCGTGATCATCAAAGTTATAATTGACTCGTTTTGCATTTTTGGTAAATATACCTAGAGCATTCACTGAAAAATTAAGTTTTTGTTTTGGAATTTTAAAGTAACCAAATACTGCCAACTTTTATCTGCCACTTTAATGTATAATATTTTTTTTTTTTGCACATTTACATTGTGTTGTTGTTACCAATAGGAGAGCTATCATTTGGAACAAGGACAAAAAGGTAAATTTTCTCTAAACAATAGGGTCACGAAATAAAGTGCATATAGTAACTAATTCAAACTACATTTGCACAATTTATGTAAAAACTAGTAAGATAATTATCTTCGGCTATGCTGAAACTCAGATACCTTTCATAATTTTTAAAATAGGTAATGGTGGAGTTTGCGTATGAGTTACGTGTAACTCCAACCCATAACGTATACGTATACAAAGTTTTGTTATTTCTCTTAAATATTATGGTTTTGGACAATTGATCAGTGTACATAACATAGTCTTTCCTTGCAGTTATAGCATTTCTTCGGGAATTCCCGCACATTTTGCATTCCCGCAATCCCCCAAAATTTACCGAGAATTTCCTGGAAATAAATAAGCATTCGGACAACCAGGAAATGAAAAAACAATTGTTAATTTCGGATTAAATTATGTTCCCGATAAGTGTGGAACAGCTTACATCACTTGATGGAAAAACTTTTGGAAAAATATTAAATTATACATAATATTTTCTATCCCGGTTTAAACTTTGTCAGCTGATAGTTAATATGTTTTTTTTAATAATTAAAGTTACGTAAGTGGAAAAAATCTTCAGCTGATGACCTAAAAGGTATACCTTTATAAAGGTATTTTGAAATGTTCTAGACATTTGTAGAGGAGGTGTCAGGCTTTCAGAATATTGCATTCGGAGGCACCATTTGGCGATATATGGTGTCTTGTTTGATCTCTTTGTTGCTGCTGGAACTTTTAAAGCCTGTTACTCTTACACTATAGGCTGATTACAAAGATGTTTCCCTTCTAAAAAGCTACTATGTAAGACCAACAAAAAACACGTTTAGTGTTTTATTTATAACTCGGTCAATTGAGGTAAAATAAAATTTCTGAAACCACCACTGAATTGGGTACATTGATAATATCAGTGTAGATTAAACATGGTCAGATACGGTCTCCAGGACTCCCCCATTCACTTCTGAATCTGGCGGTAATCGCAACTACAGGTGTCCGGGCACCCATTGATATAAAGAGAACGTAAGCCCTTTCAGCTGAATGCACCGACTGTTGCATGTGAACACGAACCTACTTAATGCTTAGAACTGTCGACATGCACTATATTACCATACACACAAATACTCACTGTATGTATTTGTATGTATGTATTGATGAAGTAGAGGATGTGTTGACAATGGGATTGACATGGTCATGATGTGGACGAGAAGAGGGGGCGCAGGGGACGAAGGACTTTCGTAACTATGTGTGAGAGTTACGTTTGTGACAATAATGACCATAATTTGTGGTCGTTTCTTTTATTACAGATAATTTGGCAAAGCAAACAAGCAAACAAATGGCCAAAATAAAGAAGACAGTGCAACAATTACAAAAATGTTAACATGTCAACAGAAATGTGTTTGAAACAAACTATAATCCCGTCGTTGTATCAACACAGCACTGTCACGCTGGCAAAGCCAAAAAATATTAAAGGTGTTGAAATATTGCATAAAAGTCTTAAAATTGTAACACACACACACAGACAGAAAAAGCTAGACAATAATAAAAAGGGTAACACCAACACGGAGTCAGGCGCACACGGAGCTGGGACGAAAACAAAAGCAAATTAAACATTTTGCTCGTTTTTGTTGTTTTTAATGGTTTAATTCTATTCGAAGAAGGTCGCTTTAATATTTTTACATTTTGGCTTTTGTCCAAAGTTTCCCCCGGCACTGTTACCACTGTAAACGATAGACATGGCATGTTTTGACCCTCGCCGCCCAAACGTCCTCCTCGTGTGATTGGAACGTTGTCCATTTTAAGCGCGCGGCTCTGACGAGGCAAAATTAGTTTTTTAACGCCCTCAGCAAAATGGTGCGGTCAGTCACATCAAAAGAAAAAATGATTATATATCCAAATGACACCAGCTTTGCAAATACACAGAGCAAACAAATAGACTAAAGTCGCAAGAAAGGCTATGTTAAATAAGAAAAATTATTACATAATCTTTGACAGATTTGGATGTCAAAGTGCGCCCAGTTGTGTTGTTGAAACGAATATGAAATGTCCTAGCGGCAGCCCCGACAGTCGAGCAGAGTTATGGATGAATCCAGACGACTTTCTGTGTAGCCTAGGATTTAAGGATACCGAGGAACACAAACATGTTCGCATTAAGTATTATTATCGTTTGTTGTCCTTTGTATCCAGTATTAAGGGCTCATTGGCTTTGTTGTGGCAATTATGGCCACATTCCACAAAGGGAGGTTGGTTGCCACTTCCAACCGCACACCGGCATACACGGAGATACAAGTCGACAGTCACATGAGTTGGGGTATTGCCACAAACATTTCACAAGTACGGAGCCACAACAATACAAAGTTCAAGCCACAAACATTTACCAAAGTTATTCGTATGGAATAACATGCAATCAGACATTTCGATCAGTTAATCTGGAGAGTTAAACTTTTACTTTTGACTTAAACTTTTTGTTTCAATGTTTGTTCTTGTGTTGCTTGTGTTTTTATAGATGGTATAAGGATTATGCCAACACACACACACACTCCCATGCACCGAAAGGGACTCCCCGATATTTGCCTAAATAACAAAACTCTTGCCATCAACTTTAGCGCTAATTTATGTCTTCATTTATGGAGGTTTTGGTAGCCATCTAATTGTTGTTTTAATGACTTTGTGTACTAAATAGCTACATTAACACATACTAACAGACATACGAACATATGTGCATGTAACTGGGTTGGCCTTTATTATTACACAGTGAACTGGTCATAGCACAAGGATGTTCGATGGACAGAAACAACAAGTACCGACATTACTTTGGCCAAGTACCAACTAAATCTTCTCAGGCCAAACATCAGCTCATAATACAAGCTTTACAGCCAGCGCGCGTGTTTGTGTGTGTAGACAATGTATTTGTAATTTAAAAATAATATGAAATGTGATATTAAATGGCTGATGCCTCCACTGAGGATACTTCCGCCGCAAAATGAACAAAGAGCAACAGCAACCCCGAGTAAGAGTATTACATTAAACCGTTATTAAAGGCAAAAATTGTCTTTTCCAGATTGTGGAAGCGACAGCAACAACGAATTCTCCTATAATTTATTGCCAACATATGCCCCAAAGCTCTTGAAGTCTGTCCGAAAGCAAAACAGAACATTCCGTCGGTTGTGTTTTTGCCTTTGCTGGAGCGCAAATTTCAAACGAAATAACAAAATTTGTTCGGATATTACAAGCAAAGAGGTAAACAAACGGCACTCCATAATGTGGGGATTATGACTGCCCCAGGAGAGGATTGTGGCTGTAGCTGTGGGGAGACTGTCGTACCGCGCGGAAGTGGCCCATATTAAATATCACATAAACTCAGTTTCGTTTTCCTGGTTAAGCCCATGAAATGTGCGTTTTGGATTAAGGAGCTTTTTACGTTTTGCAGATGAAATAGCGTCGCGAATCCGAGTGCAGGTATTTATATAATAATATCCACCATTTGCCACGCCAACACTCTACTACCCGCAGGTGATACGATGCTGCCGATGACATGTCTGGCTGCGAACTCATTCTCCGATGTCTACATCGGCAGCTGATTTTCTATTCGGCGATAGCCAACGCATTAGCTTTGCCGTGCTCTTTTTCTGTCTTCGAGGCGTCATGGCCCAAACGTTTCCACATCACGAGTAAAACAATACTTTGAAGATGCACGTACAGACGTGCTGGCACAAGAATACACATACATGTGTACACGCATTAGCTTGCAAGAAGGAACCTGTTAAACTTTTGCAAAAATTTAAATTTGTACGATAGAATTCCACCTCCCCTAGTGACTATCTCTATTCCAGTCGTGCCGTTCGCGCACAATTTCGTTTAATGCTCTAAATTTGAGGCTTAAACCTGGCGTGTGAACAATTTTGTTGAATCCTTTATACTTGTCGCTAAAGATTTTATGATTTCTGCTTCAATCGCCGCGGGAGGGAAAAGCATACAATTTGTTGTGGAACCATTTCAAGTGAAGCGAGCGAAAAACGCGAAGGACTGACGTCCAATTAACGGCTAAATACATTTTGTTTGTAGGTGTGTGTGTGTGTGCGTGATCGGGTATATAGGGCAAATATTTAATATACAAAGTTAAATATTTAACATTTTATCAAAAGTCATTGACGTAATATTGAAAGCATTAACTTATTACAAGGTCAACACGAAAGCGATTTCCCCCACGAATTTTGCCAGCCATGAAAGTAGCAATGGTTCCCTTAGCGCCAGCCTCATTTCAGTGCAACCGGAAGGGGGAAAACTTGCAAATACCGCTGAAGCATGAAAGTTCTGATTTCTGCTTCAAATGAAATTCAATTTAAATCAATCAAAACAAAACCCTTGGTGGCAGCAATGGAAATATTCTATAAGACAAAACTCTACAGTGGCATAACACCGGCACACACACTCACACATAGAGAGTGTTTCAAGCGGGAAACTACTGTGAAAAAGAAAAGTACTACATATATGCATCAACACTAAACTTAACAGGATATTGGCACAAGTAAAGTGTCTCAATGCCTATTGTAAAATTCAGTAAACTCAATTACAAAAGTATACAATTGCTACATGTGCACATAGATATACAAACAATGATGTTCAAGACACGCACTTTTATTAACAAAACCACGTATTATTGTTTGCCGAGTGTAACACACTTCACCTGGAATAGTCGTCAGATGATATTTGATATGCAATATACTCGTTTATGTTGATCACAAAATCTATTGCATATATATCGGACGGAAGACGGAATAATTGAAAATATGACTTCAATATTTTTGGATGTTACAAACAACAATCAAAATAGGTATATAGTAGCATTGTATCGGGCATAAAGATCAATCAATTATATTTAAATGGTTTAAGAATGATGGAATTGATTTCGCAGTATATTTAAAAAAATCTTTTTGGTCCTTAAGTTTGAAAATGAGAAAATAAATAAAAAATCACAAAAGCTTACACAAAAAAAGTTAACATTTCAAAAGTATAAAAAAGATAAATGTGTTTGGACATATTGATGTTGATCAAAAAAATCATTGTTAAGATATCACAAATTAATTTTTAATTTTTGGTAGGTAAACCAATCATAAAGCCATACAAATTCGATTATTTTTCAATCAACATTTCCAGGATACTCGTATAAGTTTCAATCTCCGATTCGGTTTTTAATACAAATGGATTTTGATAAGACAAATCACGAAAAAATTGTAATTAAATAATAAGAAATAAAAAAAATGTTATAAAATCATAGAAAACTTAAAAAATATTGACAATACAAGATTTCGTAAGTTACTTCCTTCCACTACGCGAACAAATAATAATATAACTGAATATTTATTTATAATTAAACTCATCAGCATAATGTCGAAATTATAAAATAAAAAATTGTTTATGTTTATCACAGTCTTGACAAGGTTACACATATAACATTTTTTTAACAACATAACATTTTTGACAATATATAGCAACTTTCTTGTAACAATATAGCCGAGACAACACTAGTTCTTAAAGCGGACAGATCTCCAGATTACTTGAAGATAAAGGTTTTGTGTTACGTAAAATATGCTTGTTTCATTTCAAACTGAAAACAAATTCCTCCAAATTTGATGACTCGTCTAGATAACAACTTGACGCCAGCTTTGGGCGTCAACATCAACAAACATGAATACGCTTCGAAGTCCATAGTATTGTTCACAGCTAATCACACTGTGCACACTTACACAATAATGACACTGCAATGACATGCATACTTTTTCTCTCCTTCAACCCATGACGTATTTTCTAATGAAAGCCATCGTTATATTAACATTAAAGCTCACAATATGATTTTATTGAAGAGTGTGTGTGTGTGTGTGCGGGTACATTTGTTCCTTAGCGTACTTCTTAAGTGAGGTATAAAGTTTACAAATCAATTTTTAATATCTTGTTGAGCTCGAGTGATGGCAGCAGCTGCAATGGATTAGTTTTTGTTGGTGCAGCTGTTTCAGTGGCCAAACTCTTTTCAAAACTTTAACGCTTGAACGCAACTGTTGATTTTAATAATGACGCTAAGTTTTATGAAAATTGAGCTGATTTTCAGGACACAACACAACGAGACGTGCTTCCTTCCTAGCAAAATAAAAACAAAAACATGGTGAAATCACCGCCTTAATTATGATGTGACGGTGACTGCTTGCTCGCTGTTACACACTTGACTAGTTTGCAATTAAAAAAAAAGTTTAAGGTAGAAATATTCATTGCTACATTAATTATCTGTAGCGTGTCGTAAATATCCGACATTTTGGTTACATCAACTAGTGGAGGTCCCGAACATATTTTAATGCCTTTAAAACGGACAATATTGTAAATACTGTCCGGGAAAAGCATGATTACATTTGATTTGAAGTAAATTACACGTTTATCTTCGTGGTTTGTTCGAATGTTTCCCAAATGGATACTTTCGTAATTGCTACGCAAAAGTTGAGCTAGAAAGAAAATTAGAAAATTACCAACAGACTGTGATAAAATATGTTTTAGTTGACGTATGAGTAATATGATTAATAGAGGCAGCATAAATATTACTCATTCGTAAAGGACAACTCTGAAATCTATCTTAATATGTATCTAAAATTTCGTATGTCCGGTCATCTGATCTTAACGATAATAGAAGCCTTATTCACAACACAAAAGTGATGGTTACTAGTTATTAGTATTGTCGTATTATCGTGACTGCGCTCTGTCTGCGACTGTGTTCTGTCTACTCGGTTAGTTTTTTGAAAAGTGAAGGGTAATAGTTGTTAGTAATTTTCGTTATAAACATTTAAACTTTTCATCAGAGTACATATTAATTTGTTACTAAATCTAACAAAATTTGTACTTTCGGCGCCTATATTTTATACGACTCACGAGTTGTTAATGTTCCGGAGTGTATAAATTGTTGATGCGGCCGTCAGAAGTATGAAATATATAATGGTTACTGTCCTAAATAAGTAATTATAGAGTTTGACACGTTGCGTGAGGTTTTCTTCTTCTTCTTTAATGGCAGCAACAACAGAAATTTATCTATTAGTAGCCGCACGTAGAAAAGTATTCCAAGCGCTTTGGTCTTTTGCGCACCGTAGGTAATTCGTCACCAAGCTTAGTTAACAGCTCTTTCACCTAGTCCATCCATCGGAGTTTTGGTCGCCCCCTCCTGCGCCGCCCATCGAGTTTATTGCCGAAGACTTTTCGAGCCGGAGCGTTTTCATCCATTCGTACAACGTGTCCAAGCCAGCGCATTCGGTCTATTTAAACGCGCTTGACCACAGCTCATACAGCTCATGATTCATTCGACGACGGTACTCGCCGTTCACGATGATGGGTCCAAATATTTTGCGGAGTATTTTTCTCTCGAAGACTTCCAGAATAGATTGATCCGCTTGTGTCATTACCCAGGATTCTGCGCTGTAGAGAAAGACAGGTAGGATCAGAGTCTGGTAGAGCTTGATCCTTGTTCTTCGAGAGAGCGCCTTGTCGTTAAATCGCTTGCTTAGCGCATAGTACCAGCGGTTTGCGATCAATACTCGTCTTTTGATTTTGAGGCTGACATTATTATTTTTGTTTATGGCGGAGCCAAGGTAGACAAAATCATCTACCACCTCAAAGTAATAGTTGTCAACGTTCACGCAGCGTCCCAGACGAGTGGACTCTTTGTTCATTGAAACAAATAACTTGGTTTTGTCCTCGTTAATTACCAGACCCACTTCAGCCGACTGCTTTTCAATGCTCGAAAAAGCCGTAGTAACATCTCGCAATTCACGTCCAATAATATCTATATCATCAGCATACGCGAGCAACATGTGGCTTTTGTTAAATATGGTGGCAATTTTCACTGAAGACCGTGTCAGTCAGTGTCATCCCGCAGAGTCGAATTAGTTTCGCGGGGATACCAAACTCAGCCGTAGTCGTCGTATCGGACTGCCGAATGCAGCTTTGTAATCGATGAACAGATGGTAGTTGTCGATCTGCATTTCTTGTGTCTTCTTCAGGATTTGTCGTAGTTTGAATATCTGGTCGGTGGTGGATTTACCAGGTCTAAAGCCACGCTGATAAGGTCCAATCAGGTTCACCAGAATGGGCTTTAGTCTTTTACAAAACACTAGGCACGACCTTATATGCGATGGGTAAAAGGCTAATCCCGCGATAGTTGGTACACACACTAGGATCGCCTTTCTTAAGCACGGGACATAGGACACTCAGATTCCAATCATCGGGCATGCACTCCCTGAGCTAAATCGTGTTTATGAGCTGGTGCATGTATGTTACCAGGTCATCGCCGCAGGCTTTAAAAAGCTCTGCCGGCAGTCCATCGGCTCCCGCAGCTTTATAATTTTTAAGCCGTGCCATTGCAGTGCAGATCTCGTAGCGTGAGGTCATATTTGTCAATAAACACTTTCCAAACTAAAGCAATGTTATGTTATTTTTCTACTTCCGAGAAATTACTGAATCAACCGACAGATGCATGCTCCCTTTCAAACTACTATATATATGTCAGCAAAAAGGCATTTCCAAAAATGTTCTTCTATTATGGCAGTTAATTAAGGACTGCGTTCAGGGCATACAGCAGAATAAGATGAACATTTCGAATTTTCTATGGCAATTAAGCAAACAATGACGATGCTGTCGGCAGACACCACTACAACCCGTCTCCCTTGAGTCTGCGATTCAATATACGATAAAAAAAATCTACATAAATGCGAGCATTATGATTCAGTTCGAAGATTGGGTCATAAAGGACCACAACTTTATAGGAATAATATGAATTTCATGAGCGTTTTACATTGCATTTGACTGTAGCGCTGATGACTCGTTTTCCAACGACGGCAACAAATTTGCATATTTTATTAAATACCCACAAATACGTAATCAATAAGGAGCTCACTCTGCCCAAATAGCTGCTGGGTCAAAGGATCTTTTACTCCAGAGTATTTCGTCTACCATTTGGCCACATTTACAAAGTGACTAAACGGACGTGAAACTACCCCGACATCTGCCGTTTTGTGTCACCATCTCTTAATCATAGCAATCACAAAAGGAAACATACAAATATTTGTAAATGAACGCCCCAGAAATCCTAGGGTCTGACAAAAGTAGGGGGAAGCAACAAATAAACAATAACAACAAATGGATAGATACTTGACTCACGTACAATAAACTAAACACAAGCACAAACACGCACCGAAGGCAAGTCCTCCCAAACACTGTCCCAGTGATTAAGGCAACTGACCCGTGTGCTCGTGCTGCTCTTAGCAGCGCTGCGCCAATGTTATAATATTTGCCTGAATGGACGGAGGATAATTCTGGTATTGTTCCCGCTGGTTTGTTCTTGTTTGTCCGACGCGAATTTAATACAAAACTATGCCATGGCTTAAGTTAAGACCATCATCGATGGCGTCAACAATTTGACTTTATTTAGGAATTGTTTACTGCTCCGTTGTCTGTCTGCATATATATGCGTGTGGTTTTAATGTCGGTGTGGTGTACTGTATCCTTGGCAGTGCGACCTCCCGCTCTCTCTTTCGTTTCGCATTTTCTGGCGCTTTACACAATTATTGTTTAAGAGTGTTTATTGTTGGCAATACTTCAGTTCGTGGTGTTTATGAGTAAATATTTAAGCTCTCTTTCTTAAATTTATTTGCTTGTTGAATACACCACAACAACCTGTGGCCAAAAAATCGGGTGCCGGAGCAATAAAAGTCCTCCATTGTCATAAGTTGGCTTATCCGCGTTGCGAACATTTACACAAGATGTTGAACCTAAGGTTGGACAAATGAATATCACATATTGGATTCGTTAAGTTTGAGTAACAATCATTTTACGATGTTTCCGTTTAGATGCAGGTGAATGTTGCAACATATTGCCGTTTTGACCAAGGTCCCACGAGATGTCAGCTGAGTAGGACCACTTTTGATACTTAAATTGAGTTTTATTGCTGACATTGAATTTGATGTGCCATCACGTATAATTTAAAGATGGGCTTGAGTTCCGACTATCTGTTTTAATGAAAAACACAGCGCCCTTTTTGAACTACAAAACAAATGTTATCAGTGATGTTTACATCGCATCCAAAACACCATATAATTGTGGTAATATAAAATTTGATACAGTGTTTAAAATATAATTTGAATGTGTACACTAGGCATATAACTTTTTACAATGTTTGTAAATAGGAAAAATGGCATAGCTTAGTCGAATAGAGCATAAAAAAGTATGAACTCCCATTATTTAATTTTTTCGAAATTAAAATAATTTCGCCACCCTACAAAAGTCATTGTCCGGCTTTACAAAAGCAAATTAATGTTTTCTCAGTCAAAAAACCATCAGATATTCAAGAAGTTCAGCAGAGCAACATCGGCGAAGACCGTGCAATTAAAATTGTGCAAGACATTTTGCCATTTTGTAAATCATCACATACTTTAAGCTTAAAATTTATTTCATATAACAATTGAAAACATTTGTTTTTTGAAACAAAAATATGAAAAAAAATATCTGACTTATTTTAGAAATCGCGTTTGGTGCAGAACATTTTTGAATCCAAATCACCTAAAAAGGTGATATTCATTACTTGTACAATATTTGCCAAAACATAGTGGTATTCCTAATTTTTTCGTAAATATTAGTTATATGCCTAGTGTACACACAGTTCATTCACAGCAAAACATAACAACATCACTAATGATTTTTTCCAATCTAGTACTTAGATTTCATAGCACAAATAATAATTGGGTGGTAGAGTTGTTGAATTTGTTTTATATATTTATTTGTTTTGTCATTATTCACACACAGCAAAAATAAATTATTCTAAATTACAGTATATGATAAAATAGATAGTATCGAAATTCTAAGTGAAATGTTGGGACCGGCCGTGGCATAGTGGTTAAAACACGCGACTACCATGCAGGAGATCCCAGGTTCGATTCCCACCTCCAGTCATCAACATTTTTCTTTCATTGTCGGCCCCTTCCTTGTTGTCAACAGCAACTTTGCAGTATAAGTGTCGAGTCCATCGTCAAGCTTAGTAAAAGCTTCTTAAACAGTGACGTTCGAATCGTTGACGCACAACAACGTGAGAAGCTATCCCATACCTCATTCATTGGGCTTAAAGGGAAATTAAGTTTTTTAACTAACTGAAATGTTGATAATATCGCATATTCTCACTGTAGGTCTCAGCCATCGTTATACAGATATCTGTTTTGATCATCTCTCACTACTCAAAATTTTCCATAATTGAAACGCAAAAAATGAAGTCGATTGCTGTGTCAACATTAAAGTGCCAACATCAATAACAAATTATGGCTACGCTGACTTGACAACCAAAACCCCCACTCAAATAGTTCACTAGCTATTGATTATGGCCAATTTTTGCTCATACCGAACTGAAACTTTGCATTGCAAATACGTGATCTTATCTAAAGGCAGGATGCAATTCACTTAGTTGGAAGCAGTACAGGAACAATGCAGTACCAGTACCAGTGACAGCAACAGCGGCAGAGCCAGCTAAAACTTAACTTGATTCGTTTTTAAGCTGTCGTCGTGCATAGAAAAGAAAACTTTTATTTAGGACTTTATGATGAACTTCATTTTAAGTGCTCTTGACAACTTTATTTTGTTATTTTTTTTTATTTTTTTTCACCAACGTATCCTTATTGCTAATGCCGAAAAACGGAATACGGGTGAAACGAAGGCGAGTAAGTGATGATAAAACTTGCAAATATATTCGCGCAAGTTCGTTTTACAGATGGTGACAGTGATGCAGCAAATACTGGTTGAGCGTTGAATTTATTTTAATGGTCTCTTGCAATGCAGTCTCGCTGGCATAACAAACAGCTGCCACGTTCGAGTGGGGCACTGACTAACAAACTACGCTATGCTATGAACTTAATTACATTTTCATTATCTCTAGGGACTTTTAATTGGCACTGCGTTCGTCGCAAAAAGATGACGGCTCCAGATTTGTATTAGGTGATGCAGAGTTTCGCTAGCAAACTTATGATATCAATCATTCATTACGTAACTGTTGATTGCTTTATTAATACAGTTGAAAAAATTCTTTAATGAGACAGCACCCGTTCAGCATCGCCCCCGGCGTGTGTGGCGGTCGACCCCATCAGACATTGAACATCGACGTTTATGACTGATTGAGTTTTTGTATCATAGACAAGATGCTGCTGATTAATTATGAACCACTTGTGATCCAAGGATATGATGGATGCGTAGCACAATAAACAAACTTCGTTTTGGCATCATCCGCATCCGTATCCGCATCATCATCATCATCATCGTTATCACCACCAACATCCTGCTCGAGCTGCTTGCGAGGCGGAAATTATTTTAAATAAACGAAATTAACATTTAGCTCCCCTGGTGTGGCGGGACACCAAAAACTTGTACAATTTCTCATTAGTTTGCAAAAAAAAACATGAAGCAAACGAACGAGCAGGGCTGCATAAAAGCCAAGCTAAATGAAGGTGGGCACCCTCTCCGGCTGGTACTGCGGAATTAATGAAGCATTTCTTTTCTTTATGTTCCTGCACTGGTTTGTTTGCAACAGATTGAAGTGTCGACTAATGACGGCATTGTTCCCCAATTAAGGACAACAGGATGAAAACAGAACAAGGACCATACAAAATATGACTCCTAGGGTTTATATCTGCGCAGTAGATTTAATTATGAACTATATACTTTAGGCGAAACTTAAAAAAATAATGATAATCTTTGTTTTCCCGCTGTGAAGCGTTCACAAGTGTAACTAAACACTTAGGTATCTTTACCTGGCATAGCCATGGGTGACAACAATGCTTGAATGTGATGTCAAGCAAAAAGTGCAGTTCATTGAGTTATTCTTTTCGGTTAACTCATTCTCTTGACTGACAACATTTTGTATGCATTTGTATTGAAATCTAATCGTTCAAACTGGTAGTCGTTTGCGACTTCACAGTAGTGTCGTTGCTTATATGTCAAGTATCTACAAATCAGGCGGTTGTCGCCTAAAGTTACGCAGGGAACATCATCGTTGGTCACATATACAACGTTCATTACACTTTACGCCAAGAGAAGTACGTTTTCCAAACAGCGTTTGCATTTTGGTCAAATAAAACAGTTCGTGTGCACCCCATTAACGAGCTTTATGGCAGTGTACCCCTCCCCCAACCCACGTATTTAGTAAGTTTATACGCATTATACTTTTAAAATCACTGGATGGACCGCCAATTTTACAACGACTACTACCACACACATGACTATAGCTCAACTACTCGAAGTGATTTCAGACCGCTTTAACTTACGATTATGGTGTTCAAATACTCGAATTTATCAGAAAATCCCAGTAGGAAGTGTCTGCAAGGCATCCTCAAGGATAGGTGCATGACCATAGTAAATCGTTGATGACTTTTAGGGGACCGTCCATACAAATCGTCGGCGAAATTTTCTATACAAGCGACCTGTCGCCCGCACCATCATGCATGACATGATGGGTGACAATGTCGGTTGAATTGTCGTTGATGACTACATAAGCGACACGTCACCTACACAATAATGCACGACCTGATGAGTGAAAATGTCGGTCAAATTGTCGTTAATGCCTATGTATGTCTTGAATTGTCAATTTTTAGCTTTTTATTAGTATGACGAATTGTTAATGCTTTTGGAATACTACTGGCCAAGAACGAATAGAAGGATATAAACTTTTATACGGCATTCACATTCAGTCGAGATTTCAAACTATAAAATTGCTCGTCCGTTTAATAAATTAAAAATTTTTTACGTCAGATTCCATTTTTTTTGTTCCCATTATCATAGCCAACACTTTTTTCAAGCGTCGTGAACCGAGTGTTTTGACGACAAGTACATCAATATTTCACATGGATTCCAATTCAGTATGGATTCCAATTTGCAATAACAAGTGCACATGATTACCGATTTTATGTCAGTGCTATGTCGGCGCTGCTGAAGTTAAAAAACACATATATTCATAATATACATATTACATAATATACCTCAAATCAAAAAGAAATAAAAACCTTTATCTCTGCACCAATTATAGGAATTCACTAATACTAAACTTTTTGCTTTTTATTAAGAACTTTAACTTATCATTCACAAATTTACTTTATTATATCTAATACATACTATTTTAATCACAAATTGTTCATTACAATAAGTGTTTTTGTCCCGAGAATTCCCGGGAATCCCGGCCAATTTTTGTCCCGGAATCCCGGGAATGCGACCGGGATTTCCCGGGATTTCATTACTCTTATTTAATCAGTCAATATCAAAATGTTTAATAAGTTAAAATCCACTAAAACCATAAATTATTTAGTGTTTCGAATTTTTACCATAAAATTACCAAATGGTGACTATTTTCTTGACCATCACTATCGTCTTCCGTCTCTCGTTGTGTTGCTTATGTTTCAAATGTTGTTTAATAAATAGAGAAAAATTCGAACGTATTAAATTGCTAAAATGGATCAGCAATACCATTTTACTCCTTGCGATAAAGAGGGGAAAAGTGTTATCATCGCTCAGACCAAGCACCTATGGGTACAATCACCCAGTACACCAACAAAGAATGTTATATGCCAGTCAATTGGCTTAAAAATATTGTTTTAGAATATATGTATGCCTATCAATAAGTAAGTTCTCATTAACTCATGGACATATATAACTTTATCGCAAGGAGTACGAATCTCCAAAATTCCTTTCAATTACCCTATAAAATAAGTGTTAAATCTAAGTGTAGCGATTCCACCTTTAGCCATTTAGTCTGGGTGATGGTAACAGTTTCATCCCATTTTCGGGTTTGTCCTCCTAAAAGTTCGAAATTCTTTCATACCGCGCAATTGCTCCATAAAATAAATATTCGCCCCAATATCCGCATTTCTTACTTTAGGCATTTGGTCTGGGTGATGGTACCAATTTCATATGAATTCACAGCGCACAACTACTCACTAAAATAAATACTCTATTCTACTATAAGCCGTTGTTCTAGGTTTGACTATGTTTTTCTTTAATGGGTAACAATTTTGAAAAATCTCGTTATGCAGACCTCTAATTATATAAGAAGCATTACCATATAGATTTTTGCGATGCTACCTTTAGCCGTTGGTCTGGGTGATGGTATAAGTTTTACCCTTTTTTGGGGCTTTTTTGTACTTAAGAACAAATTTTGAAAAATGTTTTCGGATATGGATTTGTGCGATAATAGCTTTAGTCATATGGATTGGGTCCTTTTTTACCCCTTAAAGGACGAATTTCGAAAAATCACTTCGTGCAACTCTCTAATTCTATAAGGATATTACTCAATGGTACCGATTTTATCTAAAAAAGTAAGCATTTAGAAAAAACCTACTAGCAGCCCTATTGTTCTTTAAGAAGGTTGCTCATATACATTTCGACGATGATAACTTTTGCCGTTTGGCCTGGATCATGTTACCAGTTTTCTCATTTGTTAGACCTTTTTTCCCCTTAAAAGTACGAATTTCAAAAAATCCCTTCGTGCACCTCTCAAAGTCTATAAGCAGATTGCTTATGTATTGCTCGTTTAAATATTAACAAATTTTCGGATAAACCACTACAAGAGATTTTTATAATTATTTTTTTGTTTCATTTCATATTTGTTTGTTTGTATTAAAATAAAAACTTTTTTTTTAATAGATAAAGGCAATTTTTAATTATTTTTTGTTTTGGGCCGGGATTTCCCGGGATCCCGGGAAAATAATATAAAAATCCCGATTTCCCGGGAAATGAAAAATGCCGGGAAATCAAAAACACTAATTGCAATGCACATTGTTAATATTGTTGTTGTATATTGTTGTTTTGTATAGCTTTGAAAAGGAAATACATTTAGGCTGTTGAAATATGGCACACAAACATATCTGCAAAAGACAGACAACTGGAAGTTCGTGTACAGAAAAGGGTTATTTGTTATTGGGCACTGGCAGAGTCATAAAAATTAAACCCTGGGTTCTGTTATTTAAGCGTTTTACTACACTCACCCAATACTTTCATTTGATGAAAAAATCTGGCGGTGTTTTGTTCAAAATTAAACGTCAGTTTTTTTATTAACAAACAGAATACCTCGAACATTTTAACGTTCGTCTTTGTAACCGATGGACAACAGCTGCAATTTATGTAACTTGCAAGATTGCATAAAACAAGTGCGGAGTGTTTTACCATACTCGTACCATTCTTTTACTCTGTAAACAAGATCCAAATCTCTTTATGTAGAATAATACCAACCTATGGGAACGTCAAAAAAGCACCTAAGTTTAATGAACAAAGGGTATGTCATAGGCAGCGTTTGCATACACAGTCATTGAAGCGAGGACGAACCAAATTTACTTTTTTAAATTCTAACACATTGTGAGTTATTTGTCTTCTACCAAATGAGAAACTCAGCGGCAAAGTCAGAAACAATCTGGTTTTAATTTCTTTTTTCATATTTTGGATGTTGTTGTTTTGTTGAATTGTAACAAATAATGAAAATAACACAATGTTGAGAGTACAAAATATCTTTGGTTGGATGTAAATGGGTTCGTACTACTGCCATTCCTCCAACGGCCACGAGAATCAGAATAACAATGCTTTCATACATTTCTCAATAAGTTTCGGACTTTCATCAACTTTTTGAGGTGGCAATAAGCGCCTTATGCATTGTTTAACAAAAAAAAAACACACACACACTTGCCAACTAATTTCCCCCCTATCACGTTCGCATTAAAAATTCATGGTTAACAGTTGAACCGCCAATGTAACCCACTATTGCGTATGAGTTGTAATTGTTTATATTTTACATAATGACGATGGAATAGCCGCCGGCCTTTTGCTTGTTGTGTCCGTTGACAACTTCACTCTCACTTACATTCGAATTGCGAATGTCGTTTAATTTGTAACACGGCCCGCTTAGTGGTCCGGTGTAAACCGCTTCCACAGAATGCTTTGTTAGAACAAGCAACCGAATATACGTGTGCGTTCATTGGTATGAAGAAAATCGTATTGTTGTGTCTGTCGTTGTTCCTTTTTACTCATTTGTTGTCGGGACCTTAAATGTACCCGTTAATTTTCATTTTCATTCACATGTTCTCGTAAACATTTGTAACGGTGAATGTTGTATAAATGTTCATAAATAAACAATAATTTCCGTTGGAATAGTTACAACAGTCAAACTCACACATCCGCACTGAAAAAGGACACGACGTTGCTTTATCCGTTGAACTTAAACTGTCTCGAGATGTTGTAGCAAATAAACGCCGATGAGGACTACGGGTTTCGAGCCGCATGGAACCACGTTTTATATGAAACAAATTGGCGAGAACACATAAAAGGAGAAAACGAAAAAGTGAGAGCGAGACAAAGAGACATAGCTCATGATAGGGTTCTCTTAAACACATTGGTTTCTCTTAAGTTCTTCATTTCGACCAGTTCGTATACAATGACAATTTCGACACCATCACATTGAAATGTGCAAGCAAACGTAAACGGAATATTTTTCGATTCTTTACGTAATTAAGCAAACGCCTAGCACTGACCAGTATTATGGAGCACAATACGGATTCATGTGACCTACACTAGACAACATGACACAATTTGGAGTAGAAACATCCATTTCCGAATCATTTAGCTCGAATATAGTAACGTTTTGCTTTTGAGTTTCGTCTTAGATGGCATTGCCAATTGATCCAACGGAAACGGAAGTCAGCACAGTCAACATCGTGGCAGCCGTTTATGATACTTTGAGAGAGCATCAACGTTGGCAAGGCAAACGTAAAAGACATAAGCAATGTGTTAGAACCTTTGACTTAGGTCGACATCTGCTTGGGTTGCCTCTTCCACAACACAAATCGAGTATGTGTTTGTAACTATCGATTAAATGAACATACATGCTGACACGATGGAGTGCAGGCATGAGCATAAAGGTGCAATCTTCATAACACGAACCAAATAGAAACTATCCATCCATCCATTCTCCCGTTCGTCCGTCCATTCAAGGCCACTTCCCATCTGTCTGTCGCTGTTTTGGAGGAAGCACGCAGCATCTGTCTAGTATTGAACTTGTTGGCAAACTCTGTTGGCCTTTTGCCGTGCATCAGGCATATGGAGCGTATGTGGCATTCAGTTAAGCAAATACGACATGACAATGCGGATGCAAACTTTACACTCGACTAAGAGGAAAAAATAACGTAGACTTATGTAGTTGATGTTTTAATTTTACTTAAATAACTACAACCTTGTCCTTTTGCTGTCGCATTTATTAATATCCTGTGCAAATGGTTTGCCTCCTATTTGTTTACTCTTGAAATGACTTTGAAAGCCTTCCACCACAACCGTTTTAATGCCACTATTACGGCAACAAAAGACAAATGTGGTTGTTTGCGGTGATGGCGCAGGAAGGGGAAGACGGAAGGCGGTAGAATTGGCAAGTAAACGCGAGGGATCATTAAAACTTTAAGGATTTGCTTCGTTAAACATTAAAAGAAATCTGCATAAGAAGCTCGGTTAGCCCAGGCCTAAGGTTATGCCTTCCCTGGCAAGGACTTAGTTGGCAATTTTCAAACCTAGAACAGTTCACTCGTACAATGTATTGCAAACTCAACAAAAACTTTCTGTTTGTTTGCTGTGCTCGCTCGGATTGTTCGGCGAATGGAGCAATCCTACCAAGCATCAAGAAAATTGTACGTAAACATGGTTTATACAGGCGGCAAAGAGGTACGTGTTTGTTTTTATTTTTTGTTCTTGGAATCACCAAACATCTGAAATTATTTATTTTAAGTTATGTACATGTAACAGTTCTGTATGCTTTACTTTAATTTTTATGACACATTTATTTAAGAAACAAAACTGAGGGTAGGATACATAGTTTATTTTTAAGTTATCGTAGAAGCGTTGAATTCGTATACTGTCAGACTCAGACTTAAGGAAGTAAACAATTTACTCCGGGTATCACTAAGTAGTATTTGAAATGATGTGCTTAGAATGCATTATGTAATGCAATAGTTCGTTATCTGTTAAGTGTTTACTGTATCTGAATATGTACCAGCTCTTGGTTTTTATTTTTTTAAACGATCCCATTGGGATCAAAAGCTATTCCAATTTAACCTAATTTATTTCTTGTCTCATAATTCTTAAAGTGAAATTTTGATTGGAAATATTATTTCAGCATTTTAAAAATTAGGGACGACATTTCTTGTGAGGGTTGCGAAGGATTTAGGCAATACTTTAGCCTCTTTCAGCCAGCTGAGTTTTTTTTAGGACATTTTGCATCAGCAAATAAAACAACTCCGCGCTTTTTATGATAATTGAAAAGGATTTGTTTCCGAAAACCCGTGAATTTCACATTTAGCAGTAAACAATTTTTCATCCGATTTTACTTTTATAGAATTGACATCTAACATACAAAAATGTCAAATCAAAAGGGTTGCAATTGATTTTTCTGATTAATTAGGTAAACTTTGATTTTTTTAAGACCTCCGAGTTTGAGACGTGTCGTTGCACCACAAAAGATTGAGAAACGCTGACATGTCGCACATACATTCGTCATTACCATAGTACATAATTTCATTCAGAGTCTACCAATTCGTATGTCTTCTTGTTGTGAATAGCAACCACAAGACAAACTACGTAACAATCACTCAATGTGAGAGCATTGCCAAATTTAAGGTGAGCGAATATTTAGCTTCTTCAGCGATTCAGACAGAAATCTAGTTTCTTTCTTTCTATCGATCAGCCTCAGTAGTATTTCGTCGGTCGATTGAAGCGGTTGTATCGTCGCACCTATGTACAATAACTGAAGATCGCGAGTGAATGAAGCGTGCAGATACCAAGGAACGGTTACCAGACTATCATTAATCCATAGACAGTTAGGTTCCCCAGTGCTGCAGTTGCGAAATAACGAAATTAAAAATAATAATACACGTTGTGCATTTGAGTCGAATTCAAACAATAACAGCAAGTGAGTTTGGGTCAGAGAAACAAGCCGCCCGCTAAATGTGGGACGGCGAGTCGCCGCCGCAGTAGTCGGTTACAATCGGTTTTATATAAAAGAGCCGCCGGTATAATTACAAAATCGTGTAATTTACAAATTGATTAAAATTCGATGTTGACGACAACTCTTTGTGTGAGTCAAAAAATAGAAGCGTGTTCAGTTACAACAATGCGAGAAGCTTTCGCATATTTCATTCATGGGGTGTAAAGGGAAAAGAAGTTTTTTGTTTATGTTTTTTTAATCGTTTATGAAACCAATGTTTATTACTAACAACATAAATATTGCGATTATAGCAAACTTAATTTCTATGATTCGAGTGCAGGATAAACCTAGCTCCAAGTTATCGCATGGACTTCAACTGCTACAGTGTCCTTTAAGTTCAAATTTCCGAAACGAAGTCAACACATTTTCAGCAAATAAGGTTACATTTTGTATTAACCAATATTAAGATCTCCTCTTTTCTAGTTCGTTTATAAATTAAAAATGGATTTGATTACACTTCAGTTGACGCCTCCAATTTAAAGGAGTCGACTTAGTTCTCTGTTTTGCGGTGACCCAGTTGGAAACTGGTTTGTTATTATGTTTACATCAGTTCCAGCCTACAGTGTGTTTCCACGCTAACAGTATATTATGCAACTTTTTAAACGAAAAACAACCAATAACAAAGCAAACAAAAAAAACAAAAAAACAAATGCCTACGAAAAAAAAGCTTTTGCGTTTGCTGCGGTTTATGGTATTGCTAGTTCACCCAAAATGCGGAATGTTAATATCTACGTGCGAATACATTGGGCTATCGCACCATCGGCACCAACATCATCGACTCACAAATGTCCACTGTAGTAAGACAGATAATTTGGACGCTCACATTTTAGGAGACTTGACGAACATAAAATGTATGTGGCTGGCAGCAGGAGTGCCCGCAGTTGGGCCTTTCACTCCACATTCTCACAAGTGTATGAATACGAATTCTAATGATCCGTTGTGTCAATAAGCATTTGAAATACAAAAACCTAACGATTCGACCACGAGCACACAACCAAGAGAAGAGGCTCCCATATACTTGAACTTGACTCGGAATGAGTGACAATAAAATACCACATAAATGTGCCACAGATACGATAGCATACAAGTGATGCTATGTCGTTACCAATGGTACAAATTGTCTTCGACACATTTTGGTCGAAAACATAAGTCAACACTTTTTGGTAGTGTGGGTGAGCAAAAGAGAGTTGTGGGGGGGTGGTAGCAAAGAAAAATCAAAGAATTTGATGTACAAAAATTGTAAATAACAAAACGAGACGGTACGAACCTATTCAATATGCGTGTACATATGTATCTGAAACGCCAACAACAACTTAGTGAAATGATAAATGTACAGCCTCAAATACACACTATTAACGTGCAACAAATTGCTAACAAAAACATTTTATATTAATCACAGACGACTTAGACCACTTACGCATATTCGTACATCCGCTGAATGTTGTGATGCAGACATTTGACGCGGAAATCGGCAACATGATGAAGCCAACAACAAAACGTGTATAAGTGACCAAAGATACATGCGTTGCACTCAGTGCGGAAATAAGAATTGAGCTTTAAATTGAATTGAATTGAAACAAGGGAACACATGAAAGATTTCCCTTAAACGACAGTGGAGCTCCTCTAACTGAATGGATTGCAGTAAAGTTGTATATTGTTAGTACCAGGGGTCATCATAGCCATGAAATGACATATGCAACAAGACAGGGCCCGTGTTAAACACACGCACGGATAAGCAGACATTATATTATAGTCGGCGGCATCCACGGTACGGTACTGAAATACATACAAATACATACTTATGTAAGAATTTAGTTAAACAGTTTGATTCGAATATGTAATGTAGACCGATAGACAGACTTGAAGTGCTTCATTTGGGAGAAACATATAAAAGAGACAAATTTATGGTATTATTATTGTCCTTATGCTAACTGGAAGTTTTTTCTAGATTTTCAACTTAAACTTTGGTGTTCGATGCTTTAAACTATTTTTTTTTATTTTCTGGTAAGAGTATTGAAGAAATCAATGCCTAAACACTTACAACAAGTGTCGAAAATAAATCTCACGTTTTTTATTTATTTACTATCGGGGCAAAGTTAATAAAAAAAACAAACAGAAAATAAGCAATAAAAGACGATGAAAGAAAACATTGAGATTTTTTTGCTTAGTAATGTTATAACAACGCAATGTTAAGTTATTTGTAAGCATGTGTTAAAAACGAAAGCAAAAACACTACTTGTAATGGGCATAGTTTAAAAAAAGCAAATAAATCCCAATGGTCCCTTATGAAGGGGCCTTTGCTGAGCTTTTCATACTCATTCAAATGCTTCTCATTAAACTATCTGATTGTTATGTCAAACACTCACGACAAATGTCAACCAAACAACATCGGATCTTAGCTTCTTTATTTTATATACAAGTTCTTGTTAATGTTTGTTACACACCCATTTGCAAGATACAAAATTGGGTCGTCACTAGATTTTTACTAAATCTATTCATTAATGACCACTTTGTACATATGAGCAGTTGATTGTACTCTTGTTCCATTAGTAAATGTTCCTACTCACCCTGTTGCCAATATTCGATTGCCCGCACTACTCTCTCTGCCCCTAACTGGTACTTGTAAACTGGAAGCACGCAAATAGATGCTTGGCAACTTACAAACGAAAACAAAACTCAGTAAACCTTGAATATTCGTTGTTTATAGTTAATGTACCTACCACGTCAATTAAAAATGGTAGCGCATTTGTGATCATTGCACCATCTCCCATTTGTTTTTAGATATTAGTCGGGCATTTGGTAGGAGCATTTTGTTTGTTGTAATATTTGCAAACTTTTTGTGTTTAAGAAAATTAATAAACAAATTAATGTCAAGGTCGCCTTTAATATGTTATGACGCAAAACAACAATCCAATGTAGGTAACATGGTAGTACTTCGTAAGCGAGAAACTGAAACGAAATCAAACACTTAAGTCAAAGCTTGTTGAATTCAAACTGGTTACTTGGTATCTCCCGCTCGCTCGTAAACAAAATATCGCTTTTTGTGTTTGGCAAAGATACAACGTTTCACAATATTTACAATCTCGATAGCAAGCAAATCATTCACTGGAGTTTACTCATGTGACACCATATATTCAAAGAATTACGGCTGAATTTTATGTTTACCCCGTTTTGTGTAAGATCACAAAGAGTTTTTTGCAATGACTTAAAAATAACACTTAGCGAACTGAATGAATGAATATCCGAAGATATTATAGAAATTTCTTAGGACAGGTCAAGAGAAAAATGATTAGCGTTTCTAGAGTTCACTGAAAACAAAAACCTTGTTCTATGTAACGCTACGTGAAACTTCGCTGATCAGTTATAAAATTCCACAGTAACTTACGTTTACATACATCTGTATCTTTCATTCGTAAACAATATGTAAAGATGTGTTGAGGAGTAGCAGATGTCATCTCCCTCTTCTGGCCCTTTTTTTGCATATTATAATATTTTTCTTAAAGATACTATTGTACAGCCAAAGTCTCCAAATACCAAACCTTATTAAATTGGCCAGCATTTGTCAATAAGTTTCTCTATACAACAAGTGCAAATAAATAAACCCTAAAGTTGACTATTTAAATATTTAAAAAAAAAAATTATGAAATCTATCTCGCTATTGAAAAAATATACACGAAGATTTAACAACATACGTTCTCTTAATCGATTGAATAATCATTTTGGGCTGTTGTTGTTTATTCCTGCCTTGCCATTTGTTTGAGACACATAATCTTATGAAATTAACGCAAGTAATGAAAACAGTACACTCCGGACACAACTCTTTGGAGTTGTTACACGCTTTCGCTCATGTGTTAAATGCTTATACATACTTAGTGTGTAAATACCGGTGAGTGCGTTTATCTGCTATATTCTAATCGACTGTTTGTTGTGCGAGTGTGTTGTGGTACTCAAAATGTTATGTTGACACTATACGGACGTGGTCGGAAAAGAAATGGTGATGCGCAAATTAGAAAAATCAACGCAGACACAGTCAACGCAGCCGGTTGACGTGCAAACACAACTCAATGCCGAAAAATTGTAAATGCCTTGCCAAAAACATGCTCTTAGCATGCTCTATGTGAGATCTACGACTAATCCTTACCGGCATTCTCGAAAAGGACAGCAGGTTTTCCTCTCACTTCTTAAAGATCCAGAGCGAAAACATACCCGTAGGGCTGCTACAATATAATGCCTGTGTGCTAATTAAAAGAGGACATTAGATCACCTTGTCACTACTGCTGGATGTCTTGCAAATATCCATCCAAGTCAATCAAGTTCCTGTTATGTATTTTTTTTTTTTTTAGAAGATGGTCTGAAATTCTGAAATTAACCAAATACATTGAAGTACTTAATACTATCCATCTCCATCAGTCGCCGCAATGGCAGCCTTCGACCACGATGACTTCAATAAAGGCACCACCGGCCTTAATCAAAGCATTTACGATCATCCCTCACTGGGAGATTATTATGGCAGTGAGTATTCCTGGAGCATATGCACTTGTCATTGTTGTTAATATGTAATTGTATTGCCTTCGTTTGCTGCAGACCTCACATCATTTATAACACTTTCCATATTCGTGTCGGCCCTACTGGTGCTGCTGAACATTTCCATTTACTGTGCCACAGTAACAAAAATACGCAAACGTGTCGATAGTTCTCTTCGGGGGCCCTCGATAGTGATGTGCTCATTCTATCCCGTTATATGCTGTGCCGCCCTTACAACCATTGTGCTGCCGAAGAGTTGGCTGATGTGCCACACGGTAATGCACTTGAGCTTCACCATAGGCGCTGTCGTGTTCCGACAATTGTGTTTCCGTTATGTGGATTCGGAGCTGAACTACATGAAGGAAAACGATGGGTCTCCGGTGACCATCAATACGCCGCCCTGTTGTTGCTGTTGTATGTGCCTACCGGGCGTGGTGCCGTCGCGGATTAAGCTATGCCTGCTGCGCTACATGGTGTGGCAGATGCCCTTTGTCCAGGGTTGCATCATGATGGTTTTGAATGTGATCTACTACCGAGAAAAGGTATTAAGCCCTTCGCACCTAATATTCGTTCATATAATCTAGTCTATCTCTTTTCAGGAACTCTACTACAGTGTCGCACTGTACTTTATACCGTTCATCGTGTGCTCCATCTTGATTGGTGTATGGGGATTGAACATTGTGGTCCGTATGGTCAATGCCATGCACTCCGAGTACGGCTTAATGGTATGTGTGTGCGTGTATTCACGGTAGCACGGTGGTTCCTAATCTTTATTGTTGTTCATTTTTTTTTATTAACAGAGGAAAATGTTTTGTTTGCAACTAATACTTTTGTTATGCAAATTGCAATACCTGTTGCTGGATAGTCAACTGGACCACATCGTATTGGGCGGATATTATCCGATAAACCACACGATATACAAGCAAAGTAAGTAAACGAACGTTATTCCTATTTGCATGTGTCCATTAACTAAATCCTCTGTCATCCCCCTCTCTCGGCAGCAATCATAAATCTTTTGATATTAGCGGAAATGGTATTGGTATCGCTGCTGGCTCAAAGCGCCTACAAAGGAGTCAAAGTGGGACGATACGTCCGGAGGACAATAGAATAAACAACAGATTGTGATATGGATGAAACTTAAATTATACACAAACAGCAAAAGACACACATACAAATATTCGTATTAAGATATGTACATATTTTATAATATATTTATAGACAAAATGAAAAAGTGTTTTACCCTCTATCAACTGTATACATAGTAGTAGTAGTAGTAGTAGTCGGGAGTCCCCATAATCTAGTGTTTTGTGTCAGTTGGTTGCCGAGATAGTGACTTTAAGAGTAGCGGCATACTCAGTAGTTTTGAATATCGATATTGATATCCTGCATCGTTTAATTGATACTGTCCTAACTGGGTTCCAACACACGCACATGTATTCGTCCGTACGTGTAGCCATACCGTTCAGCTCCATATTCGATACTTGTACGTTGACTTCTATGGAGGGTTTGTTTCCCTTTTCGTTTTTTTTATGATTTACTGCACAAAACGAGTTTATTTAGCGCTTCAGCAAATAAATCTAACAAAGCTTATTGGATTCGCATTCTCTTTCACTGCTACATAGTGAGAATACACATACACACTCACAAATCTATTTACTTAGACACTCGCTCGTACAGTCTTCGAGCAACATTTCTGCGTCGCAAGGACATGTATCCATTCGTTTGTATTTGTGGTAATGTTATACGTGTGTGTGTGTGTGTCAGAATATAAACAGTAATACGTTGCTTTCGCTTAATGTCTTCTTATGGGTTTTAACGCCATTCTTACTGAAATTGTTGTCGTCGTGTTCTTTGTTTTTTTTTGTTGTACTTTCTGGCCCGATTTGTATGGAGTGGCAGAGTGCGCTAATGTGTGAGTGTATGTGTGTGTGTGTGGTGACTATACTGTAACATAAAAAGGCGACCCATTTCGAGCTGAGCCAGCAAACCTATGTGGGCGAGGAGTGTAGTGCTTTCAGTTCTTACGTTACCTCTCCTCTGGGACTTTAATTTAATGTGATGGCCAGAGTTTTAAAGCCTTCAATCAGTGCCAGCCTGTGCTTTAGGGTAAAGGTAATACCATTTGCCACTCCCAGAAATTATACAGGTGCTTACCTACACACACACACATTTACGTTTATAAAACAGACCAAAGTGTATACATATAAAACAGAAGGGCTCTTTGACTTTTAGTCCGTTATTTATTTATTTGCTGATTGATTGATTGATCGATCAATTGATTAGAGCTTTGTGTTTATATACTCTTCCGCGGCACCTCTGCACCGTACACGAGATATAATTGCATATGCCGACCCACTGGTGGTACAGCTTTTTGGACAGGCTGTGCGTTCGAAATCGCTTTAGAGGAAACACTGAAGAGCTATTACCGCGTGAAAGAAAAAACATAAAACATTCCACCCGCATATCAATTTCATTATTCATTTTCAGCCAACATTTCTTCCAAATATTGGCCAGGCAAACAAACAAAGGAAGGCACAAGCATTTGCCTAAATTCCCTTATTAATTGTTTTGGCAAGGATTTTATTAGGCGTTAAATCCGTTTGTTCAACAAACACAACCACACCAACTCAAAAATTGGGATTATTTGTTGCTGCAAAACTTTATGAAAAAGTCCATATTTAAGCATATTAAATAAATTATGTCGCTGGTTGAAACAAATGCTTTTGAAATAGATTTTACTGACTTGATTTGTGATAGATTGGTCCAAGAAACAATACAAGTAATCTCATCTAGACAATAAACTCACGAACAACTCTGAATACAAACACAGTGGAATTGGCCTCCGCCTAAAACTATGCTCTCCTTAATCGAAGTAAGCTTATAAAAACAACAAATCTCCTCAGGGATAATGGTTAACTTAAGCTTTAGAGGGAAAAAATAATAAACTTTGTAGGAAAAAAAGTCCTTTTTTCTCATGTTTGAATGTTAACGGCCATATTCAAAAAGAAATTAGAGCTTGGACGTTTGCGGCTGATATCTACGTCGCATGTTCATATTCGACATACATGATAGATATATAACATACATATACAGGTGATGATGTACCAACGGACACCAATTTGACACAAAGGGATCTGATGATGAACTCGCGACAGAGTTCGAAACGCGTCATCCTTGTCCGTGATTCTGAATTGGCCGTTAACTCAAACAATAAATACATTGTGATCTCGATAGCCAATTTCGGTGTATTGTTTTCAATACACTAAATAAATTAATACTAATCAATGTGATCATCGTGACTCTCACGAACAACTCTGTATAAACTTATTTGTGTAATAGTATATTCTTACATACATTTACTTTTTGCTATCTACTAAATATTGCACACAATTGCTCTCAATAATGCGTTAAATTACTAGTGGTATCTGGTTCAAATTGGATAATCGATGGAAGGGCGGGTCCTCCTGTACTAGTGACTATTTGCTCATGACCTCAACTCGTTATACTCTGAACTAACTAACGTCCTGCAAGCTTATTTAGTGGCTGTCGGTGTTAAAGAGACATACGGACAGCAAGGAAGAAGAGGAGTATGCGAGTGCATTTTGAACTGCCTTTTCAAGCGTGTAATTGAACAAAGTCCTTGTGGTGTGTGACGACAACCATTTAAAGCATCGTACGTAATTGACAGACTATGACTCTTAAAGTGCCAACGGGCTACAAGACATGTTACGATTTCATTAAATGCGATTTATGCTTGAACGACAAATGTTGGCATACTGATAACCGCATAAACAGAAGCGAGATTGGCTTAAAATCTCGCAACATCGGTAGTGTTGCAAGTAGGTACAAACACTGTTAAAGATAGTGAATACTCCATACGTAGATCGATCAAATGGCGAGCTATTCGATTAGATTAAATTCTGTTATTGTATTTATTTTATGTGTTTTTCTCAAGAAACATAAAATGGAAAATAAAAATAATTTACTTTTGTCAATGTTTGTTAAATGCAATGTTTATTTCTTGTCTCGCTCCATTACCTGTCATTATTTACATTTCTTTAATGCTTTCTTCGCAGGACTCGGCGAGTGGTTATCTATCTGTTACACACATGTACGAAATGCACGCATGTCTAAACACACCAACACACACTCATTCAATACCAGTCAGTCAGTCGGTATCCTTTGCAACGTAAAAAATGTTCAAACGGCGCACAGTGGTTCCATTTTGGTTTTTTTTTTTTTAATTTATTCTGTAACTTTTGAACGAATAATGGTATCTTGATGAAAATAGTTGAAGCTGAGGTGTTTTCGAGATGATTTGGAAATATTCGGCTCCCTAGTGGGTGACACTGCGTGGCCCTTCAAAGTTGGTCACCTCGGGTGTTTCAAAATTTCAAATGCTTGTGGAATGTGCATTTATAAACCGATTTAAAAGGTTTTTTGCATATAGATAGTGCTTCGAAAAACCTTCAAAAAACATGCTTTCATGTACATGTTGTCTCATTTAGGTCAAGATGTATTTGAGAAAATAAAAAAAAAATGTGTCATTTTTGGACGAGGTTGATTTACTATTTTTAAGGGTGTGAGCTCAGTTTTTCTTTGATTGTTAGGATATTTATATCGTTAGTTTGCTAATAAAATGAAATTGCTGAAGGCATAATGCAAATATTTTGTTCCAATCAAGTTATAAGCATCGCAAGTAAAAGTTTCCAAAAAAAGTACTATTATAACTGTTTTTTTTTTGCAACAAGGCGATTATATTCTTTCGTTTGTAAAAAAAAATTCTTCCATGAGGTGGCAATTTCTTTATTATTTCTCATGGAAATGTTAATGCAGATGCATTAAATGCTAAATCTGAATCAGTTCAGCTAATTGGTTTCCCGGCAAGGGAAGCCAAAAATACCCCATTTTTAAAAAAAAATGTTTGACGAGGCATTGTGGTGAATGCCGAAATAACGTTATACGCCTTACCCGCTGTCTCATAATACATTTCACAATACTTGAACAAAAACCTATTGGTAATAATCAATAATTACCAATAGAATAGATCTTTAACCGAACTATAACACAATATTATAATTCTTATAGATCAACTAAAAACAAAATCAAGTTTTTGAAAATTCTCAAATTGCAAAGCGCCAACTAGAAAGCTCATTATATATTTTTTTGACCAAATACTAGTTAACCGTAACATATTTCAACATCCCTGCCAAAAACAAAGACATTGTGGCCATTTTAGTAAAAAATTTGGAATTTTGGAACATATTTTCCCCCTTTGGAAATTTGGGTATTTTGTTGTACGATATAACAACATATTGTTAGTCGTACATGTACATTTTTCCAAAATTTCGTTAAGATATTCCAGTCCGTTTGAATTTTACGCTATTTTTCATATAAGATATTATTTCTCCAAATAATACGTTTTGACCAAATTTTATATTTGACTTAGAATCATGTCCAAAATAAAATGAGCTTTTAATTAATTCTTGTAAATTACACTATGCAACAAATGAAGACTTTTTGTAAAATACAAGAACTTGACGGTATAGGTTCGATTCTACTATCGAAGGGTAATAAAACACTATACTCAGTTTGGCGAGATGGGTGACCAATTTTTTTTTTATGGACCCCAAAAGATTCTCGAAATCAGTGAACCCCTCGAAAAAAGGTGTCATCAGTTTTTGTCCAACAGCTAACTCACACTTCGTGATAGCGCTTAACTATGTTCGGCAATATTGTAGCTGTTTGTATTGTAACAATTTATGTCAAAAAGGTTGGTTATCCCTGCACTTTTTCAAAAAAAAGTGAAGAACAAATTTTAATTTTTCACTTTTTTGGACATTACTTTGAGGGAGTCGAAATTTTTCACTAAACCTCTGTAAAAAAAAGTATACATCGTAAAACACACATATATATGGGGGCTACATCTAAATCTGAACCAATGTGCTTAGTTATGTTACCACATTATAATAGTGTAAAAAAACTAAGATGTGCAAAATTGTGTTAACACCAGAACAAAAATGTGATTTTTGGCTACAATAATGTATAAAAGGTTATGCTAATTTGTATGGGAGGTACCAGAAGGGGCGGGGCAAGCGGACCCATTATTTCAGTATACACTACACGCTGTAAAATTATAATACCATCCAACATATGAATATTGCATTTAAAATCTAATTTATAACTTAAAAAATAATTTTGATGGATATGTTTATGCAATAAGATACAATTTTAGTTCATATATGATTAAGAAAATCATTATGGAGTCGTTACTTATTAATAAAACTTACAAGCTTATAGACTGTCTAGTTAAGTTATTTATGATTTATAAATCCCTTTCTACAGGAATGCGGGACAAATTATGAACCCTAGACCTACAAGTATTACATATCGTTGGAAAGGGAATAACATAAAGTTTTACGGCCATATTCATAAAAAATTTCTAAAGTAGGTATGAAGCGCTCTCTAGCTAAAGTATTCTTTAGCTCTAACAAACCTTTAATAAGAAATTGTATTCATAAACGTTTTTTATCAGTACTTTACCTTTATGTGTTCAGGTGGAAACGCCGACTGTTATTGGTCGTTAATGATGTACAAAAACAGCTTTATAATCGGATACAAAAGCTTTATAATCGGATACCAAATATGTATTTGCACTTATAATACCTATGAACATTATTGCAGCACAATTTTTCATTGACTACAATCCTCATGATAATAAGAAAGACGTTAAAGTAAAAATTATATTAAAATATTTTAATTTCTTTTCCTCATGTTAAAATTATAATCGGATACCGATTACATTTTTTCCTTGTTTTGATTGTTTATACATCACAAATATTATTTCATTATTTACAAATAATTTTTGAAGATTTTTGGAGAAATATTTTTCAAAATGGTATTCATAAATGAAAAGTGTCTATTTAGATACTTTTCTATGAGCGCAATGATTAAGAAGAAAATTTCCTACACAATGAATGCATGCAACAACTCTTTTCAATAGGAAAAATGCCGAAAAACTCAAAATAAAGATCTCAAACTATAAATATGCAATAAATTGTACAAACGTCAAGTTATAGCATGCTTAAAGTAGAGACAACCCTACTTTAACTTATTGAAGATGTGAATCGTTTATGAATATTGTTTTCTCGAAAATTACTTAAAAATGGTTTATAAACCTCTTATAAGTTTTTATGAATAAGGCCGTTATAATTTAGAAAAATTAATTAAAATAAATAAAATATCTGTATTTGTTGTGATGATGTACCATTGTGCATCAGTTCGTCACAAAGGGGTCTGAAGATGAACTCGTCATGGAGTTCGAAACGCGTCATCCTAGTGCGTGACACACTGAATTTGACCAAAAATATCAAACAATAAATAAAAAAAAAAAAAAAAAAACACTTTTCTGATCTTGAGCCGAATGTGTTGTATCATTTCGATACACTTAACGTAAATTAATATAAATAAAATATCTTTACAATCAACGAAACTGAGCTCGCACCCTTAAAAATACTAAGTCAACCTCGTCCAAAAATGACACATTTTTTTTATTTTCTCAAATATCTCTTGACCTTAATGAGATAACATGTACATGTAAGCATGTTTTTTGAAGGTTTTACGAAGCACTATCTAATGCAAAAAATCGTTTAAATCGGTTCATAAATGCACTTTCCTCAAGCCACGCAGTGTCCCCCACACCCGCTAGGGAGCCGATTATTTCTAAATCATCTCGAAAACACCTCAGCTTTAACTATTTTAAATTTCATCAAGATACCATTATCCGTTCAAAAGTTACAGAATTAATTCCAAAAAAAAAAAAAAAAAAAAAAAAAAAGGAACCACTGTGCGGCGGTGACATTGCGCCCCATGTGATTCCCATCAGTTACTCTACTTCGGGGTGGGGGAGACAGGAACAGGACAGAAACCTGTATAGAGGCAGCTCACAAGTCCGTCCGTCTGTCCGTCCTTTTTTACTGGCTGCCTTTATGTTGTGCGGCCAGGGATTTGTTGCTTCGCCATCAACCCCTCAATGCTCATTTCAGACTTTGATTTTATCAATATTTATTATTGTTTTTATTATTATTGGCATCATGTGGATTTTGCGTCATTTTTTATTATTTTGTTAAGGATCGGATTCGGTGTTCGTGTGCGTGTGCGTGCGTATATGTGTGCGCGCAGAGCGATTGCTTGCCTGATTTTATGGCAAATTTCTCTGTTTTATGTTGCGTCATAATTTATTGTCGTTTAGTTAACCAAAACGTAATGCTGACAATATTATTAAGGAGCAAGCAGTAGCGTCGCCTTGGATAAAGTGCGATTCATAAGGATTAGGGGAGAATTATTCATTGTAGGAAATCTATTTTCAAACAAGTTTATCTTCTAATAATCTACTCAAATCTGGAATTTAGGCACGCTTTTATTTTACCACGTTTCATTCTTTGACAGTAGTATGTATTCTTCGTCCTAAAGGGTCCTTAAACATGTTGAGCTTTCGAAAAGGTACATTAAACAGAATCCTTCGTTTTAGTAACAATTCATTCATTGAGAGGCAGGAAATTCCTTTCAACTTCACAACGACCTCTCTGGTTGCATTACATTGCTCTAGATTATGTCCCTACAAAGCACAACCCACGAAGACAGCCTACTGATAAGTATATATGTACGTAATACGTTTATGTGGATTCGCCCTATCATTTTCATCTTAACTTAATTTCCCTTTGCACCCCATGAATGAGGTATGGGATAGCTTCTCGCGTTGTTGTGAATTAACACGCTTTCTATTTTTAGATTCACAACTATCATTTTCATCAGATTTGATAAAATTCAAAATTGACTGCCTTTCCCAACGCCCTGTTCCAGCCCATTTTCTTTAATACACTCCAATTTCTCATAGGTACCGTCATATGCTTCGCTGGCGGTACTGGAAGCAGTGATTACATTTGATTGATATGGTGATCCCATAATGACAGTCAGCTCCTTACGGCCGTACAATATGAGTGCTCACATGAGGATGTACCCATGGCGTACATGGACGATGACGAGCGGGTGGTTGTATGAGCCATAAACATGTTGTTATCATATTTTCTTTTGAGTTCCATTTGGTCTGGTTGCGAAGTTTATAAATGTTGTGCTTTACTTGTTTAACGAAATTCATGGCGTTAGTCAAGTGGAGTAATTCACTCACTTTGGGGCTAATTCATGAATATAAACTCATGAATACACAAATTTAACAAATTACATTAGAATGGACTATAAAGACAAAGCAAACCAGCCAGCAACGTAAGGCAACGTAACCCAACCCAACCGGGCAATGAAGAACCGACATAGGTAACGGGGCCGCAGGGGCGGCACAGTTTAAAAGGGGCCGGAGGCTGAATTTGGGCTAATTTATGCATAACACACAAATCCCTTGGGGAGGTTTAAAAAGTAACAACAAAGGGAGCAGCGATAATAACACGGCTCAATCTGAATTTTATGTTTGACCATAAAGTTTTAGGTAAATCGCAAAACGCTTGGTAACTGGAGGAGCAGTGAAATATTACCAGCATGTAAAAGGTATTTCTGAGATTACATTGATACACTTCATTGTCAGTCATGTACAGGTAAGGGTACTTGGTGTATCATTCCAGACAGTTGAATTGGAATTGAGGGCGGAGGATTGCTCTCGATGTTGTTTCGAAAATTCAAATTACCGCCAAATTGTGTTCAACGTATTCAAATACTCGCGATGAATGTGTTCATGTTACTCCCAAGACCTAAAAATACATACGTACATGTGTCTGCACATTGAAAAACCTTCGTAATAGATTGATAGAAATCTTGATAGCGAGATTAGCATCCATTACATCTCAAGATATGTGGCATAAACACTTATTTTGTCGAGATATTGACAGCTGTTAGAATGCTAATTTCTCACATAACGCAAAAGCGTGAAAAATTCAATGTTCTTGCCACCCCATCGCTTGTGTATGTATGCAATATATGCAAATAGTATGTATGTACGTTCACCCGCACACACTTTCAAGCGATTGTATAAATCACATCAAACGCAATCGTTTTAATTTGCTTACAAAGGATATCTGCTAATATGAAATCAAATACTCGAGTTTGACACAAAGCTTCAGCCTTCCGTACAACAGCAAATCCACCAATCAATACAAAAGAATATACTACTCTTACATAAGTATAAGCACAAACATACAATCACACATAACATAGGCTCTAACTCACACAAAATGTAAGTAATACAAAACGTTTTAAAACGACGACTGTTATAATGGAAATTCTACTAATACACCTATCCGCACACCCACGCACTCACACAACCATAATCCTTTTGAATAATAAAATTGACAATTTTTATTGAAAAGGCCATTGTTATAAAATCCTATTACACGATGCGGTCGAATGAATCCAGTCATGTTGGATTTTATGGTTGACTGCCTGAATACTATGTATGTTATGTGTTGATTTGCGAGTACGAATAGAGCTAACCAGCGAAACTCATTGATCTGGATCAGCAATCCAGCCGCACTTAAGGCTCAAAGGTTACTAAGCGTGTTTTACTGCATATATGTTATGTGTGTTAAATCTCCGTCGCTAATAACACGCCCTTCAGCGTCAACATCGCTGTATTACGTAATACAATAATAATAATAACATGTAATACAAAATAAGCAACAAAGTGTTTTAAGTAAAATTACATATGGGCAATTCCATACTCACGTACGTAACAGGCCGTACGTTTCAATATGATGAGAAACAATGAAAAACTTTGTTTTTTTTTACTTCTTTATCTTTTTGTGTAATACTTAATGTTTAGAAAGAGAGACGAAATCCTCTGAACTGATGGTACTAAAATATTAGCAAATAAAGAGGTTGACGTTACGTGGCAAAAATAGATGTAATTTTTTTCTTCTTTCACAAAAACACAAACTAGTGCGAATTGAGTCGGACTTTTTTGACAAAACCATTTTAAATATGGTTTGGAATATTATAAATATGTTTTAGAATTCGCTGAACTTTAAAAAATTGATTTAATTTCTTTGTACAACCTATTTTGTGAAACGTGACGTGACGTTGCGTGATGTGACATAAATTTCCGTTTTGATAATTTATAACAAAATTATTAAAAAATAAAAAATAAGACAAATATTTAATTGCGAAATATATATATATATATATATATAAACTTATTATAAAGTTTATATAACAAAAATTGTTAATCACAAATGTTACATTAGAACCTCAATAAAATGGTCATAAATGGCCAGATCATAAATGCAATGTTGCAGTCTGTTTAATCATAAATGAAAATAAGATAAGCTTTGAACATTTACTAATACAAGCCTGACAAAAAAATTGTTCAACTTTTTTATCGATCACGGTGGACCTTTCTGTGGAAATGCCCATATGTATATACATAATGATTTCTATATTAATCATGATGGTGATGGAAGTCCTTTTACTATCCCGAAATAGGAGATGCTGATATAATTAAATTCAAGTTTCTAAATCTTACCACAGACTAGTTGTATGTTAAGTTGTGTTGTGTTTCACAAAATCCACATGTGTGTTTAATAACCAACAAAAGAGAATTTCAATTAAAATTCATATAAAAAGAATAACACTTTATTTTACCTTATATTATTGTTACATAAACCAATATGCCGCACTCATGAGTCATGTGCTTTAGGCGTGCTGTACTCAGGAGTGCGGTAATGACAGATGAGACACTTATTGTGTGTAAATATTTTTCTGATTTTCAATTGTTTTTTTCTGATTTTTAAAATATGTTTATAGATTATTGTTTGTTTGTTTTTTTCTATTCTAAATATTAATTTTAATTTCATAGTTCTTTTTGAATTTTACTACGATTTTTTAATTAACAATCGTTCTCTTTTGAATTTTAAGTAGAATTAACGATTTTTAATTTTAATTTTTCTCAAATTACAGGAAAAATCTGATGTGCAATTTTAAATTCTGAATTTCAATTGTTTTTTTTTATTTTTTCTTCTAATTTTAAGTCGATTTTCGAATAATTTTTCTTTTTTCCCAATTTGTCACATTGTCCCAAAGTTGTGCACAATTTTATACATCATCATATCCTCTATAAAATAAGAAAATAAATATTTAAAAATGCCTTTAAAACTGATAAAAAAAAATGAACAATAAATAGTGATTCATAGTATATTTTATTCACTGAATACATTTAATTTTTAATAAAAATGCATCACAAATAGTTGAAAATTAAATGAAGTTATTTTTTAATATCACATAAAGGGTGTCCCAACAAGAGCGCAATTTTTAAATTTTAAACAAAACACAGATATTTTAAAAAAAATCGTGAAACTTTATTATATCGTAAAGAAGACAGAATGAGGTTATGTATGGAACAATATATCGTGCAGATGGCCGCCGCGGCTTTGCTGGCATGCACGCGATCTTTTAATGAAATTTTCAATGACCGTTTCGCATAAATGCTGCGGTATTTCATTAATGCAGCGTCCAATTTCCTTGAGTCGTCGTCGGCTTATTCGGGTAAACCATCGACTTCAAAAAACCCCAAAGAAAAAAATCTAATGGTGTTAAATCGCACGATCTAGGCGGCCAATTCTGATCTCCAAAACGCGAAATAACACGACCGGGAAATGACTGATGCAGCAATTGAATTGTTTCTCTGGCTGTATGACATGTGGCAACGTCTTGTTGGAACCACATGCCCTCCACATTCATTTCTTCAATTCGAGGCAAGAAAAAACTGGTTATCATTTCACGATACCGAACACCATTGATTGTTTGCGCTAGACCTGCCTCATTTTCATAAAAAAAAAGATCCAATGATTCCTCCAGCCCAAAACCACACAGTGACACGTTGAGGATGCATTTGCTTCTCGTGAATCATTTGCTTCTGAGCTCGGTGTCGAATTGAGGTGGAGCGACATCATCACGTACAGCTGCGACATTTTCGGTCGATCGACCTGGTCGATGGCGGGTTGTTGTCTTTACATCACTAACAGACCCAGTTTCGACAAATTTATCCATTAATCTCTTTACAGTTGACTCTTTTGGAGCATTATTGTGACCCCAAATTGATCGCTATTTGCGAACTGTAGTCGCAAAACTTTCACCATTTTGGTAAAACAATTTCACAATGAGAATGCGTTGTTCATTCGTGTAGCGCTTCATTTTTACTAACCTCGTACCTTCTACTAGCAAACAAAAACAATTGTTCAAATGTCAAACAATGACACTTCGAATATTGCCAGATTTAAAAACTGCGTACTTGTTGGGACACCCTTTATATAAGACTATTGGTTAATTATTCTATTGTAAACAAATTACATGAGGTTTTTTGACTAGCAGTTCTGTATAATTCGGTCGTGCTGTATTCGATGGCATACTTAAATACTTAAAACTTACTTTCCTTTTACTCCCCATGAATGAGGTATGGGATAGCTTCTCGCGTTGTTGTGAATTAACACGCTTTCTATTTTTAGATTCACAACTAACGGCACCTACTTGTTTATCGACGAATGCGAACTTCATTGTTTGAGAAGCTCTTACTAGACATGCCGATTGACTCAACACTTATACTGCGAAGTTACTGTCAACAACATTCGAGGGGAGCCGACAATAAAAGAATATTTTTTTTTGTTTTTGTTTTTAAGATGACTGGAGCCTGGAGTTGAACCTGTGATCTCCCGCATGGTAGTCGCGTGCTCTAACCACTATGCCACGGCCGGTCCATACTTAGTGGCATACTTAATCTTTTAATGTATAATAAATATTATGTATACGCCTTCTCTGCAATTTTTCTCATATATTCGTGATTTCCGCAATTGAAATCTTGATCAATATTCTGTTTATGAATATATGTGATTTTAATGATTTTAAAGGTATGAAACTTGCTTAGTGTTTTATGGAACTTATTGAAATTCTTGACGACGGAAAGGATTCTTAATAGAAACACAAAAATAATATTTCGATTAGTTAGCACCGGACACACATACTATTAAAAATACAGCCTTTATACAAGATTTTAATTCATTAATATAAATTCTATAACAAAAGATAGACGTCGCCAGTTGCGAAAAATTATAGAGATTAACTTCACATCTTTAAGATATAAACAGGTGTTGTCTATACTGCAAAAAATATAAATAATATATATAAAAAAATAAATAAAAAAAACCTGAAAACCCCAAAATATGCTTTTATATGCATAAACCCACAAAACATGCCGGTAAGAGTGTAATATGCATTTGCATATGCAAGTATGCAATGTATAATTTTGTTGGCCCTGCTAATAACTAACTAATACTAAATGGTGACTCACATGAGATCAAAAAATACTTTTTGGGAAAACCCATAAATACTATTTACTATTTCCACTTGTGAATTTTTTTATTTATTTACTTTACTAATTTGAGTTGAGGGTAAGACATCCTTTGACTTTACACAATGTATACATTAAAAAGTCGATTGCGTACGCTTTGCTTAATTATTGTTAGACTTAAAGAAAACTATTAAAAAAACACACTCTTAAGTTTCTAACAAATGAATTCCGTGATTTATTCGTTTGAACCTAGTACATACTAGGATTTAAACTTAAATTTAAAAATTTTCATTAATTTGTCTCTCTTTTGCTTTTAACGATTTCAATGACTTGCCATCTTATATGCTGCATAACTTGAAACTATTTCCCTGAGTGTATTAACTCATCATACTTATGGTCCCATACTCGACAGCAGTAGATATATTCATACATACATACATGCATACATATATCTGCATAGTTTACGAATACATATGTCTAAGAGCTCTGATGAAAGAGACAACGTGGTTGCTATCTGCGTAAGTGTGTAAGCTTCTGAAGACCCTCGCTTGTATATTTTCTCAACTCTCTGGGGTTTAGAAAAGCACAAAGCCAAACATAAATCCATTTCATTTCGATAGTAGTGTAGTGGTCCAAACAAACACATGCACTTTACTGAACAGTTCTCATTCTGCACGAACAAATACATTCGTCGGAAAGTGTGGGGAAGTGTGTGTGTGTGTGTGTGTGTGTGTGTGTGTTTGTACACAAACACAGTGAGACCTGTCTGAATGCAATGAGGGATATCGAAAGGATTTTTTGTACGCGTCCTAGAGATGGACAAGTGAATAAAGTTGGGCTCACGCACGCTCCCGAATGTATAACAGAGTAGTTCACGCACGAAAATGTTGTTGCTGCTCACGTGAGAAAATTTTGTACTATCGAATACCTAATACCGTCACAACACTAAAAGCAAACGAAAATTTCATTTGAGCATTTTCTATAACCAATCAATTTTGAGACACATTTTTCGGCTCAAGCATGCAGATTTGTTAGACACTTAAGGTCACGTATGCTCAAGGTACGCGTATTCACGCTTGACTTACGATAATCACGTGACGAGCGTCCATCAATAATGCTGCAACTTGCCGTGGCTATGTGAAAAAAGATCCTGGTCACTGCGATTGTCGAGGGATTACGGTACATTCATCTGCACGTAGATATGAATCTACTACAACTATTGCCAGGCCCTTGCCGTTCGCTGGTGCTGCTATTGCTGCAAATAAAGTTAAATGTGTAATTCAAATACTTCAATTGTAGAACGGTCATGAGCGTGTTTATGTGTGTGCACTTTCATGTATTTTCAATTTTTATAACTCCTAGATACGACGATGCTGCGAATTAATTTAGTTCATGTTTTTAACACGAATTTGCTCGCTGGGCATGGTAACCCTTGGAGCACCATCGACAAAATCACTTCATTGTAAAGATGTCACATTGATTCCGTGCGGGTTGGGTTGTATTTTCATCTGCGACCGAAGGAAAACGAAATTAATTTGTTTTGGGATCAACTCAGTCAAATGCACTTACATGCCACAACATATATGATCATATTAAAAAAGGGAGAAGTTGTATTAGGAGGAGTTGGTTTATTACCTAAATTTGGCACAAATGTTGTTTGTTTGCCAATTGCTAGCCTAAGACATATCTGATATGATGGCTGTCCTTCAAACAAAAACTGCAAAGAGATTTTGAAATGTTAATGTATTTATTTAACTCTCACCAATGACCCTTTATTTCTTTTCACACTACTTAACAAACAATCGTCGACTTAACTCAAAGCCATCCATCGGCCCATCAGTTCTGTGTGTCAACAACTATTCCAGATGTTACGTTGTGTTATGATCCCAAGGTGTCGAAATGACAAATCAAGCATTTATAGCATAGCCATTGTAAACATACATCCATCATAAAATGTTGGGGTTTCGTTTGGATTATTATTCTTTTCCTTGCTAAATTAGGGTGGAGAGGGACTTTAAGGATTGCGTGAGGTCTCCTACGTGACGCATTGAGCAGTTCATTTGTTAGAATTTTATTCCTGAAGGACTTTATATGTATTATTCGGGTAATCCATGCGACTGGCATCAGCTAAACACACAATTTTCACTCTACAGCAATACATTGGAACTTTAAACTCAAGCACATATTTAGCAATAGAATCTAATAATAATAAGTAATGTAATTAACCAATAAAAAAATATGTTATGTTATGTTATGATTAGGGCGACCAATTTTCAGCATATGCTGAATATTGCTGATGCTGCTTAATTTAACGATTTCAAGCGATCTTGCTTATTATTTAAAAGGTTTTTGCTTTTTTATGCTGTTTTTGGCCATTTTAATGATAAAATATATTTCTATTAATTGAACATTTTACATATCACCCAGCAAAATATTTTGTTGCAAAGAAACAATTACAGAATAGCTTTTACTGATAAGTTACAAGTTCGAATATTCTTTTCTGTTCTACGGAATCTGTGGTGCAACATGTTGTACATAATCGGTTATATGGAACCAGAAACAGAATAGAAAGTCGATTAAAAAATAAACGATTCTAGTATCAATACCATTCTCAAGAAGTTTTAAAAAAATTTCCTGGGCACAAGCCCTTGCGGTTCATAAAAATATGCCAGGTAGTATTAAATTTGAAATTTAAACACTTACTTTCCCTTTACACCCCATGAATGAGGTATGGTATGCTTACGCGTTGTTGTGAATAAACACGCTTACTATTTTAGATTTACAGCAAACGGCACTTTATTGTTTATCGACGAATGCGAACTTCACTGTTTGAGAAGCTTTTACTAGACATGCCGATTATCTCGACTCTTATACTGCGACGTTGTTGTCGGCAACATCGAGGGGGCCGGCTAAGAAAGAAAAATGCAGATGACTGGAGCCGGGAATCAAACCCGGGATCTCCCGCATGGTAGTCACATGTTCTAACCACTATACCATGGCCGGTTTGAAACTATCCTCTTATTTTAAACACAGCCTTTGTTCAAGATTTTGTAACCGCCCTGTTTTTATCGATAGCTTAGATCGTTCGATTCGTTATATTCCTATAGTTGTCCGTTTCACACTCTATCTTTATCTATATCGTTGTACTCAATGTGAATTTAGTAAGGTGTATGCAAAGACGAATTGGTTGCACTTTAGCGAAAAAGGTCTTGCTATTAAATGGGTATACTCAAACTGGTTTGGTGGTTGAGTTTTTTTGACAATGGCAAAAGAAAAAGAAATATCAAGTGATTTTGTTTTGTGTTTATTGCAACACAAAGATCAATAGCACTAGGCTTTCCAATGTCTAGCAGGATATGGACTCGGCAAAACACAAAGATTTAATTAAAAGACGGGAAAGCAGGAACGAGAGTGAACAAGCTCTAATAAGAAATTGTCGCGAAAGGAGCATCATTAAAAAAAATTAATAAATGCTGAATATAAAATTTATCGTGCTTATTTCAAGTGTTTTTCGTGCTTTTTTAAGTACTGAAAACCGGTTTTTTCCTGCTGAAAAATGATCGCCCTAGTTATGATATAAAAAACAAATAGTATAGAATTTTATATTTGCACTATTAATGTATAAGAACTGTAATAAATCAAGTGCCTAGGGGCCATCCATTTCACCGTTCCCGCTAAAGTGACAATTTTGGTTTATATGGAAACCTTATTGCATGATGTGTGTTGCGACCAAAAAGTTCAAAACCACTTTTTAATATAAATAGGGTGCAAATATGCCGCACTTTTCTTGCTGTTAATGGATCAGCTCCATAACTTGCAGTAGAATCACGTAACACATAAACCTCGAATAGTTTCGATTTATATTATTTCCATCGCCTTCATCTTAAGCACCATATGATATCCATCCATATCCTTAGGAAATTTTTTAGTAATTTGTAAGATTTTCTTTGATTCTCCTACTTCCACTGCTTGTATCTGTTGCTTGTGAATTGTTTTTATTATTTACATTTCGTTACCGTAATAAAATAAACGTATAAATATTTCACATAAGAATGTTTTAAATAAATCGAATCGAATTTGAGTTCGGTCCTGTTCGGTGGACATACTATATACATATGTGTGTATGTGTATTTACGACTTGTTGCAAAGGAAGCCGACATACATATTTGCAGATTCCGAGAGATACATGTAGTGTGCCAGTCTCTGTTGAAAAATTTCAATCTTTTTAAATATTAGTTATATTCCATCTCATAGGTCTGTTTCATGGGTTTAGGTTTGACTTTTTCAAATATCAATTTGTGACAGACTTACAGCTGGCAAGTGTGAGTAAGGAGTTGTGAGTTGTTGCGGCGGTTGTCACGTGTTCTGCATAACATTCTATTGTATAGTGTGTGTTTCTGTTTCTGCGCTGAGATGGAGATATTGATAATCGTTGAAACATTAGTTAGTTGCCAGAAGTACATGACGGTCAACCACGCACACTCATACCACCATCAGAACCCACACGCATTTAACTCAGAGTTTGCACGGAAATGACCTTGTTACACATAGCCGTTACAGTGTATTTTAATACTCACATCCATGCAAGTGCGTCCGAAGTAGCAAGGACATCGATCGCGCCCTAGGAAGGCCTTACAGAAGACCTTCTTCTGGTGTTGTAGAAAACATTTTGCATGTTTGTTCGTAATTGTTCGCTGTAGGCGTTGATAAAATATGTTTTAATTGATGTATAAGTAATATGCATCATATAGGCTACATAAATGTTAATCATTCGCAAAGGACAACTCTAAATTCGTTCGTTTATGCAAGCATCAGATCTTAACGATAAGAGCTGCAGAAGCCATATTCACACTAAAGGTTCGGTTTGTGCCAGGAATATGCACAAAAATCAATATCTGCCGTATTATAAATCTTAGCGACTTGAAATTAGCCGTGGATGCAATAACAGTGTCGTGTGTGATCAGCCCTAAAAGGACGGGATTTAATAAGTAAGCGTGGTCCCGCCCCCGACTGGTTTCATTCCATCTAAATTTTACGGTTTTTTTTATCATATATGGAAATTGTTTATTTTTTAAGAATTTGGTTTATTTTAAATTGTGGCTGCTATAGAAAGTCCGCCCGAAGTAAGTTACCATGCAAAGAAGCCACAATTTATGCTTTATTATGTTGTTCGCCTAGACATAGAACTTTTGGCACGGATCAAAGAAAGTTTTGCTACAAATAAATAAAATTTTAGGAGAATGCTCATAATGCAGGCGAGATCTAAATATCGAGATAAAATATTTTCAATCTTGTTTTTCTCTTGTTTGATACCTTAAACCCTTCCATAAGACCTTTTTTGGAAGCGAAAGCGTATGGCCTTGAAAATGTAATCCGCCGCTGCTCAGTGTCCTGCTTTCAGTAATCTTATGGCTTACCTTTATGTAAACGTATGTGCGAATGTGTAAAATCAGTCGACGATTAAATGAAGTACCCGCTTGTGCAATATGTCACACTGTCATCAAGGATATTGAGAAGAACACAGGAAGTGAGACTGTGTTGCTGAGTTTTTACAGGACCGAAAGAAGTGAACGTTTAATTCATAGCCATTGGGAGTCTGTTAAGGTGGCCCAGCATTATCGATTTGTCTAAAATGGGTGTAGGGTGGCGAACGAGTTAAAGCGGCTAAAGTTTAGAGAAGTCTTTAAGAAGTGTTTGCTGTGGCAATTTAATAGTTTCCTGTTGCAAAAGAAAAACATGCCAAAGTGTTGGAAAGTTTTCGTTGCCAGTTATGTTATTGTTGAACTTTACAGAAACGTTAATCTACATGTGTTGTACTCCTTCCCTCAGTCCCCCCCACACACACACACACAGAGAGACCAGCCATGTTGCGCTGATTCGTATATTGAATAAGAACACATAAAGTATGGCGTTGTTGCCTCTTGTGATGTTATCCGATGCACGTTTGTATGTGTATGCAAATATATTTACATGCGTATGTGTCGTATTGTTTGGGTGTTTTCGAGTATGTGCATGTGAGCCAGTGTGTGTGGAGATGTGTAATTTTACACTTAACGTGATAATAGTTTACAACATCATCATGTCTTGATTTGCCTAAGCACACAGACACAGTCTTGTGTTAACTTATTTTCTATTTGATTTGTGCATAGTACACAGCGACTGTGCACACACGTTCATGTGCACGTTCATTACTTTGGATGTGTGTATGTATATCTATACATATTTAGACAGATATTTAGATACATGTGTGGGAGAGGAGGGATTGGTTTATCTGTTACGTCTTGGGGACACATCCATGGCTACAAACATATCATGTATGTTCAGACGTTTCAATTTTGACATTTTCTATCCCCGGGTCTTAACATAAACAGCAAACAAAAAAAATATCAGCCGCAACATCAAATACTAAAGTATTCAGGTACCAACGATCAGGGTCGAATACTCTTTACTCTGTCAAATGTGCTGCTACAGGTGGCACGAGACGTAAGAAATGCATAATGTTTTTTTTTTTTTTGTATCGCTAGGAATATAAAAATATTATTAAAAAATTTGTTAAAGATGATAATAATTATACATAAAAGTCGCGAATACATGTGAATACTGCATTAAAAATCAAATAATTGCTTAAACATTTCCAGCAAAATTATTTTTTATTTTATAAATTCGATTTGTAATGCAGTATTTATATTGTCGCTGTGCCGACCAAGTTTTTTTTGCATTTTATTAAAGAAAAACACATGACTGTTTTGGTCGACGCAGCGACGATATGTATTCGCTAGGGTGATTCGGTTGTAAAAACCTGGTTTCTTTGATGTTCGCAAATGAACTTTTCAAAAAACCAAAACCGACAAAGCAAAAAAAACGGTTTTAACTGGTTATTAAAAACCGGGCCGACCACCCTAGTATTCGCGGCATTTAATTGTAATTTGTAAAAAAAGAGGAAATTTGGTGCGGAGAAAAGTTACGTCCATCAAAGCACACAACTGAGGCCCCAGACTTCTTTAGAAAAAATAAGTTTTGAAGCTTTTAAATACAACTAAACCATGTCCGTCTGTCCCTCTGGGTAAATGTTGTTAGTTAGACGGTAACTAGAGAGTCAAATTAAAATGTACCAGTGGTATAAAATCGCAAGTCGCGGCGTTGGCGAAGTAGTCACGGCCTTTCAAGCACCCCCATTCAAAATTCTTATTTCATTGGATTTTAATAATCACGGATTCTTATTGGGTGTGTGGGTTATAAGAACTGAAACCTCATTCGCCGTTTTTGTCGACATTTTAGGTAAACCTCAAACCAGTTAAGGACCGCTGTGTATAAAATCCGTAAAGACGAAACAAATAACAAAAATTTACATAACTAAGTCCTACTAAAGTTTTGAACAGTAAATGCATTATAAAAATATTTGTTTTTCCAGTTTTCCACATTTTTTCCTCCTCCTGAAAAATTTGCTTTTATGAGTTTAGTCTTTTTTATGTTAAGCTTCCGATATATAGATTTAAAACTTTACTAGCTAGAACTAACTTAGTCTAAGTCTTAGCCTTTCAATTGACTCTTTATTGCTGCCGTGCTGAATGTTGTTAATTAAAGTTCTACAATAATCGACAATGAAAAATTATCTCAAAACATTTTTTATTATTTGATTGCAATTTCTTAACCATAATTTTTCTATCTAATATTGTGTTCCACAGCCTTAGCGTCTGTTATTTTTCTACCTGAGGTAAGAACATTTTTTATCAGCGATGAAGAATCTATTCCATCGCAGAGATGATTATGAAAAACTTGAAAGAGCTGATGTTGTGTAAACGTGTCCTGATGTACAAATTTAACATTAACAAACACAGACTTTCGTCTATGCAGCACTTACAATGGTTAATACTCAAAGGTGGACTTCATCCATTGGAAATGCTTTTGCTGCACTCCACTATGCCAACCAAACATTTATCACAATATTCTTGCGAAATTGCGTCCTATCCCACTTAATACCGATAACAGCAGGTTTTGCATCCTGCATCAGATCGTCCCGCCACCACCAAGATTGTAAATACAACTTGGGTTCAAATGTAGCAACAATTACTCTAAGATATAACGTGTGTATGCGAAACGGCTAGTCAATTTCAGTGCGGTGTTGTGTCTTCTAGGGCCAAGGAGACGTTCATATTTTGCACAAACGAGGATTAACATAATTAAATTGAAGTTACACATTCAATAAGGATCTTTCTTCTACAGTTACGAGTACCAACTGACAAATGTCAACACACGGGCTGTCGGGGAATTGTGAAGGGTATTCGAGAAAATGGGTTGGTAATTGACTTTCTTGTCATCCTGTTTCATTTACAATTACTACAATTATGCAAATTTAATAAACCCAATTAAAAAGTTGCACACCCATTCCTCTGGCGCGCTTTTCGTGTCTCCGCAAACTTTCCGAATTACATTAAAGGAAATTGTATATTTTCATTTAATAGATGGCAATCAAAGCAATTGTCTATGAAATGGGGCCTCAGCGCTTTGCTTTGCCGCACACACAGGGCCATATGTAACCCACGGCAGTGATATGGCTGGGCGCTCTTTGTACATTTAAGAGAACTTGTCGAATACTGCATTAAAATGCCGCGCGAGAGAGAACAAAACGACATGCGCCGTATACATATACATTAGTCTTATGTATATGTATATGAGTGCTTGAACAACATTTATTCTCTTACGAGTAAAGCAACAGGCTAAATATTTGTAGCAAATACTAAGATCGCTTAAAGGATAAGCCGAGATTCGGCCACAAACTCAAGTGTTGTATGGGAAAACGGTAACACTCGTTGGTCAATTCACTAGATGCATGCATTGAGAAGCATTCGCCACAAAGTGAAACCAAGGACACGGAAAACAATGTGATTGCTGCCGGAATGCAGGGAATGATTTTGCATTTTTTTTATTAATAGTCTTGTTTTTGTGTAATATTCCAATCTATATCACTGAACGCTTGAATGTTATAAATACAATCGGAATTTCCATTCAGTGGGGGGGGGGGGGGGTTTGCTTTTCATTGTGTGCCATAAAGATATAAAGTTCCCACACACACTTTTGGTATATGTAGTCATAAGCCTTAGCAAACAGATACTCGCACACACACTTGTACATATTTAAAGCGAAGTATCCGAAACGAATTGTTTCTTGTTTAAACCCTAATTCAGCTTTCCCCGCCATTTAATGCGGTGGTTATTTGTAACGTAACACAATCGATTGGAGCTACCGTGCTACAATTTGCATGGTGGTAAATTGTAGGCGGATTACTATTGCTATTAGTTTCACGTGTTAATTAAATTTACTTTGTGCTCCATCACTGAATAAGTATCTATCCCATACCAGAGGAAAGAAAGCCTCTTGGGAAACCAATCTCATTACCGTTTGATCTTAATTGCATCAATCATTGAGATTGGGTAGTACATAATCACAGTTACAATTGTTGTTAATAAATTGTGTACATAGACGTTAAATTTTAATTAAATTACCTTGTAGTTTATGAAAACACCCAACTCACATGTCGTCAGCTTCCTCGCAGTATGAAAATTGCTCAGGCCTTGCCTAAAATAGGCCCAAAAAATTCCTTTGTTGGGATCAATTCAATTAACATTTAATGGACGGAGTGTGAATGATTCTCTTATGGTGCTGTTGTTGTGTGCGTGAAAATTTTAGTAGTTTAATGTCCGATGGAGAATTAGTTCAATTCCTTCCATACGTTTCACAGATCTATCTATTTTGACCGTTATTAAAAATTCAATTACATCACTACAAAAGTAAGATTTTATATTTACACTGATTTAGATTTTTTTTTAAAAATAACATATATGTTTTTTAGATTATTAATTTAAAATATCTCGATTTGTTTATAATATTTGTAAGAAGAAGTCGACACATGAGTGGAGTGAGTGACGGCACTAACAAATCTCTCATGAGTCGTGAACTCATGACGCGTAACTTTGTTTAACAACTCGGTCAGAGTTGATATTTTCAATTATTCTTTACTTTATTAATTGTATTGTTATACTTACATATTTATTAACACTTTAATTGCACAACACAATTATTTGTATTACATATGGGCATCTCCCGGCCGTGGCATAGTCGTTAGAATACGCGACTACCATGCGGGAGATCCGCGGTTCGTTTCCCGGCTCCATTCATTTATATTTTTCTATCATTGCCGGTCCCCTCGATGTTGTCAGCATTTTTAGTAGAAGCTTCTCAAACAGTGACGTTCGCATTCGTCGATAAACATGAAGGTGCCGTTTGTCGTATATCTAAAATAGAGAGCGTGTTAGTTCACTACAGCGCGAGAAGCTATCCCATACCTCATTCATGGGGTGTGAAGGGAAATTACGCTTTTTTTTATGGGCATATACCAAAAAAAGTCTACCACGAGTGAAAAATTCAAATAAGTGCCACCATAATGTTCGTTCTTAGCTAAGGCTCTAATAATTTGCGGTTGCCATCCACAAGTGTACAAAATCATGTGCATAGTTTTAAAAACTCTATGAATAAGGAAATACATCTAATCCGCCATGTAATTAGTTGAACAACACTATAGACTGTAGCTGCTTTCGTACGAGATTATATGTTTACCATATAAAAGTTAATACAATAAAAGCTTACACATAGAATCATTACATTTCACGATTTCGCCGTGATGTAGTCATAAATTTTTAAGGTCCTTTAAATGCTCGTAGGCCCATAAACAACAATAGAGTGCCACAACATGACTTTTACACTCAACTAAATCACAACCCAGCAATAAAATTCGAACACAGCTTCATCTTTATGGTAAATGATCGACGATGATCGATCACCTGCTCCCTAAACCGGCAAAAATATAACTTACCAACACAAGGACTATTTATGACAGCGTGTGTTAAAGAAACAGACGATAAGATGAAGGTGTTCTCACATTATTAAGAAAAGATTGGACATTAGCTCCGTAAACTGAAATCTGAAATCATATTTCTGTAAAGAACCTCTTTATAATCGTATCATGAAAATCGTAGATGAAGAGAGGGATATTCCATTTAGGTATTTCTGTAAAATGAGATACAAAAAAGTAAGGAAAGCAAACATTGAACATTTTCCGTACATAGAGTAAGCTTTTTAAGCTTCATAATAGAAGTCACGGCGTACATTTAACGAAATGTATTAAACAATTTTATAACCAAACTATAGATGAAATAAATTAAAAAAAATAAAATAATCTGATTTCTCCAATTAAATTAAAAGTCCGATGATTGATTACCCTTACAATGCAGTAATTGCATTATAAAAACTTGTCATGCATTCAGGTCTTGAACAATGTACAAAAAACCATCATCCGAATTCGCATTCAAACAGATCTAGTTAGTGCATGCGTTGCAAAAAAAAAAACCAACAATTAAATCTACGACTGAGTCACGACAACGTAGAACATGGAGGGCCACTAATCTCTGCACGTCGCTCGATGGGAAATTTTTATAAATCGATTTTTGTTAAAGGGTAATCGGGGACGTCACGTGTCGACATTCAAATCCTGTAGTGGAAACACAAACAACATTTTAATTGAAGATGTGACATACAAAAATGAATGAGTGGGAATGGGTGTCAGTATGTAATTAATGTGACTGCGTTTGTTGAGAAAAGCACGTACTCGTGGGTAGTTAATAGTCGTACGGTAATATGGAGTTTATAATTAATATTATTAATACAACTATAATTACACTAGGGAACATCAATGTCTTTTTCGGTACATGTGACAAAGTTTTGACTAAAAGCAGTCTGGTATTGACCAAAAATTATACGAAATCTCACAAGTAACTCAAGAGAGCGTATATTAATGAAAGCCAAAAGGTGAAATTACACCTCTAATGCCTCATAGTTCCTGGAAATATTGATCAACACACTAGAGATCGCCCAAGGCACATTAACACCCACAACTCTCCTTCCACACTTTTAGATAATCAACGTCGAAATACAAACATATGTATTAGACCATTTCACAAAAAACCGTTTTTGCGAAATGTCAATGGGATAATATGTTTTCTAATTCTACTAAAAAAAACAAAAATTTTGGTGTATAAAACTTGAAAATTAATCGACGTTTAAATCGTTTAAGGTTTTTGGCTGCAAAAAGGCATGTTTCAAAAATCCTGATTTACTTATAAGATTAAAAGATTTGATACGCTTGCTCGATTTTGATCCGAATAGACTTGTTTCACACATTTTTTGTGCAGACATCAAAATATTTTAGATTGTAGTTTGAGTTCAATAGCCTTTCAAACCTAATAATTTTTAAATTTTTCTTCAACAATTACCTACATTCGCCCAATAAATTTTTTTTTTTATGTTCGGTTCTAATTTTTGTATATCTGTAAATTCACTTTTGACGAGCACTTTCTAGCGATACTTTTGGTGTATGACAGTACCATTCAAATGACATATGTTCAGCAGCAGCAATATTAATCAATAGTAATAAAATTTAAACGAAAACTGTGTACTAGTATATTTTTGGTAAGGACTACGATTTAGGTATTTAAATAGAAGATTTTATTTCAAATTGGACACGATAACATCTTTTGTGTTGTTTTTGTATGTTTTATTGCATTGTTCGTTAATTTGTACCAATTCGTATTGTTGTACATGATCCTTCGTCAAAGTGTTGTTCACAGTAATATGAAGCCCAATAGCAACCGTTGACAACGCTGATGTTTTCCACAATTTCTTTTATCCGTTTATAACTCTCATTTTTGGCCAATTTGACGAGTGGATAGCAAGAAAACTGCTGCCTACTCCAATAGTATCGAAGAATTTAATAGTATTTTCTGAAATTATTTCTGTAACAACAACTTCGCAATTTTGGTCACCAGGATGCTTCAATTTTTATTAATACCGAAGGAGGTATGCCTGAGATCGAAAAGAAAAAAGCCGAGCGCGATGTCACTTATATACCATAAATGCCGTACAAAAGTTTTGAGTGCAACATTTGGTATCATTTCATTTGATTTGCGGTATTTTTAAAGATTCTATCAAGAAAATGTCGTTTAATGGGGCTTGTGTTGCAAGGGGACACGTTAACCAGTTCTGAATATTAATTTTGACCACAAAAATGTTGAACTGAATTAATCCATTTAGCTCATCACCTGCGAAATAGTGAAAATTTCAACAACAATTAAAAATACTATTTATTCTGTTATTCATCAAGAGTATCGTCATCATCAGTGTTCGTCAATTGTGCATTTAAAGATATAAAAAAATTTTAATGGGCGAAAATAGGTAAATTTTTAATAAAAATTTAAAAATTATTAGGTTTCAAAGGTTATTAAACTCAAACTACTATCAAAAATGTTTTGATGTCTTCACAAAAAATGTGTAAAATATTATTACCTTTTAAACAAGTCTATTCAGATCAAAATCGGTCAAGCGTATCAAAACTTTAAATCATATAAGTAAATCAGTGTTTTTGAAACATACCTTTGGCAGCCAAAAACCTTTAACGATTTTGCGAAAAAAAATTTTTATTGAAATGGTCTTATATGTATACATAGATATATTTTAACTGCCAACTACGATATGAGCATTCTAATAAGATATTTTAATAGCCATATTTCAAATTGGCAATTGAAAATAACGTAATTTCATAATTGGCAATAATAGATGTCATCACCTTGGGCAATTGTGAAGCGACAAAAAGACACACCATCATTAAAGGACTTAAAGGAAACAGATGCAGACATAGCCTTCGATAGATAACACGCTTATTTTTGCCTATCAAATGTGGCACTTGGTGCGGCTGGACATTATTCTCATTATTACATGGCCCTATTGCGCTGGCATAGTATTGGCAGAGGACTCTTTGGCTATGTCTGTTCAGCTTCAGTTAAACAAAATACTTTATGTCTATTTCGAACATAACGGAGTGCACAATGTTGATGTGATAAAATGCCCCTCGAATGCAAGTGGTATGTTCGTTTTAGCATAGAAACTTCCATACATATGTACATACATATAAACAATTGATGGTGTTAACGAACCTACGTTTTCGACAGCTGCAACCCCTTGGGATATTATGCAATTTGCCCCATATTTCATGGAACAGAACATACGTCTGCGTATTTGGTCAGGAGTGGACAATTTGGAGGACACGCCACCCGAAACATTATATGGACCACCCGCAACATTTCGCCTGGACGACAATCGACATCCTCTGAAACTAAAATTTGAACCGTTGACCTATAAGACGGGTGTAATATTGCAAGATTTTACTAGCGCATGTGGTTTAAATGTGCTCCGGTGGTGTGCCGCCTCGGAGCACAATTACTTCACTACCAATCGTTTTTGGCTTCTGCTTACGGAAGATTACAACGATTTGATTGCCCTAGAGGATAAGGACATTTTTTTGCCTCCAGACAGTGAAGTTATGGCCTTGATCGCAACTGTTGAAAATAAAACGCTATTCACCTTGAAGTCCATCTACAAAGTGGCTATGCTCAAGCCACTGAAACAAAACGATGTAATAGTAAATTTTACTAAGCCGTCACAGATGATTTCGGCTCTACAGGGGTATGGTTCTGCCATATCGTACCGCGAAGACTTGGAAGGAATAACATTCAACACTGGTCTGGTTATAGCTTTCCCCGACATGTTCACCAACATTGACGACCTATCGCTAAGGCATATTGACACCATTTCCAAGGTGAATAACCGACTGACACTGGAATTGGCCAACAAGTTGAATATGAGGTAAAGCGCTCCGATATCTTGGTCGAAAACATGCACTGACGCACTTTCTTCCTATTTCGGCAGATTTAACACCCACCAGACGGACAACTACGGATGGCGCCAACCCAATGGATCTTTTGACGGTTTAATGGGTAGATTTCAGCGCTACGAGTTGGACTTCGGTCAGATGGCCATTTTCATGCGCCTTGATCGTATAGCCTTGTGCGATTTTGTGGCCGAGACCTTTCGCATACGGGCAGGAATTATGTTTCGACAACCGCCACTTTCGGCTGTGGCCAACATCTTCGCTATGCCCTTCGAGAAAGATGTCTGGATAGCCATCATGGCATTGATCGTCTTTACAGTGTTTGTATTCGTTTTGGAACTGGTCTTCTCGCCCCACACGCTTGACATGGGCTTTTGGGACTGTGCCGTGTTTGTTTGGGGAGCAATGTGCCAGCAGGGTTTTTATCTGTCTGTCGTGAATCAGTCTGCCCGCATAATTGTCTTTACAACGTTCGTGGCCACATTATTTCTGTTCACATCTTTTTCGGCGAATATCGTGGCATTGCTACAAAGCCCCTCCGAAGCCATTCACACACTAAGTGACCTCAGTCAATCCCCCCTCGAAATAGGGGTCCAGGACACAGTGTACAACAAAATATACTTCAATGTGAGTTATCTTCAGGCCTATATGCCATTTCATTCGAATCATTGCTGTAATACATTCTCAGGAATCTACCGATCCAGTTACAAATCTGCTGTATCACAAGAAAATCGCTCCGAGAGGCGAGAGTATCTACATGAGACCTTCGCAAGGGATGGAGAAAATACGCACTGGTCTTTTTGCCTATCAGGTGGAACTCCAAGCAGGTTACCAAATCATCAGCAACACATTTAGCGAGCCGGAAAAATGTGGCCTGAAGGAGCTTGAGCCGTTTCAACTCCCAATGATTGCAATACCCACTCGCAAAAACTTTCCCTACAAGGAGTTGTTTCGACGCCAGTTAGCTAAAATGCCATTCAAATTCTAGACTACATAATTTAAAGTGTTAATTATTTGCAGGCTCCGTTGGCAGCGTGAAGTCGGACTTATGAACCGAGAGGAACGCAAATGGTTTCCGCAGAAGCCCAAATGCGAGGGCGGTGTTGGTGGCTTCGTTTCTATTGGTCTTACCGAGTGCCGCTACGCATTGGTAATGTTCGGATTGGGTTTATTTTTCGGCTTTGTGGTTTTGTGTGCAGAAATACTGTTCAAATATTCATTTTATCTCTTAGCGAATTGTAGAGGTCGATCGGGAGCTAAACTTACGATGTAAAACCTGTGCGGGAAACGACAAGTCTCCAAAATATTATTTCCGTATCTTAAAACATAATAGAGTTCTGATGAAAGTTACAAAATAATGTCCAATAAATATCATAATCATTAGTTCATCTGAACAGCATTATAATTTATTTATTTTACACAAACATGTATGTATCTTCAAATTTAATTCGCAAAGGGCATCATTTTGCTTTATATCTGAGCCGAGATAACTATATAAGATAAGCTCTGGGTATTTTTAAAAAATAATTCGATTCTATCTATCTTTAAACGAGGGTAGGTCTGTAATTAATGCAGAGAGTAATACCTTTATATAAATTAATAAATAATTACACTGATCGACAAGGGTTTTTTTATTCTTGTGTTGCAATATGTTTTTCGAAGGGCTTCTGACATGTTTGTTATTTGAAAATAACTTCTGTTTTTTTTTTATTAATAACACACTGTGACAAAATGGAAAAAATTTAAGGAACTACGGGAGTGGCCTAGTCCATGTTGTAGGTCTGGTTCAAAACCCGGGTATTCGGATCTTTCCTCACTTATAAACATATTACTCAGTCAATTCTTAACCGAGTTTTGATTTCTTAACGGTTTTGCAAAGAAGAACCTTAGGCCGACATACACATTTATATAGATAACTAGTCACATCTGTCTGTTTTTTGCCTCAAAATCGCAAACTTCTCTGTTTTTTTGTCAAAAACATTGAACCAGATATTCAGTTATTCAAGTTGTTCGAGGAACGCAATTATCATATGAGAATGTTCAGAATAAAGTAAGGAAATAACATTAACTAATGGAAATACGTTTTTCTTCTTATTATTTTCATTACACAAATTTGCGCTGTCTAAAAAAAGTTGAGAGTCCCCGAATTGCGTCGCCAATGTTTTGTTTTGCGTTGCAAAATTGCATATTGTGTACATTTATGCAAAATGTATTTTTATGCAATATAAAGAACGGTGACAAAAATTTAAATCCAAATAACAATGCCTGATTAATATATTAATAAAAAATAATGATATTAATAAAAATTTAAACATAATGTTTTATGTAGAACAGTGTTATAAAAATTGGCAATTGAAATAATAGGCCTAATAGATACTCATTGTCATTGCCGAATCCTCAAAATCTCAACAATGGCATACGGGATTTTATTAGTCATATTTCTCTATATTACAATAGTAAAACACATCTTTTTCGTTTTCTTGCCCTGTTTTAGCCAATTTAATTCCATAAAAGTAGTATTTTTTATTCTTCGTGTATTTGTATTGTGTATTAGACGGGTATTGATATTTCCCTTACTACGGCATTGAGCACATCGGGAGTTTTAAAACACCAGTTTTTAATGTCCTTACTGATACGACACCATGCTTCACCATGTTTAGGCTCCGATGCAATACAACGCTCCAAGACTTCCCTCTGTTGAGCCTCTGTGCCGTGCAACAATTCGAATTTATAGAAATATGCCCAGGCATCGCCTAAATCTGGATCAATTTTCACCTAGAAATGATTAAGTACATTTTGTTAATACATGGAACATGCATTTGTCTATTTGACTTACCGTGCGATTGAACCAATCTCTGCATTTCGATAACTTATGTTCAGCCCAAAAAAGCTTGGACACTGCCAACAGAACGTGTGGATCATGCTCACACTTCTTCAAGGCGTCCACCGATTTAGTTTTCCTTTGTGGTTTGGACTCCATAAATATGGCTTCAGCCCACAACTCCCCAGCATTTGGACATTCCTGCAAAGCTCTTGCCATCATGGTGCTAGCTATTTCCTTCAACTCGGCTCTGAGTTCCACACGAATCGCCTCTAGCCACAATGTTGCTGTTTTTGGATTTCGTAGTCGAGCTCTTTCTAGTATGGAACGAGCCTTTGTGAGGACACCTTTGCGTTCTTCCAAATTAGATGATAGTAGCCAAAGAGGAATAGAGGTTGAACACTTTTTTAATCCTTGATTGTAGGTGATGGCAGCTTCTTCCAGATGACCTTGCTGCTCCTCTATCTGCCCCTTCATCATCCAAAGTTTTGGAAAATCGGGAAAGACTTCAACCGCTTCCTCTAGCAGCCGCAAAGCCTCATCCAATCTATCCAAAGCCCATTCGAGGCGAGCAGATTTCATCATCACTCTGGGCGTGGGCGCGGACCCACGAGCCTTGGCTAAAAGACGTCGAGCTCGCTCATACTCTGCATTTTCCGATTCTAGTTTGACAGCTGCCAACCAAATATCCTCAGAATTAGGATTTGCTTGAAAAGCCAACGAAAGAATACCGCGGGCAGCAGGAACGTCCCCAGCCAACCACTTAGATTTCGCACCCATCAACCATAATACCTCCGACTTAGGGCAGTGAGCTACAGCTCTTTGCAAAAGGGCTTCCAGGGACTCACGAGAACCGTGATTCTTTTCAAAATACGCAGCCCTAAGCCAAATGCTTTTCTTTGAGGGAAAGATTTGCAACGCATGAGCGTATACTGCCCGAGCGCATTCAAAAGCGCTCTCTTTTGCACACTGTAATAAAGACAAAAAAACAACGATGTTATTTGTAATTGATATATTAATTCCTGTGATATATGTACGTACAAATTCGGCGTCATCCATCCATGTTTGCTTACGGTCTTCCTCCTCGACACTAACACCTATGACGGCCTTAATGATAGCTTGACAACAATTAACTGCGCCTGACTTCTCCGCCTCGATGGCTTCTTGGAACCAGTGCTCGCGATTTATTTCCACTCCATTGGCGGACAGCGACGTTAGTGAACGATCAATGATTTTTTCCACCATGTGGATATTTCCATTAGCTTCCTCCAGTTTGGCAGCCGTCGTCCAAATTTGACGGTCAGTGGGAATATTTTCGCGTGCTTTGTTCAGTACTTTGCGGGCATTCTCGTAAGTCTCCAAACGAGCCAACGCCAGCCACAATTCTACACTCGTGTTACAGCACTCCACCGCTCTGGACAGCAAAATTCGAGCATCGTCCGGATTCTCTAATTCAACGGCGGCCTTCCACAGGCGAACGGAATTGGGAATGTGTTCCAGCGCTTTGCGATAAACACGTCTCTTCGCCTTAGTCTCCGTTTCGAGATCAGCTGCTTTTATCCAAATACGAACCGAAGTAGGGATGTGGCGAGCAGCCTGAGCTATGACTGCTTTAGCAGTATCCACCGGTTGAAGCCGGGCGGCTTCCAGCCACAAGTCCTCCGACTGTGGATTGATCTCACATCCTCTCATTATCAAGTTGCGTGCCATCTGTACTTTTCCAGTTACCTCTTCGAGACGAGCCGACGCAATCCAAGCCGGCGGATGGTTCGGATTGGTTTCTCGAACGCTCTTCAGCAGCAATCGCGCTTTCTTTATGTCATTTATGTCGCCTCCGTATGTTGGAATCATGCTCTGCAGGTCTGTCAGATAACCTTTGGGATCAACGACAGTTTGTCCAGTCACTGAGTCAGACACTTGAGACAATTTCACATTCATTAAAGTATTACGAGCCTGGCCGATCTTTCGCAAATCTAAATCCCCAGTGGGCGTCAACATGCCGGGAGTCGCTACCCCTGGAACCATTGATGCCAAGCCAGAAGAAGGGTCAATGGTAGATGATGACTCGCCACCTAAATTTCTCGACAGAACACTGTCCGGCAACGGTGTGAACTTTTCTGCTCTCGCGTTTCTCTGTTTTCTGTTGCGGCTGTCACCCACTTCGGGGATGTTGGACCATTCTTCAGCAGACACAGAGGACAAAGACCTTTTTAAATCTGAGAATTGTTGCTGGATTTTTGGCCTAGAAATTCCAGAGAAATTCCACGTCACTACAGTTGCCTGAACAACTCTAACACCATCTCATCATTTACAACATACCTTTCCTGTCGGTAACGCTCCAAGTCCTCCCTCAGCCTACGATCTCTGTACTCTTTGCGTTTCTCGTCCATCCGTTTATCGATGGAATCGTATATCGCATCTGCCTCCTCGTCGTCTTTGTCGTAGGGATCCTTAGAGAATAATGAACCACTGTAACCGCTGAATTCATCATAATTGGAGTCGTTCAAATCCTCATCTTCTTCCTCTTCTTCGTCTTTTTTCTTGCGCTTCGCTGCAGGCGGCGCATGCCTGTCGTCGGATACATCGTTAGCATCGCGGGCCGGTCCAATATCCGAACGTGTGGTAAATCCTGTGGCACTGCAAATAAAAGTAACAACCAGCTGTTAATTGTCCAGTCCAACCAGCAGACCAGGAGACTTACCCACGACCCACGCCAGCAACATAACCCAAAGGCGCTGGCACTCCCAGGAAATGTTTTTTGTTCCGATTGGCAATTACGGCAGCCGTAACATTTGACATAATTGATTATTGTTTTGCACTCAGTCACTTGAAAGTAATAATCTTATGCTTTACAATGCACCAAACTTAAACGTATGTATATGTTGTATTGACTTTTCTTACATTTACTTAGCTGACACATTGAAACATGTCTGTTTTCAAATATATCTGTATGCTTCTTCTTTTTTGAAAGAGCACGCAAACGGAATTGAAGACAGTATATAGGGTATGCACAGCATGGATTCGTTTCCCTAACATCTTAGATTCGAGGCTTTGTTAACTAACAAAGGTTGTATGCATTTATGTATGTATATATCGAGATTTCGCATGCTGCAAAACAAAAAAAGGCTGAAGTGCAGAATATGGGGCGGGAGCCCGATTAAAAAAAAAATATGCCCTTGTCTTCATCTTGGTCCCCAAACATCGAAATGGTAGGTCAAAGTTGGCGCTCAGGCCCATGGGGCCCGGGGGGTCAAAAAAGGGGCCCCTTTCGGATCTATGATGACCCCCATGTGCGGGTATGTTATGTTATTTTTAAGTTCCTACGGGTCTCCTGGAGCCATTTAAATTTCCGAGAAATACTAAAAAAAATTATTTTTAAAAAAATTGCCTGCGGCACTATAAATCCAAACATATCCATTTCCACTCTAATTTACAAAAAAAAAATATTTTACCCGGGATATACCAAAAAGAAAAATCGCACGATTTTTTTAAAAAAAATTTTGCCTGCGACGCTACTGCAACCAACTTAAACTTTACAACTCTAATTTAAAAAAAAAATAATATTTAAAAGAATATATCACAAAAAAAAAACAGCTTTTTTAAATATTTTTAAAATTTTTCATCATTTTAACCACTTTTATCCTTTTTTAATCAATTTTCTCTTTTCAAATATTTCTTTTTGGACTTTTTGTATCCTTCATTATTTTAAAATGTTTTCTCAATTTTCTTTTTTTAATTAAAAAAAACCTTAAAAATTCAAAAAAATTTAAAATTTTCACACATTTTTGATATAACCCAGTACAACACATGATTTTGGGACTCAATTCTGAGAACTGCACATGAAAGTAGCCCCAAAAAGAAGAAGTTCTGCATCATTCGTTTTGTCAAGTTACATGCCATAATAATTTAATATCGATTTGATGTTAGTAAGTATCGTATAGGGGAATTTGTCACGTTTTAGGCTCTTTTGTTTGACATAACTCGAGAACCACTAGTCCGATTTAGCTGAAACAAATTTAAAAAAATTAAGAATTGAGACCCAAATCAATGAGCTGAAAAATGTTGTACTGTGTTATTATAATTATATTGCGAAACAATTAAATTAAATTAAAAATTCTCCCCACTAAAAATTTCTGTTAATTATTACTTATTTTATTTAAATAAAAAAATCAATCGAATGTTGTCGAAAGCCGACTACGATATACGTAATAATGGAGATTGTTTACTAAAATTCGTTCGAACCTACGGTTTCGGGCAACATTTGACACAAACTTTAACAGACTGGATTCTTGGATACTCTTTATGTATTGCTCTGTGAAGGAACTTATAAACCACAATAAAGTGAAGAACTTTTTTGATCATGCTTTCTTTTTTATATCACCATATAATACCCTGCAATTCATTCAATTTTTTTTTGCACTTTATATCAAGTTTCAATTGTATTCATAAACTGTACCGCATGTCGCATAAAGGCTAATTTACACGCTATCCACCCATATCCCCTACCTACTATCAAATCAGTACATTTTAAATTCCAATCCACCTTCCCATAATTCAATATCTATTTTGCTACAATTTTGTAGTGTTTGTCTCTGCATACTCCTATATGTTTTTTAATAAGGCTATGTTGCTTTTTTGTTTGAGGGGATATGGTTAGATACTGGTAGATAGCGTGTAAACCATACTTAAACCAATATTATAACACCAAGTTATAATTAGCATTACACGCTATCCACCCATATCCCCCATCTACTGTCACATCAGTACATTTTGATTTCCTATCCATCTTCCTATAATTCAATCGCCCCTATTCCCTTTGTCGTCATCGACGCAAAACGACGTCGTCTTTTGACGACGGTGTAAAATCGGTATTCTCGTAGTCGTTTTCGATAACTACCGACGACGTACTTACTTAATTTCCCTTTGCACCCCATGAATGAGGTATGGAATAGCTTCTCGCGTTGTTGTGAATTAACACGCTTTCTATTTTTTTATTTTATCGTCACAACTAACGGCACCTACTTGTTTATCGACGAATGCGAACGTCACTGTTTGAGAAGCTCTTACTAGACATGTCGATTGACTCGACACTTATACTGCGAAGTTGCTGTCAACAACATTGGAGAGAAGCCGACAATGAAAGAAAATTGTTTTCTGTTAAGATGACTGGAGCCAGGAGTTGAACCTGTGATCTCCCCCATGGTAGTCGCGTGTTCTAGCCCACTATGCCACGGCCGGTCCCATAGTGGTAGATTAATATTAAAAACATGTAAATACGTTCTAAAGTAAGAGATACATGGGACGGCAACAGATAATCTTGAATGTAAAGTGTTATCAGTTTAGCACCTATATTTTATTTTTTTTATATAAACAAGGCGAACACAATTAAGCCATCATACAACATAGTGGCAGTCTTGAAAATATCTTAAATCTATTCATCCATTTCCAGTTCTCTGGCTATCTGTTGAGTACGTTCATTGAGTATTTCCTTCATTTCGGGTTCCAGCTTCATAATGTCAATGGCTTCCTTCAATAATTCCATCGATTCGAGTAATTTTTTCTAGAAGAAATATAATATTTGTAAACTACTTAACGCATTACTAATTAGGGCTAATGGCAATACCTGTGTTGCGTCGCGAGTCAACAAACCAGCGAGAAACTCGCGTTTCGCTTGTACCACCATTGCTTCCTGCAAATCTAACAAAAGATTGCCCCGGAATATACTCCACCCGCCATCTAGTAGCTCAGCAATCTCCAATAGCTCTTCACAGAGTTCAATTTTCCGCTTGATAGCAGCGTCATTCATTTCTAAGAAAAGAGAGGAAAAGTTGAAAGGAGTCATATCAAGCATTGTTTTATTGTTGTTGTTGCTGGTTTACTTGCCTTGTATTGAAAAGCCGGGAGCATTTCCATACAACTGTGTCAGAGCGTACTTCACTTGCAGAATATGGGTGTTCTTTTCATGTAAAGTAATACGATATCTAAATAAAAATTCCTCAAAGGCTTTTAATGATGTTTTGTCGAGGGCATCGATCTCCTTTTGAATGGCTACATTGCCGAGGTTGATTTGCTTTGCCGACAACTGATGCGGGCACAACTGGCACTTCCATATGGCGTCATTGTCCATAGGATTTGTCGAGATGACCTGTTGGAAATCTGTATCAAAAATAATACTATCGATCGGAGAACAACCAATACACTACCTTGCCCACTTTGCATTTGACGCAGAGTATGGCGCCAACGAAGGTGTTAAATTCGGTGGGATCTTGACATCTCCGGCATGTACAATCGAAACACTTTGCCTGCCACAAATGTGTTCGCCTCATTAGAGTGCCTTTCAGGGGCTGGGTGTATGATGTGGAAATGATTTCCCCTTTAGCTATTGGTGTCTTTGCTATGAAAATTATTTGCATATTTTCGTCAAACGTATGGCGAGCATTGGAAACGCAGTCGTGGGAGAACATCGACGCCAGCGGATACACCGCCCGAACTTTTTTGTCTTCGGCATTTTGGCGAACCTCAAATGCGTTAGTATCTAGTCTGGCGGCAACTCGCAAAATGTCTTGCTCGCTCCATTCGTCCATGCCCAAAATGGTTTTCACAAACGTTATTAAGTTGGCGCGCAGCACGTTGTAAAGAGGTGTATTTATACGCTCCATCAAATGATCCTCGAGCTCAGCAAATTTCTCAAAGTCCATCGGATTTTTGTTTTTTAATAAGAGACATCGCAGTGGAAGTATGACACAGTAGGCGGATTCCTTCTTGGGGATATCGTTGTTGGCAGCTTTAAAATCTATTTTAGCTGAAAACTTCCTCGAAGCCATTAAAGCGCATTCGTCAACGTGGTGGACAGAATTCTCGCAGTCGACACCGCATAATGGCCAAGCGCACTTACTGCACTTGTAGTAGTTGTCAACTGGTGTCGCAAGTCGTCGGTGGCAACCAAGGCACAGCGGAACACTTGCAACTTTAGGCCCATATATCAGAGGAGGCTCCCGCAATATTACTTCACCAGGTTTGATGTCGCGCGATGCTCTAAGGTGGCGGCCCAGCACGTTGTTTTTGGCAATCTGTAAAATACTGAGACAATGTTATATGCCACTCGCCAATGCAAGGAAACAAGCAAAGCATTACCTCGTAACATTTACATTCCGCCTTGTGACCTTTCTTCCAATGAATTTTCTGGTGTTCTTTGCCACAGTAATAGACCTGCTTGCAGGCCATACACTTCAAGGAAGCCGGAACGCCACATACGGCACAAGTCGATGCGTTTGTCATTATTGTCCTCCACTTTTCGGCTAAATTTATATGTTAAATGTCGAATGGAGACAAATCAGTTTTCTAATGTTTGCGTAATCGTAAATATCAGCTATCCAACGTTCAACCACTGTAGGCCACAGGCGAATGAAACGATTTTAAAAACAAAACAAGACAATTGTCTCTCTTTTTCAGAAAATCAAATGAAAACTACACTTCCCCTGCATTGATATATCCAAGAGACGTCGGCAAATATCACCAGCAGCAATCGTGTTCAGAACAATCGAACAAAATGAACATGAAACTATCGACCAAAGCGAGTGTAGCGTGTTTTTAATAGCGCATAGCTACACACTGCCAGATTTTTTCCGGTCAGCGTTTTGATGACATCAGCTGCAGCTCGGCCAGCTTCAGCCATAACGACATCTAAAGGACTGCTTGGCGTTTTTCCACTATTCAGTTGGTCCGTCAGACACATAGTAGTATACAGAAGATATATAAATAGCCAACAACAATCCAATACAGACATTTTTCTCGGTCGAGCAAAGAACGCGGGAAGAACAATTAGGCGGCCATACATAGTTTTTCAAAAAAAAAAAACAATTTTGGAAAAAAAAAACAATATTGCCGATCTCATACACAAGACAGCCGTGTTCTCAAATATCTCCCCCAGCAAGCGGCGGCTACAACCACATTTCTTTCTCTACAGTTCTCTTCAGACGACAGAGGCCTTTTATTGTTGTTATATGTTTCTTTATTGTTTCACATAATGTATATTATTATGTTTTTGTATATCATTTATTATAATTTATTTATAAACATGTTCTTACAAAAATTGAAGGAAATCAGTCTTTTTCAAATTTATGATGAATGAATGAAACGTGATGTTCTCGCAATAAGAAGGGATAATACATATACATAAACACGCTTAGGAATATACTAGATTTTGCACTATTATCTAAAAACTATTAGGACGAACTCTTCTTTGCCTACTTACACGCTGTTTGTGCTTAATTATTATTTAAATTATTAATATGTATTTGTATGTTTGTATATTATCTTGTAAAAAATGACAAATTGAAAAATAGTTGCGCTATGTTGTATTAACTATAAAATATGAAAAATAAAAAATATACAATATAACTGAATTTGAAGCGTCGTTTCATATAGTATGTATATTAAGTCAGTAAATTAATTTATTTGTGCCTTTTCTACAAGTGCGCCTCATGTTGCAAAATTCGCAGTTGGTATCCCTATGCACAGACTCATCGAACGTTTTCAAACTTTAATTGAATGAGAATGATAAGATTGCATACGAACATCAAAATTAGCTTAGGGTAATAATAACTACATATGTACAAAAAGTCTCCGTAAACTAAACTTTGATCTTTTGCATTGAACCTTGAATATCGGTCGGACCAGGTATAATGGTGACTTGGATGATGTTGATGCAAAATAATTGAGGCAACGCGATAACTGTTCGTGAGGTGGTCTTCAACGGCCCATAGCTGGCAGGGTATATAGCAAGGAAAACACAAATGCTGATGATACTCAGAATCGTACTTAAGACAGCTCACTCATCCTTGTCCTCAAAATGATGGTAATGGTGATGTATGTGTTCGTGGACATAACGATGTATTAGCGACGATGTGGCACTGGTGTTAGCACCATTTGCATTTGCCACAATGTCTTCGTTCTCCTCAATACTGGCAACACTATTCCGACCACTTTCGGCTACACCAATCTCTTCCAGGTCCGCGAGATCCTCATCCAATTCCCCATCTATCCCAAGGTCGTCATTGGTATCAGTGGGTAAGCCCAAAATATCTTTGCTGACGACATGTTGGACTGTATCAACGGGATCATGCTTGCATACATCATCGAGATCCACTAGAGTGCCTTCAGCTACGTGCCGCCTACTGGATGGGTCGATATTCAGGTCCATAGCTTCTTTAACGACCAAATCGTGGTGTGAATGGCTTTCGTCGTCACTTGTTTGAACAATGAGATTCTCACATTCTGCCGGATCACCGTCGACAGGAATAAGAGTGCTGTATTCAATGGTTTTGCTTGTACTTACTGGTGGAATGCACATTTTGTTAGCTTGGGCTACTGTGGTGCTGGCACGCCGATGCCTCAGCACGCGATGTCGTTTTCTTTGCACATTTTCCTTATTGGTGGTGGCGAGATTCGTCTGTTGCAATTTCTCGGTAAGTTTGGCGTACAGTAATTGATCATAGTTCTTAACATGCTCCTTGCGCCACTTTCCGGACATATCAGTTTGCGTCCTTTCCAAGTTCAACGTAGACAGGTTTTGCTTGTTGTTCGAAGACAAGCGCTGGTAACCGTGATACTGCGGCGAATTCTGTGTTGACGCGAAAGCTGTTTGTTGTGTTTGAGAATAAGATCCACTGCGCAGTATTTTGCACGTTCTGATTTGATTTGGCGTCATCGAAATGCCTGTGTGCTTCGTAGCGCTCTGCGAATTGGCGGTGAGTGACGACATTATCGGCTGCACGGTGGCAATTTGCTGATTACTGTGATGTGCATTCACCGTTGCGCCGGGTTGACTATTCGAGGAGGTGTGAGGAGGCGGCGAGTGGCTTAAACCACCACCACAGATTGTAGCGTGCAAAAAGGAATCGTACCCACAGAGATTCATTTTGCTGTGGTGGCCTGCGACTGACCCAGCAGCACTGCTCCCAGCATTGCCACTAGTTTGGGTGGCCACAACGGCTGGGTTTATTGGTATCTGCTGATGATATATGGGAACGTGTGGTTGGAGATGGTATATGTTGCTACTGCTGTTCTGGTAGTCATTCTGGCTTGTATCATTGTTGTTTGTGAAACTGTTGGAGCGGTGGTTGTGATTTGCAATTAACATAGGAATCTTCGAACCTGTGTTAGAGCGCTGTCGGTGCTGTTGAGCCTGCCTGCTTTGCAGCTGATGCTGTTGATGAGGAGATTGTCGGATGGGGCTCACATTTGCCTGCGGTTTTCTAAAAAAACAAACGGATGAAAGTAATCAGAAAGCATCAGAAAGTTGGAACACTGTAGCACGGCGGAGACACACTAAGGATAGGATGTGTGTCTATCCATTGTTGAAGCATGCATATTCATGAAAACAAAATAAAACAAGGCGCAAATGGACGGAAACCTTTGATAGGCAATGTTCAGATTATAAAGCTTACCCGTTCAGTTGAAAACACAAACGATTCTTCTCCATGCTTTCACGTATGATGCTTATCAAGTCATTGCGATTCAATGCAGTCTTCCAACACTCTGCTGAGTTTCGTTTCTGTGACATTTGCAACTTTCCAGCCCGCAGGGAACTGCGCAATTGAACGCCATCTAATACGTCCGTATTGTTAAGCTGTTGATCCACTGCTGTCCACTGTTGTTGGTGCTGATGTGATGATTTCTGGAGGTGACGATTATTCCAACAAGTCTCGTTGCCTACGGACAAACTGCGTTGCCGCACTTCTGAGCAATCTTGATGCTGTGATCACAACAAATTGTCGTTTGTTGGTTAGCAACAGACAGTATAGTATTGGAGCGAGAGATGAACGTTTTTTTTCGTTTTATTTTGATCGTATGCAAATGACCGAATTGCAATCATTGCATGATAGAAAAAAGTAAAAGAGAAACAAATTACATAGAATAATTAAACCAAAATCGAACATAAAACGTACATAAAATGAAAATTGGCAACATAGCAATGGAATAAAATAGGCATTGGTAAAAAGTGTTAAAAATTCTACGGTAAACATAAACCTTTTAAGACCAATTCGATCGGCCAAAAATAAAAAATTTTCAAAAATCTTTCACAAGAGGAAATTCGACAATATTTCAACCATTTGCATTTTTATCTGTGAAATTCATACATTACACTTACTTTGTATCGATACTACTTGCAAATCAGATCCGGTGTTGTTTAGCAATTTTTTTTTTCATAATTTTTCCAAATTAGATGTATTTTTACCTTTCTGGTACTTTTAATTGAAATTATCGAAAGTGTTAATAGTATCTGATTTTAATGTAAAACATTTTCATTGACATTTTCTATAGTGAAGTAACTGTGACTTAATAGGTATACATATGTCTGAATCAGTCTGAATAGTCTAACCGTGCCGCATTTCTTTAACACTTTTCATAATACAACAATGCCTAATTATTAGATTTGGCGGCTGAAGAGCACTCAGCCAAATTGATTTGTGATACATTCAATATAGTCTTTTTGCGATATCTACCTTTTGCTTTCGCGATTTGCGCAGAATTTTCATTCGCGTTGATGCAACATTTTTCAGGTAAGCCTCGTTTGTCATCGATTTACCGTGGAATTGAGTAGCCGTGGCCGGATAATTGTGCGTAGGAGAGATGACCGCTTTTCTAGTCTCTTCAACGGCAGCCAGACATTCCCGACATGTTTCAGTAAGCCCCTCAGTTTGCAAGGGCTCATATTGTCTTTCGGGATTGTTCACATCAACTCCCGTAGGAACTTGAGGTTGTTGGCAGCACAGCAGGTCGGTCTTAGTCTTGTTGACCCTGTTACTCCTCGATGTTTTGTTTAAAATGTTATGACCGTTATTGACATGCGTCGTTGTTATGATTTCTTCGCGCTCTTTATCGCTATTACTATCGTCATCTTCCTCGTCGGACTTGATAAGCTTTCGTGGTCTGTAACGATGAAGCCGCCTTGCGGATGCATGAGCAGCATCTTTCTGTGTTGCAACATTCGGTTGTTTCTTGGCTTTGGCCGTTTTAGATTTTCCCTCTGGCGAAACTGTTAGTCGAACATTTATTGTTTTACTTCCACTGTGTGGCACTACTACCGATTTGCCGATAGACTCATAAATGGTGTAAACAATTCCCACGATATCGTCCTTGGTGATTTTTCCATGATGCCCATCCAAATCGTAAAATGTAAAAGAAAACTGCAGGGGTTGCGATGATTTGCCACCTTCGACCGACACATCGCAAGTGAATTCCTATAGAATAAAAACGGGTCAATTTAAAAATGATAAGGCACTGATATCATAAAACCTCTTATACAATTTAATTAAACAGGTGAGTGATATATAATAACAGTTTGGCTACTGTTACAATTGCTGAGTTTGCTCAAGTCCTAAGTGTAGACTGTCGTTACGATTTATTGTTTTGAAATCCATACCCATGCATCGATTATATATCAAGTGTTACAAGCTAAGTGCAACAGACTCAAATAGTCAAACGATGGTACAAACCTGCATCAATTTTGCTTACCTCAAGACGAATGTGCTCCTCGGAACGCTGCTGATGATGTTGTGCGTGTCGTGTGGTGGAGGAGAAATTCTGTGGTGCTTCTACATGACCCTCATTCTCAAGCATTTGCTGTTGCAAATCTGGTTGCACTTGTCTGCTTCCTACAACTTTCTGATGTCGGCCAACGGCTTCCTTGGAGCTGCTATAGTAAGATGCTGCATGTGCTTGCTGCGGCTTTAGCTGTTGATGTTGGTGCAACAGTTTCTGGTTGTTATTGCCTGCCGATATAACCGGACAGGCAGTGGCACCAGTGGAAGGCGGTGTTGCCGCTACCCCGATTATGTTGGTCGCTTCGGTAGCCAACGGCATATTATTTTCGCGATCACTCACCAACAAGAGGTCTGGCGGGGCACTGCAAGACGACGAAGCTCGCACCTGATGGTACATCAATTCCTCCGAGTCGGTGGTGCATTCTTGTACTGCAATGATAAAAAAAAAATACGTAAATGTACTCAACTGAGTTGCACTCATCTCAAAATGATTTCATCTCCCCACGACTTGCACAAAGCAATGCCGCAGTTTTATCGACTCTTTGAAGCTGCCGCTTTCTTTAGCGGAGACAATGGCAAATGGCCCGGGGTCTATGGTTGCCACACAGCTACCCAGCTGACTGGCTGTTTGCTTAATGGCCCTCGACATGCGATTTCGCACAGTCAGCGCGTTTGGCCACTCGTTCATACATATCGTTACCTTAATATACAAAGGCCCTAACTCATGAAAAACGAAGTTTACAGGAGGAGGAAAAAACTTAATAAAACAAGAAACACACCAGATACAAAAACATTTAAAATGCAGTTTTTATTATTAACATCAGACAAATTCAAAATTATAATCATTTTTTTAATATTTACATTTTTAATTAATTTGTATGACTTAGGGCTTTTTGGGTTTGAATTTTTGAAAAAAAAAATGAGTTGGGGCTTTTTCTTGCACTACTTAAAAGAAAACAAAATAACATATCAATTCATATTTAAGTAAAGCAAATGTTGGAATTTTTTGTACATATTGTTTGGGTATGAGTTAGGGCTTTTTTTTGTACATATTGTGTGGATATGAGTTAGGGCTTTACATTATTAGCTTATAACTTCGCTATTTTTCAACGCATCTCCGTAAATTTTTTATGGAAGGTGTATCTGATGGTGCTCTGTCAGAATCGACAAAAAACACGATTTCAAAAAATTATGAGTTGGGGCCTTTCTATATTAAGGTAACGATATAAGCTTACAGAATAAACTCAGGCGCACCTACATACATACGTACTCGCCCAATAGAATCCAGTCTTTGATTTGCCGCTCACATTAAGGCAACAAGTAAAAGTTAAACAAAAGCAGCTACGAATATCAGTTGTTATGACGAGGGGAACAGCAATGAGTGTGGGGCCACACACAACTCAGTTCGTCTAGCAACATAATGACGCCCCATTACCCGTACAAAGTGCTTAAAGTGCGCAGCGACCTCGGCGGAAGTCTGAGTCAATTCAATTAACTGTTTACAAATCTTGCCCAGCAATATTGGCCACGGCCACAGTCAATCCCTGCCGCTACGTCCGTCTCTGCAACAGTCTTACAGCCCAATACACCCCAGCCCTCTTATCAGCCACGGATCCCGCTTTTACATCTGCTGTGCTCTCAATGAAAAATGATCTATGCGAGAATACTGCATGCCTCACAAATGATTGGCGTCCATTACCTATTCAGATAAATGTACAACGTACCATTGATAAAGGCAAATTGACTGTTCGGAAAGCCGTTAATGTATTGCCTCATTTCATTACGCCATTCGGCGAAGTCAACGACGACGACGTCAACAAGCTGTTGACGAGTGATCAGTTTAGTAGTTGTTCCCAGTGCAATTAAGATTTTGGCCTACGCTCTGCTCTGCCGCCTCTAAAGGGTAGATGGGTAAGATGGATGTACCCAACCACTGGTAGTACCTACTTACTAATGCGGCAACATCACCAGCGGCCACACAACTACTTTCGGTACAGCAGCAGCAGTTAGGGAAAGATTTTCAAGCTAAAAAAACTTGATATTTCGAGAAAACCAGTTCCGAAGAACGTCCTCCATCGCAGTGAACACCATTTTTAGTTACTGGCACGACAGACAGCACTTTGCAGCAGCGATACAGAGAATTGTGGAAGGCATATAACAAAACGACAACAACACAAACTACTTTTATATACAAAAGGCACGCTTCTACGGTGTTTTGTAGTATAAAACACAGCGATGCGGCTCGAATGTGTACAAAGCAAAACATTAACCGAATGCCGCCGCTACGGCAGCCTAACCCCTCGACGGTCTGGTTTTTTACTGTGAGTCTCTATGCCGTCAGTGTGGCAGAGCGGCTGTTTCATGGCACAGAGCATGACACAGCCAACGATGTCGACGGCTGTTCGGAGGCTTTAAAATACTATTTTGTATCAGTTATTGCGGTCGAAAAGAAACCACAAAGGCAACTTGAAGTCACTTCTTTAATGTTTATTTTTTTTTGTTATTTCAAAAGATACCGCGCACATTGAGCAGCTGTGAGAACCAAGAAACGGGGGTATGGCGGTGGGAGATTCCGAACTGCCATGAACACAGCACAACAAATGGGAACCATTCCATATAAAAAAGGCGACAAGCAAACAAGAGAATTCCTGTATTTCTTACAGTGTAAGTGGCTTAATTGTGCAAACTATATATCTCCCCTACAATATAGGTTTTTATAGAAAGTCTAGGCCATAGAAAGGAAATCTTTCTGAATCGTCATTATATAGTAGATGCCTCAAGTGACTCTTAAAGTAGAAATATCTTAATTTACTTAATTGCGAAAAGCTTTCACCCACGTCATTCATAGCATGCAAAGGGCCACATTACTGTGACTTCGTTAAGTGTCTGACATGACGCGATTATCATATTGCTCCCGCTACCACTGATATGCATAAAAGCTTATTTCTACGAGACCATATGCACTTTTAATTGTTTATTCGCTCTGCATGTGGCAAAGTTGATTTAACAAAACACTAAGCGACTTTAGTACTATGGAGTATTCATAAATTGAATTTGCTATCTTTACATATCGCAAATTTACCTATTAAGACTACATTTTTGCTCATACATAAATATTGTACATACATGCCTATAAACATTTGTCCATCGATCATTGCGAATGTCGCTTGAGAATGCCGAAATAGCATCAAAGAATCCGCTTTGCGAATTCCAAAAAGAACACTGTAATACAACAAAGTCAGATTTAATATCTGATAAAAAAAAAAAAAACAACAGACCAATTTAACACTCTACGTTCGTAATTAATACGATCGTGCCTCCTTGTTGTTGCTGTTTACAGACACTTTGCTATTAGCACTGCCCGATGGAAAAAATCAAAAAATATTCGTATAGGTCATCATTAACCGGTTTGAAACAAATTCACTCCATTTGTCCCTAAGCTGATAATTCTCACCACGCCGAGGAGGAACGCTGCTGTCCGTCTAATTGACCAAAAACAACTGGTCTGTCAGTCCTCCAGTAAAAATAGAATGGAACAACAGGAACAAACGACAATGGCGGCTGCGCTGCTGATGATTCAACACCCGGTTCGCATTGATATGAAACATTTCAAACGAATTCCAAAAGAAACTCGCATGTGTTATCTCGGCGCCATACGCCTTTGAATTTGCTGTTGCCCATTAACTGCTGAAATTTACATAAAAACTAAAACTGATCGATGTTAAGAAATACATACATACATAATTTAGAGACTGTAGAGGCCTACTGCTGGCAAGCACGGCTGTCAACGTACAACAAAGATGGGAACTTGATTGCCTTAAGTGCTGTTGATAATTACAGAGTCGCAATTAAACGTGACCATATATCTATCTATTAAATTTAAAAAATCCATGCGTGCTGATTATTTCTGGAAAGTAGTATAATTACATTGCGAACATCTCCATAGCGATTGTAACAGTTGTAGACCGAGCTTTTAAACTTCGTTAGAGGGAAAAAATTTGAAACTACTACGTGATTGGGAGACACTACTGCGAAGTTGCAAGAATACAAACAAAGCACAAATTTTTTTTATTTATGCATCAATGCATGGGGCTTTCAATTTTCGGCAGCAGATAACTTCTATGCAAACCAAAAGTACTTCTTTCCAAAAGATATTACATTACCACCTGTCTCATTTTAACTGGTATGCGCTCATTTTGAAACGTTATATTAATACTCCTTGCATCCTAAATTACTGCGCCAAATTGGGTACTTTGTCAGTTTGGTAAGCGGACGACAATGGCCATTACATTATTACTATATCACCCATTCGAATCAAAACTTATCTAAAAATAACAGGATTTGAACATTTTGAAGAAACTAACATTCTTTAATAATTTATTTCAAAGAAAATATATATCGTAAAACTCATCTTTATTTTGTATAAGATGCAAGGTGTTTGACCGATAAAAATCTTACAGTAATTAAGTCTTAAGTTTTATTTTTAAGTAGCTCCAATTAATAGATGTTTAGCTTAGAAAGTTTTTATAAATATAAATTTTATCGTTCGTCATTTAACCTCAACTTTTCATATTTCTAAATTAAACAATCATCCACAGAATGCAAATATAGCGGTCATGTCTTCATAGTTAACATTTTCTATCTATTAACAGGAATTTCTTAATTATTTCTTTATAATTATACAAAATGCTTTACATTGCATGAGTTTACAAAAAAAAATATATATATACATATATATTAACAGCAAAAAATTTGTATATTGTTATTTTTAACAAAAATTTACATATTAACTTTACAAAAAAAACATATTTGTTGTTTTCACATTCAGGGGCAATTGGTAGCATATTTCATAATTTAAGTCCTTTATAAAACAGCGGGAACGGTAATGGCTTGATGGTTACAAAACGCGACTATTGATGGTTCCATTCCTGTCTCTAGTCATTAACATTTTCTTTTATCGACGGCGCTATCGATGTTGCGACTGCTACTTCGAAGTAGTGTCAATGGAATCGGCATGTCTACTAAAAGCTTATATAGCGTCTATAAACTAGTAGGTGCGTTTGTTGTGATTATAAAAATAGAAAGCGTGTTAATTCATACCTCATTCATGGGGTGTAAAGGGAAATTAAGTAAGTATATCGATGCCATTAGAAAACGACTAGACTATAGCTTTTGTTGTAGACAACATCAGATGTTGTAGACCAGATCAGAACACTTTTAACCACCACTGTTGACATGTATATGAAACTGGCGTGTTTCAGGCGTATCCATCGGACTTTTTTCACATGTAACATTATATAGCATGATTGTACGTGGGTACCACTAGTGATCCCCAACATTAAACTTGTTTTGTTGTTGCTGTTGTAATTTTATTATTGCTTCTTTGCTCTCCGTTGTTGCTGTGTACTTTTATGATGCACAGCTCTTGACAATGATTGATGACTTTTAAACGTTTGTAATTTACGAACAGAACAAAAGTCGCCGCATCACTCAACCGCATTAGATTTACAGAAACATCAAAGGAGGGCAACATATGAAGAAGGAAAACGTCCATATGGATGTTTCTATATGAGCATGCACAAAAGACTCTACAACTCGCCAGAGGGGTAACATCTGTGACGTCTCTGAAGGCGACCACACACATAGATATTAGAAGACAGAAAATTAATGTTCGAGGTATGCCTAAGATTGTTCGCTTACGTAAAGAGATAATCACAACACACACAAATGAGAATCAATGTGACCAATTATTTGTACCCTGCTCAAAAGCCGAGGGCATTTTATAACTCTTACTAAAAAATTAATAATCGGATACGCCAGAAAAAATATCCAATTCATAAAGGAATACAGTCAAATCGTAGGAAAAGCAGTCTGAATTAATAGTAAAGTAGCAGATGCTAGATAACTATATCTGAAGTTTAATATCGACAAAATGTCAGGAGAGAACAGCCAATTAAATTTCATTTATTAAATTACACTTACATTCAGAGAACAGTAATAGTCGAAGGAACCAAATAAAAAGAATTTAAATTTAATATTTATTGTTAAAGTTTACATTATGCAGTACTAACCTTACTTAAGTATCTCGAGTAGAAACAAATATAATAGCGGTTTTTACCCATTGGGTTAACTTTACAACTCTGTTTAATTTACTACCATTTTACACTACAAAGCATAAACGTATTTTTCGTGTGTATTGTAAACTTTTGAATCAGCTGATTTTTATTTTGGTTTTTGCTAGTTTAAATGCTTAAATACGTAAAAAATTAAGGTTTTTATCCATATTCTACTAAACTTTTTTTTAATAATTATCACAAAATATTAAATTAAAATGTAGCGATCAGCTGTTTTATTCTAGTAAATTTATCATACATGTTTACTATAGCTTTTTGCGGGAGTAAATTGTAGTCTAATACATTTTGTTGTTGTAGTGTTGTAAATATTAGTACATTAACTACATTAACAAGATTAACAAGGTCTAAAAGGGTACTTTAATACCAAGGGTGAAAACCGCTAATATTTTAAACTAAGAAATACACAATATTGTCTGTTTAAACAAATACTCCAACTCCAATTCGAAGGAAGTTAAATTGTAACCTAAGCGACTAGGTCGTTGTAGTTAGTCATCCCTAAATGATATTAGGTATATATGTACATCAAAAAGTTTATACCCAGCACCAAACGCTGAATAAGGAAAGATTTGATTTTTGATGTTTTGAAGATATTACTGACCGTATTACAAGAAAACGGAATGGATACATTCTGGCAAATGAATTTCTATTGATCCAATGAGGTTCTATTGTTCCAGATATTTCTTACATTTTACTGATTTTTTTGATTTTACTATTATCTTAATTGTAAAGAAAAATCCCTATGTTTTTAAAAGATAATTCAGTATGAAGCATAGGCAAAATCCCGTTTTAGAACGTCTTGTTGTTGCTGTTTACAGACGCTTTGCAATCAGCACTGCCAGATGAAAAAAGATCAACAAATTTTCGTTTATGTCGTCATTAACCGGTTTGTAACAAATTGACTCCATTTGTCCCTCCTAAGCTGATTATTCTGGTCTCGCCAAGGAGGAACGCTGCTGTCCGTCTAATTGACCAAAAACAACTCAGTCCTCCAGGAAAAAAAATGGAACAACAGGAACAAACGACAACATCAAACATTTTAAACGAATTCCAAAAGAAACCCGCATGTGTATCCCGTCGCAATATCGGTTTGAAACCACCACACGTCTTTAAATTTGCTGTTGCCATTAACTGCTGAAATTTACATACTAAAACTGATCGATGACTATTTCAAAACTTACCAATGATTAAAGGACTTTTTGAATATAAAGCTTCAAAAAACATGTAAAATGAAGCAACGCTGATAGCAGTTAACTTGATAAATATAAGTCTAACAAGTACTATGGGAATGAAAGACAAACCGTGCGAAATGTGTGAAAGTTCGAAACCCGTTAACTGCTGAAATCTATATAAAAACTAAAACTGATCGATGTCCATTTCAAAACATACCAATGATTAAAGGACTTTTTGAATATAAAGCTTCAAAAAACATGTAAAATGAAGAAACGCTAATAGCAGTTAACTTGATAAATGTAAGTCTAACAAATACTATGGGAATGAAAGACAAACCGTGCGAAATGTAGGAAGGATATAAACCAAATTGAATGTTTCATATGGTAATATAGGTACCTCTATGCATAGTATGTACGTTGAAAATGATTTTTCCATTCATTCTGTGTGAATTTGTTTTAATAAAATAATACTTAATTTCCCTTTGCACCCCATGAATGAGGTATGGGATAGCTTCTCGCGTTGTTGTGAATTAACATGCTTTTATTTTTAGATTCACAACTAACGGCACCTACTTGTTTATCGACGAATGCGAACGTCACTGTTTGAGAAGGTCTTACTAGACACGCCGATTGACTACATTTATACTGCGAAGTTGCTGTCAACAACATTCGAGGGGAGCCGACAATGAAAAGAACATTTTTTTTTTAATGAAATTATCTGGTACATTAGGTTTTGAGTTTTTAAATTACTGGCCCCTACTAAACAGTTCATATTCTCGTTATTCCTCTCAATATTCGAATGGCTTTTTGTGCTACAACTACTAACCCCTATTGAAATAACCATGTTTAGTTTTTAATAGATAAGGACATATTTTACTTATATTTTTTTGATTTTGAAAAATTTCTATGTTTTATCGTAAAAACAATCACCAACCATAATTTTGACGCAAAGTGCAGCGATTTCATTTGTCTGCCATCAAATCATTTTTTATTTTCTTTACCGAACGGAAACAAAATTCACTCCACCCTAATAGACATGCATACATACAGATAGTGGTATATCTGCTCTAATACCCAAGAAAACAAGATAAATGAACCAGAATATGACACTCGCTTTCAGAGAATCCCTTTATGTTATTCGAATACGCCGGTAATGGCGCAACTGCTTCGCAAATGTACCAACAATGAAAAAGGAAATGAAGATAGTCCTAAGTACGAAACATTAAAAGATCCGATGGCACAGAAATTGGAAGGAGGAAGGAAGCCTTACGTGTGGAATCAAAGCTGTGATTGAGTACGAACTTGAAATGTAAAAAAATCTACCGCTTCGCAAAGCGACCAACGCACGTATATATTTTCGCATGCTGACTTTGTCAACAACTTCGATTGGACCGATTCTTATCTTCAGCATTGCTTGGTACATATTTTCATAAACACATACAAACACAAATACACGTTCTTATAAAACGGCAACTTCAATTACTCTATTTTCTTCTTGAATATCATCGAGATTACCTGCTACGCACACATATGTCCGTACGCAGAGTTCTTGTTTTTGCCATATCTGTGCTCTGTCGGACAAAATTGCATCTGCCAACAATTAGTGATTACTTAAGACGGTCGGCATTGGTTCAAAGTGGCCTGATGGCTTCGTTTCTGGGTCTTTGCTATGTACGTATGTATGAGTGCTCATGCACCCACCCCCTGGCTAAGAATTCCTAGATCAAAGCTATTGTTTTTATATGCTCAAAGACCATTTCCCTATGATTTGTAGTGGAGAACACAACAGACACTTGGGAATGTACACACAACCATGCACACACACACACACACTATATGTAAGTATGCACGTACATATCTATGTACGATTTTTTTTCTTTTGTTTCATTTCCTTTTGGACCTTCCATCTTGTGTGTGCTGTTTTCTTTGAAGTTATCTCCTCCTCTCAAATCGAATTCGTTAGTTGCCGTTGTACCATAGTAATTCTCGAGTATGTCAATTTTCATTTTAAATGCCGACCACAAGCGTCTTTCCACAAAGGCAGACAACAACAAAACACGAAAAGCAGTACAACAACACGATGCTTTGCAGCGACTAACTTGCTTCAGTGCCTGTCAGCCTTCATTTGTTTACATCGGTTTTTGTTGTTGTTCTCTCGTAGTGGTGTACTCTTTGTTTCTCTTATTGCCGTTGTTGTTGCCGTTGTGTACGTTTTCTTGTTGTCGGCGGCGGGTCGGCTTTTCAAAAGCAAACGATCAATTATTGTACTGCTTTTGAATGCCATGCCGAATATCTTCAAAACGTGTTTTTTCGTCTATCTTTTTTAGCGTCTTCGACTACACCCTCGACTCAATTTACGGCATTGGACAACTACGATCAACAAGCACAACTTGCACTTACCTGAGAATTGTTTATATCCGCCGAGTATTTTATGCTTCCACCACTTCACTAGATTCCCAGCCATTGTGTTCGCGGAGATTTGGGGGGAGAGCGTGTGCAGATATGAGGTGCTTATCCACTTCGTTGTATATCCACAAATTATAGTCCAAATCTGTTGTTAATATTACCATAGCACATTACTTTGTGTGTACATTCGGGCTCATATTTAACAGCACCCACGTACGCTTTTGTGATGCGAATGTAACTGTGTGTGCGTGGGCAAAGGGCACATTACGAACGGGCGGCGGCGCGGGCGTTGTGACTTGAACGACTTTTGCTGTTGCTCTGGTGTGTGCGCTTTTTTAGGTCAAATGGAGCAGCTTTTCGAGACGCCAAGGGTGGAGGATGAAAGCATATTCACGTCGAGAAAAAACACCGAATGAATGTATTTTGATGAACCCGAACCGAATTAACGAAACTATGATAATTCCTGTGATGTTCTTTCCTTCCTTTCACGCAGTTTTTTTTTTTTTGTTGTAATTTTTCGTTCCTTCAGTTAATACGGGAATGAAGACGAAACAAAAGATACGAACGAAGAACACTTCGAATTGAACACATACACACGGGCGTACACAAACAAACACGCGTACAACAAAAGTTATTATGATGTTGTTGTTTTGGATTTACGATAAAAGAGGGTTGGTTGTTTGGTCTCACAAAGATGCCGATAATTCTGGCACTATCGTGACGAATTGTATCTCAATTTCAGCTTTTTCATCACATCATTCACCAAAGGCCATTGTTAAAACCTTCAGCAAGCATTATTCTGACGACTGTATGTTTATTTGTCGATTAATTCGTAAATAAATTTCACTTTTCCTAAACACACACACAATTCCTTTAGGCTGCCGAACCATTCAAAGCGATTGTTCCGAGCGAGACGACTTTACTACCAAACGTTCAAATACACACTAAATTGTTACTGTGGCTCTCACGCTCAGGTTTGGTATTATCAGAGTGGAGCTGTTGACTTGTGTTTAAAATAGTACGTATTTTTGTACAAATACGCGCGCTACCAACTACATTTTTGGAGAGAGATTTTACAATTTCCTGCTTGCTGATTCCACTTACATGTAGTACATATACATATATATATACATATACATATATATTTGCAATAATTTAATAAACATTTCGTTTTTGCCGGCAAACATTTATTTGGCAGAATAAATGTTGAAATTCCTACAACCGAAACCTTTGGCAACGGACACAAGTTCGTATTTAAGGTGGTATTACACGACATGTATTGTACATATGACATGTCAATTTTTACAGTGTAAAATTTATACATGTCGTGTGACCCCTTTCAAACACTGCTTGTGTAAAACAATGTGTTGGATAACATATGTATACATTTCATTTAGAGCGTGCTCTATTTTGACATGTAATACATATCGGCAATCAGCTGTTTTTGAAAAACAACAAAGCGTTTGCTGACAAAAAGTTGAAAAGGATAAGTATTTTATTTCAAATAGTACATAGAATAATTAATGAGTGTTTTTCAACACATATTTAGTTAAATTTGGCAAATAAAGCTGTGTTTGGCGATGATAAAATATAGCAAAATCAGCTGTTAATGATAAACACATGTATACATACACAAGCACGTTTGAACGCAAAAATTATAAACCAAATGTACACGCTCATTTTGACAGACATGCAGAATTACATATCGCTTTTTGAATTGACAAGCCATGTGTAAAATACATGTCGTGTAATACCACCTTCAGGTAGCACCGTCGATGTTGCCATACTGTCATGCGAGTTTCCTTCGAAAAGGAGAGAGAATTTGATAAGAGCAGAAAGGTGTTTAGGTGACAACATTTAAATTGTATTGATATCCTAAATACATTCAGTTCTGGAAATTACTTAATTTCGACGGCCGTGTAAATGGTCTATAAGACCGTCAGAAGACAAAACATTTTGTTTTAATTTAAAAAAAAATTTTAGGTCGGTCTAATTTTGAAAGAAAGATACCAACAAATGTTGTTCATATCCACAGATAGGAGTGACGATATATTACGAATGCAGTTTAAACGAAAACCTGCAGTTAGTTCGGATTTCCCGCCGTTTAGCGATATTGTTATATAACACATCTGTCAATGAAGTATAAACGAATACATAAAAGCTTTTTTATTTTGAAAAATAGTTAGTGTTGTGTATTTGAGAACGATGAAAAAAGTGGCGATAACAATGTTAAAGAAAAGTTGTTCATCTTCCAAATGTCCAAATGTATTATAAATATATAGTCAATATTTTACACAGATACTTGTGCAGATGGGGCTAGTAAAATATTTTAGGGTTTGGGGTCTTCGGTATGTTGTTCCAGGAAGGTTGACAATTATTACAGTGTATGGATTTACCAACTTAAACATTGTTCTGTCTAAATTTTGTTTAGTACAAAACTTGCATAGCAATCTCAAGTAAGTATATATTACACGTTAGTAGATTTTGACTCACACACATTCACGAAAGATAAACGGTCGCTCACACACTCTCATGCACGAAGATTTTTTTCGGTACTCACGTTCGCACACGAACACGAGCACGAGCACGCCAAGTAAAAAAGGAAGAAAAATTGAAAACATTTGTTAAACGTTTTTATAATTATATGATTTATTATATAGCCTATTTTAATTTTCAAAAAATATTGTGTTCAAATAAATTCATTTGAACATAATTTAATAACAATGTAAATTTTTTGTACGATAAAAATATTGTACAATGGATCTAAACAATTTTAATATTAAAAAATGTGGACGCCAGCTGGTTCTACCCCATTTTTTAAGCACCATCCAAAGTTTTGTAGTAAAAATAATATACATATGTGGATACTTACTGGACTTCTATAAATGAAAATTTTTTTTGTTCTTGATTCGCACAAGAGTATTTCCTCATAAATATGAAATTTTTAATAGTAGGTACCAGAAGTTACGGGTCTTTTTCGGTGTAGTTTCAATTTCAATTTTTTTTGTTCTTGATTCGCACAAGAGTATTTCCTCATAAATATGAAATTTTGTATAGTAGGTACCAGAAGTTGCGGGTCTTTTTCGGTGTAGTTTCAATTCTTTATCACGACTTAGTAGGAAATAATACCAAAAGTAGATTTTCATCTAATTTATTAAAGACGAACGTGGCCTCATCAGTTTACATTCTATATCACGACTTGTGAGAAAATAATACCAATGGTAGATTTTCATTTAACATGAAACATATGTTGATGTTTCTTTAAAAACGTTACACTTCCGCCCCAAATGATATCAAATTCTTATCCCCCGCAATGAGAGAAGTCTGTTACAATACCTCAGCACTAAAAAAACTACGTTGTTGCAATCCATTAATTCATTTTTAAATTCATGGATTTTTTACTATTTTTATTTATTTATATTTTTTAATTTTATTTAAAAAAATCAAAAAGAATTTTGTATTTTGGATAAAAAATAAAACATTAATTTCTCAAGTCTCAATGCTCCAAATAAAAAAACCGCTGGCAAAATGATAATCAGTAAGCATTCGAACGTGTGTTGCTGTCGAAATTTAAAGTGAAAATAAATTACATTTGTTCATTGATAAGTTTCATCGTGAGAAATTTTAAAGTGTGTATGAAGGAAGCATGTAGGGCTATTTTTACTCATAAATACACGAAAACGCTTTCATTTCATAGATTCACGTTGTTGTTGCCGTGTAACGCATTTTTATTATTAACATACATATATACATAGCTGTACGCACATATGAATGTGGACAGGCCAGGCCACATGGAGTGCAAATGAATTAGTAAGTGCGAATCTTTCTTACCGCGTGGAATACACTACACAATTATCACTTTTATTATAAAATGTCTCCCAATAGCCGTTTACAAGAAAGAAAAAACTATCATACATTTTATATAATAAGGACACATTTCATACTGTTTCTGTGGTCATCGCTTACACTTTCTGTCTCAGAACTCGTAGTCGCCAAACCGATCACCGTGCAAATCCCCAACAGCACAAAAGGTTAATAGCGTTTGCAACAAAAAGGGTGTGTATCATTATTTAGTAAGATTGTTGTTGCAGGTCTCACACACGATTCCCCACATTCGGTAAACTTGGCCGAAGACATAAGGGACTCAAATCCAAGTGAAGTTCAGAAGGCTGTGTGCACTGTAACGGCTGGCGATGTCCGAGCAAGTGCTGAAGCTTTTACTACCAAGACATTGAAAGGTGTATGTGGGTCGACCGAAATGAGTAACGCTTTCACTGATTTAGAGAACAAATTAACTAAAGAATTGGAAACGATTAAAAATCTTCTGGTATCGCTAAGTGAAGAAAGAGCTTGCAATGTAGAAAGGAATACCAGCGATCCTATACACACAAGACCCAGCGTAACATTTCAGCCAATTCCTCAAGGCAGTGAATTATTTCACAGCAACAATGAGATTACAAAAGAATATAAACAAACGACGACACATGCGTCTGCACCAACCAAAGTGGCTCGTATTGATCCGTCGTCCACAGCGCCAATTAAAGAGAGGGAGATTTTAGTATTCAACAATACACTTCATTCACAGAAGAACATGAAGATATTTACCTACTACTGGAAGATTGAAAACTTTACAAAGAAATTAGAAAATGGAAGTGCCATTACCGTAGAAAGCCCCGCATTTTCAATAAAAGGTGAAATTTTTTTATATCAAATGGCGATTATGTAGCCCACACTATATTTTCATATTACCCTGCAGGCAGAATATTCAAAATTAAAGCTTCCTTTCAACATTTGCATCGCGATTTTCTTTTCCTGCAACTTGAAGATGCATCTCTACTTGCCCCTTCTAGAAACAGTATAATTTTAGAAACAGGAGGGATTTTCAAGGAAATACAGAATAACTCTCTCAAATACAAAATCTCTGTACTGCACCAGGTAAATAAGTCTGATTTAAAAACATTGTTCTTTAATATACAAATATAATATTTCTTTAGAACGCCCAACGAAGAAAGGACCTCGTTTCACAAGAATTTGACAACCATGAAACAGGATTCTTGATACCAAACAGTGCTTTATTAGATAGTCCATTCGTCAAAGACGGCTCACTACTAATACAAATTTTTCTATATATTTAAAACAGCACTCGAACCTTTCATGTCTATTTATGGAGAATTAAACGCAGAAATAAAACAAGTGTTCCCCATCTATAATTTGCTTCGAGCACCCTTTGATCGTATGTCCAAAAATGGAGAAGCCAATGGATAAAGTTCTTTGCTCGACTTAAACGCAACTACATCCGTGATCTTGGCATGGCGATCCATGTTCGTAGCTGAACTGGGTTCTTCTTCTGCTTTTACCGCTTCCAAGTCATTCTGTTGATTAAGTGTCGAAACAATGTGAACGGCAAGAACACGCCTCTCAGGGCTATCAACAGCTATAAATGCCTGTTATAGAGATATTAGTTTTTTATTCGTAGACGGAATACTCGTGACTTACTTTATAGCATTCTAACAATTCATCCTTTGTGATCTTACGTAAAATTGCAACCTCGGCTTCACTTCGTTCAAAATGATATTGGGCCAAGGCGATTTCGCTGTAGAATTGTATGAATTGGGAGAATACAGTTTTGGGTTTCTCCAGTTTCTTAGCAGCCAAAGCTTCTTTATGGCGTCCAAACTCCTCTTGCGGCATTTCCTCGATTACTTTCTAAAAATCACACTCGTTGCTATAGAATCGGTTACCTAATAAAATAGAAGGATTATACTTACGAGATAATTTTTTAGGAATGCCTCAATGCGATCTTCTACGAATGATGGGTGTTTAGTTGACTGAACAATAATACGTATGCCATTAGCACCATTGATTTTCCTCGTTCCGCTAAATACAATGTATCCCAGTTGTTCCTATTAAAGCGGAAAGTATTCGGGAAATATTTTTAGCATGAAAGACTACTTTAGTTTCGTTGCGAACATTGAGATTTATAGAATCATACTGACCTTCGTACGTAAGCAATCGTAGCATGGCTCTGTCAAAATTTGAGCAATCAAATTTACCATTATATTGCTACGATCTGATTGTGGGCCACATTGAAAGTATAGCTGGGCGCAAGAACTTTTGTGAAATTCATTTTCTTTTTCGAACAAATAACTGTCCCCTGCAACGAGTTTGCTAATATTATGTACACCTTACTAAATGCTACAAAACTTACCAGCGCATAATTTATATTCCCTCTTAGGGAGCATCTGTCGGGCTAACAGTGGCAAAACCATGGCGTTGGTCTCTTCCAAACGATTGTTAACCATACTGGCTACTTCATGTGCTTTCTGTTTGGTCACATTACCATAAATGAAACATTCAGTATGCAAGCGGGAAAAAAACTCCTTGGCATAGTTTATAACGCGCTCATATGTGACAACTATTTGCGACGAAATGTTATTAGGTGACGCCTTCAAGGAACACAATTTTATGTATACTTACGGGCAATTGCATCTAGCAGTTCACTATTGGACCAAACATTTTCCGTTAAGAGTAAGGTCAAATAGTAGATTGAGTGCTGATAGGGCTGTTCAGCGCTGAAATTCTTTATATTGCGATGGTATTCTTCCTTGAGGATATCGAAGCGTTTTTCGTTTGCCTTGAAGTCGAAGAGATGACTCAACAGCTTCTCCAAGAGGGTCACTTGCTTGTCATCATATCCGCGTATTGTAATCTGGGTATGGATGGGCACATACTAGCAACGATATTTAAAGCATGTATATTAATATACTCACTTCAATTCCACTTGACTTATTTCCTACGCTCAGCTTCAGGTCGGCCAATTCAGCATCGTAGAGATATTCATTTAATTGATCTCTTATAAGCGACACCATCAGATAATTCAAATTGCAATTCAGAGGATCTAGATATGCGATCGGGTTTGACATGTCAAAAGACATGCACGCCTTGGGCTTTAAGTAGTAGTTGTCCTGTTTGTGCCAGACTCGCAATATCGGTGTATCCATTATGATCACCGGATGCTTTGACAAGTCTTTATCAAAGGGAACCAAATCGAACTTTTCCGGAATAAAGGCGTTAGGCAACGGCAAAGCTAAATTCTCATTCAGCTCACAATTTTCCCATTTCTGCAAAAGAAATACCACACACCAAACACGTGACGGTAATGTATGAATACATTTAACTTACCGTTAAAGTGGCTTTGCTAATTTTTGAAACCCCATATTTGGTTTTATAATACGGCTCCGAAAACTTTGCCTGCTCTTCGTAGCTTTGGCCAATAACTATAACGCGGCATTTGGAGGGTACAAGTTTTTCGAGCAACTTTGTAATTAATTCAGGTTTCCATTCATCGTTCCGATAAGGAGCAGTCAACACTTGTTCCAAAGGATACACCTGTGTTAATAAAGAGTAAATTTAGAGAGAAATCCTGCAGTATGTTAAATTGTATGACATTACTTGCATACATGATACGACATGTGTGACTAATGTCTCTGGTTTCTCCTTTTCCTTGAATCGGAATCTCATCTCGTTTATCTTAACGCATTCGTCAAAAATCCATTTTTGGGGACCAAGCTCGCGCAGCATTCGCAAATACTAGAATGGTTTTAGTTGTTAGTGATTTCTTGTGCAAGTTGCTAAAAATATCAGGGACCGTAACTGTTATAAGTTTTAAAATAAAAATTGCAATATAACAATTATTTTCAAATTTTTATTTAAAAGTTAAAATATAACTTATTTTTAATTTTTTCAATTAAAATATTAAATAAGTTATTTCTGATTTATTAAATAAAAGTTAAGAGTTATTTTTGATTTTTATTTTAAAAGTTACAAATAAGAGTTATTTTTGATTTTTATTTTAAAAGTTACAAATAAGAGTTATTCCGTAACTTTTATTTTTTAAAATCAAAAATAAAAGTTAAACTTTAATATCTTTTGAACCAAGTGACGGCTTACTAAAATTTAAAAAGATTCCTGATCTATGATTCAATACCTTTCATATGATACATCACATCTCCTTCAAGGACGTCTTATAAGGATCCTACTATTTTCAATTATATGCCGTTAATGCATCTGTATCATGTTGCAGTACTATATGTAGTATTTACTTGCAAACAAAATATCGACAGATACAAGGTGGGCCAGAGCCCTATGTAATGAACCAATCGTTATTAGTAATCCGTCACTTGATTCAAAAGATATTAAAGTTTAACTTTTAATTTAAGTTTAACTTTAATAATAATAAAAGTTAAAAATAAAAATTTAAAATGATTTTTCTTATATAAATCGCTAATAGAAGTTTGTGGCTGATATAGCTTGTTACGAATACAATAAGAATTTTGGTGTATTCCATGTTACCTTTACATACTTCCTTCATATTGATTTATTTAGTAAAAATTTTCACTCATAACTCTTATTTGCTGTCCCTGAAAAATATACATGCCTGGAAAACAATATTTATGATGTCATCGACATGTTCCACACCCTCCTGAGTAAGATTAATGTGAAACTCGAAAAATCCAAATCCGTTAAGAATATTCTGGTGTCCTGCTAAGAGACTTTAAAAGTTAGTTAGTAATATTATAAAATACATTTCAAGAGATTGATACTACGTACTCATTTGACCATCCAAGTCTACGTAATTCGGACAATATACTTCCTTTGCCCTCATGACCCAGCAAATGGGAGAGATAGCTGTCGGGCTGCAAGTAATGTGGAAAGAACTCGTAATTTCAACATATAAGCTGTGTAAATAGATCATACCGCTGTTTTGTAGTACTGTGTGAGGTCGTCTGTTGTAAAACTTATTGTTAATGAGCGAACATCTTTAATAGGTACAATTAGGATCTTTTGGCCGTACTGATCATCATCGTATGGTTCCCTAGGCCAACGAGGCACCTCAACGTTCTTGTTCTCGATCTCGGAGAACTTTTCCAATACCATCTTCTCAAGATCGTCCAGGGAATCTAGAATAGTGAATGCCATATACAACGCGCTCTACGAATGACAATACGAAAGATACATACCTTTGCCAATGACTGCTAGGCACATTATATTCGCGGAATACCATTCCTTGTGAAATTTCAGTAATTCATCCCGTATTTCAATATTCTGCTGTTTTGGGATTTCAAAGAGAGTCGCTTTGCTGCCACTTCCGAACTTTTTATATGCGTGTCCATCCTTTGCCAAATGCCTGTGCACCTGCTTTATGCGCCACTCGTCGTTGGACAGGTTTTTCTCATGCTCTGAATTGACCTATTGCATGAAAGGTGCAAACACTCCGTACATAAATATCCATCTAAATTAACAAAGTTTCTTACAGCATTAATTTCACGTTCTGTCGCACTTGGCGTAAAAAGAGGTCCAATAAAAAACTGAGCAAAACGATCCAAGGCACCGTCCAATTTGTCCGGCGCCACATAGAAGTGGTACTTGGTCATCAAAGGGTATGTGGCAGCATTACTACTGCCTCCACTTTGCGATAGAAACGTGGTGTAGTCGTTCTCGTTGGGATACTTTTCAGTGCCAAGAAAAAGCATGTGTTCGCAAAAATGAGCCAAACCTGGCAAATTTTCAGGATCAGACATTTGACTGTGAAACACAACCAATGAGTGTGGTTACGACGGCGGCCATTCGTATAAACTCACCCAACTTGAACGGCTAAAGCGGCGGCCGAAACATCCGTCTTAGGATCACTAACCAAAAGCACCTTGATGCCATTTTCCAATCGCAGCCCTCTATAGTCCCGATTGTCTTGTTGGCTCTTCTCAATGTTGTCCAACCTGTCGCCAGTGCAACCGTAAGAAATTATCGTTTTTATTTTAAGAAAAGCAGATGCAAGTACCTTAGTGTGGGTTCCATTTCTAGCGGTTTTTTAGCTGACATCTTGCTTGCGTTTGTTTCACCCACCTCGGCCATATTTGCTGGCGCTGAATTACTCATGCTTCGCCTATCGACGTTGTTTATGCACCGATGCTGTGGGAACCAGTATGATGACACAATATTTGAAAACAGTTGGCAATGTGTATATCTGCAAAGACAACAGATTGTTTGCGGTCACCAGCGGCAGAAAGCGCCGCTCTCTCTTACCTTTGTTTGGCGATCACGAAAACAGACGAGTTTTGTAGCTTCTGGCAAAAAAACGGCGAAGAAAGAATCAGTCTCACAGACATTAGACGTGTATCCCCGACACAAGTTGTATAACGTAGTTAACTTCCAAATTCTAAAGCATATGTGAAAATTGCAAAATATGTATGACCGCAGTCGTCTAAGGAGCCGTTTCACAAACAGCTGTTTAACTGTTAAAGAGCAAGTAGTGACAAGTGTCGCGACAAACGAGTGGCTAAATACTCAGCCAAATCTGATTTAAAAAATTTTCGAATACTTCAAAGTCGTATGCATCGTTGAAGAGCATTGAAATCTGCAGTCTCTTGCAGTTTGGAAATTTGTTGGTGCGATTTCAAATTGGTTCTCTATTTGGCTAGTTAGTAAAAAAAGTTGTTTATTATATATAAAAATTTTTGTAGAAATCAACTACCGAATTCGAAAACATTGTAAATTGTCGCCAAGACATTTGAGACTACTTTAAAAGTTGTTAAACGTTTATATGGGTGTTTGCATAGCAAAAAAAAAAAACCCCAAGGATGTGATGCGAAAAAAAAGAATAAATAAAATAAAACACAAGGGATTTAATATTAAGTAATTAAAGATATTTCGCTTTATTGGGAAATTCGAAAATTCAGTGTTGGTATACCTTGCAAGATAGATCCGCAATAAGAATTAATGATTAATAGCTCGATGTAGCGAACAAAGCCTGAAGAGCGCGAAGGATTGCGGCAACTCGTTATATTGGATCTACTGCGATTTTATACAAACAGTACAAACCAAAGTTGTATAGCAGTAGACCCTTACGCCTATTCGAAGGAATAGGGTGGTTCAAGAATAGAGTTACGACAAAAGTTGTGAAAACAGAAATTTTTGTACGTAAACATGGGTATCAAACTGATTTTGGCATGACTTTCATTAGCCGTCCAACCAAAAATCTTCGGCTGTATCCGTTTTTGTTTATACATATTATCTTCGTCAGCTTTATTCTGTCCGTGCGAATAAGCGCTAAATGGGCTTTTATTTCGGATTTAAATTTCGGGTCATTACCACCAGGCTATAGAAAGCTTTTCTTGATGCACACTGTACATATCTGTATGACTTGTGTTTGTCAAATACACAACAGAGTATGGATGTGTACAATGTCATGTACAACAAACAATACACGAATGCCATTATTGTAATCGCAAGAGAATTTAGTTAACGGTGCGTCGTTGAACCGAATGTATGTAACTGCTGTGTGTAGCGTGAGTGTTCCAGTTCTAATGAGTCTTGCTCTGTGCCTTCATTGGAGGTGTTAACTGAAGAAAACATTTGTGCAAAGCAATATTGTTGTCTCGATTGATAAAATTCACCGTACCGAACTCGCTGTTGTTCAGTTGACACCGTCTCCAGAACGCAATTGGGATTTGCATCTTGCAACGTTGAGTAATTCCTTTGTTGGTTGGACGTACTTCGAAGTTTAGAAGACAGCAAGTGGTGGAAGGAGAAAATCAATAAAAAATAAAATATCACACCGAAAGTAAACGACAAAGAGCAACATCAAAAACAGCAAAAGAGGCGACAAAAGTTAATATTCTTGTTGCAGTTTAGTTCGCAGTTGAGAGAATTCAGAGGAGAACGAACGCACTACCTACCAATAAATATTGTTTTTTATTCAAATTCATTTAAACGTGAGTATACACAAGTAGTTTCTACTATATTCAATAACAAACGCTGTGGGCGAGGTAGAGGGCCACCGATAATCATATTTCAGATTGCCGCATTTCATGGATTACGACGACGTCTTTTCTTTTTCTCTTGGGAAAATTCGAATCCACTTTTGGTTCTTGTCGCTGTGGTGGTTGTTGTTGTTGTTGTCTTTGCTCTCATACAGCGATCAAAACGAAAGAATAAAACACAACATTCACTTTTCAATGTAATAATTACAGTTTTGCCGTAGCTGCACCAGATTACATGCAAATATTTATTACATGCAAACGTCATGGAACAAAGGCGAAGAAGCTTTTGGGCCAACCGTACGTACGATGGATTTAAATACTAGAGTCAAACACGCGTACTATGCTAACATACATATAATATGTACGACACTGTGCCAGCACTGTGTGTGTCTGCTCTTTGGGGGTATTTTCTGGGATTGATTTTGTCACTAGAGCTTCCCCACCACTAAGCGACTGGTTTTCGACCCGGCTTAAATAAACTTACTGCCAAATGCAATAATTGTTAAATATGGTTTGGACGAAAACATTTTGGGGCTGAGCCAAATTATAAATTATATAGAAATAAAGCCTTCTATTCTGTTATTCATGCATTATGTTTTGGTACCCCGACATCGAAAACAAATGTTAATTCTGGGACTTTAGATAACCAACAAAGATGACCAGATGGTTCCTACAAGTGATGACACAAAATAAAGATATGTTTAAAGCGAATCAAAAACTAGACGACTTAGGTAGAGCCACTTTTTAGATCCATAGCCTAACATAAAATCTGTAGCTGATTTTATTAATAATAGTAAAAATAAAATCATTTTAATTTGATGTTCCATGGCCGTTTTGTGCATCCCTATTTCCTTTGCATTTAATGAATTTTTTATATATCAAAAAGAAAATAAGAAAAAACTTTTTCGATTATTTTACCATTAATCAAAACAAGTCCGTGAATCCCATCCTAAAATTGCAGTATATTTTTTTAAAAACCTATATGCAGTTATTTTTTCGTTTCAATTATTTAACAATCGTGTAACTTTAGCCTGATGGCCAGTATTTAGTAAATTACAATATTCTGAAGTAAATACTTATATAAAAATAAAAAATATGTTGTAGTATTTAAAAATAGTAAATAAAATATTGGTCGAGAAAGAGGCTTCTGAAAATCGGTTTACAAAGAGAAGACTTATGAATTTTGGAACTTGTAATTTAAGGAATATCGTCATTTCACTTAATTTGTTATAAAAACATTACTTAACGAAGTGACCGAGAAAAACTAAAAGTATCACTTTACTCTATAAACTCCAGTCTAACAGAAATGCTACATGAGAACCCCTGTATATTTTGTGTGTAGCACAGTGTAATTATAATAATGTACTTACATTTCTAGCGGAACTCCAAAAAAATAAATAGAACTTTCCTTTACACTCCATTAATAAGGTATGGAATACCTTCTAGCGTTATTGTGAATTAACACGCTTTCTACAACAGCACCTACTTGTTTATAGACCAATATGAACGCCAGCTGTTTGAAAAACGTTTACAAGACTTTTACGTCGAAATTGCTGTTGACAATTGGATCTATTACATATTAAATATCTTTTAATTTTTTAAACAAATAAACAAAGAGATGTCATAGAAATGACATTATGTTAGAAAAATTTGAAGATGCTAAGAGATGTCAATAGGTACATACATACAATTACATATTTCACATCAAACTTAGTCAAGTTGTAAATGACCTACTATACGGTAGCATATCATCGAAATAATATTGAATTAAACGTTTTTTAATAATTTATAAAGCGCATCTACACCTTGTATCGAGTCAACGAATGTCATTTCCGATAAGAGAAGTATTTTTATAAAATAATAACAAAAAAGAGAAAAATACGAGAAAAGCCATTCGAGATTCGCAAATTAGTTTTAGGATGATTGAAAATGCACTTTATATACATACTTACCGAGAGTTCAGTTATTCGACTTCACAAGTGGCTGTGACAACAATATAAAAGTTTAACAGATGCTGGCCAAACTAACGTCTGGGGCTTTTTCCAGAATTACTTTAAAAATATATGCCATGTGAATGTTCCATTTCAATATTCTATTTGTTTTTTTTTTTTTGTTATTGTGGTAATGCAGGTCTCTTATCGTCCTACTTATCGTCGTAAATTATAAAATGCGGCCATAAAATATAAAATTTCATTGCTGTTATTATAACTTTTTATCTGCATTTTTGTTGTTCAAATGTAATTGTAACATTAAAACGTGTAAAATAAGTGTTTAAAAAACAGCAGGTCATTCGTTACGTCTGATTACAATTTTTCTTTTTCGAACTAAAAGAAAAATGCTAACAATGTAAAAGGTATTGAATCCCAAAACATCTTCAAACCAAGCTATCATTCGCTTATCCGTATTTTACGCCACTGCAATCCTATCAATAAAATCCAGTTATACTGATGAACAAATGTGATTTATAACATACGTAAAAGAAACACATTTTATAGTTTACGTAATATATACATATGTACATATGAGTCATTCCGTGCCTAAAAATGCATCTCAATGAATGCGCCATGAAAATATGCTTAAACAAATATAAGTCACTATTAGGATTCCATCATTCCTAATTTCCAAAATATATTCGATATTGTTAACATAAAAAAAACTTAATTTGCCTTTGCACCCCTTGAATGAGGTATGGGATAGCTTCTCGCGTTGTTGTGAATTAACACGCTTTCTATTTTTAGATTCACAACGTCACTGTTTGAGAAAATCTTACTGGACATGCCGATTGACTCGACACTAATACTGAGAAGTTGCTGTCGATAACATTCGAGGGGAGCCGACCATGAAAGACATTTTTTTTTATTGTTAACATACATCTATAAAAATCCATGTTTCAATTTAGTCCGAAATTAGAGTAATCACATATTACATTTTAACAATTACAAAATAATGTTGTTGATTATCGTCTTTCACTGTGGTTTTAAACTTGGTCTTGAACTGTGGTTTTCATTCCTTTAAAGTGATGCGTGACACACCTTCCTTCGTAGATATAGTATTCACTTTGTTTGTGAGATTTTAATGATATCTATGCTGCATTTGGTACGTTTAAATATATTTCCGCCATTGACGAGATGTTCCAAATTAAGCTCTTCGAAAATAATCACGACGTCAGTCGCTTTTTATTTATGTACATATATCATTATTATTAATATTTTAACGAATGCAGGCAACACCTGTTTTTGACATCGTCAATGGAAATATGGATAACGAACAACCACATCAGGAACTCGTTAAATGTGTACTTGTCGGCGATACTGCCGTGGGTAAGACACGATTAATCTGTGCCCGTGCTTGCAACAAGCATGTTTCTCTATCGCAGTTGCTGTCTACACACGTTCCCACAGTGTGGGCCATTGACCAATATCGGATCTACAAGGATGTAAGTACTGATTGAAAGCTGTAATGTGTTCTGTATGTTATGGTCTGATATACAGGTACTCGAACGTTCTTGGGAGGTGGTTGATGGTGTAAATGTGTCTCTTCGTCTTTGGGATACATTTGGAGACCACGACAAAGATAGACGTTTTGCTTATGGCCGGTAAGTTGCAGCGAGTGTGATAGAATAGGAGATCACAAAATCACTTCTTCTTCTCCCTTGACTTTAGTTCGGATGTTGTGCTACTTTGCTTCTCCATAGCGAGCCCCATATCACTGCGCAACTGCAAAGCGATGTGGTACCCAGAAATTCGACGGTTTTGTCCGGATGTACCAGTGATCCTTGTAGGCTGTAAAAATGATTTGCGCTACATGTATCGCGATGAGACCTATCTCTCCTACTTCGGGGAGAGGAGCACATTTGTCAGGTACGAAACGGATATATGCAATAGGTATTGATGTAACCTATAAATTACGATGTAACCCTCTCCAGAGCTGCCCTTAAAAGCGATTTGGTAATGCCAGACGAAGCACGGGCAGTTGCCAGGGAATTGGGCGTGTCGTATTACGAAACAAGCGTCTTCACCTACTTTGGGGTCAACGAAGTTTTCGAGAATGCAATACGGTCGGCATTAATTGCTCGCCGCCAGCAGAGGTTCTGGATGACAAACTTGAAGAAAGTACAGAAGCCTTTGTTACAGGCCCCTTTTCGACCACCAAAGCCACCACCACCGGAGGTGACAGTGGTGGTCGGAAACTTTCGGCAGGACATGTACAACATGTTTCTCGCGCAGACGTACGCTGATCTCATTTTAGCTGTTGGCACAACAAAGTTCCCAGTGCACAAGTTTATGGTTGCCGCTGCATCCAATGTATTTAATAGACTGTTAAATACCGAAATATCCGACATGGGCGGACGCAGTAGCAGTGAGTCGAGTATGGTAAGAATTATAGGAAATGCCTAAGACTAAAAAAGAATGTACTCATCGCTACTCTGCCTTCCAGGTTAGCTCTACATTTGGTGAAGCGACTACTGCCGATTTCAACGACGACACCGAATGTCTGATACGCAATGAATCGCGAGCACAAAGGTAAATTACACTGGTGGTCAGGACGGTTGAATTATAAATCTAGTTTTGTTTGTCACAGGATGTGGGAACAAATAAAGCGCCGCTCCAGCTACCAAGCCTTGCCTCTGATCGAAGCGAAGCGGCCCACAGAGCTTTATAAAGATCTTCATCACCCTGTTTTCCAGAATATCCGAATTATCCAGGTGGACAACAACAGGGGCGTTCTCGTTAATCAAACAATTCTTACGCTCACAAAGTTGGTAACGCCACAAGCATTACATCAATGCTTGAAATTCATATACACGGGGACGGTGGAGAAGGAATTTTATAACATACAGGCGAGTACTTAAGGCCAGTCCAGTGCACATTCAGTTAATAATCTTTGGTGACTTTCTTTAATGTAGGATGTAAAACAAGCAGCAGATCTTTTGGAGCTGTCACAACTTAGCCAATTATTGTCGAAATCACAAAACGTATTGGCAAACATGAATGAAGAACCAAATTCTCACATTTGCTTGGTAGAAAAAAATGGAACTTACATAGACTAGTGTTGTTGTTTAAGTAGTGATTTATTTTCAGAGCATTAGGGAGAACATGGAGAAACACTGTGTTGGCGATGGGTACTTCACAGATATAACCTTTGAATTGGACGATGGACAGATGAAAGCTCATCGCGCAATATTGGTAGCGCGATGCGACGTAATGCGGGCGATGTTAGCAGGAGATTTCCGCGAAGCCCATTCCAGTGTGGTATTTGATAACTTATAGACACATTTGGTGACCTGTTGATAAATAAATATTGTGTCTTCTAGATCGTTTTCCCTGGCGTCACTATCTACACATTCCACAAGTTACTTTGTTATTTGTATACAGATGAGATACCACATATATCTGCAGTTAAATGTCTCAACCTCTTGGAATTGGCCAACCGATTGTGTCTCCCACGTTTGCTGAATCTAGTCGAGTGTCGAGTGATCGAAGATCTAACGATGATTTCTCAAAATGAGACCAACGAGACAGTGGACCATTGTTTAAAACTTTTGGAGCCGGTGAAGGTTAGTCAAGGGCGGCACAACCTTAAGGGGAGCAATGTATAATGTTTCCTATTCCCACATATAGCTGCACAATGCACATCAATTAGCAGAATGGTGCATGTCTTATTTGTGTGTCAACTATAACATTATTTGCAAATATTCAATCAAAGGCCTTCGAGCCCTGCACCAGGATAATCAGGAGTACCTGCGCGAGCACCGCTGGCCACCAGTGTGGTATTTGAAGGATTACGACTACTATCAACGATGCATTAACGAAATGAACAAGGAAATAAAGAATTCACGACGAGATTCGCGCAGTGACGACGAAGGTTGTCTTTGTTTTACAGGTGGTAAGTACTTCTACGTTTGACAGTGGTAATGAAAATTATACCGATGGGATTATGGTTCAGTAATATTGTATGTATATGCATTAGTGGAATCATATTTTAATGGCTTATTAATACAGTGCTTTAAAGGAGAACGTCGGTGGTTTGTATGTTGATAATGTTTTCACCTTGGCTACGTTTCCTCCCCCCATGTTTTCATGTCATCCAATCCAGTATAAATTGTGAAAAAAATAATAATTGTCATCTGCACTAATCTACATTGTCATTCTGTGGAATATCGTCACATTAATTTTCCCACCTTATCATACGATGTCCTTCATATTTGATAGTGTACATTTCACTCTTTGATTATTAATAAATTCAATTTCGAAAAAAAAGTATTTTCTTGGATGCTAGGCAAATCAAAACAACAGAGGACGCCGGCTGGCAATGGCGAAGGCACAAATGAAAACCAGATGTTCAATAGTTCAGGAAACTCAATGAACCATATTGACTTGGAGGCCGATATCGACTTGAATCTCTGACATCCAGCATTAGGGCACAGAAGGTAACAATAGCTACAAAAAATCGTTTGTAATTCACATATTGTATTTGCGTTGTTGTCTCTTGCAGATCATTACGCTTTATAGTGATCTTGCCCGTATTGATATGTTTTATCTGCACCATTTTGAGTATTTTGATACTCTTCCAAATCTACACGTAACGCCGATTTCAGGATTGTCACCTCATGTTCGAATCTTGAATGTGGATATTATCTGATGTGTGCAATTGGATCTCTTTGTGTTGGCAAGTAGATGTGCAGGTGAAGTTTCGGTTCGCCCAATCGGTGGTGGCGCATATTCTAGACTAAACAATCTTTTTAAGTTGATCTGTTATATATTGTATTGAGAAAAAGGCAAAGCATTTCTACCGCTTTACATACTAAATTGCGAACTAGGGAACTTTTGTCTAGCCATTAGCTTTAAGCATTTACCCATAGTTAAATGTAAGTAGGTACGTACACCGTTTGTTTGGTTTTAAGCGAGAATCATTTATATTCGGTTTTCTACTAGAGAAATACTTGACTGAAGGAACTATGTACATAAATCACATACATATATCAAAATTTCTCTCATTTTGGGTATTTGTTCATTCGGCTCTGCATATTTATTCAATCCAGATTGGGGAACACGCACGTGTTGAAGACATCTTCAGCCATCAACATGTTTTCTCGATTCATAGCGGCACCACAAGGACACAGATACATATAACATACATACATCGGTAGAGACACATGTACATATTGTGTATTTTTAATATGCATAGCTATAAAGATGCATACGTATGAGTATATAAGTACAACACCTTTTTATCTAAATATGTCATTGATAATGTAACTGCCATTGTACGGTCGCCGTTTTGGAAATGCCATTTGGTTGTCTTACACATGCCAGGCTGTTAGATAGTAGTTCAGTCCACAATGTAAGCACAAATCCCAACAACAATGCTATTTAGTCAACAGGCATACCTGTCGATGCAAGCCAACCCAAAATGGGAATGATCTCCATGACGGCATTTTGAGTGCAATAGCAGTTTCTACTTTTAGCTGTAACGCAACCACTATTTGATTATATACCGATTTTGTTTGTAAGGCGACATCATTTAAACACAGATTATTTATTTGTATAACAATAAAATGTATTTGAATATCGCAACTGTATTTATTTCTTACTGAGATTGTTGATGCTATAAAGAAGGATCGCCGGTTCGCAGGAGTGTTGCAGAGCTCTTTTCGGGTGATTTTTGTTCTACCTCTAAACCTTCAAGCATTGCCAAAAGTTCCGCATCTGTGATTTCTACTTTTTGCGGCGGGGTTTGCCGGCGACTTCTGTTGTTGTTTTGAACCGCCGGAGAATTGATATTGATGGTTTCGCCCATAAGTTCCCTCAGTTCTTTTTCAATAGAGTCTCCATCACTTTGAGAAGAGTTTAATTCTAAGCTTATGTTACTTAAGGTATCTTGAAGCTCCCTGCAAGTGTCCATGGATTCCCGTACCTCAGAAACAACTTCGTCGACATTATCGTACGATAGATTCGAGGAATTGAGGGCGTTTTGTAGCGCCTTAGATCCATATTTGTACGCCTCCATCACGATTCCATTGTGTTTGGCTTCATCAACATTTGACAAAATTGTCTCGATATTATGCAGTGCTATGCTTCGTTTCTCTATAATAAAGATATTACATTACCAAACAAATCTTCATGCGCAATATCAATTTAAGAAAACTACCATGATTCTTCTCCAACAAAAGCTTTTTACGTAAATACGTTTTAGCCAACATTCGCTTATTCTCTCCAATATATAGACGGGCTTTTTCTTCGTTCTCTTTGATGAGGAGCTCCAAATCGTCCAACTGCTTCAATAAACATTCCTTTGTGGTCGTAAGATTGTGCATTGCGTAGTCTGCCTCTGATATCGTTACATCATTATTCTTTGTGGCTGCAGAGGATTATAGGGTAGTCGATTCATATATCATTATGTCTCTCCAGTACTTACACGGTATTTTCACTAAATGTATTTGATTGTTGCAGCCGTCTTGTTTCCATCCCAGTCCTATTTTATGTTGACTACAAAGTGTAAGCAGGCAAAGTCTAAAGCAGTCAGCCGATAAAGCCAGCTCCACACAAACGGAATCCTTTAGGTTTTCATAGTGGTGGAGTGTTCCAGCGTAGGATGGTTGGCTGAACAGAGCTTGCAATTTGTTACAAAAGTTCTACAAGCGTAAAATGTATTTGAAATGTTTATCGAATGACTCTCGAAGGACTCACTTCCATGACACTCAAATGTACAAACTCCACTAAACCCATTTGACTCAAATCAGGCGCCCAGAGGATACTTTTGATCTTATTCTGGCCCCAACTTAATGGCTTCTTAAACAGACTGTTTACTGCCCATCCAGTCCAGGTATTTGCAGGGTCATACTCATAATCGGCGCGCAGTCGTACTAGCCTGAGATTTTGCATTTCCACCAGTACAGTGTCCAGGCATGAGGGAACCCGTTGGGCGCGTGTGAATTTCTGTTGCAACTCTTGCTTGCAGAAAATGGCATTGCTTTTGAAGTGGCAGTACTCCACTATAATATCCTTCCAGAACTTCATTTTAGAGTCATAATTTTCCGGATTAACAGAGCGCTCACGAAATGCCCCAAGAAGCACCTGCATGCGTTTATCATCCTGCCAGCACTTTGGATACGGAAAGCCCCGCTCTTCCTTTGATGTGGATGATGTATCGTTATCATCTGCTTTCAACAAAAGTTTTGATTATTCATATACATCTACAAAAAACAATAATTAATCTCACTTTTCTCCGATGAAATCATTCCGCTTTTGTTGTCAAATTCTCCTGAATAATTGCAGTACGTAAAATCAGAAAATATAAAATGACAAACAAAACAAATTGTTAGAGCTGTGAAACCTCGACACTCGGGCACAGTAGACTCTTTTGTACCGATTGGTATACATATAAATACAACAGGGCCACTCAATAAAACATTATTCAATACTTGGATGATAGTCTTAAGTTGTATAAAAATACAACATCAAAATACATAATTCCAACAACAACAGAGGCTGGCAAAGTCAATCATTTCTATGTAAATTTTTTGTGACACATTAAACAAACTTTTAAAAGAAAAAATAAAAATCTGTTAGCGAAATCTTTATTAGAACATAATCAGGGCTATCGTGGATAATAATTTCAGTTGAAATAGGTTCACTTTTTTCTTATCGGCAAAATCCTACACTACAATTTAATTTAGCCAATGGCTTATGGCTACAGGACGGCAAAAAGTGATGGCTTCTGAGGCAATAATAGAGTTTTTATTTTAGAAAATAATGAGTCCGTATAAATTGTTTAAATGTACGCGTAGGACTAGCTGTGTCGACAGCCAATAAGATATTTGCTTTTTATTGTCATTCACTGCGGAATGTAGTTTTAATAGATCTGCAACACCTGATCAAATTTTGTTTGTAATCAAAATTTAAAAGCCGCGATATGCAATACTTACATATTTATAAGTAACTAATTCTATTGACAAATTGGAAAATAATGCATTTGTATAAAAAAAGAAGGTTTGTATTAATGGCTACTAGTGGGAACATTCCTTACGTTTATTCTTTTTGTTCTCCATTGTTAGCTGTTCTCGGCACTATTAACTTTTTTGTTTTGTTCGCTAGTATGTAGCACAATATGATAACATTCAATGGCTTTGGCAACACTGTCTGCAATTAAAGCACGAGGAAGCTCCGTTGGAGTAATGTTGCATTAAACATTTGGACGAAAAAATAACACAACAAAATCGAGAAAACCCAACAATCATATGTCGGGGAACCAGCAGAGTACAAATTCCAAAAAGAAAAAGAAGAAACACAAGAAGAATGCCTCGGACGATGGATTGAAAACAAACAGTGTAGTGGAAGACGGTGGGACTGCGGGAGAAACTGTAGATGCTTGCGAACGGATACCGCTGAATACATCTATGGAGCAGCTACAAGTGGCCGCAAGGTGCAGTGTGTCAGCACCTGTAGCAAGTCGCAGAGCTGCCGGATCTAACTGGGAGGCACAAGTTCAAACAATTTCAGGGAATCATGTCGCGAAACCGACAGAAGAAAACTTCACCATAGAAGAAATGTCTTCGACGCCAGCTTTAAGTAAAGCCGCAAGACTTCGTCAGAAAAGAAAGGCGGCCCAGCTTAACAAGTACGTTGCAATGGACTGTGAGATGGTAGGAGTGGGTTTCAATGGACAAGAAGATATGCTCGCCAGAGTGTCGGTCGTAAACAAACGTGGCGAAGTTTTACTGGACAAGTTTGTCAAACCCCGTGAAATAGTTACCGATTATCGGACCAGTGTTTCGGGAATAAGGCCCAATGACATCGAAAATGGCGAAGAGTTCAAAGCTGTCCAGGAAGAAGTCGTTCAACTGATACAGGGTAAGTGATGTGCCTATCCTTTGCCTGCATTTGATAATGTTAACTTGATATCTACCAACCACTAGGCAAAATACTTGTGGGTCATGCCATACGAAATGACCTGGCAGTGCTGCATATAAAACATCCCTATGCCAACATACGTGATACTGCCAGATATAAGCCACTATGTCGTCTAGTGGCGAATGGACGTACTCCCAGCCTCAAACGTCTGAGCCAAGCAATTCTTGGAGTGGAGATACAGACCGGAGAGCACAACTCAGTTGAGGATGCTCGAGCCGCTATGAACATTTATAACCGTTTAAGCAGCGATTGGGAAGCGTATTTGAAGAAACACCAACGCAAACTGTAACTATAGAAAAATACTCCGAAGACTTTCACTCCCACCAAACAAATTCATTATAGCTTTCATTTGCCTAATCAAAATTGTCTTGTTATATTTATCCATATGTTTGTTTATATACATTGATAGATATAAATACATAGTTACTACTTGTAAAAAAGACAGTTCTATTGAGAAAAAATCTGTTGTTGTAAACTAAAACAGCATAAAACAAACACATATCCTGGTTGTCTGCAGCCGACAATGAGAATTAAAGCTCTATAAACTATTTTTAATACTACATCTAAGTTGTTTTTTTTATTAAAAGTATATTGCGGGCTAAAAACATATTTTATGTATATACATATATGCAGGTAGACATTACGCTTGGTTCGGTTCGCCGGCAGCTTCCAATACAGTTTCGTTGTCGCTTCCTGTGTTGGTGGATATTCTGCTATTTCCAATAGCTTCTATTCTTTCTACCAACTCTCGCCACGGATCTTCGGTCATCGACGGATGTACGTATGAGGAAATATCCGGTTTGCTATCGTTGTGCTAAAATAAAATAATAACTTCATTAGCGAGCCGAAGTGATGTTGGAATCAAGGACTTACATTTCTATTTCTAGAATTGTCACCGGTTTTTCGCGGTGTGTACCGGGGTTTATGTTGGTTATAGCCGCCACCCCGGCTATTTGGGTAAGGATCACAGCCGAAATTTGATTTCCCACGTCGCTGGTTGCCTCTGTAGCCCTTTCCATTGTGAACAAAGTTAGAATTTGTGTGACTTCTTGGTTGATATTGACCACCCATATCAAATGCGATATAATCTACAGATTGTGATGGATACTGTCGTCCAGGTTTTGGATAAGGCGAAGTATAGTTCTGATAATTCTTCCGTGGCGCACTCATCTTTCTAAACAATGTTTGTTACTGTTGACACTATCTCAAGTATCTGGCGTTGTTATTTTTATTTATATGCTGAGGGTTACCATGTCTCCGTATTGTCCTACCTAAAAGCAAACAGGTACCACAGATTATGAGTACATACAGATAAACTATCTCTCTCACGAGTGTTTTTCGATTTGCATCAGGTCAGCTCAAGAGTGTACATTGATTCTCTTGGGCTCTATTGTCCTTTCTCTTTGCTCAATATATATCCATAATTGTGCAGATTTTAGTATAAAAGCAACCGCAATTTATTTATTTTATTTATATACAGGATTGCAATTTGAAGCCTTGCGGTCGATTTAAATAAATTACAATAATACAAGTTATTTTAACAACTCAAAGCTGTTTCAACAATTTTAAAATATTTTATAAAAATGGTATAATTTTTATTACAAATATAAATTTTCACTGACAGAAATAACATTTTTAATTGAGTGCAATTTTTAGTCATGGTCACGTTTTGCGATAGAAACGGAGCGCGATCGGATCATTTTACACATTTGACCTGAAATCTAATCGAAATACACTCAAGAGAGAGAACAATTATATGTGTGTACTCCTAATTTGGTATAAAGAACTAAATACAAAACAAAAACATCACTGAATTACATTAATACCAAAAAACGGGTTAGAATAGTTCGATATAAATTTTGAATATCCCTCTAATTTGACATTTATGACATTTACTTCGAGTTACACCAACAAAAGATATACCATGTACCGTAACCGGATCAGATTTAATAATATATACAACAAAATATTTTTCTAATAAAACACTTCCCAATTTCCATGCGACTAGGCGCTCGTTCATTTTATGTACGATTCGCAGAAAAGCGGATTTATATCACAGGTAGCAGTACCCACAATAGACAGTTTGGTGGGTACTGTACCTTCTTTATTTGTTATTTTTTGTGCTGCCAACCACATTCACGGAAAGTTCTAGTAATTGCTCACACTTAGAATAAAAACAAATTACTAAATTGCAATTAAATGTGTAGATATATACATTTTTAAATGAATATTAGATTTTTTTCAACCATTGAACTGTTAAAATTTTGTTATGTGTCCGCACGTCGGTCATTAGCTCCGCATTTTTGTCCATCATTTCGGTACATTTTTCATCCACAGATTAGTTGGATTTAACAATTTGTGATGTGTGGTAACACTGGCGCAAAGCTGTGTTCATTTGGTTTAGTTATAAATTTGTTTTCTTGCGAAGACGTAGTTGTGGGCGGTTCTCGGGCGTAAAAATTTTCTGCCGTACAAAATTGGGATAAGAGTTGATTAAAATCACCTAGAAAGTAATTCTATTTTGCGTTTTCGACGGGGCCTTTTTTCGATGACTACCCGTTTGTTGATAAATGTGCTAGCAAAGATGAGAGTGGTCACTAATTAGAATTTGTATTCATGGGATTGTGTCCATCGTTGGTTTATTATTTTCATTGTGTAATGTTACCTCCGATCAATAAACTTTAAATACATAAGTGTAGGAACAACAGAAGTTGTAAAACAAAGAAAACAAAAGCAACATTAATTTAGTGGCCAGCAGTCAACGTCAGTCAGTGTTTCTTAATTGTGAGAGCGCCGGAGCCAGAGATGCCAGTCACTGTTTATGTCCCCCATTGGTAACGATGCAAAAAATGCAGCAACAGTCGCATGAAGTATGACACAACATGTTCATCTTCCACACGAGCTTTCGTGCAACACTGTCGAGTTCCCCCATGAAATAGTGTTTTCGCTTGCGTTGGCAATTCTGGGGGAGGGAGAGTGCAATATTTGCTGTCACTCACATTGAGAATTGAGTTGTATTTTTGTTGTGTATTCGATTGCTGTAACGAAGTAGGGATTGGTCGCTAGTGTCTCTGTCTCGTTGTGCTCGCCCGACTGAAAGTGTGAATAAAACAATATCTGGATTCCAAAATAGTTAATATTATTAATCTAATAAAGACAATAGTCTTCAGGAAGTGCTTAAAATAACTGCTGTCTTAGTTGAAAACTAAAAGGAAACTGGTGCAGTCTCGTGCAAACAATCGAGTGGCAAGAAAAAGTAGCTGTCTGGTGCATTCGTGTAATACAAACGAAAATTTTGGATATATTAAACGAACTAACGGAGCAACTTTCAAGTTGCCCTGCCAAAACAAAAGAACTTTGTCGCACTGTCCACAGGACAGTGTGGGAGGCGATTTCGTCATTGAGCTCAACATTAAGTACCTCTGTGGATAGCGGGGACGGTGGCAGCGGTGGCGTTGGACCGTCGTCGTTTGCTGCTTTACGAACGGGTGGTTCGTGCGACGGTCGCAACAACTCCATCATGGGATCCGTTAAATCACGGACGATCACTTCAGACGACACGCACTCGGTCGATGGAACCAACACTGTGACCTGCAGCTCCCCCTCCAGTTTCCAGCAGCAGCATCACCAAATAAAAGGCTATTGCGGCAATGGAGGAGGATATCTGCAGAAGAACGACTTGCGCTACGACATTGGGTCTGCCTTGCAATATCATCCCGTGCGGCAGCCCAGCGTACGGAGTAGAAACCAACAGCCCATGCCTACTCCTGAGGAGCTGGATCGTAAATTTACGAAAGTGTTGGTGAGTACATTTTCCACTATTTTTGTTTATCGTAGCATGCTTAAGCCGACGAAATGGCCAGTCTCTCTCACATTAATCACACGGAAGTCTGTCAGTTGAATGACGACTGCCACCACCAAAGAATCGCAATTAGAATTGCTCGATGATGCATACATCGCACAGTGATAGTCAAATCTAAAAATGTGTCTCTCTGGTTCTCCACACTGCTTTGCACCCATTTAAATATGAACAAATTACACTCTGACTCATGTGTACTGCAGAAATGTGGCTGGTAATAAAAAGAAACCAGTTTGTTTGTTGAGCTGCTGTGCGTGTACATTTGTATGTACTGCAGGGTGCTACAAAAATATACATACATATATAATACATACTTATGCATATGTATATTTATGTACATACATTGTTTATAATTCATCCGGTGAGTGATCACAAAAACTATTCGCTATTGAATGGATGAATGAATGTACTCAAGAGAGCGCGTGCGTGTGTGTGTATGGTTAAAAAGGTTAATTTTCAGACAATACAATTTACAATTTTATTATTTATACACAGTATTCTGTCTAATCTGCATAAAAACATAGTAAGGCTTTAGTGGTCGACGTTGGATCGGCCACAGATTTTCGTTGTTATATTCACCATTGACGAAAATTAGCACCGACACTGGCAATCAAACGACTCGAGTAGTTTCGTTGAGGGGGTGCGGGTGTGACGGCATGACTTGTGTTCAGTTCACAGTTAAATGCGTAATGGAACTTAAACCCAGAACAAAATCAGCATTAGACAGCAGCATCGAATGTGACATGTGATGCGCAGATACAAGCTCAGGTACAAGAAGCAAAGCGAAACGGCAATTAAAAAACAGGCGCAACTGATGATTAGTGATCTAATTCAACAGATTGGTAATATTCATATTGCTTACATGTATGTACATATATGAATAGTCTTGGTCCCACTATTTGTCCAATATGGTATAGCTGCAGTTAAGAGCTCACTTTACGATAGTTGGTTTACAAATCGCTATAAATCGAAAAACAATTCAGCATATTTGACGCGTGTCGAATATGGAAAATCTTATTCAATATCATTATAATTAACAAGAAACATCTATCCATATCCAGCGGCGACATCGAATAATGGGACAAGAGTTTGTTCGATATAAAATTAAGCTAAACTTAATAAAAATTTCACAAGTACATTGTTTTTTTCAATTTTATGTATATTTGTCATTTTATTTATTTGTACTAGTATAAAAACCGAGCCCTTTGGGCCATACATACAAGTTACAAAAATAAAATGGATATACATTTAAATCTAATATAAATAATGAGGACAATAAATTTATCTTTTTCTCTTAACATGGTACTCATAAATTGAACTACTACTCTGAGGACTACCCCAACAACCATATTAATAATGCATTTACATAAAATAAAGTTACTTAAAGTAAAGAATTTTCAAAAAGCTTATACAATTGATGGGTATGCAGCAACAACGAGTTAACTCCAATTTTTATAATTTCTTGGAATATAAAAAAACTGCTCAAAAATAGAGAATGTATTTAAACCGTCTGTGACTTTACCTTATTATTTGTCACGTACCACTACATGCTTTGACCAAATTACATTAAGATATTCATAAAATTCGGAATTCTGGAGTCAATTTTATTCTGGAGTTAACTCCTTTTTGGCCCAAATAATTGAAAATTGCTTTCTTTTTATAGTAAGGAAGCTTTGAATATGAGCAATTTTATAGAAAATTGGTTTATTTCAAGAAAAGAACGGTACTAACTATCAGGGGATAACATTAAGGGTAAGTATAAGCAAAGTGGCGAAAATCGGGAAAGTCGCTAACTGCAATACGCATTAAACGGCTAAAAAAGCAAATGATCAACTAGCAGAGGGATCAGTCGTTTGGAGGCCGGCCAAGTAACATCGCCACTGTTATCTCTATGCTGTTTTACGACAATCATTTGGAGAATAAAAGAGTCATCTCCTGGAGTTAACACCATGTTGCCCCAAACGAATTAAGCAGTTAACTCTTTCTAGCGAATACCTTGAGAACTATCAATGGGATAGAAATCATTGTTGAACCAAACCAAAGAATGATTTTTCACCCCCAGAGAAATGGTTGTTAACTCTGTTCGGCCTAAAAATGGATTTAACTCGTTGTTGCTGCAAGCCCCTCAATTTGGAAATTAAAAATAATAAAATTATTTTTTTTTTTCCTAAACCATAAATGCACAAGGTACTCATAAAGTGAACTACTACTCTGGGGACTACTCCCACATTCATATTTAAAATGCATTTAAATAAAATTAAAATTACAAACATTATGATTTTTTTTTTACCCAATTAAGCATTGTAGGTTGAAACAATCATTCGAAGTCTAAAACAAGGCAAGATTAAGCACTTCAATTACATTAAGGGTTGGGCTCAGTGCAGGTATTTCCATAAGTTTGGGGCAGTTATGGATCAAGCAAAACTTGGCAACGCGCGATTTATGTTTGGGATCATTGTATTGATAAAAGGCAAAAATGTTCGCTATAGCCAATTTTTCCGCACATTGCTTTACATTTTGTTTTACAATCTAGAGGTAGACAAATCTGACCATTTTACCATCAATTAACTTATCCAGCACGCGACATACAGCCCCATACTATAACATAGCCTCCACCATGCTTTTCAGTAACTTTTGTAATTTTGTAATTTTAGGATTACGCGATTCAAACATCTTGTTATCAGATCCATGCATATTTAGTTTGATCTAATGTAAATTTAATTTGGATGGATCAGCTAAAATGAACTACACATTTGATTACCGTCTAGAAATGACATTTAGAAAAAAAACATTTATTACAATGTGAGACCTATGACGCCTTGATTTTTTTTTTTACTTTTTAATGTAATCTTGATAAATTTGTATACATACATATTTTTATTTTTTACTTATATTTTCAATTTAAAGCCCAATGGTCGATTTCAATAATTTACAATAAATATTACGGAACAATTAAAACTACTACATTAGATAGCCGTCAACAAAAATGGCAATGATTTGTCGTTACCGTTAATTGAGATCGACTTTTTTTGTTTCTAAACGGTTCGATTTCAAAAGGACGACGCTGCGTACTACACAGCTAACGCTTCAATGAAACTTTTGCGCACTGTGTTCGAAAACTGCATAATCATAATCCGAAATTGGGAAGTTCGTTTAGACCGTTAATATTTTTCCTCTGTGGCACCGTTTATGATGTTTTTTGTAAACAACATCAATCCCATTGAGGTCTTAAATCTTGAAATCTTAATCATAATTTTACCAAAAATGTCTATTAGTATTTTTTAATTGAAATTAATTTGCAAATTTTGCATGGCCCACTTTTTATGTAGCAAGAAATTTGTTTTTCACTAAACATTCGACAACTTTGAAGTCTTGCCACAAAATAGAAACAGTTATTTTTTTTTTAGAATAATTTAAGAGGTACGTTTTCTGAGCGAATGAAAATAGCTTGAATTAATAATTTTGAAATGAATATTTGCACATGCATACATCAGAAAGAAAAACCCACATGATTAAATAAAACAAGTAGAAAATATTCTTAGCAAGTATGTAAGACACTACAAGATCCAATGATTGGTTTGGAAACATTATATTTATCCACTTTAAAGCAAATATAGAAATATCGTTTCCTGAATTAATTAAGTGTGTGAGTGAGAGAGAGAAAAATGCAATTAGAATTAATAATTTTGAATAGAAATTTACATACCTACTAGATACATACCTTCTAGATTAAACAAGCACAAAGTATTTTTTTAAAACTTACCTATAAAATGAAATAAGTATGTTTGTCTGCACATAGCGTATTGCTTATGCTGTTCTACATATATTGACTTATTTTATTGCAGGCTTCAATGGATTTGCCTCCAGACAAGGCGAAACTGCTAAAAAATTATGACGATGAAAGAAAATGGGACATTATATGTGATCAGGCAAGTATTGTTATGACCTGAATGAAATCCTAAAAATATGGATGTGGATACTAACTACAAATTATTACATTTTCTTTAGGAAATGGTTCAGGCAAAAGATCCACCCTCCCACTATCTAAACAAGTTGCGCACGTATTTGGACCCCAAAGCTTCCCGAAGTCACAGGGTGAGTATTTTTTTGTTCCCTTTCTAATGCTGTTGGTCAAAAATTGTATACATACATAAATATTTGTAAACCTTTGAGATTTTTCTTGGCAATGACTTTAGAAGCATGTATTTGTTTTAGGGAGGGTGTATCAGGCAATATTTCACCAACCATCATTTTGCTACTAAAAGCTTATTACTGTTTAAGAGAAAATTGAATAATTATATCTTTCCATTTCTCTTACTCACCACACTTACACATTTAATCTTCCTATAATGCTTTCTCGTACCTGGACACGCACAAACATGAATATGTTGTTCTGTCGTACGCGCCTTGTCTATCTCTTTCCTATAACTATGACTGGATTTGCGCGGCGTTGTATCATATCCCTCCATGAACAAATTCACACTTACAGCTTTACTTACTCTACTTTTTTTGTCAGAAACGAAAAATGGTAGGCGAATCTACATCCACTCAAGTATTACGCGATCTAGAGATTTCGTTGCGGACTAATCACATTGAGTGGGTGAAGGAATTTCTCGACGACACAAACAAAGGACTGGATGCTCTGGTTGATTACCTGAGCTTTCGGCTTCAAATGATGCGTCATGAGCAGCGGGTTCAGGATGCCCTTAGCGAGTCCAACGAACGTTTACATTTAAACAGCAGCGGCTTGGGAAACTTGACAAATGATGGTATGGGTGCTGTGTCAATTAGCGGGGCATGTGGCAATTCAACGTTGGGCGGCATTAGTGGTGCGAGTTTGTTAGAGTCGTCGCGATATCAAAACTCAAGTTCTTCTGCTTTTAATGTAATTTCTAATGGATTCCTGCGTCCCTCGCTGGGTGATGTGCTCGACAGTCCCAGCATCCGCAGGCGCTCACGACATATTGCCAAGCTGAATATGGGTGCTTCAACGGACGATATACACGTGTGCATAATGTGCTTGCGTGCGATAATGAACAACAAGTATGGATTCAATATGGTGATTCAGCACAGAGAGGCCATTAATTGTATAGCGCTCAGCCTAATACACAAATCGCTGCGTACGAAGGCATTGGTCCTGGAGCTTTTAGCGGCTATATGTTTAGTCAAAGGCGGACATGAGATAATTCTGTCGGCGTTTGACAATTTTAAGAATGTGTGTAGCGAGACACAACGTTTTCAAACGCTCTTGGAATACTTCATGAACTTTGAGGCCTTCAACATTGACTTCATGGTCGCGTGCATGCAATTCATGAATATTGTGGTACATTCAGTAGAGGACATGAACTATAGGGTCCATTTGCAGTACGAGTTTACCGCGCTGGGACTAGACAAGTATTTGGAGAAACTTCGTTTAACTGAATCCGAGGAACTAAAAGTTCAGATATCAGCTTACTTGGACAATGTATTTGACGTGGCAGCTTTGATGGAAGACTCTGAAACCAAAACCGCTGCTCTAGAAAGAGTTCAAGAGCTGGAGGACCAAATCGAAAGGGAAATTGATAGGAATTCCGAACTGTTATATAAATTAGCTGAAATGGAAACAGAAGTAAGGTTCTTAAAGACAGAACGGGAAGACCTGTTAACAACAAAGTTGAAATTTGATGAGGAGGTTACCACTTTACGACGCATTTTAAAACAAAACGAACAGGAGCTTAAAAAGCGCGAGTCTTTATTACAAAGCAAAAATCTCGAGTTGCAAACATTGTCACGATCATTGCCTCGGTCTACGTCAAATGGAGCTACGGCGTTGCTATTGAATGAAACATTAGGGAATGAATCTCCAATTGAATGTGTGTCTCCTCCACTTCCACCGCCTCCACCACCACAGGCGGAGTGTATGGAATTTTTACCTCCACCTCCACCACCGCCTGCTCCCCCAGCACCTCCACCGCCACCAACAGGAATGGGAGACCTGTCCAATATGTTTGCGCCACCACCACCGCCTCCGTCTCTACGTGCCTTGTCGCCACAACACCCAAGCAATGTTCCGTTCACATTTCAACCGCCGCCACCGCCCGTTGCAGGATTTATGCCAGCTCCAGACGGTGCTATGACAATTAAAAGAAAAGTACCGACTAAATATAAGCTGCCGACCTTGAACTGGATTGCTCTTAAACCAAATCAGGTTCGTACATATACAAAAGCATTTGACCTCATATATAAACACTTTGTAACAGGTACGTGGCACGATTTTCAACGAGTTGGACGATGAAAAGATCTACAAATTCATAGACTTCAACGAGTTCGAAGAACGGTTCAAAATAGGCGTTGGGGGTGGTTTATCTGCCGGCAATAACACAGAGGTCGATGGATCATTACAGTCGTACCCCAGCAAGCGTTTCAAGAAGCCCGACCATGTCTCATTGCTGGAGCATACGAGATTAAGAAATATTGGTAATTTTTCCCATCGACGCCTTTTAAAGAACTTCTTTATAATTGTATTTTTGCATTTCAGCAATATCTCGAAGAAAACTGGACATGCCTATAGATGAGGTTATTGCAGCAATTCACAGCTTGGACTTGAAAAAGTTGTCCCTTGAAAACGTTGAGCTTTTACAGAAAATGGTACCAACAGACGTGGAAGTAAAGACGTATAAGGAGTATATTATTGAGCGTAAAGATCAAAACCTTCTCACCGATGAAGACAAATTTATGCTTCATCTATCTAAAGTAGAAAGAATCTCATCCAAACTAGCCATTATGAACTACATGGGTAACTTTTTCGACTGCTGGCATTTGATAAGTCCTGTAAGTTGCGTCTGCCTTTTTAGTCATATACATGTTTAGTCGTTTGTCTTATCAAACTTCTCCCTTTTTTAGCAAATACAATCCATAACAACAGCCTCTAGTTCCCTAAAGCAGTCACGCAAGTTTAAGGCCGTTCTAGAGATTGTATTAGCCTTTGGCAACTATTTAAACAGCAGCAAACGCGGACCAGCATACGGCTTTAAGCTGCAGTCCTTAGACACATTGATCGATACAAAATCGACTGACAAGCGCTCATCTTTGCTGCACTATATTGTGGCAACCATTCGACAGAAATTCCCCGAATTGCTTAATTTCGAAACCGAGCTCTTTTGTACGGATAAAGCGGCTCAGGTATCTCTTGAAAACATTGTAACGGACGTGCACGATTTGGAGAAGGGCATGGAATTGGTAAAGAAGGAGGCAGAGTTACGTGTGAAGGGCGTCCAAACGCACATCCTTCGGGACTTCCTCAATAACTCCGAAGACAAACTGAAAAAAATTAAAATCGAGCTAAAAAATGCTCAGGAAGCATTCAGAGAGTGTGTTGAGTATTTTGGGGAATCGTCCCGTAATGCTGACGCAGCGGCATTTTTCGCGCTGATTGTGCGATTTACGCGGGCATTTAAGGTAATTTATTTGTTTGACCGATAAGTTTAATGTAAATAGACTAGTATGATATACATATGTACGTAATTCATGATAATTTACCTTAGACACATGACCAGGAGAACGAGCAGCGTAGGCGCTTGGAACAAGCTGCAGCAGCGGCTGCCGCTTCTAAAAAAGAAAATGAACAGGTCCAACTGCGAAACAAAGCCAATCAGAAGAAACAACAGGTAAAAATGTACTTTTTGTTTTTCACCATAGTTCACAGTTGGTTGAACGCAATTGAATTGCATTTGTATTTATTTGTCCAGTAACTAAACCCCCTCTCATACTTTCATTTCATTTGAACATTAATTTAATTCATCAGAAACACGGTTGCGTGACTATGGAAAGCAGTTTATTACATAAAACGCTTATTAATTTGGCCTGACGGAATGATTGTGTAGCCGTTTAAGAGCTTGTATTTGTATGGGTATAGACGAGGACACTTAGTGGTGGTGGTCGAGGAAAATTTTTCACGCTTGATCTACGCGAATTTAAACATTTTGTTGGTCGTCCTTTACTGCAATCGCACTACCTTTGCCCCTACCCCTCGCACTCTTATTCCATTTTAAAAAAGATAAAACCTTGACCCCATATTAAATCGTCTAATGGTGTTCCATAGCCGCGATCACCGAAATTGGCCACAACTTCAAAGAGAGTCGTCTTGCCCATTGTAATACCAATTGACTGACTTCATGTAAGTGGTGAATAATTGTAGCATGTAGATAAGTTTGTTGCAATCTATTTTGGCGTGTTGTGTTATTAGTCTTTTAAAAGCTGTTGTTGTTGATGTTGTTGTTTCCTATGTTCAATATACGGCCTGCTTCTTTTCAATGATTTTAATTTGTGTAGAATCAGAATTAACCATGCTCTGTTGTCATTAACATTTCCACGGTCATGCAACGGCTACAAAACACTTCATTTGCAAAAATTGCATCACTTTCACCGTCATTACTATGGTAGTGGTGATGGCAACTTACTAATTTTCATTATTGTTTGGTTTTCTTTTGCTATTTCTCTCCCTCTACTATCTCGCTCTCTCTCTTTGTCTCAACCTATCTGTAACTGGACCTCAATACAAAGTTGCCTGCTGGGCTCTCCTTACAGGAAGCAGTCATCAACGAGCTGAAGTGCAAGGCGAATTCGGTGAGAGAGAAAAAATTGCTGCAGCAGGATGAAGTGTACAACGGCGCCTTGGAAGATATTTTGCTGGGTCTCAAGAGCGAACCTTATCGACGTGCAGATGCAGTTCGACGCAGCCAACGAAGGCGCATAGACAATAATCGCCTTTCACGCACTCTAGAAGAGCTCGATGTTTAGACAGGCCACAGTTTACCAATTCCAGCCCAATATTATTTAGTATAACTTTATTATACATACCTAGTTGTAGTAATCGAATCTGATGTTTCGATATAAAATTTTGTATACTCTTTTTGCCTGACTGATGCATTTAGAAATTGTTTACACGCGTTTTATACAATTTTTACATTCCCCATTCGATTTAACGAACAATTCCCAAGTAGGAACCAAACAAATACGAATGCATATTAACAGACAGCAAGGCAGGCCGTATTCAAGCAGACACAGAAACATGCACAGAGAGGCAGAGAGGTGATTACATATCATGTCCTCTGTCTCAATGATATGATGAACATTATGTATTTTTTAGTTAGATTTTAGTTATCTTTTGTAAATTTTTTTCTTTTTATTTTTATTTATTATTGATGTTTTTCGCATTTTGCTAAAAGCTGGAGTAACAAAATCCAAAGCGAACAAAGCCAGTACCGACGTTTAGTAGCAATACATGTGTGTATGTTTTGATCAATCAAGTCCACGTTATACATAATCTTTAAATGTTTTTAGAGAATCTCGAATTATAAGTATTTTATTCTGTTTATTTTATTGTACAATATCGATATGACGGTTAAATTTTTGTTTTGTTTGTATATACATAAGTTTCATTAGACATGTTTAGTATTTTATACACGATAATTTTAATCTCGTTTTACACAAATATTGCACGCATATGTGTTGTACAAAATTGAATTTGGTTTTCTTTTCAAAAATAAGTTACATTTTAAGCTTTTTCAACTGAACGGAGAAAAGGATGTTGTGGTAAAAGAAGAAGGTAAGATTAAAGGAGTCTAACACAAAAGGGGTATCCGTGCTGGGGGTTGGATATTTATAAAATATACACACATATTTATTATATGAAATAATATAATCTCTTTTTTACTATTTATAATAAAATATTTATAACAAAATTCAACTTGTCGTGTTATTGAAAATTTGTGAGTATATGGAAGTAAAATATAGAATGCATCAGAAAAGCTAAATTTGAAATGAAACACTCAATGTTTTGCTGATAACGGTTATTAATTTGAAACTCCACCTGTTTACATTTAGTAGTATTCATACAAATATACCAACAGGTTGTTAAATATTAACAGTATAATCATTCAGTGTCGTTTGTCTACGCCAGCTTTAGAAGTGAAGTGTCCTTCGAAATGCCATTAAAACCTCGATCAGGAGCCCGCTTTGAAGAGGAACATGTGGGCAAACCTCAGTTTGTTCATCCGGAATTTTGTGTTCCTTCACAGGGACATAAGGCATCAATAACTTGTCAGGGAATATTTTAATCGTCTGTTGCAAGTCAAGCAGTGAATGTCTACAAGAACGAAAAAGAAGAAATGCAAATAATTTTGTAACGTTAAGTTAAAATTCAAAATATATTTATGAAATATCACGTATTCCTCTATTAGAGAAAAATTTGATTGTATTTTTTATATTCCACTAAAAGTTTAACGTTTTATCACTATTGAATAGTCGTCAACGATTTTCAAAATTATTTTTGCCTTTAACAAGGTCTGATTAGATTAAAATTGTCTTAAATGATAAATTATAATTCTTACATTGGTCAAAAACGATTCACACACAAAAATAATTTCGCCTTTAGTTGCAACAATCGAGTTGCACTGTTTCTGACACATCCAAGTCCAGTCAATGTTGATAATCGATAGCAGTATTTTTGTATTTGATGTTAGTACTAAATTACCACGACCCTGCGTCTAAACAGCTGACGCGCAATGCATAGATTTTGCCCTACGTTTAGTTGACGCGCGTGAAGATAACAAACCAAGATGAACAAACCAAAGGGTGAGAGAGCTTATTTTGGGAAGAGAGAACGGTCTCCTCTCAGAGATCACATTCATTTGTAATGAAGTATTGCCAGGCAATAATGAAGTTTACATACTAATTTTTACAAGCGAATTGCTAAACGCTATGAAATAGTTTGTTGGCTAGTAGATAACAAACCAGAACGAAGGGAGAATGGAAGAAAAGAAAAAAGAAAATTATTTGCCATTTTTATAATAAATATTGTAAATTATTATATATTTAAATAAATTAAGTTGAAAAAAAAAGCTTTTGGTTCTTGTGTTTTATTGGTGTGTGTATGTGTGTTTGTGTTAGTGGCTATGAGCTTTTAGTTTAGTTAGTTTTTGTGGTTTGTTCTTTGTGAAATGTGGTCAGGATGTTTTTGGTCCTGGTGTCCAAACTACATGAACTGACACCAAAGCGCTGATAGGGAATGAAACTTCTAATCCTTCTCAACAAATCTACATCAAAAAATGTGTTAAAAACCCCATCGTTTGGAAATTCGTAGAACAAAAACTTTTGTTCTAAGTCAAAAAATACGACTTTTTTTAAGTGAGGAGGACAATTTTCGTCCTGGTGTCCAAACTACATAAAGTGACACCAAAGCGCTGATAGGGAATTAAACTTCTAAGCCTTCTCAACAAATCTACATCAAAAAATGTATTAAAAACCCCGTCGTGTGGAAAATCGTAGAACAAAAACTTTTGTTCTTAGTCAAAAAATATGACTTATTTTAAGTGAGGAGGACAATTTTCGTCCTGGTGTCCAAACTACATAAAGTGACACCAAAGCGCTGATAGGGAATTAAACTTCTAAGCCTTCTCAACAAATCTACATCAAAAAATGTATTAAAAACCCCGTCGTGTGGAAAATCGTAGAACAAAAACTTTTGTTCTTAGTCAAAAAATATGACTTATTTTAAGTGAGGAGGACAATTTTCGTCCTGGTGTCCAAACTGCATAAACTGACACCAAAGCGCTGATAGGGAATGAAACTTCTAATTCTTCTCAACAAATCTACATCAAAAAATGTATTAAAAACCCCGTCGTGTGGAAAATCGTAGAACAAAAACTTTTGTTCTTAGTCAAAAAATATGACTTATTTTAAGTGAGGAGGACATTTTTCGTCCTGGTGTCCAAACTACATAAAGTGACACCAAAGCGCCCATAGGGAATAAAGCTTCTAAGGCTTATCAACAAATCTACATCAAAAAATGTGTTAAAAACCCCATCGTTTGGAAATTCGTAGAACGAAAACTTTTGTTCTTAGTCAAAAAATAGGACTTTTTTTAAGTGAGGAGGACATTTTTCATCCTGTTGTCCAAACTACATAAACTGACACCAAAGCGCTGATAGGGAATGAAACTTCTAATCCTTCTCAACAAATCTACATCAAAAAATGTATTAAAAACCCCGTCGTGTGGAAAATCGTAGAACAAAAACTTTTGTTCTTAGTCAAAAAATATGACTTCTTTTAAGTGAGGAGGACATTTTTCGTCCTGGTGTCCATAATACACAAACAGACAAGAAGGCTGTGATGGGGATTGGAACTCCTAAGCCTTCTCAACAAAACTGCATCAAAAAATGTATTAAAAACCCCGTCTTGTGGAAATTCGTAGAACAAAAAGTTTTGATCTTAGTGAAACAAGTTTACTTTTTTTAAGTAGGGAATACATTTTTGATCCTGGTGTCCAAAATACATAAACGGACACCAAAGCGCTGATGGGATTAATAAATAATAAGTCATCTAAACAAATCGTCATTAAAAAATTAGTGAAAATGGTTTACAAAATCACTGGACAAAAACGTTTGTTCTTAGTGAAACAAGTTTACTCTTTTAAGAAAGGAATACATTTTTGGTCCTGGTGTCCAAAATACATTAACAGACACATAAGTGCTGATGGGGCTTATAAATAATAAGCCTTCTAAACAAATCTACATTAAAACATTAGTAAAAAACCCCATCGTTTACAAAATCACTGCACAAAAACTTTTGTTCTTATTGAAACAAGTTTACTTTTTTTAAGTATGAAATATATTTTTGGTCCTGGTGTCCAAAATACATTAACAGCCACAAAAGTGCTGATGGGGCTTATAAACAGTAAGCCTTCTAAACAAATCTACATTAAAACATTAGTAAAAAACCACATCGTTTGCAATTTCGTAGAACAAAAACGTTTGTTCTTAATGATAAAAGTGTACCACTTAAATAATGAGAACATTTTTGGTCCTGGTGTCCAAAATACAAATACAGACAAAAAAGTGACGATGGGCAATGAAACTCCTAAGGCTTCTTAACAAATTTACATCAGAAAATTTATAAAAAACAACGTCTTGTGGAAATTTGTATAAAATTATATATATAATATATTTTATTTCAATAAAAAAAATGTTTATTTCTTAAAATATTTCTTTAGTTGACTTTTATTTGTATATTCTCATTAGTTTAACAATTTTTCCTATTTTTATTCTCAAATTTGTCTTTGCAACAAAAAAAAGTCTGTCGAACCTGTTCCTACGTTATCAGACATGTCTGCCCAGATATATGAAAAACTTAGCACAACACTTTTTGAATGTTTATTTCTTAAAATATTTCTTTATTTGACTTTTATTTTTATATTCTCATTAGTTTAACAATTTTTCCTATTTTTATTCTCAAATTTTTCTTTGCAACAAAAAAAAGTCTGTCGAACCTGTTCCTACGTTATCAGACATGTCTGCCCAGATATATGAAAAAGTTAGCACAACACTTTTTGAATGTTTATTTCTTAAAATATTTCTTTATTTGACTTTTATTTGTATTTTATTTGTATTCTGATTAGTTTAACAATTTTTTCTATTTTTACATCGGAAATTGAAACATCGGAATGGTAGGTCAAAGTTGGCGCTGAGGCTCATGGGGCCCGTGGGGGGTTAAAACTTTGACCTTGATTATCGGTTTAAGACGTATTAAGGAGGGCATGGCATACTTTTTTTATTTTTTGGGCTCCCGCCCTTTGTTCTGCCTTTTTGCCCTTTTATCGTACCAAATAGTACAATTTATTGCACCGTAATGTAATTTTATTGTATCTAAAAGTACTTTTATTGTATTGTCCTCCTCACTTAAAATAAGTCATATTTTTTGACTAAGAACAAAGGTTTTTGTTCTACGATTTTCCACACGACGGGGTTTTTAATACATTTTTTGATGTAGATTTGTTGAGAAGGCTTAGAAGTTTAATTCCCTATCAGCGCTTTGGTGTCACTTTATGTAGTTTGGACACCAGGACGAAAAATGTTCTCCTCACTTAAAAGAAGTCATATTTTTGACTAAGAACAAAAGTTTTCGTTCTACGAATTTCCAAACGATGGGGTTTTTAACACATTTTTTGATGTAGATTTGTTGAAAAGCCTTAGAAGCTTTATTCCCTATGGGCGCTTTGGTGTCACTTTATGTAGTTTGGACACCAGGACGAAAAATGTCCTCCTCACTTAAAAGAAGTCATATTTTTTGACTAAGAACAAAAGTTTTCGTTCCACGATTTTCCACACGACGGGGTTTTTAACACATTTTTTGATGTAGATTTGTTGATAAGCCTTAGAAGCTTTATTCCCTATGGGCGCTTTGGTGTCACTTTATGTAGTTTGGACACCAGGACGAAAAATGTCCTCCTCACTTAAAAGAAGTCATATTTTTTGACTAAGAACAAAAGTTTTTGTTCTACGATTTTCCACACGACGGGGTTTTTAATACATTTTTTGATGTAGATTTGTTGAGAAGGCTTAGAAGTTTAATTCCCTATCAGCGCTTTGGTGTCACTTTATGTAGTTTGGACACCAGGACGAAAATTGTCCTCCTCACTTAAAATAAGTCATATTTTTTGACTAAGAACAAAGGTTTTTGTTCTACGATTTTCCACACGACGGGGTTTTTAATACATTTTTTGATGTAGATTTGTTGAGAAGGCTTAGAAGTTTAATTCCCTATCAGCGCTTTGGTGTCACTTTATGTAGTTTGGACACCAGGACGAAAAATGTCCTCCTCACTTAAAAAATATCCTATTTTTTGACTAAGAACAAAAGTTTTTGTTCTACGATTTTCCACACGACGGGGTTTTTAATACATTTTTTGATGTAGATTTGTTGAGAAGGCTTAGAAGTTTAATTCCCTATCAGCGCTTTGGTGTCACTTTATGTAGTTTGGACACCAGGACGAAAATTGTCCTCCTCACTTAAAATAAGTCATATTTTTTGACTAAGAACAAAGGTTTTTGTTCTACGATTTTCCACACGACGGGGTTTTTAATACATTTTTTGATGTAGATTTGTTGAGAAGGCTTAGAAGTTTAATTCCCTATCAGCGCTTTGGTGTCACTTTATGTAGTTTGGACACCAGGACGAAAATTGTCCTCCTCACTTAAAAAAAGTCGTATTTTTTGACTTAGAACAAAAGTTTTTGTTCTACGAATTTCCAAACGATGGGGTTTTTAACACATTTTTTGATGTAGATTTGTTGAGAAGGATTAGAAGTTTCATTCCCTATCAGCGCTTTGGTGTCAGTTCATGTAGTTTGGACACCAGGACCAAAAACATCCTGACCACATTTCACAAAGAACAAACCACAAAAACTAACTAAACTAAAAGCTCATAGCCACTAACACAAACACACATACACACACCAATAAAACACAAGAACCAAAAGCTTTTTTTTTCAACTTAATTTATTTAAATATATAATAATTTACAATATTTATTATAAAAATGGCAAATAATTTTCTTTTTTCTTTTCTTCCATTCTCCCTTCGTTCTGGTTTGTTATCTACTAGCCAACAAACTATTTCATAGCGTTTAGCAATTCGCTTGTAAAAATTAGTATGTAAACTTCATTATTGCCTGGCAATACTTCATTACAAATGAATGTGATCTCTGAGAGGAGACCGTTCTCTCTTCCCAAAATAAGCTCTCTCACCCTTTGGTTTGTTCATCTTGGTTTGTTATCTTCACGCGCGTGTTTAGTTGTTGCCATAAACACTTCGTTTCAGATTCTATTAATGAGATTGTTTGTGTTAGACCGTTATACAGTCGCTCCCGCTGCACGATCGTTACAGTGATCCGTCTAAATTTGGTAACCATTCCCTTGCCTGGTGTCTGAAAAGGGCGCAGTGTTCGTAAGTGAAAAATAACGGTACGTCGATGTTTAAACGCACATTCAAAGTGGTGTTTCGGCCGGTGAAGAGTAATTTCATTTTGTTGCCTGATAATTACTTCAAAGTTGTTTCAACATATGTAAGTCCTATTGTGAACTTCATCTGTTCACACCACCGTCAATTTGTTCTACTGATTAGATTATCCATAAACAACCACTACAACCGTATGTATGTAGGTGGTAAACTAATCATTTACCTTATTCTGTGGTTGCTGTTCTTGTTTATCATTGAACTGTTGTTTTTGTAGGACACTGGCTGTCTCTGCTTGCAGTATGCTGCACGCGTCCACTATGCATCGTGGGCTCCCCACTCAGGCAACTTTCAAGATACCGAAATCGCAATCAATGCCAGGGTTGCAAAAGAGATCGGTGAGTATGATAATGGTGACTTTTTTGGCACAGATCATCGCATAACTACATATGCACGACGACGTACATACATATGCCTAAACATATATATGTAAGTAGGCACACATGCGAATGTAGATATCAGATAATGTAGCCATAATCTGCTGAAATATGAACTGAGACCTCAAAGTTCAGTACTATAATGTATATAGGGCCATCAATGGTGAATGATATTTTTTTTTCAATCCAATGACGGAAAGAATTGAAAATATGTTCATTTGTAAAGTTTGCATTGCTTAATGTTATTTGCCTTTGAATGTAGGTGTGCAGTAGTTTATAGATCTGTTTATATATAGCTTTATTAGTCCAACGTAAGGCAACGCAATGCAAGTGCAGTGCATTTGATGTTAAGTGGTATTTCGCTTTTAGTCGTCCATACCCACGCTCACATACACACACATTTTATGTTATATCGTGAATTGGAATCCACTGAAATCAAAACATAGATTTGTACATAATTTGCGATAAGCAAAGTATCTATAACTTAATACATAATGCTTAACAGGGCAAGCACCTATAATAAATACAAAATAAGAACTTTAAAACTGGACTACATCTTGAATGTAAGATAAGTTTGGTGTACTAATATTAAACAACTTTTTATATATGGGTAACGCATAAAGCATTCGAAACCAGAGATATTAATGACAACATCCTGAGAACGTAAGTACTATTACCGTTAAGGACGGACATGATTGGTCCGAAATTCAATGTTTTTGGTGTTCAATCTTCAAATATCAATGTTTTTGTGGCCTTTTGACCATATAAAAAAGTTACATTTAAGTATATATTTTTTAATTCATAAAAAAAACAAAAAAAATGGAAATGTATGTAAATAAACAAAAAAAAATCAAGTCTTACTTAATTTGGAATTCAAAATTATTTTAGTGATATCACTGTCATATAAAATATCAGCCGTATTCATACAGATTTATCAAAGGTTTATAATTCAAATTTTTATAGTAAAATCGTTGAAAAAACCTCTTATAAATTATTAGGAATAAGGCATTATATGTATATTATATGTATATAGATACCTATATTGAAACTTCTTGTTAATTTGTATTTTTAGGCATACTAATTAAAATAACTAGGCATATATAAAAAAAGAACACTACAAATAATTCTCAAATGGATAACAAATTTTAAAACCCATTTGAGTGATTAAAAAGTCGATTCTATATAAGTCTTGTGACTTTAAAACACCAATAGCCAACGACAAAAACTAATATTAGTACAAATATGTAAATTAATATTGTTTAATAAAATTTTTGTATTTTCACCTTTCCTTTGCAGGACTTAACGAGCACGACCTGGTGAAGTGTACACTCGTGGCTGATGTTCACACTTTACGAAATGTCTTTGTGACGCCAATGTCCGCGAAGGACTGGGAGATAATAGTAAGTGATATATATTCTCTGTTATACCTTTAAAACTTAATATTACTCTAACTTCGAAAATTGCCTAATTGGCGGCAGTATTTAGGCTGATAACTTGGTAGAGCTTCTTCTATGATATTATCTGATAAATATTAAATTTAATTTTAAGATGCCAAGGATTATATTGCATCAGAAAATGTTTAAAATTATTCTAACTAAATAGAATTGGAAATGCCCTTTAATTATGTCCTTTATCCTGTACAAAATTAAAAATTGTATTGGTACACGAAAAAATATTCTTGGAAAAATAAATTCAAGCCATTTCAAGACGAAACCTCGCAATGCGCGAATTTCAACGGCCTTTTTAAAAAAAGCTAATGTAAGTGTCGACTTCGCAGCTGACGACATATATTTTTACATCTCTTCATGTATTTATGTTAGTAGGAGTTTTTGCACAAAAGCGGCATATTACATTAACTAGTGGCAGGCATCATATTCTGCGTATTTAAGCCTATAAATTTTCTTATATATATTTTTTTTAAGGAGCTGAGCAGCGAAAAAATATCTTTAAGTGTTTTAGAACAGACGCGCATTATTAACTCAAATCAAATACTTATTATCTGGGTAAATAAGTCGATGCAAGTAGCACTTACTGTTGGTAAGTAAGAGTACAACGTTGGTAAATGCAGTACCATATATGAAGATTACATATTTGATTCTTATAGATCGTCTGAAACCCAGTCTTAGCTATGGACGTATTGATCACACCACAGAGCTGGTCATATCACCTAATCTTTACAAGGCCATCACTAATGGAGAACGCGATGAGAAGCTACTACGTAGTAAAACATCTACACAGCTTAATAACAAGGTGGAAGATGCGGGTCAACAAAAACAGTTGTCGCGGTCGACAACAGTGAGTAATGTTAAACAATTGAAACGATCACAAAGTTTGGCAAAAACAAATCGACATGACAAAATGGATCGCTTAAAAAAAGATTTGAGTCGAGAGCTGTCAAATTTTGTAGAACTTCGTGTAATTGCTGGAGAGTGGTCGTCCGGCGCTCAAATATCAGATGTTTTTGTCAATAAAGCTAGCTGGCCTGACCACATGGATATTAGCGCAATATACTGCCTACGAACATTGCAGGACCGCGAATACTACGTTAGAGTTCGTTCTGTAAGTCAAAGTGAAATGCTGCAAACAATTCACCCCACTGTTGAGATAAACTCCAATTTGATGAAGTTGCTACAATTGAAGGAAATGGAAAAAGTCGTTCTCAAACCAAAACCAATGGTTGTAAATTTTGTAGAGAAGATAGAAATTTTTGCCAATAAAAAAACTCATTATAAGGTCATGGAAAACGCATTCAAGCGTTTTGTTATAGAGAAGACCAACGTGTCTCCTTTAATTCTGAACCAGGATGAGGTGGTGAGATTAGAAGATGATCTTGTTGTAAGTGTTGGTATTATACCAGAGCATTTTCGCTATTGTTCAGTCGACGCACAGTTTCTAAAGGAGAGTAAGATATACGCCGCCGATTTGGTGCGTAAAACTGACGACATAATTGATGCTCCGCCAAATGTCGTCACCCCACTTGGATCAAAAGAAGTAATAGCACTGCCAGCGTTTACTGCTAAAGTTGAACAATTGACCAACGAATTGAAAAACAGCCTGTGTTTGGATTCCAAAAATTCTGTACTTCGACAGGGAAATATACTTTTAGCTGGTAATATATAAGTTTACTTATACTGGCGACCACATATAAAATCTGGAATTTTTTTTTTGCAGGTGCGTCTGGTACTGGAAAAACCGTAGTTGTTGAGCGAATACTTAATGAACTGATACGAAAACCGTATTTTTGTTATTTTGATATATTCTATTGTACACGGAGCAAAGGAAGAAAGGTATGTTCTGTATTTTTTTTAATATTTCGCCCAATATTTTGAGCCGCATTCAGATCAAGATGTTATTTAAAAAAAAAACATACGAACGAATGGCAGTAGCGTAAATTTATTTCATTTTATTCGAAAGAAATTATCAAAATCGATTAAGATTTGCGGACTCCAAGTTAATCTGTCCAAAAAATCACCAAGCTGTTATTTTGTGTAGCAAAACTTTTTAGAAATATAATAATACAATTTTTTATGTACCTTTATAATATTTTTTTAATATAAATTATTTATTATTTCTTTTATATTTATTCTCAGGCTGAATCCATACAAAAAGATTTACGTACTCTTTTCACTACAAGTTTGCAAAATGCTCCGTCCGTCGTAGTCTTAGAAAATTTAGACGTTTTAGCACATGCAACAGGCGATCAACCCTCGCAAGACGGCGAATACTTTAACCGTGTTGCAGATATCGTTCACCAACTCATTGTTCAATATACAAGCCACCACCCTATCGCTGTAATAGCTACGGTCAACGATGTTCAATCGATCAATAAGCGATTGTATTCACCACGAGGCCGCCATTTGTTCCAGACAATTACTAGATTACCTGGTTTGGAGAGACGTGATAGAGAGATATTCCTTACGGAACTTTGTAATCGCATTGATACTGAAAAGCTTGATTTGGAACGATTTGCTTTACTAACCGAAGGATATAATAAGGGCGATCTACTACAATTTGTAGAGCGCGCTATATTTTACGCCTACAGATTGAGTAAGCCAACAAATATTGTTTCGTAGAATTGGGCAAAAGTGAATATGTTAATGTGTTATTGCAGGCAAGGAACGTCCCGTCCTGCAAAACGATCACCTGATCAAGTCACTTGACAATACAAATTCCTATTGCCTGCAAGGCATAGAGAGCAATCGAACTGTGGACGCTATTGGAAACGTAGATGATATCAACAATGTAGAAGATATACCGGGTCTAGAGCCAGTAGTATCCGTTCTCGAAGAAGTTCTAATGTGGCCTTCGAGGGTAAGTATTGGAAAGGTCTCAAAATTGTGTAAATCTAATTCAAACAATTTTACAATAGTATCCTACAATATTCAATGCATCTCCATTGCGGAACCAAGCAGGCGTATTATTGTATGGTCCTCCCGGCACCGGAAAGACATTTTTGGTATCGAAACTGGCCAGTTCATGGAATCTTCGGACTATATCAGTGAAGGGTCCCGAACTTCTGGCCAAGTACATCGGCCAAAGTGAGGAGAATGTTCGCAATTTGTTCAATAGGTGAGTACGTTTTTAATTTCTGAATACGACAAAATGTGATAGCAGCGTCTTATTTTCAGAGCTCGAAGCGCAAAGCCTTGCGTGTTATTTTTTGATGAATTTGACAGTTTAGCGCCAAAGCGTGGACATGATTCCACCGGCGTAACAGACCGTGTTGTAAACCAATTACTGACAGAGCTCGATGGGGTGGAGGGCTTACAAGGTGTCACTGTCATCGCCGCTACTTCCCGTCCCGAATTGCTAGATCCAGCCTTACTGCGCTCTGGTCGAATTGATCGTCTAGTAGAGTGTGGTCTACCAGATGCCGCTGCTCGTCTGTCGATTTTTGAGGCCCTCTCAGTTTCATTGAACCTTGATGATTGTGTTGATTTTGAATACTTTGCTGACAAGACTCAAAATTATACTGGCGCCGACATACAGAGTATACTAACTTCCGCTAATATGATAGCCGTTAAGGAGGCCATTGCCGAATTTGGCCATGAGGTACGTACATTTCTATTCTTATTTTCTAATCACACAAGAAATTTATTCAAAATCATCACAGAATTTAATTGCATGTGCTAGTACCATTGTTTCTACATACATGATACATAAGACTGTGTTAACAAGAAAATAGCTCTTTTAACTTGTGCATATTAATTCTATAGTTACCTACCAATACCTACAATATTAGTAAGTATCTTATATTGAAGATTTGTCCGCATAAGCAGCTATCGTAGAAGAATTTGACTTTGTACGTGACATGAATTGCACTAACAAATTTGCGTTAACAAATGAATGAGATGTTAACCACGGCTTAAGATTATATAGATATGATATCGAAAATCCTTATCCTTCGGATGTATGTACGTACATGATTCGTGCGCATCTATCTCGTTTCTAAGTATCTTCCAAAGATGGATTGCAGTACACATACAATGCGGGCAAACTGATATCGCTATTCAGATTAGAACTTTGTGTACTCAAATGTATCCATTATTGAAAGGAAGAAATAAGTCACGTAACGGATATTTCTTATTGATATTCTGCGAGCGCACACGCACTAACACAACAACAGTATTATCGGTGCGAAGCCAACGACGAAAGATCGGCAAGAAAGGTGACGACTACCTGCTGTGATAGTACACAGTTTATGGGTACTATGTGTTGTGTTGTGTTGCAGAAAGTAAACAACAAACTGTGCATAAATTATGAAAACAAATCTGAGAAAAGAAAAGCAAGTTAGATAAAACAATACAAACTGGCTGCTTAAGTATCGCTATTTATTTTCTACAATTAATAAGAATGCAACCGTAGATAAAGTATGTTTTTGTATGTCGTATACTCACCCAATGTTGAATGCAACACCACACTATGTATGTATGTATGTTTTAACAAACACATACGTACATAGTGTGGTGTTGCATTCAACATTATGTACGTTATGATTTGAAATACTGGTTGTGCCAATGTGTCGTTAAAACAATCAGGAGATGCCAGGATTAATACGATCCTTTAGTGTGGAATACCAACCATAGTTCTGATTGGCCGAACCGCACGTCTCTGTAAAGAGGTTCAAATGTGCATGTATGTACATGTACTCAAGTATGTTGGTAGCGATCCAGCCATGTCGCTGTTATTGTTCGTCACAAGTGATTTTTCTTTGGCTATCACCTTGTTTGCTTCACCTTTGTTCGTAGCACGGAGGAAGTTAAAGTTTTGAACAATTCGATGTCTTTAGTCGCGATTGAACTTTTGGCTGGGGCGGTATTGATCGGAATTTCTATTGCTGGATAGAACAGAAACATAGTGTAAGGTAGCGAATACTACCAATATATCTGTAACGAACAAATTATCAACAAATTACGTTGATGTGTTTCAAAATACTTTGATCAAAATTTCACAAATTAATTGATTGTTTTTTGCACTCTATAAGTGTATATGGGTGTATGTGTGTGCATAAGTAAATTTTGAATAAAAATAACTGTTTAAAGAAACGACAAAAAATATTAGAAACTGACAAAACAACGAATCTGGAACTATACTCTTCATTACTGGCCAATATAAATAATCGCCAACGGCTTAAAAGGAAAAGCACTACAATATAGGTATATAGTGGAAGACATCTACACAAGTATACTTAAGTACAAACGAATGTTCGTTAAAAAAGTTAAAAAACGTAAAACAAAAAAAAGCAACACCTATACCGAAGCCAGCGATTACTGCCTATGTCGGTGGGAGCGCGGAGCAAAAACATCGATTGTGGTACTAAACCCTTGTCCAAGCTCATTACGAACGCAATGCGCATATCATTTTCTAAATATATTATAGGCTGTGATTGAGAATTGAGAAGCTACCAACACAAATCTAATAGAGAAGGAAGACGTTTACACACATGCAGTTTCACCTGTGTACATGTGTCTACGAGAAATGTCGTCATTTTAACTGCAAAACTACTTGAATGAAGCACTTCCAATTTATAATTTGAGTGTAAACCAACCGATCGCAAATAATATTGTACGACCAAAGTAACGTGTTAATGTGACAATGACGACCATACCTGCATTCAAAATAGCGGTGCTAGTTTTATTGCAAATTGCTGTAAAATTCAACTGCACAGAGGGTAAGCCTCACGACCTTCCACCATCGTCGACAGTGATCCTTGTTGCAAATGCATTGGGGTTGCATCAACTAAATGTGGGACAAGATGTTAATATTGTCTGCCCGTTTCCGCGTCCATCGTGGTATCACAATGGCAGATTGTTAGAGGCAAATCACTCCCTCAGCATAGAAAATGTAACATCGGGACACGATGGATTATATAGTTGCCACTACAGAAGTGAGAACACGTCCAACACTGTATGGGCCAATTTGACTTTAAACGTATGTAGTGATATCTGTGGCAGTGGAACATATTTAGAGGGTACGCTTCTCAGCAAGAAGAATAGTATTCAGCCAAGTTCACGAATGGACGGCAGGCTGGAGGAAATTACAGGTTTCCCCAAATTCAAAGGTAACCAGCTTTATACGATGATTGAAAAACATGCCGGGGGTTCGGCAACTTTTAGCTGTACCGCATTTGAAAACACCGCTGCGAATATAACATGGAAATTCAATGACAGTTCGATAGATATGTCCGAGGCAAAGGCTAAATTAAAGAAATGGTCACTTACCCTTGTGGACCTGGAAGCAAAAGATTCAGGCGTATACACTTGCGGACTTTGCAACGAACGTGGTTGCGTTTACCGCTCAACTCATTTGCATGTGATTGAGCGAGGTGTTTCACGGCCTGTTATAACTGAAGGAACACCGGCCAACGAGTCCCTGAGTGTCGGCGACAATGCTGTTTTCGAATGTGACGTTATATCCGACCTAGAGCCGCATATCACTTGGTTCAAACATGACGACAGATTGAACCATACTGCGGAATCGTTTAGCATATTAGACAACGCCAATGTAAGACGCATGATAACTAGACTGGATGAGCCACATGTCCTAAGATTGGGAAGTATACAAAAAGAGGACGAAGGCTGGTATACATGTGTTGCAGCAAATATTATGGGTGATGCAGTGGCAAGCGCATTCCTAAAGGTAACGGACATCGACAGTCCAATTCCAAGCGATCTCGATGTGGTGGAATTGGGTGTTGATCAAAAAGAGATCAGTGCAGAACTCCAACAAGCACTAAATTCATTTAATTTGGAGCAACAAGATAACGACGAATCTTCAGATCACGATATGGAAGCAAAAACCAGCGACGCAGAAGAAAAGCCGCCGAAATTTAAAAATCTGCAAAAACTTGTAGATCAGCTACACAAACCCTCAGGCAGTTCGCTGCAATTGATGTGTCCTGCCACAGGTAACCCTCTGCCGAACATCACTTGGACCCGCAACAATACTGAAATAGAACGACACATAGGAAAAGTTACGTACAAAAAGTGGTCTATACAAATGGACGATGCCATAACAAAGGACTCAGGTATCTACAATTGTAGAATTTGCAACATAATGGGATGTATTGACCATTCCACAAAGGTCACAATATTTGATCGCCTGCGATCGAGACCCATAATAAGTGACAAGTTTCCCCAAAATCAAACAGTTCTCACCAATGCCAGTGCAGCATTGGAATGTAGAGTCGTGTCAGATTTGGAGCCTTATATATTTTGGTTGAAGTACAATCGAAAGAACGAGTCCATTGACGAACTGGAAAAGGTAGCACAAAATTATGCAGACTACCAAAATACAAATAAATCGAATGACATAGTGGTGCTTGAACGTGATCCAGATAAACCAAATATTCTAACATTCGCCAATGTAACGCATGAGGACGAGGGTTGGTACACCTGTGTGGCTGCGAGTTCTTTGGGACAAACGGTGGCAAGCGCTTACTTGAAAGTAGTCGATAAACTTCCCCAAAGGGACGGACTACAGCGCAGTCATCCCGTATGGATAACCACTGTCGGCGTTGTGGTGGTTCTCCTTTTTCTGCTCGGCACAGTTTTCATTATTTACGTTTTACGTAACTTGAAGCACGAAAAACTGCTGAAGCAACGGATAGAGACTGTTCATCAGTGGACGAAGAAGGTAATCATTTACAAGCCCCCAGCATCCGAGGGCAGTTCTTGTGATTTGCAAATGCCAGTTATTAAGATTGAGAAACAACGAACTACATTTACGACGTCATCAAATTCAGATCCGGCACAGGGTTTCAACGAATACGAGTTCCCTCTCGATTCAAACTGGGAAATACCGCGCAGCCAGCTAGCACTGGGGTCTACGCTGGGAGAAGGCGCTTTCGGTCGTGTCGTAATGGCGCAGGGAAGTGGATTTCCTCGTTTTCCCTCGAGTGGTGGTGCATCAACAATTGTTGCTGTGAAGATGGTGAAGGAGGAACACACAGACGCCGATATGGCAAGTTTGGTGCGCGAGATGGAAGTCATGAAGATGATCGGAAAGCACATCAATATTATAAATTTGTTGGGTTGCTGCAGTCAAAACGGCCCACTGTGGGTGATTGTGGAGTTTGCTCCACATGGAAATTTAAAGGATTTCCTAAAAAAGAATCGACCTCTATCCGGCTGGGGTAGTTGCAGTTTGAAGAGAAATAGCGAGTACTTGGAGGAAAAACCACCACTAACAGAAAAACACTTGGTGTCTTTTGCTTTTCAAATAGCCCGTGGCATGGAGTATTTGGCATCCAGACGTGTAAGTAATTTAAAAATACTTTTTGATCATTTGCTTACGTTTTCGTATATTGCAGTGCATCCATCGTGATTTGGCCGCACGAAATGTGCTCGTCAGTGACGACTATGTCATTAAGATAGCAGATTTCGGACTTGCTCGGGATATTCAGGATACCGATTATTACCGAAAGAACACCAATGGACGGCTTCCCATTAAGTGGATGGCACCGGAGTCTCTACAAGAGAAGTTCTATGATTCCCAGTCAGACGTTTGGTCGTATGGAGTCCTGCTCTGGGAAATAATGACTTATGGCGAACAGCCCTATCCCAACATTATGTCTGCTGAGGAACTGTACAGTTATCTAATAACAGGACAGCGCATGGAAAAGCCACATCGGTGCTCCCTCAACATTTATATGCTCATGAGGCAATGCTGGCATTTTGACTCGAACGCGAGGCCAACCTTTTCTGAAATTGTGGAGAATCTTGATAAAATTCTGCAGCTATCGAGCTCAACACCGAATGAGGAATACTTAGATCTGTCCATGCCAATGCTTGAGACACCGCCCTCATCCAGTGACGAAGATTCTGAATCCGAGGTCTTTAGGGAATCATCGTCGCCTCGATACCAATATACCTATAAATTTAACTAACCAAATCTATTTTGCTGTGCATCCAAAGGCAGTGCGCAATATTTCGAAGAGACTTGCATCACTAGGCTATTATTGTTGTAATTTATAATTCATAAAAATTGACTCATACGTTGTAAACCAAAAAAAATCAAAAACACATTAACTACACTCCGTACTCTGCAGAGAATATACATGCATACTACAAAATACTCACTATATATTAGCGTACGTAATTATTGACTTAGTTATATGATGCTATCCATTTAGATTCCTAAGAGATTTGTAAAGCACCCGCTACTATCGTGGTACTAACGATGATAATTTAAGTTAGTTTGTATAATGCTTACTTTTGAGCTTAACCGCGGCGAACTTTAAGTAAGGCTTATTTTTTACTTCGGTTAATAAAATATCTGAAAAACTAAATGTTTTATATTTTCCCATCCAACTTCATTAATCAGTATAGGGATCATCTTCATCTCTTATAAATTAGATCCATTCATGTCAGTCAAGTTTACAATAATTGCATATATATTTCAATTTGTATTTTCCTTTGTTTTGTCTGATTTATATCTACTTCGACTGGAATATGCGTCCTCTTCAATTAACAGAAACTGCCTGAAAAAGTCGTCGTAAAACAGTCGCATCTAAATGAGGCCTTCAACTCAACTCGTCCATCACTAAGTGTTTCCGATGTGACCAAATACCAAAGAACGTAAGTGATTCTAATGCCTTTTAAACTTATTGATGTTACATTGTTTCTCTTTCCTCAAGATATGCACGATTCACGAACAAAGAAAAGGCTTCGCGAGATTTTGTTTCAAAGCGTGCTACCTTGGCTTAGATGCAATGTTGCTGCACAATTGTTGGGCGCTAGCGGCTTGGCAGAATTTAAGGGGCATCGATTAGTAGAATGTTAAATCTTTTGTGGTAAAAGTTAATTTTCACTCGTATGTGGTCTTATTTACAAATTATAAATAAATACTGTTATATGTTTGAGGTTTGAAATACAATTTAGACGCTGTGCACAAGGTAAATGTTTTAAAGAACGATTGTATCGTTGCTACGCAGATGATCAGTGGAGGTTTTAGTAAAATACCGTATACAACCCATTTTGTATGAACATTTATTAATTAAATTTTAAGTTTTACATACCCCAATACTCTTGTGATATACATATCTATGTGTTTTTATATTTAGCTTTGGTCATATTAAGGGTTACGTTACGTTAGGATCCAGTAAGGTAAACTGTTTCAAAAAACCCTTTATGGTTTTTTATTGATCTTGTTTTTTTAATCTTTTAAGAAGTTAAACAATAATTGAACTTTTGGATGCAGTACACAAAGTCAATTCAAATACCGTCGGAATTGATACCGCGCCTATTATATTTATAAAATTTACACTCCATATATTAGTTATTATGTATATTATTCATTTGTTAAATTCGATAATCTTACTTACTTACTTAAGTGGCCAATTACAATTTACGAAACGTAGTTCATAAATTTTGGGCCTGAAGTAATAAAGCATTCCACACGCTTCGGTCTTCTGCGTGTGTTCTCCAGTTAGTCCTACCAGATGATGGCACAACACCTACCACTTGGTCCTTCCAACGGAGTTTGGGTCTCCCTGCTCTGCGCCGTCCTTCAGGTTCGCCTTCAAACACCTTTCTAGCTGGAGCATTTACATCCATCCTGGCAACATGTCCCAGCCATCGAAGTCGTTGGATTCTGACTCTTTTAGCTACGTCGATGTCGTGGTAAAGCTCATACAGCTCATGGTTCATCCGATGGCGAAACTCGCCTTCGACACAGATAGGTCCATATATTTTTCGGAGTACTTTTCTCTCGAATACTCCCAGGTTTTGTATGTCCGTTGTAGTAAGCACTCATGATTCGGCAGCATACAACAGAACAGGTAAGATAAGCACCTGGTATAGCTGTTTCTTAGTATTCCGAGAGAAGGTGGTGTTACTAAAGTGCTGCCGAAGTCCGTAGAAACATCTATTGGCTTTTCTTGTTGACAGAAGATCCGAGGTAGGTAAATTCGTCGACTACCTCAAAACAATAATTGTCAACGTTCACGGTGCGTCCCCATCGAGAGGACTCTTTGTTCGTCGAAATCATTATTTTTGTTTATTTTTGTTTTGTCCTCGTTGACCGCTAAACCCATTTTTGCTGACTCCTTTTCTAGTGATGAGAACATCCCGCAGATTTCGGCCAATGATGTCTATATCATCGGCATAGGCTAGTGGCATGTAGCTCTTGTGGAATATGGTGCCAGACATGTTGACACCAGCCTTTCTCATCACCTTCTCCATAACTATATTAAATAGTGTACAGGACAGGCTATCGCCCTGCCTGAGACCTCTTTCCGTGTTGAATGGTTCAGACTGATCCTTACCAATCTTAACCGAGGATTTGGTGTTGTCTAAGGTACATTTGCAAAGACGAATCAGCTTTGCAGGAATACCAAACTCAGACATGGCCTCATAAAGCCTATTCCTTATCGGAGAGTCGAAGGCAGCTTTGTAGTCGACAAAGAGGTGGTAGGTGTCGATCTGCTTTTCATGGGTTTTTTCCAGAATTTGTCGTAGGGTGAATATTTGATCCGTCGTAGATTTGCCAGGTCTAAAGCCGCACTGATATGGTCCAATTAGTTTTTCTACAATTGGCTTTAGACGTTCACACAATATGCTTGAAAGGACCTTGTGCGCAATTGGTAATAGGCATATTCCACGGTAGTTCTTACATTCACTACGATCTCCTTTCTTGTATATGGGACATAACAGACTGAGACTCCAATCCCCGGGCATGCTCTCCTCTTGCCAGATGTTCTCCATGAGCTGATGCATGCTCCTAATCAGCTCCTAATCAGCTCCTCCCCGCCAGCCTTAAACAATTCAGCAGAGAGACCATCGGCTCCAGCAGCTTTGTTGTTTTTAAGGCGGGAGATTGCCACACGTATCTCGCTCTGGCTCGGAGACGGACAGTAAACACCATCGTCATGGATTGGAGAAGACCCCTCACCAGGAGTGGTGTCTGCATCCAATAAATTTTTAAAATGATTTTTCCATATCCTCAGAACGTTATCCGGGTCCGTCACTAGCTGACCATCGCTGTCCTTGCAGGAGGGTAATCGTGTTCAACGCATTCTCGCCTTAACCCTCTTGTAGAATTTTCGGGCTTCCCCTCTGCTTCGGAGCAACTCTGTGCACTCACCCTGCCTCTTCTTCAGCTCCTTCTTTTTCCGTCTAAAAAGACGAGTTGCCTCTGGTCTCTTCTCCCTGTGCCGTTCACGAACAGCTCGCGTTGCCATTGGCTGCAGTTTCGCCCTGTATGCAGCAACTGTCTCTCTCGTGGCATTGCGACATTTATCATCGTACCAGACATTTTCTTGAGACGGCTTTGAGTACCCAAGTACGCTTCTCGCAGCCCGTTCTAAGGAGTCGGCTATATTTTGCCACTGCGAGGTTATATTGTCAGGGGTTGGAGCATTCCCCAGCAGTCGAGTTAGGTGGTTGGAGTATGCGTTTGCTACCTCTGTGGTCCGCAGTTTACCGATGTCCAGCTTTCGTTGTGCCTGGTTACGTACGTTTTTCGCCATGCTTAGCCTTGTGCGTACCTTAACTGCGGTAAGGAAGTGATCGGAGTCAATGTTCGCACCCCTAATCACTCGTACGTCCAGAACACTCGATGCGTGCCTTCCATCGACTACCACATGATCAATCTGATTCCTCGTCAATTGATCTGGAGATAACCATGTTGCCTTATGAATATTTTTATGGTCAAATCTAGTGCTGCTAACTACCATATTTCTTGCCGCAGAGAAATCAATCAGTCTGATGCCATTGTTCGACGTTTCGGTGCGCAGACTGAATTTTCCGATGGTAGGCTCAAATGCGGTTTCCCTGCCTATTTTAGCATTAAAATCGCCTAGTACAATTTTAATGTCATGGCTCGGGCTACGGTCATAAACATTTTCTAGGCTCTCGTAGAACTCGTCTTTGTCCTCATCGCTTTTCTCTACTGTCGGAGCATGGGCACATATAAGTGTTATGTGGAAAAACTTAGCTTTGACTCTTATGGTTCCTATACGTTCACACACCGGGTTGAACCTCGAGACTAGGTGTCGCAGTCTCTTGCCAACCACAAATCCACATCCAAACTCGTGCTTGTCCGCATGGCCACTATAGTAGATGTCGCACGTCTTCATGCGCGAGCACCCGTGTCCCGTCCACCGGATTTCCTGTAAAGCGGTTATGTCAGCCTTGTATTCTTCGAGGACTTCCGCCAGTTGGATGGAGGCACCTGGTCTATACAGTGTTCTAACATTCCAGGTGCATATCCTTAAATTATGGTCCTTAATTCGTTTGCGGTGGTCGTCAACATTTTGGGGGGTCCATTTTATTCTTTTCTTACTTCTTTTCATTGCAATAGTTTATATGTCGGTGGCGGGTTGCAAGCCCAGCGCACCACGTCGCAGTTTTCTCCTCCTGCCAGGATTTTATTACAGCCGCCCATTCTGGGTCAGACGCTGACCAGGGTACCGCTCACTGTGAGCAGACGTGCCTGGGTTTTAGGTTTCGCCCCTCACAGTTAGTCGTGCTCTGACGGGTGTCAGAGGCACGCTTCCAGGCGTCACCACGTGGAGGTACTCCGTCCGCAGCAGTACTACGAATACGGAGCTCTGTGAGTAGACTTGAAGTGCAATTACGATAATCACAGATTGGAAACTTACCAAAGTTACCTTTGAGGAGAAAGGACACATCAGGTCTAAACTGCGGTGACTACTGTCCTGTCTATTGGAATATCTTCTGAATATACCTATAAACATCTATCACAACCATCGAACTGAATAGTCGTTTCATAAAGTAACCAATCTTAGATGATACCGATAACGGAAACACTTAATCTAATCCTCATTAGCTTGGCCCTATTTGCATGGAAGCCAAAATCAGCATCGATGTTCCCGACTTAAATGAAGGTTTGTTTCGTTTCATAAATATTCCCAAACATTTTCGCTGATATCATTGGCCATTCGTGAGCTGCACAGTCCTAAAATAGCCTCTTAAAAATTAGGTTTTTGATCAGCGCTAATTTTTTGAAGAAAAAAATACAATTACAATGATATCTGATGAAATACTTAACAAATAATGTAAAGAAAGTGATACAAAATTCCAACTAAAGTAGTATTCCAAGGATTAAAATGCAATTTTGTATGCATTTTTTTTTATAAAAGATACTATTACTTACCCATTAAAGACTGCAGAATTTGCAAATGGGTTAAAGGGATAGAAACCTAAATTAAGGCACACATATGTACAAATTACAATGGTTGAAAGCTATTTCAACATTTGTTGTTTAATTTTTTTTTGCAAATTTTCTTAAAATACACGTTTTCATCTAATTGACCGATTAAAACCCAACCATCTTATATGATAATTGCGGCTTTTAATGGGTTAATATCATAACATAAATCATAAATTGAAGTTAGCGGTCGACAGCTTTTCATAAAGAATCGCAAATTTGACACAAAAATTGGAAGTTACAGTAGATTTTATAAAAAAAAAATACTTATTTACTTACTTAGCTGGTACTTCAATGCAATCCCAGTGGATTATATACCGCACGTAGAAAAATATTATAAGCGCCTCGATCTTCTGCGCTTCTTCTTCAGTTAGTCACATCGAGTTTTGTAAGGTTCTCAGTAACCTGGTCTTTCCAACGGAGTTTTGGTCGCCCTCTTCTGCGCCGTCCATCGAGTTCATTGTCGAAGACTTTTCGAGCTGGAGCATTTTCGTCCATGCGTACAACATGACCTAGCCAACGCAACCGTAATGCGTTTGACGACGTCAACGTCAGTGTACAGCTCGTACAGCTCATGATTCATACGACGCCGATACTCTCCGTTAACGATGATGGGCCCATATATTTTACGGAGTATTTTTCTCTCGAATACCGCCAGAACCGATTCATCCGGTAGAACCAGTATCTGGTATAGCTGGAGTTTTGTTTGTCGAGAGAGGGCTCTGTCATTAAATCGCTTGCTTAGTCCGTAGTAGCATTTATTTGCAAGCAGGATTCTTCTTCGGATTTCTGGCTGACATTTGCATTGTTGATGGCGGAGCCTAGGTAGACAAAATTATGTACCATCTCGAAATTATAGTTGTCAACGTTCACGCAGATTCCCAAACGAGTAGATTCTTTGTTCGTTGAAACTAATAACTTCGTTTTGTCCTCGTTCACCGTTAGGCCCATTTTCGCTGATTCCTTCTGTATACCTGAGAAGGCTGCAGTCACATCCCGCAGTTTTCGACCGATGATGTATACGTCATCAGCGTACGCGAGTGGCATGTGGCTTTTGTTGAATATAGTGCCACTCGTGTTTACTGCAGCTTTTCTCATTATCATCTCCATCACAATGTTGAAGAGATCGCACGATAGGCCGTCGCCTTGTTTTAGGCCTCGTCTGGTATAGAATGGCTCCGTAAGGTCCTTGCCAATCTTCACTGAAGACTTCGTGTCAGTCAGCGTCATTCCGCAAAGACGTATCAGCTTCGCTGAAATACCAAACTCAGCCATGGCTTCGAGTAATTTCTGCCGTATCGGGCTGTCGAAGGCAGCTTTATAGTCGACAAAAAGATGGTACGTGTCGATCTGTTTCTCTTGGGTCTTTTCCAGGATTTGCCGAAGTGTGAAAATCTAGTCAGTTGTTGATTTTCCAGGTCTAAAGCCACACTGATAAGGCCCGATCAGGTTGGATAACACTGGCTTTAGTCTTTCACATAGCACACTCGACAGGACCTTATTTGCGATGGGTAAAAGGCTGATCCCGCGGTAGTTGGAGCACACACTTGGATCACCTTTTTTCAGCACAGGACATAATACGCTTACATTCCAATCGTCGGGCATTCACTCTTTAAGCCAAACCGTGCGCAGGAGCTGGTGCATGCTCGTTTTCAGCTCCTCGACACCGGACAGACCGTCGGCACCGGCTGCTTTGTTGTTTTTCAGCCGCGATATTGCTCTTCTTACCTCGGCTTGACTTGGTGGTGGGCAATCTAAGCCGTCGTCGACAATTGGCGTGATAACTTCACGTGCGCTGCCTTCTGGAACCAGCAGTTGTTGGATGTGTTCTTTCCATATGTGCAGCACACTCTGCGTATCCGTGACCAGATTTACATCACTGTCCTTACAGGTGGGGAGGCCATTACCGTATCCATTTGCTCTTACTTTCTGGTAAAATTTTCGGGCTACACCTCTATCCCTGTATCGCTCTATATCCTCGTTCTCCCGTTCCTTCATCTGACGTTTTTTTCGCCTAAATAGCTGTCTCGCCCGTTTTGCTTTCTCCTTATGCCGTTCCCTAACAGCACGGGTTACAATTGGCTGTAGCGTTGCCCTATAAGCAGCATCCTGTTCCTCAGACGCTATGCGACATTCTTCATCGTACCAGGATTCGTCTGAGCGCCGCTTTTCATATCCTAGCACGGTTGTTGCGGCGGTTGCCATGGAATGCGCAATATGCTGCCACTGTGTATCGGGAAAGTAGAGGCGTTGTGTCGTAAAAGTTGGGAGAGCTGGTTGGAGTAGGCAGTAGCTATCTCTGGGGTTTGCAGCTTCGCGATGTCCAGCATTATTTGTGTTTGGTTACGTGCGTTTTTCGCTCTGCTCAATCTTGTGCGCACCTTGGATGCAACCAGGAAATGATCCAAGCCAATATTAACACCACGGATCACACGCACGTCCATTACACTAGATGCATGCCTGCCATCAATTACCACATGATCAATTTAATTTTTTGGTGTTTTGATCGGGGGATAGCTAAGTTGCCTTGTGGATATCTTTGTGCTGGAATCTGGTTCTACTCACTACCATGTTCCTTCCCGCTGCGAAGCTAACCAGCCTAAACCCGTTGTCTGACGTGTCGGTATGCAGGCTGCATTTACCGATCGATGGACCAAGAACAGCTTCCAAGAACATATTTTTGCATTAAAGTCTCCCAGAACAATTTTAATGTCGTGGCCAGGGCAACGGTCGTATGTTTCCTAGGCGCTCGTAAAATGCATCTTTAATCTCATCGTCTTTATCTTTCGTCGGGGCGTGTACACAAATCAGTGATGTAAAAATATTTCGCCCGAATGCGAATGGTGGCTATTCGGTCACTTACAGGGTTAAACCGCGAGACCAGGGGGGTTACTATGTAACTCGATTCGAAAGTTCGAACAGAAATATTTGTTTCTTATAAAAATGGATTCGGTTGCCCTTTGGTTAGAAAGTGAAGACGGCACAGCGCGATTGAATGGTGCTCGTGGTGTGATGGGTGTGCGGGCAGTTGATGAACACCGAGGTGGGGAAGGGACAGTGTGTCATGTACAGTGTTAACATCTTGCTCGGCGTTGTTACTGGTCATTTGGCAATTTGGCCTTAAGGTGGGTCTTGTGGTCTGCCCAAACCTAAGGAGAAAAAATTAATTTCCATTTATGGACAAACTTGTATTACTTACCTTTTTCCAACCGACCACTTGCCGCATTGGTGGACCGGCTGCATTTAGGTCTTCTACCAATCGTGCCCATAAATCATTGGTGGCTTGTTTGGCGTCCGCAGCTTTATGTACCCCTTAGCCAACTGTGGATGCTCCGTCATAAAGTTGAGCATGATCTCAAATTGGCTTTGCTTGGTATTTAAATTTTTCGTAGTATTTTCCCTATTGAAAAAGACTTGAATTAACATTTATCAACCAATATATATATATTTAAGAAATACTTACATTTTTCAGCGTCTGCTATCGTTGTTTCGATTTTTTAAAGATCTTTTTAAGTATCATCCGTTAACTAAACATCAAACGAGTACAAATGTCAACTTTCGACCGATTCTGACATCTAAATTCGAAATACATAGTGATGCATATCCGAAAGTAGAGTATGAGTATCCGACAATCGGATATGGCAACTCGAAAGTAGGAAATGTATTTGCGAATTCGAGTTAGTTGGTAGGAAAAATCCGAATTCGTAATATTTAACTTTCGAATCGAGTTACATAGTAACCCCCCAGGTGTCGATGTCTATTGCCGACTATGAAACCACATCCAAATTCGTGTCTTTCTGCATGGCAGCTGTAAAAGATGTCACAGTTCTTTCGTCGTGTGCATCCCTGTCCCGTCCATCTCATTTCCTGTATGGCGGTGATGTCAGCCTTGTATTTGTCGAGGACATCCGCCGGTTGGATAGAGGCACCCTCTCTGTAAAGAGTTCGGACATTCCAGGTGCATATCCTTAAATCATGGTCCTTATATCGTTTTCGGGGGTCGTCAACATTTGGGGGGTTCTTGTTTTATTTATTCTCCGTGTTTTCATAATAAATTTTGTTTAAGGAGAGTGGCTTAATAGGCCACTGCTCCCGAACCTAGTTTCTTGGGGCTGCCAAAGATACTAGGAGAGCCTGTGTTGAGCTTCAGTAACTTCTGTTACCTACTTCCTAAGAAGCATCGGTGGTAGCATGCCGATTAGGTTACTCAACGTTTCGCCTTCTAACTCTAGCTAACTTCTAAGCTGTTGCTTTAAAGTCATTGCCCGGGGAATACTTGGTCTAAGACCGGAAGTAGTTAGCTGCTTGGACAGTGCCACAAAGGAATCGCTTCTGGTCACTCCCAAGTGAGTGACAATCAGTAACTTTCAACCTCTGGGCAAAGTCCCATTCCCCATAAAAAAATATGTACATTAAAAATCGCATTAAAATCTTAAAAAATCGCCTTTATTTTGGAATATGTTGAATTTTTTCATAATTTGTTGAGTGTTTGTTCAGTTTTTATTGTCATGTTGTTTGTTTCCTTTAAAACATAAACACTGAAAACTTTATTTAACAATAACCCAAATTTTATAGGTAATTTCAGGACTGTTCAGCACACGAACGGCCAATGATATCGGCGAAATATTATGGGAATATTTATAAAACAAACCAAACCAAGTCGGTAACATACTACATACATACATACTATACATAATTTTAATAATCTCCACATTGGACAAAGTTTCTCATATCGCGACCTAAAGTTGTAAATCCACTTTTAGCTTAAATGTATTTTTTGATGTAGAACGCAAGATAAATTGAAAACGCATCTGGCTTGAAAAAAAACCACCAAAAATATACGCGTTGTCACCTTTTACAACTGAATAGAAAATGTTCTAAGTCCCTACAACATACATATGTATACAAACAAAGCGAAAAAGTTGTAAGTCCAGCATTTTTATATAAATCATTCTCTGATTTTGGGAGGAGGAGGAGGAATTTACAAGCATTTAGGCATATTTATACCCTCACCCTACGGGTAGAAGGGTATATACATTTGATACGACCCAAAAGTGTACCAAATAGAAGGAGTCAATTTAGACCCTATGTTTCTTTAAACCAAATTTGATTCATGACTTTTTAAGTCGTTTGAGCCATGTCCGTCTGTCCATCTGTCTGGCTGTCCGGCTGGTACGCACGATAATTGTCGAAAAACGCAACCAAATGTTTTGAAATTTTGCACAAGTATATATTTCCCCAAAACTACGTACGGTATTGCAAATGGGCTACATGGCCCGCCCCTTCTAGTACTTCCCATACATATACACCATTCCGCCCACTTTAGAATTCGAGTAATAATATCTGTACACCCAACGGGATCGTACCCAAACTCTGTATTTCGTAGAGCTCAAGCAGGATAAAGTTTTTGTGAAAAAATATGGAAAATCGCGCCCCTTCTGGTACCTCCCATACCAATGTACCACTCCGCCCACTTTAGAAATCGAGTATTCATATCCATAAAATGGAAAAATGTATGTTTTCCTGAAGGTGAGAGTATATGTAAGTCGGGTTGCCGACTGAAACTTTCTTAATGGTTCATTGAAAAACTAATTCAACATGGATAAGACCTACCAGGGCGATAACTATTTATTGTGATGGATGTACATTAGGGCGTTTCACTAAAAAAAATTTGCAACTCTTGAAGCGGAATATTACAGCTTGTGATCTAAAAGAATTTTTGTTCATACAACTAAACAATTCTCTTATCAAGGATCCGATCCCACGACAACAAAATTATAGGTGTGAAAACTTATTATATTATGGACCACTTTGATAGTCTTAAAAGTGAAAAATTATTTTTCCTAGATTTTAAACCTCGATAACTTGAAAAGTTTTCAAAATTTTTTCAAGATGTAAAATGCGTTAGAAAGATAATTTAGATACCTTTATTTTGGTATATATAAGTTTATATCTTACTTGTGAAAAATGTTGCAAAAAATAAAAAATAGACAAAAAAAGATATTTTTTATTTTTAAATTTACACTATTTGAATTTTAAAATATTTGAAATAGGCCCTTTTTAAAATGTAACAAAATTCATAATGCATAATTTTGTAACCTCAAACAGTAAAAGGGTTTTTGATGAATTAAAGTTGCCCACTTCCTTTTTTCGAAAGATACACTTTTATGGGAAAATGATGATGATTTTGTTTCTTCAAAGAAAAAGCTAGAAAAACTATGTGTTGTGAATGATTTATCAGAAAGAGGCGTGGCGTCGACTACAATATATAACAAAAAAATTACAAAGAATGAGGATGATTTTCAAAACTTATTGATTAGAGTTGATAACAATCAAAAAATTATATCTAATGTTAACAAAAATGTTATTGAAAAAGCTCTTAAGAAACCAATTTGAAAATACTTCCACAGTTGTTCCACATTTAGTGGTTAATATATTGTAATTTTAGATACACATTTACTTTTTAATTTTAATTTGTTCATTAAATATGTTGGTTTTGTTTATTTAATATCTTTTGATTTTGTATGGGAATACAAATATATTGATGATATTTTTGATATTTTTATTAAAGCAATGTATTTTAGAAGTTTTTTTTTTTACTTAACCAAGAACCATAACCATAATGAAATTCTGTTAATTTTCATATAATTTGATAAATAAAAAAAAAATTCTCAAACTTTAATTTTTTTCTTATATTTTTCCAACAAGTAAAAATAAATCTATGTACCGAATGAAAGGTAATTTAAAGACCTTTCCAACGCATTTTACATCTTGAAAAAATGTTGAAAACTTTTCAAGTTATCGAGGTTTGAAATCTAGGAAAAATAATTTTTCACTTTTAAGACTATCAAAGTGGTCCATAATATAATAATTTTTCACACCAATAATTTTTTGTCGTGGGATCGGATCCATAAGAAGAGAATTGTTTAGTTGTATGAACAAAAAGCACCAGAAATAAAATAATATAAAATTTTTTTCTACATAACCTCATTTTTTTGATAAAATCTATTTCAGCGACCCCATACCCGGCGGGACCGGCCGTGGCATAGTGGTAAGATCACGCGACTACCATGCGGGAGATCACAGGTTCAAACCTGGCTCCAGTCATCTTAAAAGAAAAAAAAAATATAAATAAAATCTTCTTTCATTGTCGGCTCCCCTCGAATGTTGTTGACAGCAACTTCGCAGTATTAAGCGTCGATTCAATCGTCGTGTCTAGTAAGAGCTTCTCAAAAAAAAACAGTGACGTTCGCATTCATCGATAAACAAGTAGGTGCCGTTAGTTGTGAATCTAAAAATAGAAAGCGTGATAATTCACAACAACGCGAGAAACTATTCCATACCTTATTCATGGGGTGCAAAGGGAAATTATGTTTTAAGTTATACCCATCTTCAAAAAATCCAAAAATTTTTTCGAAATTCTTTTAGATCACAAGCCTTAATATTCCGCTTCAAGAGTTGCAAAAATCGCAAAAAACGCGTTTGGTGAAACGCCCTAATGTACATGCCATTATGTAATGAGTAATGCCTAATTAAATTCATCAATTAAACATAAAGTCTAATAATATACCTCATAAACAATATTTTTATAACATATTTTTTTTTAAATGAAGTAAGACTGTGTTTTTTTTTGTAATATTAGTATAACATAAATAAAGTATTAAAAATTTACTAAAAAAATATAAAAAAAAAAAATTTCTATTATATTGATATTATTACTCGATTTCTAAAGTGGGCGGAGTGGAGTGGTACATTTGTATGTGAGGTACCAGAAGGCCGCGGCTAGACTTTCTCCAAAACTTTATCCTGTTATAACTTTACAAAATACAGAATTTAGGCACGATCGTGTCGAGTGTATTGATTTTATTACTCCATCTTAAACGTGAGCGGAGTGGTACATTTGTATAGGAGGTACCAGAAGGGGCCTGTCTAGACTACTAGCTTTGTTCACAAAAACTTTATCCTGCTTGAGCTTTACTAAATACTGAATTTGCGTACGATCCCGTTGGGTGTATCAATGTTATTACTCCATTTCTAAAGTGGCCAGTTAGATGTATTTGCATGGGAGGTACCAGAAGGGGCGAAGGTATTTGCAATACCAAAAGTAGTTTTTATAAGCTTTTACAAGAGTTGTTAATTAAAAGAAAACCAAAAAAATCGGCATTTTCAAAAATTGAAATTCGACTTAAATCCCGCTGGATTGTCTGTTTGGGCCACTGTGCATTGGTTGCGTCTTTCGAAAGTTATCGTGCGTGCCAGCCGGACAGCCAGACATACAGACAGATAGACAGACGGAAATGGCTCAAACGACTTAAAAAGTCTTGTATCGAATTTGGTTCAAAGAAATCTAGAGTCTAAAGTGACTCCTTCTCTGTGATACACTTTTGAGTCATATCAAATGATACATACCCTCCTACCCGTAGGGTTAGGGTATAAAAATATAGTGAATAAATTATAATTAAAAATTAAAAAAATATAATAAAAAAAGTTTAGTTTTATTTATTCAAAAAAATTTGTTATATGAAAAGGCGCTAAGTCCAAATCAAATCGATAAGTTAAAAAGCGAAAAAGTTCAAAGTCCAAAAAAATGCTCCAAAAAGTGTATAGTGCATTTTTTCTGAAAAAATTCTTAATATTACCAAAAATATGAGCAAGTTACACATAATTGCATTAAAAGTTTTGAAAAAGTTAATCGTTAAAGGCAAATGTAAAGTTTTTTGTCCCTCCTGTAAAATATTGAATTTTGGACTTACAACCTTCTTCTACTGCCTTTGAATTATGTTAAAATTCGAGCAACATTCGACGTGCGCACATCCAATTGCACATTTGTAGCTTTGTGATTGGAATAGGAAAATGATGGACATACCAAGAAGGAGGAAAGCCTTGCTTGTATCAGCTTCCGTGCTGCTATTTTGCACATAGACGTTGGACACCCTCTCGCCATATGGATGACTCAATTCATTACTTAATTGGCCGTAAACAATTTAAAATGAAAATATAATCATTCTGGTGTCAGCCATTGCTGTGATGTGCCTTGTATCCGTGGAAAGTTCGGAAACATCCTCGTTGAAAATCAATTACCTCTCTGCACTACAAACGCTTGTGATGTCGACACTTTCTCCTAACGTATGGTGAGCTGGCGCAGTCAGACATTGTAGCTCGAGGCTCTTAATGTGTTTTCATAATCGCAACAGCCGTATGAACAAACACAAACACAATCCAAGTAGAAATTTCATTTAACTTTGGTAGTGCGGACGTTTCTTTTTTGCATGTGTGAGTGGGAGGTGGGTGCACTTTTATACTGGATGTGATATACAATACCTGCTGCAGTTTACATTATGTTTCATTTTCATCGAACATAATGAGTTTTTGTCTGAGGCTTAAATGAGATTTTGCACATTGTTGCTGTGTGTAAGAATGTAAAATCCTTTTTGCCAGACAAAGTGGTTTAATAACAATTTTGAGTAGTTTTTTAAGTGATTCGAGAAACGATGGAACGCGTTCTCCTTTGCCCCCAACAGGAGACTACACAACGCTGATGCATGTGTGCGTGTGTGTGTGTGTGTAAGGATAATTATGATAACATTAATAGAATACATACACACGCACGCATAATCTTTAGTAAGAAAAAAAAAACACTTTTAAAGAATAATTACTAAGATTACATCTAGCTCGAGTAGGTTGCTACTTTATTCACTCTGCCATTGCCTCGAAATCCGACAAGATGCTTCTTCTAATGTCAAAGAAGAAGTAAAAGTTTGAAGTTGTAGCGTCTTCTAATGAAACAAATAATCTTTGAGTTGGATAATTTGGGATCGTACAACTTTTGCTGCAGGCACAGTGCTTTCGACGCGGTCACAAAACGAACAAAATTAAAGCTAAAAAAATTGGGTTATCAATATTAGAAATACCGATTGCACCATCAATCTTGGAGGATTGTTCTAAATTGGTAATAAAAATGATAATATATACGTTATCAATTTAAAATGGTTTGGACGACTACACTGTGGAACATTTTCGGGGTCATTGTCTGGAATGTGAGAAATTCCAAGTCAGGGTGAAGGTACTAGGCCGGTGGAGTAAAACCCCTAAAGGGTTCTCAGGCTTGACTTTTTTAATCTACTCATAGCCCCTCAACAACATGAGCGAGATAGCCTTATTAGAAAATATGTTATGTAGGAGTAAGCAAAGACAAACACTACAAAATTATAGCGAAGTAATATTTAATTATAGCAAGGTGGATAGGAAATAAAAATGTACTGATTTGTCAGTAGATAGGAGATATGGGTGGATAGTGTGTGTGAGATATTAAACGTTAGGGTGAAGCTACTAGGTCAGTATAGTAAAGGGTTTGACGTTGGTTCTGAAACAATTTGACGAATGCTAAAACTGACCGAGTTTTTGTTGAAAGGTGCAAACAAATCCTCAACGGTTCTTCAAAGGGCTAAAGTAATGGATCCAGCCTGAAATTGAACAGCTATCGACTGTGTGGCGATCTCATAATGAAGGTGCCGATTCTGAATGTTAATTGAAGTTATTGAAGACCAACACACATCGGCTGAAGTAGGGGACAGTTTTAAGCACAGAAAGTATCGAATTTATCTGTAAAGTTCTAAATTCTCTTCTGGTTTCCGCACTCGGGCGTCATCTTTTGTGGACAAAGCGATACGCAAATTATGTAATTGGGATGAACACATGTAAAAGTGCGAAATCTATACAGAGACTCGTTTGAAATACAATGAAGCCATTTCAAATGACAAGTAACCGTTTTTTTGGTATTTATTATAAGTCTCACAATTACAATAGTGACTATCGTCATCCAACGACCACGTCCTGCTACAAATGGTATGATTTTGATGTCGGACAGTCTCTCTTAGTTGCTGTTTGCAACCGTTTGAATATAGCATAACGTTTCGTTACATACATTCATTCGATTTTGTTTCACGACATTGTGCATTACGCGAACGAGTAGAGCGCGTTAAGAATGGTGTCGGAAGAAGGAAGTATCATCGCTGTTTGCTTGAGTTGTAGTATTTCCGCTTTCATTCCTGCGCTGGCACAGAAGTTGTTGAAAAGTTTTCTTAAATGTTTTGACTTCATTTGCGAGCATATTTCAGAGATTTGCCTTCAAATTAGCTGGAGGTACTTGAAAGTCATTGCCTCTTCGCAAATTAAGGGAGCAAAAATAAAAGTTTACTTGCGAAAACTTCTTATCGCTCTTAGATTCCAAGGCATAGATGGCGGAAAAGATTTTGCAAGCACATACTCATACACAAATGTACATTTCATATCGGCTGTAAGTTTGCAAATTACACGATGGTAACACTTAAACTATAGCGCATACAACGTTTTCACGCTCAGTTGACTACGGACTTGATGATGAAGACACCGATGGACTTCCAGGTCCCAATAATAATCCGTTTTGTTTTGAATTTAAACAAAGATCAGCTTTGTGTGGTGTAAAATATGTACATACTTTCTTCTATGGAAATTTAGATGTGGAGAAATTCAATCAAATCAAAACTTGGGGCGCAATGCGAACGTGCTAAGGATAACAATAACAACGACGATGCCAACATTGACAAAGACACAAAATGATAAAAAAAAAGAACGTGATATTGAGCTACCAAGTTGAGCTGAAAGCACAATCGTATTTGCTCGCCTCGCACACACACACACACCCATTCACATAAATATACACATATTCATTGTATCTATGTATATTACAATAAGCCCACACTCGATGGATGAGGCGGAATTGTTTGAATTTCCAACAGAATTACACGCCATTGACAATAGCTGTGAGAGGCGGCGACAACCCAAGCGTATTGGGAGAGTTTCGCACGAAAAGGATTTTATTTCCTTTGATTCATTTGTTTATTTTTTATTCTTTCTTTTTTGTTTATTCCCGTTTTTTGTTGTTGTTGTTGTTGTTGCTTACAAAATAACACAGTTCTATAGTTTCCATTGTCATGAAGAATTTGTCTAAAAGTCTTTTGTGTGTGAAAGGAGCTTTAAAAGGAAATGTTGAGTTTTATGATTGGATTTTAGACGAAGACATCGTTTCTACATTTTCGTCAAATGTGATGTGATGCGCTCGAAACATGAGTACATTCGCACATACATACATATGTAATGCCATCAAATATTCTTCCTTCGAGTGTCTTAAGAATTGTGTAGTGGTATTAAATACAGATATAGATTTAAGAGGATGTAATTATTAACGCAATCCCACGATTGATTTGAATGCATCTGTAGCTCAACAAGGAAGACCGTATTCATTACATTGATTATTTGAAATTATTCGAGTATTCGAGTAGAAATGCAAAAAATATGTATTATATTAGTACAATAACTGATTAATTCAAACGTGTTTTTTTTTAATAAACACTGACTCTCAACAACGACATTTAGACAAAAAAATTGCAGCTTAAAACTATAGTATGTCAAGTTATTTAAAAAGTTTCTCTGTACTGATTTGGCATTTGACGGTGGTGAATAATGTTAAGTTGTTATTTAAAATCTTTTAGAACAACGCACAGTGGTTCCTTTTTGGTTTTTTTTGGATTAATTCTGTAACTTTTGAACGGATAATGCTATCTTGATGAAATTTGAAATAGTTAAAGCTGAGGTGTTTTCGAGATGATTTGGAAATATTTGTCTCCCTAGGGGGTGTGGGGGCCACTGCGTGGCCCTCCAAAGTTGGTCACCTCGGGTGTTTCAAAATTTCAAATGCTTGAGGAATGTGCATTTATGAACCGATTTAAAAGATATTTTGCATTTAGATAGTGCTTCGAAAAACGTTCAAAAAACATGCTTACATGCACATGTTATCTCATTTATGTCAAGAGATATTTGAGAAAATAAAAAAAATTGTGTCATTTTTGGACGAGGTTGATTTGGTATTTTTAAGGGTGTGAGCTCAGTTTTTCCTTGATTTTAAAGATATTTATATCGTTAGTTAGCTTATAAAATTTGCTGAAAAAATAATGCAAATATTTTGTTCCAATCAAAAGTTATAAGCATCGCATGTAAAAGTTTCCAAAAAAAGGCATATTTTTACTGTTTTTTTGCAAAAAGGCGACTACATTATTTCGTTTGTAAAAAAAAATATTTCTTGCGGGAAGTGGCAATTTCTTAATTATTCCTCATAGAAATGTTGATGCAGATGCATTTAATGCTAAATTTGAATCAGTTTAGCAAAATGGTTCCCCGGCAAGGGAAGTCAAAAATACCCCATTTTTGAAAAAAAAATTTTTTTTGTTTTTGAAAATTCTCAAATCGCAAAGCGCCAACGAGAAAGCTCATTATATATTTTTTTGACCACATATGTGGACTAGTTAACCATAACGTATTTCAACATCCCTGCCATAAACAAAGACAGTGTGGCCATTTTAGTAAAAAATTCGGAATTTTGGAACATATTTTCCCCGTTTTGGGAATTTGGGTATTTTGTTTTAAGATATGGCAACATATTGTTATTCATTTTTTTAAGGACAATTTTATGTACTTTATTTCAATATTTCGTTAAGATATTTCAATCCGTTTGAATTTTACGCTATTTTTCATATAAGATATTATTTCTCCAAAAAATACGTTTTGACCAAATTTTATATTTGACTCAGAATCATGCCCAAAATAAAATGTGCTTTTAATTAATTTTTGTAAATTATTAAACTTCATGTCGTTCTCTTTTCAACGATATGCAATACTTGTATGTCAAGAGTTTAATTATTGTTTATAATTAAAATCAAACTTCACTACCTCTGTAAAACAAGTATATATCGTGAAACATACATATATATGGGGGCTATATCTAAATCTGAACCGATATGCTTAGTTTAGTTACCACATTAGAATAGTGTGAAAAAACTAAGATGTGCAAAGTTTTGTTAACATCAGAGCAGAAATGTGGTTTTTGGCAACAATAATCTATAAAAGGTTATGCTAATTTGTATGGGAGGTACCAGAAGGGGCGTGGCAAGTGGACCCATTATTTCAGTATATACTTCACGCTGTCAAATAATAATACGATCCAAATTTTAGCTTCGTAGAGCCCTCCAGCATGAAGTTAGTGACAGAATAGTGGTTTTAGTAAAATAGGTCATTTTGTATGGGAGGTACTTGAGGGGGCGTGGCTATTTCGCCCATTTTCCAACCAACATTACGACTAGTGAATTTTTTGCCACTGGTAAATTTCTATTCAAATTGATTAAGAACTACTCCAATTATCGTCTTAACCATTTACCCAGCCGGCCAGACGGACATAGCTTTATTGGGTTAAAAAGCTCCAAAACTTATTTTTTGTAAAGAAATCTAGGGTCTCAGTTATATGTTCTGTTGTGTCTAACCAGATAGCGTGTGGCTAGACTTCCAGTTTTTTTTCTCAAAAACTATATCCTATAATTTGGGTACGATCGCTTTGGATTTACCGGTATTATAACTCCATCTCTAAAGTAGGCGGAAAGGTACATTTGTATGGGAGGTACCAGTTTTTTCCCAAAACTTTATCCTGTTATGGCTTTACTAAGAAGATAATTTGGGTACGATGCCGTTGGGTGTATTGATATTATTACTCGATTTCTTAAGTGGGCGGAATGATGTATTTGTATGGGAGGTAGCAGAAGGGGCGGGGCCTTGTAGCCCATTTGCAATACCGAAAGTAGTTTTGGGGAAATATTAACTCGTGCAAAATTTCAAAACATTTGGTTGCGTCTTTCGAAAGTTATCGTGCGAACCAGCCGGACAACCAGACAGACAGACCGACATGACTCAAACGACTTTAAAAGCCGTGAATCGAATTTGGTTCAAAGGAACTTCGGGTCTAAAGTGACTCCTTCTATGTGTTACATTTTTGAGACGTATCACCCTCATCCCTAAGGGTGATGGTATAAAAAATGGACCTGGAATCTGGTACAGCTACCTATTGCGGGTACAGGGTTCGTTTAAAGTCGAAATAAATTCTAATTATATTGCATATTTAGTTAAGATACAATTACTATTGGTTAGGTTATATATGGTCCCACTTTTTCAAACACAACCAATTTCAATTCGTTAACACTTGTATTATTTTTCAGATGTGATTGTTATTATTTATGAAACGTGCCAAACCCACTGCTCCGTTCACGCCTTTTTTCGAATTACGCACAACAGTTACAAAGGAACTCATACAACATTCTTTAGATTCTGACTGTTATACTTATACAGATATGTATCAGAAGCAATACACCTTGTGCGGGAAGAGCCACGCCCATCACACCGATCAGGACCACTTATCTGCCTAAAGATACACATTTTAGTGAAAATAAACTCACACAATGTTTCGAAGCTCCCACTTTTATATTACTTTAGGTATATGTTGAACGCTGTTCACAATTTTTGGGATGTTCCACCCCCACCAATCCGTTTACGACTATTTTACTTTAAAATACGAACACTGACCTCAAATAAAACCACCCATATTCAAAGACGAATGGTGCAATAGTCCCTCAGATATTTCGCATTTAAAATACAAATTGCTATGGGCGGGGCCCCGCTTACTTAATTCTTACCGCTCTTTTTTGGACTGATCACACACGATACTAATATTAAGCCGCAAATTTTTTAAATACTGTTGTATCGCCAACTACCGGGTCCGAACTACATGTTTCGGGCACAAACCGTTTCTTTGGTGTGAATATGGCTTCTGTACCTCTTATCGTTCAGATCTGATGCTCGGACAAACGTATGCACGAACGATTATATATTAAGTTAGATTTTAGAGTTATCCTTTAGAAATGATTAATACTAAAACATATTTTATCAGTGCCTACGGTGTAGGCTTGCCAGATTTGAAATTGCAAAATTCTTGACATTCACCAAAAAATATCTTGATTGTGAAAAAAAATCTTGACAAATAAAAATACTCATACGTTAAGAGTTGTTAATATTTCAATTTCAATTAAATTTTTTTTATAAAAATATAATTTCCGTTTAAAAAGTATGCAAAACATTAAACAAATCAAGTACAAATATTTCAATCAGATGAACTGACTGATAAATACCCTTACCTTATGAACTACATTATTTAAGTCTCAAGTTATTGAAACTAAACGACTATTTATTAAAATTCTTATATATTAAAATTTTTCAGCTTGTGGAGCGTAAACTTGAAGATAAGACTCCGTCGTATGGCAATTTTTTTTACTGACACGTATTTGCACCGTAGAAAGGGTTACAGTGTAAAAACTGTTAATAAATTTCCAACGAATGTACAAATTTTAATTTTATGCATATGGAAATGTTTTTATGGGGGTACCGCAAGAGTCTTTTACGCAGAGCAATTTCTAATGGGTTGGGTAAAACATTCAGTTTCACCTTTGAATGCCAAGTATTTTAATCTATATATATAATAATGGTGGCAAAAATGTATAGTAATTCATCAATTGAGAACGGCTGGGCCGATTTTGCTCAAACTTTTTTTCAGTTGTTCGTTATTGCCAGGAGAAGGTTTATGTGAAAGAAAATTTTGGGAAAATCTTCCGGAAAAGTCGGAAAATTGGAAAAATCAAAAATTGCCTTTTTGTATGGAATTTTGTGTGCAATTGTTACAGAATGGCTTTTTAAATAGAAAAATGTAAAATTTTTGTTGAAAAATGCGGAAAATTCCGGAAAAATTCGAAAAATTTAAATATTTTTTTTTACGAAATTTTGCATATTATCGTGTGATAATATGTTATGTTTGTAACAGATAATTATTCCGAAATGATTTTCCGAATGGGAAAATAGAAAAATCCTCGGTGGAAAACTCGGAAAATTCAGGAAAAATTCAGGAAAAACTCGAAAAATTTTGATTTTTTCGGAAACAAATTGAATTTTTGTATTAAATTTTGTGTGTAATTGTTTCGTTGTGGCTTTTCGTTTGAAAAAATAGAAAATTTTGGCAGGAAAATTATGGAAAAATTCTAAAAATTTAAATTTTTGTTCGACGAAATTTTACATTTTATTGTAAGTTTTGATAATTTTGAATGATGTAAATGTGAAAAATGATTTTTCGAATGGAAAATTAGAAAATTCTTGGTGGAAAACTCGGAAAATTCCGGAAAAAAATCGACAATTTTTGATTTTTTCGACGAAATTTTTCATTGTATCGCTTGATTTGATGATTTTAGACGACGTAAAGATGAAAAATTCGTTATGATGCTTGAAAAATTTAGGAATATTGTGAAATTTATTATGTTGAAATATTAAATGCAAAATGGTAGAATAATTTTAAAATCTTCTGCATAAGCATAATGCATTGGCCCGATTGTTCAAAACCACATTGAATACAATGCATTAAGACGTCCAAAAAATCATTATCAGAGCAGACAAGAGACCCTCTGGATGTCATGTAAGACAATTAGAGTTTCTCTTTTTCCCGGACTTTTCATTTCCCGGGAAACCGGGAAAAATTTTTGCCTTTCCCGGGATTCCCGGGAATTCCCGGGAAATTTCGCGCAGTACAAAAACAAGATAAACTGTGGTAATTTTTTCAATTTTGCAGTATGTACATATCGCTTTCCCGCCCGGGAAATCCCGGGAGAGAAACTCTAAAGACAATTCAATGCTTCCACTATAAATGAAGACGCAGTGGTGATTGTTACGGATGGAATAACGCGATATAGTTCCCAAGCTTCGGGATGGTGGACAAGTTGGACGAGATGGCTGACGACATTTGCACAGAGTTCGCACGACAACATCCAATTTCGATCTTGAAATTATCTTCTGATCATAGACATGTGCTAATATGTGGCAGTCTACTGTCGAAATTGGGAATACTAGCGCAAAATCGTTCAATGCATGTTGCATTCAATCGCAAATTGCAACAAGAACAAGACTTTGATCGAGTTGAGCTGACTGAAAGAGTCCGAAGAAATGTGGCGCTCTTAACTGCCGAGCAAACGAACGTGTATGATTCAATGATGAAAGTTGTTGACGATGGAACAGAAGCATTTACTTTCTCGATGATGCCGGTTGGACAGCCAAGACATTCGTAATTTCTTTGATTCTGGCAACAATTCGGTCAAGATCGCAATTGAGTTAGCTGTTGCATCCTTTGGTATTGCTTCCACAATCGAACTGCACATTCCGCTTTCTTCTCACGGTTGACAACACAACGTGTAGCGAAATTGTTGCGAGAATGCTTAATCATTATTTAAAATTAATGCACGATGGCGCATAAACGAGCATTGGAGGCATATGACCGAACGACGAAAAATTTTCGTGGTCATTTAACGAGAATGAGGCGACCAACTATTCGACAGAATTTTTGAACTCTCTAGATGTGCCAGTTGTGCATAATTTGCATCTGAAGGTGGGATCGATCATGATCATTTTACTGAAACTGAATCATCCGAAATTGTAATTAAAGTGACGATCATCAAGGGCATATGCAAAGGAGAGGAAGTCCTTATCCCTCGAATCTATTATTCCAACCAATCTTCCCTTCCAATTCAACTCCCCATTCGATTGGCTTTTGCGATAACAATCAATAAATCGTAAGGCCAATCATTGGAAATTTGTGGAATTAACCTCGAATTTCCCTGCTTTTCACACGGTCAGCTGTGCGTTGTTTGTTCATTGTTGTTTTTACGCCGGAAACAAATCGGAAAACATTGTATATCAGATCGCTCTTCACAGATTTCGATTAAATTCAAGTAAATCAGATTAAAACTTGAACTATCTGTGTTTTACTATCATATAAAGGCGTTTTCTTAGGAGCGAGACGAAGTTTGCCGAGTCCAAAGTTGTATGGCAGAACAACGTTTGCCGGGTCAGCTAGTAAACTATAAAACTATTAAACTATTTTCAACATCTTATACATTTAAATTTTCGGGTAATTCGCATATTTGTATAGGAGGTGTCAGTAGGGTTAGCAATAGAGCGCAATTTTTTTTCGTAAGTCAACATTGAATAAATTTGTTCTTTGCGCAAAATTTCACTAAATTCAGTGTACTTACAATAAAGATAAGCATGCAGAACTATAAGGGTGTTTTTGAAAAATTGATTCGGAAATATCAAATTTCCAAAAAATGGTTTATTTTGTATGGGGGGAATCAGATGGGGTCGGCCGATATAATCCATATCCATTCCGGAGTCAAATTTTTATTATATGCTTAAATTAAGTGATTTTACATAAATTATGTGTATGCAAAATTATGATGCTGATTTTTTTATTTTGCGACATAGTTTAATTGGTAAATTTAATACTTCGAAGCACAAAATTACAAAAATTACGATTTGACATTACTTCGATGAACTGACATTGTCTCTCGATGACTTTCTAGAGCAATTAAGGATTTTCTCAACAAAGAGAAGACGGCGGCGATCTGATTAAGCTAAATTTTGGTAAATTTATACGAGCTTCTGCTTCAAATCGGCTATTTAATGTTGTAAAATTACACAAATTACAGTAATTTTCCTCACTGTTCTAAATAATTTTTTTTAATGATTTCGGGCTCCTTTGCACTAATATGCGATTTAAAATTCTTTCCTCTGATAAGTTTTCAAGATAAAATTTTTTTTTAATTTTTGTACGAATTTTTTATGAGATACATTATTAGCTAATATAAGGGAATAATTCGTAAACGGATTTATTTAAACAATTAAACAAGAGTGATCTCCAATTAAAAGTAATGAGCACCCCTAAAACTTTTCTATACTAGTTTTTAACATCGGTTGGATAGTTTTTTGTTAAGGGTTAAAATTTTATTGTCATTCTTTTATCATTTTTGATCATTTTCACAAATATTTTTCAATGAACTTTGATTTTTACAAAACTTCGTGCAAGGAAAAATAAACTTTGAATAACATATTTACATTATTCTTAGGTTGGGCTGTAAAAATCTTGACAAAACATATTTTTTCTTGATTCTTGACGAGCATTAAAAATTCTTGTAAATCAAGAAAAATCAAGACCGTCTGGCAACCCTACTACGGTGCCACCTATTGATAATTTTCCAATTTTTTTCCAATCACCAATTTTAGATGATCATTAATGCTAAACTGTTAAGCCCACTTTGGGACCGGCCGTGGCATAGTGGTTAGAACACGCGACTACCATGCGGGAGATCACAGGTTCAACTCCTGGCTCCAGTCATCTTAAAATAAAAATTTCTTTCATTCCCCTCGAATGTTGTTGACAGCAACTTCTCAAACAGTGACGTTCGCATTCGTCGATAAACAAGTAGATGCGTTAGTTGTGAATCTATCCCATACCTCATTCATGGGGTGTAAAGGGAAATTAAGTTAAGTTAAGCCCACTTTACACTGGCATACAAGTCTGTGAGATATAATGTCTGGTCAGACTTGTATTCCAGTTTAAGGCGATGTATTCGGTCTGCGCTGACTTGTCTGTAAAAAATCAAAACATATTTGATTTTCAAAAATCTTTCAAAATAAAATTAGAGAAAATTTTGAATAAAAAAATGAAATATTTTAAGAAAATAACATTCAAAAAGTGTTGTTCTCAATTTTTGGAATAATAAAATACAAATATTAGACGTGGTCTGCTACACCATTTATGTTGGCTGCTGGTGAAAAATAAAAGTTCGACAGATACGTCTGTAATGTAAAGGGGAAGACAGATGTTTACACGGACTTTTCGTCTCCCAGAAAAGCCTGCCAGTGTAAAGTGACCTTTACTTATTTTATGATTTATTTTCATAAGATCATAATCATGTTCATTATTATCATAAATGTCATTAGATGTAATGCTCCAGTATGTTTGTAAGATCACGCCCACAACTTGTAACAACTAGTTCTTTTCTCTTTCTCTCTCTGAGAATTACACTACAAATAAATCATCCTACTTAAACCTCGCTGGCTGAGAGCTCGCTCTATTAATAAGTTGTATATTGTATTCCTTTACGGACTTATAGTTATTGTTAAAGGCGTAACCTTTCGCACTATATATTTGCATGTAATTTGCAATTAACATACACAGATTGTCACTTTGAGCAGGAAAACCATTTGGCTACAGCGGACTTAGGCATTTCTGCTTAAAAAACTAATACTAGTCATACTTAACAGAGCTAAATAATATAAATAAATAAAATAATAGGAAATACAATTTCCTACAGATTTTCTTTCTTCCTAAAACTTTGATTACGAACAAACCAGCACACAGTGGAAAATTTTAGTCCTTATCGGATCAAAAATCTGTAACTTTTTTGTTCTTAGAGATAGAATTCAGCAATTTTGCACGCATAAGCTTAATTATATTTTGTATAATTCTATATAATATGATCCAAATTAAACCAGAACTTATTTCAGAATAAAGGTAAGAATTTATTTTTGGCATATAGAGATGACTTGTACATGTAGTTGGTACAATTTTTGATACGAAAAAAAGTGTAACGCATTAAAGGAGACGAGTTAGACCCCAAGTATCTTAAGACTAAATTCGTTTCAGGACTTTTTAAGACGATTGAGCTATGTCCGTCTGTCTGGCAGGCTGGCTGGTGAGCAGGATAACTCGAGTAAACCTTAACTGATCGGTATAAAAATTTACCAGTATTAATGTTTTTCAAAACGAACTAATGGGATTGTAAATGGGCAGATTACCCTGCCCTTTCTGGTACCTCCCATACAAAATTACCTATTTTTGGATAACTAATATTTCTTTTATAACTTCCAAATGAACGACCAGAGAATATTTGAATTTCGTCAGTTTATTTATCTTGCAAAAGTAGACAAACCCTAAGAAAACCGAAACTTTTGCCACGCTCCTTCTGGTACTCTCATACAAATGACCAAATTGACCCTCATAGTTTTACATACATATCTTTTTTGTAAGTACACTAAATTAAGTAATATGTTGGGTAAGGTTTCGCATATAAAATTGGACTCAAGAATGAATATGGACTGTATCGGTTCACGCCTTCTGGTACCTCCCATAACTTCCAAACGGACACTTGGAGGGTAATGAAAATTGGTCGGCTAATTTATCCTGTAATAGGAGGCAAAGCCTCAAAAAACCTAACTGTTTGACACACCCCTTTTGGGACCTTCCATACAAATGACCGAATTCACGCTTATAGTCTTATATGCATATCTTTTTTGTAAGAACACTGAATTAAGTTAAATTTTTCGTTTTTTGTAAGTTAAATTTTTCGTTATTTGTACGGTTATGAAAATGTAAATCTCGAATGCATATGGACTATATCAGTAAACTCCTTTTGGTATCACCCAAACAAAATGATCTATTTTTGGAAAATTAATATTTTCCCCATAACTTCCAAACGGGCACCTGGGGGATAATGAAATTTTGTCAGTTAATTTATATTGTAATGAGGCAAAACTTCAAAAAAACAGAATTATTTGTCACACGCATTCTGCTATCTCCCAAGACTTAAACAAAATCGTTGATTGGGTGATGGTATTTATCAGTCAGTTTACCTTGTACCTTGTATTGGTTTGTCGGCACAAGTGGTAGGTTTTTCAATTTATTGATCATCACTAGTCTAGAGTGAAGAATTTATAGTCGAAAACTTTGTTTTTTACAAGTTTTTTTTTCTAAAAAACTAAGTTTTTTAACATTATTGAATGTAACTTCTGTTTATGCACGAATATGCAGCTAAAATATATAGTATTTTATTAATATATTAAGCTTTAATATTTTTTACATATGAGCGCATAGCTAAATGCAGCTCCTAATTAAAAGTCTTACCAAAGTTGCATGCAGCCAAAACAACATTACAGCATTCAGGAGATAAAATTTCAAATGTTTTCACTAAAACCTGATCCGCTATATTTGAAAATATGTATTTGAAACAGTCGTTTTCAAGTTTTAAGCATCCGAACAATCCACGATTCATTTTATATATAGATATAGATATATATATAGATGTACCTATACTTACTTACTTAAGTGGCCAATTACAATTTACGAAACGTAGTTCATAAATTTGAGGCCTGAAGTAATAAAGAATTCCACACGCTTCGGTCTTCTGCGTGTGTTCTCCAGTTAGTCCTACCAGATGATGGCACATCGCCTACCACTTGGTCCTTCCAACGGAGTTTGGGTCTCCCTGCTCTGCGCCGTCCTTCAGGTTCGCCTTCAAACACCTTTCTCGCTGGAGCATTTACATCCATCCTGGCAACATGTCCCAGCCATCGAAGTCGTTGGATTCTGACTCTTTTAGCTACGTCGATGTCGTGGTAAAGCTCATACAGCTCATGGTTCATCCGATGGCGAAACTGGCCTTCGACACAGATAGGTCCATATATTTTTCGGAGTACTTTTCTCTCGAATACTCCCAGGTTTTGTATGTCCGTTGTAGTAAGCACCCATGATTCGGCACCATACAACAGAACAGGTAAGATAAGCACCTGGTATAGCTGTTTCTTAGTATTCCGAGAGAAGGTGGTGTTACTAAAGTGCTGCCGAAGTCCGTAGAAACATCTATTGGCTAGCACTATTCTCCGTTTAATTTCTTGGCTGACATTATTCATCTTGTTGACGGAAGATCCGAGGTAGGTAAATTCGTCGACTACCTCAAAACAATAATTGTCAACGTTCACGGTGCGTCCCCATCGAGAGGACTCTTTGTTCGTCGAAATCATTATTTTTGTTTTGTCCTCGTTGACCGCTAAACCCATTTTTGCTGACTCCTTTTCTAGCGATGAGAAAACTGCAGTAACATCCCGCAGATTTCGGCCAATGATATCTATATCATCGGCGTAGGCTAGTGGCATGTGGCTTTTGTGGAATATGGTGCCAGACATGTTGATACCAGCCTTTCTCATCACCTTCTCCATAACTATGTTAAATAGTGTACAGGACAGGCTATCGCCCTGCCTGAGACCTCTTTCCGTGTTGAATGGTTCAGACTGATCCTTACCAATCTTAACCGAGGATTTGGTGTTGTCTAAGGTACATTTGCAAAGACGAATCAGCTTTGCAGGAATACCAAACTCAGACATGGCCTCATAAAGCCTATTCCTTATCGGAGAGTCGAAGGCAGCTTTGTAGTCGACAAAGAGGTGGTAGGTGTCGATCTGCTTTTCATGGGTTTTTTCCAGGATTTGTCGTAAGGTGAATATTTGATCCGTCGTAGATTTGCCAGGTCTAAAGCCGCACTGATATGGTCCAATTAGTTTTTCTACAATTGGCTTTAGACGTTCACACAATATGCTTGAAAGGACCTTGTACGCAATTGGTAATAAGCTTATTCCACGGTAGTTCTTACATTCACTACGATCTCCTTTCTTGTATATGGGACATAACAGACTGAGACTCCAATCCCCGGGCATGCTCTCCTCTTGCCAGATGTTCTCCATGAGCTGATGCATGCTCCTAATCAGCTCCTCCCCGCCAGCCTTAAACAATTCAGCAGGGAGACCATCGGCTCCAGCAGCTTTGTTGTTTTTAAGGCGGGAGATGGCCATACGTATCTCGCTCTGGCTCGGAGGTGGACAGTTAATACCATCGTCATGGATTGGAGCGGGGTCTTCTGGAGTGGTGTCAGTATCCAGTAAATTTCTAAAGTGATCTCTCCATATCTTCAGAACGTTATCCGGGTCCGTCACTAGCTGACCATCGCTGTCCTTGCAGGAGGGCAATTCTCGCTTTCACTCTCTTGTAGAATTTTCGGGCTTCCCCTCTACTCCGGAGCAACTCAGTGCACTCGTCCTGCCTCTTCTTCAGCTCCTTCTTTTTCCTTCTAAAAAGACGCGTTGCCTGTCGTCTCTTCTCCCAGTGCCGTTCACGAACAGCTCGCGTTGCCATTGGCTGCAGTTTCGCCCTGTATGCAGCAACCGTCTCTCTCGTGGCATTGCGACATTCATCATCGTACCAGGCATCTTCTTGAGACGGCTTTGAGTACCCAAGTACGCTTCTCGCAGCCCGTTCTAAGGAGTCGGCTATATTTTGCCACTGCGAGGTTATATTGTCAGGGGTTGGAGCATTCCGCAGCAGTTGAGTTAGGTGGTTGGAGTAGGCGTTTGCTACCTCTGTGGTCCGCAGTTTACCGATGTCCAGCTTTCGTTGTGCCTGGTTACGCACGTTTTTCGCCATGCTTAGCCTTGTGCGTACCTTAACCGCGGTAAGGAAGTGATCGGAGTCAATGTTCGCACCCCTAATCACTCGTACGTCCAGAACACTCGATGCGTGTCTTCCATCGACTACCACATGATCAATCTGATTCCTTGTCAATTGATCTGGAGATAACCATGTTGCCTTATGAATATTTTTATGGTCAAATCTAGTGCTGCAAACTACCATATTTCTTGCCGCAGAGAAATCAATCAGTCTGATGCCATTGTTCGACGTTTCGGTGTGCAGACTGAATTTTCCGATGGTAGACTCAAATGCGGTTTCCCTGCCTATTTTAGCATTAAAATCGCCTAGTACAATTTTAATGTCATGGCTCGGGCTACGGTCATATACATTTTCTAGGCTCTCGTAGAACTCGTCTTTGTCCTCATCGCTTTTCTCTTCTGTCGGAGCATGGGCACATATAAGTGTTATGTGGAAAAACTTTGTTTTGACTCTTATGGTGGCTATACGTTCACACACCGGGTTGAACCTTGAGACTAGGTGTCGCAGTCTCTTGCCAACCACAAATCCACATCAAAGCTCGTGCTTGTCCGCATGGCCACTATAGTAGATGTCGCACGTCTTCATGCGCGAGCACCCGTGTCCCGTCCACCGGATTTCCTGTAAAGCGGTTATGTCAGCCTTGTATTCTTCGAGGACTTCCGCCAGTTGGATAGAGGCACCTGGTCTATACAGTGTTCTAACATTCCAGATGCATATCCTTAAATCATGGTCCTTAATTCGTTTGCGGTGGTCGTCAACATTTTGGGGGGTCCATTTTATTCTTTTCTTACTTCTTTTCATTGCAATAGTTTATACGTCGGTGGCGGGTTGCAAGCCCAGCGCACCACGTCGCAGTTTTCTCCTCCTGCCAGGATTTTATTACAGCCGCCCATTCTGGGTCAGACGCTGACCAGGGTACCGCTCACTCTGAGCAGACGTGCCTGGGTTTTAGGTTTCGCCCCTCACAGTTAGTCGTGCTCTGACGGGTGTCAGAGGCACGCTTCCAGGCGTCACCACGTGGAGGTACTCCGTCCGCAGTAGTACTACGAATACGGAGCTCTGTGAGTAGACTTGAAGTGCAATTGGCAAGGATCACTCTGGGTTTGCCAAGTTAAACCGATCAGAAGCTTTACCTTGCATCACACTCCCGACGTTCCAATTACAATTTGACTCGGCTCGTAGATTCGATCTTCGTGCGTAGAACATATCTAACAATCGAAATTACTTAAAGCACTTAAGCTTAAATGCGTCCAATTGTCACAGGTGCAAGTCTCTGCAACGCCCTACGTCTTCACAGACTCTTCACATCCACATGGCAAATTTTATCAGATGACAGCAACATTTTAATATCTATCATACCAGATGCACACATAAACGATTTATACTCTACAAATGTTTCAATCATCTAAAAATGATTGTAATTTCTTTTCGAATTTGTTATGTTATTAACATTTCATTTCCAATATAAACTAATAATGTTTCTAGTAGATTGCAGGTTAAAGGAGAGAGCATGTTTGCATTTCCAAATGCATGCAGAGTATTGGCATGTTTAACTAATTTGCGTCATAAGAGGCGAACCGGTAAGCCTCGTACACTATACAGATTGCTTATATTGTGATTTCAAAACCATTTGGTTTATAAATAAATAGGGACAATTCTGTAGCAATCTGAAATTCCAATAGTGACTAAATAAAGTACTGGCCGTTGTATGTTTGTATATAATTTTATTAAGTCTGAATTCTTCGTATGGTTTATTTATATTTTGTAAGTTTATAAAGTTTGAAACGCATTACAATTTGCAAATTATGATTTTCAAACAGTTTGTATATACATATTTATTAAAAGTCCTATATATGTGAGAATAAATGAAACATAAAATAAATTTATTCATGGACATCAAAAAAAGTGCGAGTTCTGTATGAAAATCGGACCCAACACTATTTCTTGGCGTCCGGAGAAAAGGTGAAAACAGTGCGTTCTTTTGCATAAGAATCAGCATGAATGGTGTCGGGGCTCACACTTTTTTTTTTAGCAGAGCAGTTAATCTTTTTCCAAAGTGAAGGGTATTGCGTATGCGTACCAAACAAATTCACCACATAACGTGTACGCGTCATGTACCATTCTTATAAAAGCAACGGCATGTATAGAGAATTACATACATGAGAGATAAATTAATTAACTAGACAAATATATTTTTTAAGTTTTTAATTCCAAATCAAAGACAAACTGAATATTTTTATAATACAGATACCTAGTTCATTGCTGTGTATAGTAACACGTGAACGCATATGGGACACATTTTGTTGAGAATTAAAACCGTAATTTTTGCAGAACTTTAAAAATGTGGATATTTTAACTTTAACTTCTACTAATGGACCAACAAATATTTATTCTACGCGTTATACGAGGATACTTACGTTCGACTTGAATGCATTCACAAACATTCCATAATGGATTTATAAATAACATTTCCCAGATGCATTTTCGTTGCTCGATACAGACAGAACGGAAAGGATGATTGTAAGCCTGCTTACCTTATTTAATGTTTGGCCTTTGCTGTAGATACTAACACTTTGGTCGTAATGAAAATCATCGGCACCTATGTGTTCACACATATATACCCTGAGCACAACTGCCTCCCCAACCAGAAGGAAGAGTAAACCTTTTAGTGTTACTTTTTATCAATCGAGACAACTAGTTTCTTTGCTTCTTAAGACGGCTGCATGATTGTGGACACGTGTGTCACAATTATTTTATTACCAGCTCACCACGCATTGTTCGCATCTGAGTGAGTGCTGCCAAGAGATCCTGTATGGTAATATCAACAAAGGGGGATGCACCAATCGCTACAGCGGAATGAGCACAATACAAATACACACAATAAAACAACAAAACAAAAAAACAAGAGGACACAAGTAAATAGAACGCCCTTGCAATTTGTCAACTTTGTGTACAATCAACGCGGCTATTATTTGGACGAGTAGATAGGCTGACTGCATGCAGTCGCTGCTCTGCGCTGTAGCAACATTAGATGACGAAGGGGTGGGAGCTCACCCGGTAGGCCGTGTGTTGTGGCAATTGCCGCAGCAGTTGTGTCGATGCACGATGTCCTTTGTCGAGTTCAAGAGGCAAGGCAAACATCCAAACAATTACGCTTAATAGAGATGACGAACAAACAAAGCCCCCGTACAAACATCAATACATTTTGAATAAATTTGGTGCATTATAATCATAATAAAAAAGCGCTTCTAATGCAATTTGTAGTTCGTGTGACGCCGGTCAGGGGCCATTTGAAGCCAACACCGCCAAAACACACACACACATACATACATTTGTGCAGTCTTGTTATTGTTATCTGTACCGTAGTCCAATTCAATTCAGAACAAACAATTGCCAATAATTTTCGCGGTTATTGTTGTCACATGTATGTGGAATTCTCGTTGGTATTGTCCTAAGAGGGTTTAGGACCGTGTACGTGGGAGTGTGTATGGGTGTTCGTGATTTAGAAATCCATAATTTGCTGACGACACTCGGAGGCAATAAAAATCAGATTTTGTATATAATTTATGCGAGTTAATCACATTTAATGACCACGAGGTGCGTAGGTTTGTGGCTGTTGGTAATTTGAATTCACTTTTCTCTTCCCGTTCCACCCGCCATGACCACGAGTCGGTTCGTTCAAACTTACTGCAAAAGAAACTGTAAACATTTGTCTGTGTGCGTTCGTTTGAATTGGTGTCGAGTCCTTAAACAATTCTTGCTGAAGTCAATGCGGTGGCGCTGTGCCTTTTGTGATTCCATAATGCGCGCCATTGTGGCAAGATAAAGAAGCGGAAATTAGTACGATAGCAGGATGCTAAACGTGTACCAACAACAAGGAACCGTTGTCGTTGGTGTCGTGAACATAAAAAGTCATATAATGAAATATTCTCTTTGACACCCCCCCCCCCCCCCCCCCCCCCCCACACACACACACAAACACAGACAATGACACACACTCACACACATTTGATTCAGGAAAAAAATATACAAGAAACACGCTCAGAAAGAAGTCTTAATAAAGGAGCGGAAATAAAGTACAATACGAAAGGCATTCTAATGTCGTTGCTGTCCCTTCGCCCACAGTTTGTCGCTGGGAAAACTCTTCTATGACCTTGCGGGTCGCTTGCCAACAAATGTCATAGAGTCATAATCACCATCTTTGTCATCAGTGTTACTTGATTATTACATTTCTCCTTTGCATAATCCCATTTTTGCTGTACACTACATGTGGGCCACATCCTAATCCCCACAAATTATGAGTCAAGTCACAATCTCTTCGGCAGATTAAACAGCTCACGCCGAAGAGCCAATTCGAATCCAATCCAACAATTTACCAAGTCCCAACAAAGTTCCTAATTGCAACAACGAAGTAAGGCAACCATCCAAAAAGGAGACCGTGCGACCAAGCGTATTTAAAAAATGATAATAAAGTACTTACGACAACAATAAAAGTTAATAAGGCCTCCTTTTGTTGCTGGCGAGAATGAAAACTCGATTTGCAATTAAAATAAAAACAAAATGAACAATGGTCGTAAAGTGAAAATCTTTGCCCGATTTTTCGCTGCGTTAAACCGCACAAATTAGCTGTGATAGAAATGCTGATTTGATTGTTTGCCAGCCCGCCTCGCTCCCTCTGTTGTTCGTTAATGTGCCTCCTGATTTGGTGCGAGCATAGTTTCTTTCTTTGCGTACTCATCAGTCCAAGTGGATGAGTACGCAATCCCAACCAGCAGGGGGGATGGGGTGGGACTTAATATTTCTGTCAATGAATCAGTTTAAGCCGTTTAAACCAATTAAGATGGAAACAATAGCAAACTTAAAAATCAACTCCCCAATGCAGTCGTCGTAATATTTTGGCAATGGTCTGGGCCAGGGACTCGAAAGTATTAAATCGTATATGGTGCGGTGGCTGCGTCAGAAAACACCGCCAGGGCTAGTATTAAAATAGTGTCACAACGGCAACGTAAAACTGTACTTAAAGTTGCAGTTTTAAAATGTATTTTAATACATAATTCTGTTAGAATGCCCTAGGGTAGGTAATGTTATAGCTAAAGACCATAGCATAGAATATGCAAAGCCTTCTTAGATGAGTTTCAAATGTGGGGGATTTGGCGAAGACACTTTTTATATTTTCAACTTCTTGTAGCTAGAGCAGCAATTGTCATTTCACAGCAACCACTTTCAAATGATTTTGTCGCCATAGTTTTAAGTTTTCATTCAAATATATTTACATTTCTAGTCGGTTGGAAAAATTTCTTCTATCGGTTTCCGTCCGGGAGGACGGATTCCCTCTAGATGTAAATTTGTTTATGGCCCGATGAAGTTTACAGTTTAAACTAAAATATTGTTTGTAATATATCCTTAAAACCGCGTTTCTTAGTGTTTTAGCGGATTTTCGAGAAAAGATGTCTTCAATGAAATTTAACAAGAATTTAAAACCAATATATTGACTCCTTATGTGTCCTTTTCATCCTTAAATCGAGTTAAGTCAAAAAGTAATTCAAATTGGAACTTTTGAACATTAAAATAAGATATCTAACTTTAACTAGTCTTTTTTGGTCTCTTTTCAAAGCAATGTGTGAGTAGCGAGTATTGTATGTCAGTTTCACTTTTTAAATATTTTTTATAAATAGTTTTCTCACCTAAGGATTCTCATTCTGCAAAGGAATCTTTCAAAAAGTTGTTGCACTATGCTATAAAGGACTTTCGATTTTGTATGAACCTTCCTTTTCATAAATATGTGATGATTGCATTATTTCACAATCTGTCCAACGAATAGTATTAGAGTCAGTTGATGTTTCAATGTATGGATGTGCGGCTGAAGCATGAAGACTTCTTGCCGATGTAAGAACTCGCAGTATCCTTACACATGCATACGTATGTTGGCATCAGTGTCTGTGTGTGTGTGGGTGAGTGTTGAATTTGTGAATTTAAACTCGAACAAATGGCATTTGGAAGTGGTGTGTGCTTATCTGGGAAGAACACACGCCATATCTTTTGCGTTTAACAGTTTGGGCATTGTTATTGCGCTGCGCACGCGGTTACATTCACTCCATCGGCCTTCCATCCTCCTCCGTTCTTACAAACACTCATGCATGTGTATGTACTACTAGCTATACGAAAACACTGTTATCTGTAGCAGAGAACTGTTATTGTTGCCATTGCTTCTTATGGCACAAAACACATACACACACACACACAGGCATGCAATCATAGAGAAGCTAGCAATTCACACACTTCATATGTTTCAATATTAAGCATTTGTTTTTATATCCTAAAACATCAAGTATTTGACGACGCACACGATGCCTGCAGACAATCATAAGTATCAGTTTCCTTAAGAAAATAGGCAATAGCTAATACCCGAGCACCCACCACCCTTCTACCAGAATAATTTCCGGGAAACATGGTTTTTTGGCGGCTCTCAAAAATTCGGGTTATTTTGGGTGAACCAGGGATTACGGATCTCCCACATAATTTCACCTAACAAAACCAAATGCTGCTGCTTGTACCGGATGTAGCAGGCCTACGTGAACAAAAAGATTTATCCCGGTTTTTCCGAGATAGTCCTGTTTTTCGTTGGCCAAACATTTGTTGGATTTGGGGCAACAAAGAATGAATCGTTGAATGATGCATCGTTAGTCGAGTTTTGTTGGCGCTTTCGTCTTGTTTCCTCTCTAGTTATTGTTTTGCCACATTCCGTATCATTAAACAAAGAGGTGGAAAAAAACGACAAATTATTATCAGTCGTCGCGTTCGGCCAGCATTCATGTCAACCTAGCCAAAACGTAGAGGGACAGAGCAGAACTGTTTTGTGCATGCAAAGCGCATTTCGTGTAGTCTAATTGCTCCTTTGTGTCCAGCAATTATGCATCGAAAGTTTTTTACTTGCGTAATTGGTCTTTTGTGGCACAGCCGCCAACATAAAATGTATTAAATGCTTTCGCTGGCACTGCATTTGTTGCAGCCTTAATTAATTGTGTCCATTGACATGGATCCATTGGCTTAAGCACAAGTGATGCTGGCTGTAGTCGCTGTCATTTGTGTACATACATACATACATACATACATATATATATATATATATTCATTTTCACAAAGGATATGGACAATTACAAAGCTTTTAAACGTATATTTTATATTAAACCAAATTTTCACCAGACGTGTCCGTATCCGGCTGTCAAATTGACTGCAACACAAAACTGCAACACAAAACTCTACTACACCGACAGTTATTTTAGAATTAAACAAACAGTCAC